>OZ020241.1:9772440-10372440 GCA_963971235.1 Cryptus armator | reverse complement strand
CTTTCTCTTCATACAAAACATTTTTGGTCCTTTTTTTTTTTTTTTTTTTTTCCTTTCGAAAATTCAATGTCAAACCTCCAACACCTTCGTCAGCGTCATACATGCATTCATGGATGGTGCACTCCCCCGAGTGCATACAGATAGTCGGGGTGCAATTTATATTCATGAGTATTGAGAGTGAGAATGGCGATTGGTATATGTCTTTGTCGATGCATGTGTGACGGAAGCAAAGTGAAGCTTGTACAAGAGCTATACGGTTCCTGCTATCCTCGATCGGAGAGGGAAAAGCTTCTTCTTCCGGTGCTTCTCTTTTGTGCTGAGTTGGCGAACGCGATTACCGTGCCGTTTCGAAACCTCGATCTCTATACCCGCGTTTTCGTCGATAAATTCAAGCCACTCGATTTTCACGCTGCACTTACACGAGCGACGAAAGTAAAAGCACTATCGATATCGTCGTTGTTTAGCGAACAATTTTTTTTTTTTTTTTTCGCATATACTCTTTTTTTATCGATCATTCCGCGTACGTCACTTCCATAGTCCATTTCTCGTTTCAGGCCGTATGTTATTATTATTATTATTATTGTCGTAATGCGATGTATATAACTTTGTTGAGAGCAGATACTACGCGATAGTACATCCCATGAGAGCTCAGTACACCTGCACCATCAGTCAAGCACGACGTATAGTCATGATAACGTGGGCAATGTCGTTCCTACTCGCTATACCGATGCTCTTCACACAGGTAAACATTGCTACTACACCTGCTGTTAAAATTCATATATTTATTACGCTTTGGTAACAATATTTTATTTAACGTCAACCCGTTAAAGACTAACGACGTAACGTCGAAAAAATAAATTTTTAAACATTTTTTCCACATTCTGCATATTTCGGATGAACACTTTTTCTATCTTTGATTATAATATATGTAACTTATATATGTAAAATATGGGTATTTACATATTAAAATTTATCCGTCCAATTATTTTTGCGAATCGTGAAAACTTAATTAAATTTGAAGCTTTTTTTTCTAAACCGCTACCTTCTGTTTTATGTGTGAATGCGGGAAAAAAATTATACTGTCCCCTTAAAAATAAAAAAAAGCTCGAGCTTCAAGTGGATCGTTTCATATGGAAATTTACTTTTTTTTAAATGTTAAAGTAGTTCCGTCGCTTCGTGTTCATTCCGCATAAGTTCGAGAAAAATGAGAGAAAATTGCAAGTACTTCGCGATGGTATAAAAATCTGAAAAAATTCATGCATGTAAAGGTACTGAAAAAATTATTTTTGCATAATAATAATTCCAAATTGTTATTAACAAAATGATGAAAAAATAAAGTGGTCAACAAATTTCCCGGAAACCCAACTTTATTTTTTAATGAAAATGATTCGTTCATTTTTCTGAATACGTATGAATTTTTTCAGATTTTTCAATTTTGTGTTTTTTCACACATTCTTTCCATATTAAAGAAAATCAAAGCAAATTGAAAAATCTGAAAAAATTCATACGTATTCAGAAAAATGAACGAATCATTTTCATTTGTTGGCGAATTTATTTTATTATCAATTTGTTAATAACATTTTGGAATTATTATTATGCAAAATTAATTTTTTCAGTGCCTTTAATATGCATGAATTTTTTTAGATGTATATACCATCGAGAAGTTTTTCCAATTTTCTCTGATTTTTCTCGAACTTATGAGAAATGAACACGAAGTGACAGAACGACCTTAAAGCTGTTATTTTGAGTTATTATTGACGAGAATGAAAGTTCTTTTTTTTTACTGCGATTACTATATACTATCGATATATAATATCGTCCTAAAAATATATCGCGATAAATTTGCATTATTCAGATCCACAAAGCCGTGGGTTATAGACGACCGGCTTACTGGTGTGTTCGGGACACCGAAGCATCGACCCTCTGGCGTCTTCACGAGGTTTACATGCTTCTACTGGTACTCATCGTTCCTCTCGTCGTTATGGGATTTTGCTACACGGCGATATGCTGGGAAATCTGGCGAGTTATGAAGCGTCGATATCACATGACTTCCAGACACGCGTGAGTTGAATTTATTGCGCGATAACGACAAAAAAAAATTACTGCATACAATAGAGAAAAAAAAAACATTCATTGCTATTATTTTTTTTTTTTTTTGACAAATCATAACTCATATTTCACGATAAATTACAAATCTCCTACACTGTACGTGCAAAAAAGTTGTCCGAAAGGGTTTCCGAAAGAGCGAACAAAGAAAACTTGATACGAACGAAACCTGCGTCGCAGGTTTTGTTCGTATCGGCCATCAGCCATCGAAAAATCAGACCTTCAAGCGCGTTTGCCTTAGACGTAAATTCTAATTTACGATCCATAGTAAGTATCGGGGCATTCGCGGAGAGACGCATGTACACTATCGCGTTCCGCGTACGGGCCGCGCGTTTGCACACTCTCGCGATTCAACAGTCTTAATATAATAGCGATAAAGGTCTCGAAATACCGTGTTAAAACCCTCATTTTTATTTTTCTTCCCCGTATTGTCGATGAAATACCAAAAAACCTGGGAAATTCATTTTTTTTTTCGTCTCTTTTACGTATTTTTCGGGTCTCAAGTAAATTTATTTGCGGATTCACTGCACCAAAGCGAAATGCGCTGCTGGATAATCTCTTGATCGCATCGACGAGAGACTTCCTCGCGCACCTCTCGTGCGACGATAGAGCCTTGAAATAGTCTTTTCGCTCTTGAGCTCGTTAAGTTTACAGCTTCTCTGACACCGCGGCTGCATATAGTGGTGCAAACCGCGCAACACGAGATACCCCGGCGTATGTTGCCGCGGACCGTTCTTGATGCACTCACACTGCAGAATTTCGTCGAGAGGTTGCCTGGCGGAGCCTTTAATTCCCCAGTCTTGCTTCGTACTTAATTTACGACGCTGGTAGGGGAAAAGGGTTACGCGATTTCGCGAAAATGAACGCGTGTAGTTTTGTACCGCGGAGCAAGGCTCGCTATTGCAGATTTACTCGAGAACCCCCTGCGGCGCAATAACGCTTCTCGTTTTGACGCGCGAGCTACAAGCCCACCTGCAGTTTTTGTATATCGCTCTTCTACCCTACAATAAGCCATTGCTTTTGATCTTCTGTAGTTAAGTAAAAAGATTTAAAAAAGTACGAACGCGATGTGCACCCGATTTGGTTCAAGGTATTCGTATATAAATAGGCATGTGCACAATTTCGATATATTGCAAGCAATATCGAGCAATACATACTTGCAATAGGTTGATAAGTCTATAGTTGCATGCAGTATTCGGCATTTGAGATTTTATTACCGGATTCTTGCGCAATGCCGTGTCGGAAATCACGATCAATAAACGATACTTACAGTCAATATATAAATATATACGATACTTGTTTTGGTACGGTACTTGCAATTAATATGTCGATACTTGCGATCAATATATCGATACTTGCGATCAATATATCGATACTTGCGATTAATTTATCGATACTTGCGATCAATATATCGATATTTGCGATTAATTTATCGATACTTGCGATCAATATATCGATACTTGTAATTAATATATCAATAATTACGATCAATATATCGATACTTGTGATGAATATATGAATAATTACGATCAATATATCGATACTTGTGATGAATATATCCATAATTACGATACATGTATCGATACTTGCGATCAATATATCGATACTTGCGATCAATATATCGATACTTGCGATCAATATATCGATACTTGCGATCAATATATCGATACTTGCGATCAATATATCGATATTTGCGATCAATATATCGATACTTGCGATCAATATATCGATACTTGCGATCAATATATCGACACTTGCGATCAATATATCGACACTTGTGATCAATATATCGATTTTTGCGATTGATATATCGATTTTTGCGATCAATTTATCGATACAATTATCCTTTTGATGAATATCGATATCATCGAAGAATATATTGATAGAAACAAATGTGTTTTTATAGACTTCAGACTCCGAGTAATAACGCGTCGATGAACAACGGCGAATGCATTCCTATGACGCAGCGTCGCGGTACAACGCGACGTGGACGTTCGGGACGTCGGGAAGACGCGCGGACGGAAAATGAGTCACGAACGATGAAGCAGGTTGTGAAAATGCTCGTTGCCGTTGTCGTGCTGTTCGCTTTGTGCTGGAGTCCATTATTAATCGACAACGTTCTAACGGCTTATGGGATATTGCCCCGAATCAAATCCGGAACCGACAAACATCTCAACATTGCGTTTCAACTAATGGCGTACTTCAACAGTTGCATCAATCCGATTGTCTATGGTTTTATGTCGAAGCACTTCAGGGAGAGTTTCTTAGCTGCAGCGTGTGGGAGTTGTTGGAGCTGCTGTCCCAGAAGGGTTTACACACCGCCCGTCAAGCGCCATCCGAGTCTTAGTCAGACGAGGACAACCAGCGTTCGGTCAGTATAATTAGAATTATTTTCTCTTAATCGATGGTTAATTAATGTCAATGAAATATTAAGAGCTGTTTTGAGTTATTAACGAAATCGAATTGCTAAACTTGATGCTTCCTGGGGGATCTTTTAGTGTAACTGGAGGCTATAAGAAAGTAGAGGAAAAAACGATGAACTTTCATGGGACGACAAACATACCTCAAGGCTCGTTGAAGCTTCCGCTTTGAATTTCATCAAGTATTCTGCTTGATACTACCCTGACAATTCCGTTACACTCCTTTATTGTAATTTGAAATGATAAAAAAGAAAAGTAGAAGAAACAAATCAAAAGAACTCTCGTTCACCGACGATATCTCAAAGATCGTTTCCTGTTTCATATTACTTACTTCTTCAGATGGGCTTGAAATTTCTCGTCGACCAAACGAGACGAAATGAGACTCCGAGGGATCATAATGACGCGATATATATATTTAAAAAAAAATGCTACGATGACGGGAACGCGATGAGGTCAGTTGCAGAGTGAATACACTCCTCGAACAATGTAACTGCATTCGCATTATGTACGTATTTCACGGACTATTCTATATCTATGGATACATTCGTTCTCATTTATTAGTCCGCCGGCATCTTCTATCCGTGTCTTCGTAGAATTGTATTTCTTTGTTTTTTTCTTTTTTTTCTTTCGTCGCGACTTATACGGCTCGAGGCTTTACCCGGCTGTCTATAATATCCCGCGGCGATTACGACAATCGTCGTCTCCTACTGTCATTTCGAGAAAACGACGATGCAACTCGCAAGGATATGAACTCCAAACGGACGATGTTCTTCATCCAACGCCACACTGATCCAATCCATTTCTCGCTCTCTTCGTTCCTAATATCCTTCATATCCGACTCCGGAGATCAGTAATAACGCAACAACGTTCCTTTCTAATCTTGATAAACTCGTTCGCCGTTAAGAGATCTCGATAGAGCTTAACGTTCGTTCTTTTCTTCGATGTCGAGGTAATCGTGGTGTTTACACAATCGAATGTTTTGTGTCCACACGTGCAATTTTCGTATTAAGAATTCATAAGGATATCTGTTAATTGATACGAAATGTGTAAAAATCGAGGCGAAAAAAAAAATTGTAGAATCGCATGCCGAGCTGAGGATCGAAGATTCTTTGTCTCCGAAAAGAATTTCGTGATCAAAGTCGCTGAATATTTCGGCCAAAGAGGGCGCTTCAGCGCATATGCGCACTTTGCCATCGCGACGCCGATTGGTCGTTTTTAACCAATCGACTTGCGATGCTTGTGACGACGAAAATAAACGATGCCAAAGAAAAAGATTCTTTCGACTTCGAAGTTTGATTTACGATTCAACAATTTTTATTTTTTTATTTTTTTCGTTCGATAAATGGTATCGGCAATATCTAATAAATATTTCTCTTCCAACGCTGAGCGCATTTCGTCGAGTATTATAAATAAAAAAATATTGAGAATAACGGGGAGACGTCGAAAGGAAGGGTCCGGAGCCTCAATCCCGAAGCATTTATCGCAATTGAGATTATTCAACCGAAGTACATTATACTTTTTTTCAACATTTGTGAGAAGAATAAAAAAAAAGTATAAAAAAAAGTTTAATGCTTCTCGTTAACGGTGCGATTACAAGCGCGTGGAGTTATAGTTTCGCGTCGAGTTGCATAAGATAACTTCAATGTCACGATTGATCGCTGTACTGTTAGTATACGAAACGCGTGTAGTCAATGTTTACGTTTTAAACTGAGAGAGAGGAGAGATAGAGAACACGCCAATGACTTCTTATCCAAGCACTTTGGATAAGAGGCATAACGATAATAGCGAGTGAATCGAGAGAGAGAGAGAGTGAGAAGAATGGACTTTTCCGATTATTTATATCGTTCCACAGCTGCGAGGCCTCGACGGCGTGCAATGCCTATGCTGAAATATCGTATAGGTAACCATACAGAAAAAAAAAATATCGCAAACATTTTTTTTTATACTATTTTACGGATATTTTTTCCGCGCAATCGATCGCATGTATGTTTCGTCTGTTCGAATGAAAATAATGAATAAATGAAGTGAACGTTCGTCGTTATACGTTCGTGAAATAGTCTACTAAGCCATCGATGTATAATTTATTATTTATTGATTAATAAATACGAAGCTCTTTGCTTCGAAATGTAATTATTTTGTTACACGTGCTAAACAATGATTTATTTATTTTTTCCCAGACGATTAAAGTTGCAGGTATTTCGGAGAAATAACAAAGACGAAGATTCGAGAATCGGACGATTCTCTCGCGAGGTAAGTCTTACTGACCCACTTATAATCGCGGTTTGCTAATTTAAACTCGCGATTTAAATTTTCCTCGTTTTCTCGACCGAACGATATCTCTCGATATTCACAGTTCACACGATTGAGAAGTAGTAAATTGGATATACGAAGTAAAGTCTCTTCGACGATATTTCCCGGGGGATGGGGAGAGGGAGGGGGTGAAATAAAATAAAAAAATAAAATTCGCGTTGAAGAAATCGCGGAAATGTAAAGAACTCCGAAGTTTACGGTTCGCATGACGCGAACGAGACGATTTACGAAAATAAATTAAAGCTTCAGGTAGATGTGCATACAACCACGTGATAAGGCGAAAAGCTTCCTTCGTCTCGGCTTCTTGAATTTGTACGAGCAAATGGAACTTTTTGATCTCAACACAAACGAGTGTTGGCGAAGAGCAAATCCACCCGCAACACTGTAGACTCATCCTCTTTCCTTATGATTTTTCATATAGTACGTTATTCTTATATCTCGTCTCGCCTCGTCTCGACACGGAAACATCGAGCTTTCGACAGATTACGAGATGCCCCCTCGAGAGAACGAAATCTCGTAACCAATATTGGGGTCTTCGCGGTCTCGTGAAAGTGAAGCTTCGATTTCTGATCACTTGTACTATGATTTGTAACCATTTTTCAAATTATTAAAAATGATAAAGAATTATTGAAAACTATTAAATATTATTAAATATTATAAAAAATTTATTAAATATTATTAAAAATTATTGAAAATTATTAAAAATTATTAAAAATTATTAAAAATTATTAAAAATTATTAAAAATTATTGACGATTTAACAAGTTTTCTTTAGAGGTCGAGAGCATATCGCGACGATACAGTGACTGACAAACTGAAGGATCTTCTGACTGTGAGTAATTTTTTAGCATATGATCTTTTGCCAGCGGAATAATTTCACCATTTTTCGCCGCAATATAACGTTTTGGTATTTTTTTTTCTTTTATTGACGTTTCTTCGGAAAATTTTGATACTCCATCAACAAATCATAACTTTTTCATCATCGAAAACTTTTCTTTTATTCGCGTGAATAAAAGCAATATATACACAATCGATCATTTATTTATGGATGTTGTGGAAAAGAAAAGGTAATAAAATTTATACAGCACACCGAGACAGAGATAATCCTGCATCCGAAGAATCTTGAAGAAAAGAATAACAGCAACGAGACAAAGTTCATTAAATTCGGTCCATAGATGCCGGTCGTCAAAAGAAGAAGAATGGAAGAAAAAAAAAATACTCCCCTCGCGATCTATGGAGCAAATATAGGATATCGTTGTCGTGTGTAGGTATATCTTGACGACCCAGATAACTATATGCATCCCGGCCCTGTCGTGAGATGCTCCGGAGTTTCACAAGACATAGAAAAGAACGCGGAGCACAAAACAAAAAGAAAATGGTAAAGGAAATGCGAACAAACAAAAAACCAGTATATGAGACCATGAAAAGAAAATGAAAAAAAAGCCGACCGCCGGCATAGAAAATGAAGTTTAGTGAATATGCGCGAGAACTCTTCTTCTCGCGAGTGTAATTAAATTCGTCAATTGGATTCTTAAGAGGCGTTTTACTTTTATATTACCCCTTTCTTTTTTTTTTTTGAAAAAAATATTTTGGGAAATATTACGTATGGCATAATTTCGTAACATTGTACAATAAACATGTTTTTTTTCTCTAAATAAACTATTTGTTTGATTAAATTCAAACAAAAATAATTGATATAATACGCAACTTACATAGTTATATGAATCTGCAGTGCATTCGATTTTGTATTTTTTTTTTTACTCGACAGTGTCGAGTTTACTCGACACTTCTTCTTTATTAAAAAAGATAAAAGAAATTAATTAATGTTACTTACTTATACGAACTTACGTATACTTACGTATTTATAGCGAATGGTTGCCAAAGCGCCTTTGGGTTTCCTATAAACTTCTCGATTCAGTACATTCACTATATTTGTGATGTCGTCGGTATCTCATCAACACCGTAGTATCTCATGACATTCATTTCGTAATCCTTTATGAAAAACTAATCGAAAAATAGACGCAACTAATAGAATACAGTGGAGCCCCCTTTGTCTTAACTTCACTTGACTCAACTGCTCGCTCGCCTTAACCCGTTACCATGGCAACGATTTCGGTTACCTGTATTTCCCCTGAGTCCGCCCGCCCCAGTATGACCGCTGCGCGGGCCGTGAGCGTTGTCAACTGCGCATGCGCAGTTATACCCCTTGTATACCCAGCGTATATCCCTCGTTGCCCCTACCGGCAGCAATTGACCGGGAGTGGGGACTACAGGGAAAATACAGAGTAGTGAAGCTCTCCGGTCCCGTCAAGGTAAGAAAAGAGGGGCTGGGCTGTAATGGAAAAAAAATAAATGTACTCTATATAGGCCACGACTTTGAGTGGTCACTTGGACACGTCGTGCGCTTATGCGCTAAGGCCAAGAAGGCACAGTGGATAATTTGCGTCAACATCGATGCTCCTGGGTATCGCGAACTTATGCCGTCGCATGGCTCGTCTTGTTTTCGGAATTATTTATAGTTGTAATTCGAATAAATGCGATTATTTTTTAGAGATTCAATCCATCAGATTCCAAGTATCATGAAAGCGATAATTCGTATAAATTTAATTTTGTCCCTTTCGCCAAGTAGTTTTATGTGGCATAGGCTTTTCCACGTAAATGTGCATCGTGTAGAGAAAACGAGTTTAGCTTGCAACAAACAAAAACGATGAATGTGAACTATAATAGTTACTAATTACAATCGTTGTTCAAACATTCGTGACAAACGTACTACATCGCGAGAACATTGTTAATTGCAATTAGGCGTTGTAGAAACGCGCGTGGGAGGGATGCTGATCAATAACGTTGTATAAAAAAAAATCTTCGTTTATGTAGTAACTTTGACTTAGTACTGCCGTACAGTAAATACAAAAGAATAATCGATATTATTCATATATTATTAATAATATATTATATTAATCATAATATATATTATAATATCATATATATACTATATTAATAATAAAAGTGTTATATATGTTTGTGTTTCAACATTTTATTTAGGAAATATCATTGTAGTATATTACATTTAATTTGAACGGCGAAAAGGCGAGAATCCGTATTTTTTTCGACCAAACTTGTTGAAAGATGAATGTATACATTTTACATCAAGTTTCTTGCAATGCCTTATTTCTTTTCTCGCTTCTAGGATTTCTCGTTTCTTTTTTATGTCAAGTAATACCTGGCGAATGGTTCCGGATCCTCTGACGGATCTGAGTTCGAAATAAAAGGCTGCAGTGGAAAGAAAAATACCTATAAAATATAAGATAATTCCCACGCCGAATGGCTTTAATTCAAGAACTTTCGGCTCAGCGTCATTGATGTCATATTCGATGAGAACTTCCCGCAAAGCGGTTGGCATGCGTCTGTGCAGCACGTTGTTGAAATGGTACTCTACTAAGCCAGTCGCTTGCATCCACTGAATAATCTTATGTACATTTAAAATGTTGTTCTGTCTCGTTAATTATATGAATTATTGGATGATTGGATATGGAGATGAACGTTTCGCGTCTTACCTGATCTATTGTACGCTTGCAAAACCCTGGGACTTTCATCGCTAAATGATACTCTTTCATAGTATCTCTCATTAATCTATAGCCCTCAATGACGATTTACCAAATAGTTAAATTAGAATCTGATAGCGTTTCTTGTTCTTCATAAACAAAGTTTCAGCATATAATATTTACTTTCAGATTTTCATTGCTGACATACTCGGCTGGGAAAAAAGCCCATGATACACGACTACCATGTATTGCGTAATTGCCTTCCAACATTTTTTCGTCTCTCCTCGCTGAATTCGTTTCGTATTCAAAGTTATCAGGTATCCGCGCGGCGTAAGGATTCTAACATTCGATAAACGTTTTATGTTTTGTAAACGTTTCGTGTAGTGATTAATTAACGAATAGCAAAATGAATATCCTTTTCTGACTTACCGATAAGTCGAAGTAACGCGAAAAATCCGTTATCACGAATTTTCTGCCCCATGTTAAATTTGCCGTGATGAATTCTTCAGCAGTGTCAATTCTGTGTCGATGGAAAAACCGTAATCATTTGGGCGACTGATAAAAATAGAGAATTTATTAATAACTGACCTTTTGTCATATTGTTTGTTTGTCAATCGGGCTGCTAAACTGCTGCAGTACGCGGTCACCATGAGAACGCCAAAAACGTACCAAAGTTGGAATTGCAGCTTAAGGTATCGAATGTCTCTGGGAGCGTACGTACCTAACAAGCCTCCTATCAATTCTGTCCATACATTAGTGAAACTGCGAAATTCTGGAAAGTTTGTAAATCGCTATATTATTGACGTTTGGAATTAATTATTGAAAATATTAGTTCCTTGTATATAAAAATATTAAATATCGTAAAAATATTTATTTTTTATTACATATAACATTTTTGTAACATAAAATATATTTCTTCATATACAAAAACATATAATACAATATTAGTTAATTACTCTTTGGAATTCGTGAATCGATCCAAGCGCCCGTGTAAAGGCAAATGCTCTGAGCGATCAGCACAACGATTATACCAGACCACATTTCCGGCGAAAATGGTGTTAACAGCGCCCAAAAATTCGAATGCGGCTTGGGTCTTGGTACCAAAAATTGAAGATTAACCGTTTTCCACGGTATCGTCCACATAATCACTTCGTCGGATGTACTGTACTGCGTGGCCCACAAACCGCCGAAGTAGAAAGTAATATGCGATCCAAATGTATTTATGAACCTTTCGCCTTCCCAGACACTTCCATTCCTTCCCCCAGGGCTGATTTATTTTTGTTATAAAAAAAAAAAGTTCTCGGTTTTTTAAGTAAACGTTGCGGGTAGTTACATGAGTAAATTAAATAGGTAAAGATAAATTTGCTTTACTAACATAAATTGATCGCTTAGTTTTATTATCGTGTACTTGCAATTTAATTGTTCGGCGATTAATTGAAAGAGTTTCAGCTCAACTCCGTCAACCTCGGTTTCTGCGAGAAAAATCATATTATTTATTTTCTGATTGCAATTTTTATACAATTTTCCAATATTAAATCGCGAATTAATTATCTTTTTTACCATCTTTTGCGATAAAGACCTCTGCCTCTCCATTGACTTCGCTTATATTTCGATTGACGGTCGATCGGAGAAAGCAAAATGGAGGATTATAAAATGACGCCGCATACAAATGTTGAGTTCTCAAATTCAGAATTCTTTTCGGGTATATAAGCTCATTGTAACTGCAACGATGTCAGTGACATTAATTTGTTATTCAAACATATCGTTTGACAACACAATTTTAAAATTTCCTCTTTTTCCGTTTATTTTCACCTGGAAAACTTCTTGTATTCTCTTTTCGAATATGAATCGATATTCCAGAAACCGTTACGTGCAGCAAGATTGAAATTTGCAACAGATATTTTTTCGAACGCTGTCATAATTCTCGGTCTCCCGTCGAATCCCTTTGGTTCTTCAACTTTATCGTCGATAAGAAACAAAATTTCGTTCTTGTCGAAAAAGAACGCCAGTAAGATCCTGAATGATAAAGAAAGAATCGTGAGTACATCTGTGTGTCTCTATTAAGAGGAGGTGAACACGTTACCGAGTGCCTCTCTCTCGCTCCGCCGTAAGCTCCGATCACGCTATCTCTCTCGCACTCCATAGGGTTTCACCTCCTCTTAACCGAAATTTAATGTGAAATTATCTCCAGTCATTTCAAGCCGAGAGATACCTTACACTTATCGAAGTATCTGAGGGCATATTGTATTGTGCAGGAATTGCAGAATACCCGGTAAGTCATTAAAACCACAACCACAGACACAACCCGCCACAACCCGTACGAAAGACGTACCATACCACCATAATTTTTTATGATAAAAAAATATGGTGTAATAGCCAAAAGTCATAATAAAAAATATACAAAGTTTCGAAAATGTCGCAGGAATCTTTCCTGTTAACAAACAATCGTGAAAATAAAAATAAAATTCTCGTCTAAAGGTATCTCCCGCATTTAATTTAGCATCGAGCGTTAGGATCGGTACTTTATTATAATTCATAGATACGTAATCGACGCGCTCTGCATATTCCAAGCCCCTCCAGAAAGGTCGTTATTTTTAGAGGAAACTTCGCCGATAGCACCGCGAAAGATATTTTCACGTCAAATAAAGTATATTCAAGATATATGTATAATTTACATATAGTTTTTTTCACATGTATCAGACATGGCATTTTTTGCCGTTTTATATGAAAATACGTCTTTCATATATTCCGACATATTTTATTTAACTGTGTGGGTGATGGGAAAAGTAATGTTTGTAAATGAATCGACTTGCCTTAATGCACCTGTTGTTATTGATGATTCGAAGCGGCCAATGACGAGATAGCTACTACAATAACTGAGTATTGTAGGATCATCATCGTTGCTGTTCCCGTTCCATACGCGTAGTGAGTACGGGTAAATGCGTATAAATTCCTTGAAAAGCCTCTCAGTGCCCACATCTTGATCTAATACGGTCAAATATTAATAATCTGTTTAATCCCCTATTATCATTTTCATGCTATGACGCATCATGTGCCAAAAATGTATGAAACGCTCAGTTGTGTTGTAAATTACAACGGAATTACAACCCGTAACACGTATAGTACATTACATATTACTATTACGTAATAATTAATTTACTTGCCGCAAATTACAATGGTGACACACTGAGGTATTTGGAACGAAACATTGATCACAGATGCCAAATCATCCCTCGAAATCCACGGCTCATCCACCATGGAATTCGGCAAAATATCACTCTTTCCAGCCGATACCATAAAAATGGTAATCATTGAACCCACAAACACAATAGAGTAGAGTCTCATGACGGCACGTTTTCAATCGTTAATCATTCAAGAAAACCCTCGCGAAATAGATACATAAGAATGGACAGCAATTAAAAAGTGAACATTCTCGATCGCATTTCCGACTTTGAGTGATCACGTTGATATATTATGCGCTGTGCGTCAGGCAGACAACTTGTTCCTTTTGATATTTTATTAACAACGTTAATTCTCCTGAGTGTAGGTAACTACACCATTGGGGGGTTTCCCTCGCATGTAATCTATCATATTGGCATATTTATCCATGCTTCTAAAATGCAACACGAATGAGCAGTTTCTTTTTTTTTTTTTATCGATATGCGAAAACAGATGGTATCATCGGCTTTTAAATGAAATGTACACAATATATTACGTTTGAACTTCATTTCGATCACAAAATTAATTGTGCGAAAAGAAAAGAGAGCTTTGGGGACAATTTAATGATTACTAATTTCGATCGTCCTTCGTTCATTTCTGAAAATTGTAGATTGCGAGAACAAGGAGAATGAAAATACAATGAAGCGCTAAGCAAACGAGTGAACCCCTGGGATCGATGCTCTTGATAAACACGAAAACATTGTACGGAAAAAACTTGTATTATGCATCTACAGTTCTGTATACGGTAGTGCCTTATACTTGCACCATATTCAGTGCTCAATGTACGCAATACCTTTTCGAAATAGAAAAAATATGGGCACGTGGCAGTTGCTACTGGCGTGTGCAACTCGTGACTGTCTCATCCCAATTGTTGTTCGCGTGAAGTTAGTATTGTGTTGATATGTATGTTTTTAGTGGAGGAGTTTAGTTTTCGAACCCATCTATTTTTGTCCTCATAATTGTAACTCAAATTTTGTAAAAATTTTGTTGATCGCTTACAATCAGCGTTTGCCGCGGAAATGTTTGAACATTATCTTACAAGGTGGCGGTCGAACTTTTTGTGATGTCTGCGGTCCCGCTTCTCACCTGAAGTTTTACTCGATATCTCGAGTAAAACTTCGAAGGAGACGGTCGTGATTGTTGAAATACGGGAAATGACAGCCGTACTGCGAAGCGAAAAATGCAAGAATTTGATTTCACATAAAATATTTTTATTGTTTATAATGTAATTTTGTTTTTATAATATTATCTTTAAAATTAATTTCGAAAGATCGGATAATTTAGATCGAACAAAATTAATTCTATATACAAAACCGGGCGAACGGCACGTCGCATATTTCCCTTAATGATTGCCGGTTACGTTGTTCGAGATCGCAAAGAAAAGTTATAATCGATATAAAATCACACGTATAACACGTAACACTCAAAAAAATTTTCACGCCGCAAAAATACGTGCCGACGATAACAACTGACAGCTGAGCCGGCTGTGGCGACGAGCGCGCTACCAAGCAAATTCTTCAATTCGATGAACTGACTGATGTAGACGTATGACATAAATTTGGGACATTTATAATCGTTTGGACCCTGTAAAATTTTCGGTACCGATATCTCACAATCGGCTGAACCAATTTAGAAGTAACTAGGCGCGTTTAAAAGATTGACCCCAAATTACATTATAAAAGTGTCCATTAAAATTCGATTGGTTGTAGCATTCCTAAGATATATCGATCGAAAGTTGCACGCACTATGCACTCCCGGTATATTGCTGTACGATACACACTGTAGCGTGTCACGCTACGAATTTTTTTTTTTTCAGTACTTGGCGTTGAGACGCTACCGCGTCTCTTGATATGAACGGTTCCATAGGAATGGAAGCGACACATACATTACGGAGCGTTTGAAGAGCGCGAGTTGATTAAACAAGAGGAGAAGAAGAAATTAGAAACGGTATAAGACTCGTTGAGAGAGGCGCGAGAGTTAGAAAAATCGATTTCTCGATTCATATCGATTCGATTAATCGATCATTGTCGTCAATATCTCTCCAAAAGGATCGATATACATACCAATTATGATTTTTAAACGCCATTCATAATATATTCGAAATCACAGAGTTCACGTGTACTCATCGTTTACGTATGCTGTGTCGTTTGCTTTCCTATAAATAAAACTCCTCGATGATGACGTCGAAGAGAGAGGACAACGCTAGTGTTCGTCGAAACTGACGTGAGACAACTGTCGCCATTAGGGTAAAAAAAAATTTAAATCGATTTGTTATTATTTTATTTCCTATTATTTCTTTTTTTTTTTCTTCCGGGAAAATTATTCAATGAACTCCCTTATCGTGCAGCCACGCGCCCGCCCCCTCTTTTCGAGGAGTTAAGAAAAAATTTACGGAAGCGCGGAACGTCAAACACGAATATTCAATTACGCCATACCTTGCGACAAGGAGGCTTAAGTATGAAATCGATTAACCACCAAGTTTCGAAGCGGTTCGCGTCGTTAATGCTGAATAGCAAATCTGTTTGCGAGATTCTGCAATGGCAGCATGCAAGTAACTTTACCTGTATAGAAGATCACTAATTAATCACCGAATTTCCGGTGAGTAATAACGTGATCAATTATTTTGCAATATATTTATATAGTTCCACTGTATCTCGACGATTTCTTAATTTATAATAGAAATTAAAATTTTTGTAAAATTCGATCCAATTAGTCTTTTGACTTTTTTAAACATTGGGATCAACTAATTAGATGGATAGTTTATAATTTTTAAATCTGATCGATTCAGAAACTTTATAGTCATTTTTCGTAAACTAAAAATCTCAAAGACGCCGAAAATTTGAATGGTTAGACCGATCCTCACGAAATCCAATAGAACTTACACTGCAATAATCGATAATGCATTTATTTAGAACTTGTTAAACCGATGGCTATAAAATTATGCGCGTTATCTTGCAAATCGATATTTTAAAAAATGTTAAAAACTGCATAAAGTTTAAATCATTAATCAAATTCTCACAAAATTCAATACCAATCATCGATTGATAATAATTTAAATTTATCGAAATACAGAAACATCGCACACCCTTTAAAAAAATATGAATTTCGGAACATCCCGAACACATTTTTATTTGAATTTCAACATTAAAAAAAAGTTTTCTTTACGCGGAAACGCGATATAAAGAGAATAAAAAAGCTACCGAGATCCAGACGAAGAGTGGGCCGTAGGCTCGCCGGGTAAAGAAAATATCTTTTCAGAGCATACGATTGTGGGTATTCTCGCAAAGCGTCGAGCGAAGGGTATATTTTTCGCACTACACATTTCACCCTCCATCTCGTTGTTAAGGTGTAAAATAATCCAGAACAGAGAGACGCACCCCTTCCGTGTGTCTATACAACGAGTAAAGCGGAAATTCTCCTCGCAGCGTTTCGTACACAAGAGACAACCTTTTAGCGAGTAAACGAACGTGCCTCTGTATATGCAACGGGTGCAAACGAGGTTGACTTCGCGAGTTCCCGTACTCGTGGGAGCGCATTCGTAAACCCAAAAAGACCAATTTTCAGAGAAGGGAAGTTTCTCAGCGTGTATGGTGCGGGATAACAACGTTGCCTCGAGAGTTCGTACGCAAAGCAGTCTGAATGGCAACGTCATATGCGCGGAGTTGGTTCGAGTTAATTGGATTAGTCGAGAATTATACGTAAACATTAATACGAGATAAATAATAAAGAAAAAACCGTATGCATTCATAATTGAAAGGATCAACAGATTTCCGAGAAGAGCTCTCGAGGGAAATTCAAATATCGAAGATTCTTGCTGTGAAAACATTTAAAAATATGATAACTGCCGATCAGATTTTTACTTCTCCCTTCTTTATCATCTGAACTTTCAATTAACTACCTGATAACAGACCTAATTACTTCGCGGCAGCTAATGGCGTTCGCTTATTCAAGTTCGAACAAATATTGGAATATTTCACGGGATATAAAGGTTGAGGTTCGCTTTGTGATAAAAAAAAAATGATCTCATTGCCCTGTCGGACGAGCAGCTCGATGAACAGACGAAACAGACGGAAACTCGCAATCCGTGTTACACGGGGTGTCTCGTGAATGCGAAAGATTGATAACATAATAATATTTGACAGTAGCATTCTGGAGGCAAATTCACAAGCTGAAATTTACCAATCTCGTTCCTTCACCTTAGTAATAAACTGGAGCCTACCAATATTCACCCTATGCCCAGGAACGCCGAGAATTCGCTCGTTGTATTAAGGCGTGTAATGCGCGTAATAAGATCGCAGGGGGCGAGGCGTGGTAGAGACGAGATAATAGAAGATATACCCTCGCGATCTTGTTCTACAGCATGGAAAAATTAATCGACGAAGCGTTTTCATTCGAGGGACCCTTGGAAATACTGTCGGACTTTTCTGTTATACTTCTACATCGGTACATACTTCTCCATTTAACGCAAATTGTGTTAAACTCTGTATTACCGTACACTTTGTAGTTTATAAGTACGTCTACGAGATTTAAGTGCGCGTTGCTTTACCAAATTGTGTAGCTTTGCGCCCGCAGCATTTTTACGTTCGTTACAAGTGTACAATAAACTTTCTTGCATCGTATCATACCGTATTATATTTAATGATAACATAAAAAAAAATACGAAAAAAAAAAATAAAAATGTTGAAATATAAAAAAATGTTACGCTTTTTTTTTCATATTCAATCTCGTTGATCTCTTTGGATGGTAAACATTAATTCTGTATCGAATGTATATCATACGGTGTTTCAAATATTCTGTCAACAAGTGGACAAGAAGCGTGCAATCAATATTTCAACGCTGGTAGATACGATTGATAATTAATTATGTGTATTTTTCCCCCGTGGCTATCCTTCCTTTTTTTTTTATTCCTTCTTCTTTCCTTTAGGGGAGTTGTAAAGATATGTTGAAGGGCCCCCACATACCCGCCTATAAATAACTCGTAGCTCATCGATTCGCGCTGTGTGGCGACATGACCCTTGAAAAATTGATTATCATCGAAAGTTCGTAACTATTGGAAAGTTTTGGGTGACTCGACAGAAATGATTGACGAGGATAGAGAGCTTCCATGGGGGTGTTGATGACGGGATAATCGAGGGATAAATTTCTAGCGACATCTGGTACTCGTTTCGGGAACTACAGATGGAAAATATACGATTATTTTCTGGTGGATAAAAAGGAATCGATAAAAAAATTGCTTTACCGACAGGTGGTAAGAATAGAATCTATTTGTACTACCGGCAGTTCGTAATTTTTATTCAAATCGAATTTTTCGTGTGGGAAGTAGTAGTAAACAATAAAAATAAATGTGAAAGCTATTTTTGAAAAACATTATTTACCTATTTTTAAAAAATAGTACACTGTAAAAAAAAATTTCGCAAAAAGGAAAGTAATGGCAGATTCTTGATAAGCGAAAACAATATATTTTGTAAATAATTTAGGTGACTATTGTATTCTTAAAAACAAATAATAATAAGATAGGCTGCTATTTAACTAAATTACAAAACTATTTTTTTGAATTGTTAAAGAATCGTGAAGAATTTGCAAAACAAATGTCAGTAAGGGATCGTGTTTGCAATTTCTTTTCCTCGAAATTGAGGATTTACACAAAAACAAAAATGCTCTCGACTACATATTTTTTCGTACAGATTTGCGCTAAACAATAATTTGATAGTAATTTTGGTTAAACCTCAATAGGGTCATTTACAATCTATAAAAAAATAATTAATTTCCGGCATGAATTCTGTTTGTATAAGAAATACTTACAAATGGATTGAAAGGCGTGAGGAGGGATAGCAACATTTTTTTTTTAGGAACCAATAAGGAAACAGAAAGGGGGTGAGAATTGGGGTAAAGGTTCTTCAAGTGTAAGAAAAGCTACGCGGTAGTAGAGACATTTACGGTAGCAGTTTGTCAGTGCAATTCAATGGCACGGTAACCCACATTGGTAGGAGAAATTTTCGGGCCTTTGACGTTGAACTTCGAACGTTCAGCGAAAAGCAGGAAAATTGAAAGTCTCGCCAATGGCCTTGAGGGAAGCCAGTGGGTCACAGGGCCAATAACCGCACCGGGGCATTTCGTATAGTATATACAGTCGGCGAACCCGCAAGTGTCGTAAATTTTATTAGAAAGTATATACTGCGTGGTAGGGTAGCTTATCCGGAAACACACTTATCCGCCAAAGTCCGTATCCGCAAAAAGATGTTCCGCCAAAGTCCGTATCCGCAAAAAAAATGTTCCGCCAAAGTCCGTATGCGCAAAAATCGGAAACAACGATGGAGGGCGCTGTGTGCTCATTCTGCGTCATCATTACGCGTAAGATGAGCCGAGCGGAGCGGGCAAAATTATGAACTCCGCCGAATGTCGAACGAAATCATGCATTATTCAATGATGAAGCACAACTCGGATGGAGGGTCACGCAGCCACCACATTTTGCCGCACACATTTGATTTAAAATAAGAGTATTAATTGTAATAATTTTTTATGATATTTGAGCGATGCTTCCGTTATCTTCTCTCGCTATCAAGAGATATTTGTATTACGGAAGTGTAACGCTACCCATATTTTATTCAAGTCCAATTTTTTTTTTTAAATCGATATATTTGCGGAACCGCGTTGCTCGACGTAACGCGTATTGTTAGCAACGCAATTCTTCGATTTATTTAGCTCAACAAAAGCACATGCAACCGATGTTCGACGACGAAACTGCGGGCAAGGAAATTAATGCCAGTCGAACAATTAATTAAGCATACAAACAAAAAATGTAAACTGTTTTTTTTTTTTAAATTTTTTATTTGCTTAAGAGAAAAATATAGGAAAAATGTTGACACACGAGAATGGTGTCTCGCGTTACTGTCAAAACAAACGAAAAAACACGTTTAATACCCTTATTTGGATAGGAAAAATATAACACAAATAGAGATTTACGCGAACTAATCGTATGCTGTATTATCAATTGTACATCTCAGTCACGTCGCGTATGAACAATGGTACGCATCGCAAGACAATCGTGACACCTTCTTACACGTTATTAATGTCTTCGTCATAAAATATATTAGCGTAAGTAGTAGGAATTAAAAATAAATTTATTGATACCACTAGATAATAATGACAATTAGAAAAAAAGCGAAGTAAAACCAAAGAAATTGCATCGGCGATTCTTCGATCGTCGTATGTACAGCGTATAGTTAAAACTTTGACTTTCAAAAGGGACGATGGTTGACCCGGCGTCCATTTACACGGCTTTTATAATTTAATAATATTAGCGTAAGGAGCGAATTTACGGACGAGTCTCGACGTCGCGGATTTTACGGCTGCCGATCCGACGTCCTCGACATTGACTAAATCGTCCGTTATTAGATCGCATCGTCAATCGGATGATGAAGCAGCTTTTCCGGGTCGCGATTTCGCGGCTTTCGTTATTAAATCGGTGTCGCTTTTTCATTTTTCCGATTTCACTGGTAACGATTCCGACTGCGAAATGTCTTCATCTTCGATAACTATTTCCCGTATGTGACGAATTCGCGGCATATATTGGCGCCACAATGGTGTCATGTTGAAGGGCTCGTCACCGCCTTCACCTCCTTCCGCCGTTCGTCTCATACCACCCGAACCTTTTATCTTCTGATTGTGTAATCAGCGCTAATTTTAAATACATCGGAGAACATGAAGAAATTTCTTTTTTTTTTTTACTTAAATTGCATGCCGATACATTTTGCAACATCGAAAATTACATTACATAATATTATCATTTAATAAAAACGCCTGTATTTTAATTTTGAAACTTTATTATAAGGACTTTACAAGGATATTAGTCTCAAAAAATCCGGACGATGGTACGTGCGATAGGAGACTTTGGGAGTCCTTGGGATTTCTGTAAAGATATGAAAATGTTGAAAGGATTGGTTGTTGTGCGTTGAACGAGAGGATAATGAGGATTATAATTTAATTGACTTTATTTCACGCGATAGTTCGCGTGATCGGGACAACGCTGCCAACCTGTTGTGCAATTCTTCTGACGACATATGTACGCCGGCTCATCGCTGTCGTCGCCGCAGTCGTTGTCAAAATCGCATATCCACAATTTCGGTATACATTTGCCGTTCGTACAGGAAAATTCGGTATTAGGATCGCATGTTCTGTTATCTGTAGAAAAAGTAAAAACCAATCATTACGTTTCCGTCTCATTGCGATTTTCTACATTAATGTACTGCGTACATATAAAATTTGGTTTACCCGACTCCAGAACGGCGTTGAAAAAATTTTGCGAAAACCGAAACTGGAGGTTTGCGGAAGACCATCGAAATTTTATTCTTCCGTCGATCGTACAATAGATTCAAGTTTATCCTTTAAAAAAATTGATGAAATACATCATTGGTATCGGAAAATTTACGCAACGAATCATTAAGCCAAATGCCTTCACAGTCACAGATGCAGAAGTGCGCAACAGGACGATAAAAAAAATGGTATTGAAGATCAGATTGCTTGCGGTCTGCCGAAGGAATACGTTGCGATTTGAACTCTACTGACAATTTTTATAATTTTCTATGATATTAAAACTATAATTCAAATAAATTATCTCGAGAATATATTGTAAAAAATTGGACACGAAGCAGTTGCTACTGGCGTTTAGCAACTCGTGACTTTCTCATCCGAGTTGTTGATAGCGTGAAGTTAGTATTGTGTTGATATTTATGTTTTTAGTGGAGGAGTTTAGTTTTCGAACCCATCTATTTTTGTCCTCATAATTGTAACTCAAATTTTGTTAAAATTTTGTTGATCGCTTACAATCAGCGTTTGCCGCTAAAATTTTTGAACATTATATTACAAACCATAGGTGGCGAGTCGAACTTTTGGAGTCGATCACGCCTCTCGCGGTTGAAGATCGACCTATAGACGTTACCTTTATAGCAAAAGTTTGACAGTTCGCGATGTTTTTCCGTAATATTTATTTTTCTTTATTAATGTTATTGAGAAATGTAGTGTGCACATTTTTAGTTCACAATTCGATTTTTATTGCAAGGATCATTTTTATTGCAATGAAACATAGTGTATGTGATAAAAACTGTGTATGTCTGTATAACCTCAAAAACGTTTCTAAAAAATCTGATTTTCAATAGCAAACTCAGATTGTATATGTTGAACATGTGTGCTAAGTTTCATAGTTTTTATTAATGTCTGTGCAAAGTTATTGTGTTTACACAAGAAAATTTTATATACATGTACAGACAGATCATCAATTTTCTGGCGTAGACACAATAACTTTACGTAAACATTTTCTATCGCTGTGAAACTTTCAACATATCTTCTATATGTGCGGTATGAGTTTGGTATTGAAATTCAGAGTTTTTCCTCCACATTTACTAGTTATTTTTTTATAAGTTTTGGCATTTTAACATTTTTTTAATTTTTAATTTTGCGCATCGCTGGTAAACAACTAGTAAATGCGGAGGAAAAACTCTGAATTTCAATACCAAACTCATACTCCGCATATAGAATTTATGTTCAAAGTTTCATAGCGATAGAAAATGTCTGCGGAAAGTTATTGTGTCTACGCCATAAAATTTGATACGTACGTACAGATGGACAGACATCTGTGGAAAAACCCTTTTTTGAACTACTTTTAAGCAAAAAAAACTATTCGGGTCATGAAATATGATAGATTGGGGTACAATTATGAGGACAAAAGTGAGAAAAGATTTTTTTTTCTATTTTATCATGTTGAAAAGAGTTATTTAGTCCCTAAATTTGGCGTTATTTTTTCTCGCGATTACAATACTTTCTCTTTTTCATACTTCGTATGGATGGGAAAGTAAAAAGAAGAAGATAAAACTCCTCGAATTGTTCAAGTGGTCCGTTTTGCCCCATTTTTCCAACTTGACCCGGAATGCCCCATATACGTGTTAAAATGTTTTTTACGATAATACTTTCCAACTCGTGAGTAGTGTAGAATTGTTGGTCGGCTCTCTGCATTTTTTACCCCCTTAAGGAAAAAAAAACCTTTTTTTTTTTTACACGAACGATGTCTCAGGAGACTCGTGCGTATTCCGCGCGGCTCCCAAGATTTTTCGTTTTTTTTTTCGATGCAAACGTTTTTTAGACCCTTTTGTTTTATTTTCATCTCCACCCCACTTTTTCTGTCTTCCGCTGTGTCCACTTGTAGAGCTGACTGTGCATCGCTGCCACGTAGTCGCCGTAATCCCTAAGGGTTGCGAAGACACGAGACTCGCGCGAATTTTGTTCTGTCGTCAGAGTTTCAAGCGCCTTAACGATATCCTCCTCCCTTTCGGAGGATTGTAATGATGAAAATCATACGTCCGAAATATTTCATTGGCTACCAGCGAATTCCCAAAAGGCTCTCCGCACCTTCGTCGATTTGTACCTTTCGTCTCGACGTTTTTTTTTTTTTTTTTTTTTTTTCACGACGAATAAGTCGGATAAACTCGATGACGAATGTCGGCGAAAGTAACACGAGACTCGATGGGAATATCGCGCGGGGGTTTCCCCAACGGGCGATGTGGTTATGAAAAATGCGCGAAAACAGATGTTTGGACACGAGTACAGGAGACCGCCGTCGTCCGGAGGTCATCAATTTACGCGGCGTGAAAAATTGCTCGTAAGATTCGAACGATTGGATGAAAAGGATACGCGACCTTTGACCCTCCGTGCGCGCATTACACGGAGTTACTATGTTTATATATGTGTTCTCTGGGGTCCTTGTGCTTTATGGGAAGTCTTGAATCGCACGACCCTCCCCGGCGACGATTCGAAATTTTTTTTTTTTTCCCTTTTTTTCCGTTTTTCTTTCGGCTTCAGTCCATTTCGACCCTTTCCGCCATTTTTTTTCCCTCGCCAGGCTCTTGCCCCGTAGTCCCGAGGGAACTCCAAGATCGGTCAACTAGAGAACAGTCTCGGATAACGAGAACGACGAAAGAGAGAGACTTGATACTTTGTCGCGTAACATATTTAATCAGAGTTGTTTATCTTGCATACTATTTTTTTTTTTTTTTTTTCACTTTTATTATTATAGATATCTTGAGGGTCGCACGAGGCACCGAGGCGAAATAAACAACTGAGATAAAATCAATGGGTTGTAAAGAATATTGAATTACGAAAATATTAATACGACATGAAACGACACCGACATCGTAACGCCGCGATATATACATCGAATATATAACGATGTAATAATTAGTAGTAAATGCATAAATATTGAAAAAAAAAAAAATTGTTAAAAAATAATCTCGTGTAAGCGAAGCGATTGGTGGAAAGTAAAATAAATATAGTGAGTTTAAGTAAAAAGGAATCTATTGGAATTGCTCGTTAGCGCGTGAAGCTCATTCCTTCGAGACGGTAGTTTCGCTCGTCCTAATTAAGGAGGGAAACCGCAAAGCTTCGGCGGTTAGCGGAAACTCGAGGGATGAAAAGACTCTCCCTTTCTCGCGTATTCGCCTCTCTCGTCATTATGTCAAAAACAAGCGAATTTTCATTAATTCACACATTACTTCGTGAATATATATATGTATATATATATACTAGAGGTTCCCCGGGCTCGCGCGCTTCGCGCGCTCGCATTCCTTTTATCAACATTATAAAAATGTCTCATCACCGCCGCCGCTTTTTTTGTATTTTTACTTAGACAGTGCCCTCTAAAGATACTTAGAATATTTTGGCCTTCCCCTCCCACGCCCCTCCGCCCGAAAAATATCCTAAGTCCCTCTAAGAGGGACTTAGAATGTGTTTCCCCGGGCCTGCGCGCTCGCTCGTCAATTGTAGAATATTTTGAGTTAAGGCCCATTTGGAGAATATTTTTGCGAGAGAGAGAAAAATTTTCTAAGTCCCCCTTAGAGGGACGGAATATTTTTCTCTCCCCTCCCCCCTCTACCCCGAAAAATATTCTAAGTCCCTCTAAGGGGATTCCCCCTTGGGCACGCCATCGACCAAAAATATTCTAAGTCCCCCTTCGAGGGACTTAGAATATTTTTCTCTCCCCTTCCCCCCTCCCCCCGAAAAAAAAAATATTCTAAGTCCCTCTAAGGGGATTCCCCCTTAGGCACCCCATCGACCAAAAATATTCTAAGTCCCCCTTAGAGGGACTTAGAATATTTTCGAAGGGGCCTCATATACCGGGTGTCTCATAAGTAGGTATCGATTCCTGACACGGCGGCGGCGGCGGCGACAGCGGCGGTAACTTTATATATATAGAGACTAGAGGTTCCCCGGGCTCGCGCGCTTCGCGCGCTCGCATTCCTTTTTGTCGACATTATAAAAATGTCTCATCACCGCCGCAACTTTTCACCAACCGGCGCCGCCGCCGCTTTTTTAATGTATTTTTACTTGAACAGTCCCTTCTAAAGGTACTTAGAATATTTTGGCCTTCCCCTCCCACGCTCCTCCCCCCCCCCCCGGAAAATAAGTTCTATACAATAAAACTAAATAAGTCCCCCTTAGAGGGACTTAGAATATTTTGGCCTTCCCCACCCACGCCCCCCCCCCCCCCCGCAAAATATTCTAAGTCCCTCTAAGGGGACGTAGAATATTTTTCTCTCCCCTTGGCCCTTACCCCTTCGACTGAAAATATTCTAAGTCCCTCTAAGCGGACTTAGAATATTTTCGCCCCCCCCCCCCCCCTTCGACCGAAAATATTCTGAGTCCCTCTAATGGGGACTTAGAATATTTTTCTCTCCCCCCCCCCCCACCCTTCGACCGAAAATATTCTAAGTCCCCCTTAGGAGGGACTTAGAATATTTTCCCCCTTAAGAGGGACTTAGAATATTTTCGCCCCCCCTCCCCCCCTCGACCGCAAATATTCTAAGTCCCTCTAAGGGGGGGGGATATATTCTAAGTCCCTAAAGAGGGCCTCAGTCCAAAATATTCTAAGTCCCCCTTAGAGGGACTTAGAATATTTGCGGTCGAGGGGGGTGGGGAGGGGAGGGGAGGGGAGGGGAGGGGAGGGGAGGGGAGGGGAGGGATCGAGCGAGCGGGATCGAGGCGGCAGTGGTCTCGATTCCTGACACGGCGGCGGCGGCGGCGGCGTTGGCGGCGGCGGCGGCGGCGGCGGCGGCGGCGGCGACGGCGGCGGCGGCGGCGACAGCGGCGGTAACTTTATATATATAGAGAGATATAAACACGCGCGGTAAATACGATAAAGCAGAGAAAATTTTGTTCGGTCGAAAAATGAATTTTACGCAGTGAAACGTAACGCAATTAAAGTTGTTGATAAAGTAAAAACGGTTGAGAGACGAATCGAGAGAATTAGCCGTAGGTGGTACCTAACAGTTGGATTGCGGCATCGTTTTCCATCGCCCCTCGTATACACGATTATTTTATCAGCCTCGATACCGCCGCAGCG
This sequence comes from Cryptus armator, assembly GCA_963971235.1. NCBI lineage: Eukaryota > Metazoa > Arthropoda > Insecta > Hymenoptera > Ichneumonidae > Cryptus > Cryptus armator. The sequence goes on along the minus strand of OZ020241.1, from coordinate 10,345,457 downwards.
TTACCGGTTATAGACCCGTTGTTATATATATATATATACTAGAGGTGCCCGGGCTCGCGCGCTTCGCGCGCTCGCATTCCTTTTTGTCGACATTATAAAAATGTCTCATCACCGCCGCAACTTTTCACCAACCGGCGCCGCCGCCGCTTTTTTAATGTATTTTTACTTAAACAGTCCCCTCTAAAGGTACTTAGAATATTTTGGCCTTCCCCTCCCACGCTCCCCCCCCCCCCCCCCCCCCCCGGAAAATAAGTTCTATACAATAAAACTAAATAAGTCCCCCTTAGAGGGACTTAGAATATTTTGGCCTTCCCCACCCACGCCCCCCCCCCCCCCCCGCAAAATATTCTAAGTCCCTCTAAGGGGACGTAGAATATTTTTCTCTCCCCTTGGCCCTTACCCCTTCGACTGAAAATATTCTAAGTCCCTCTAAGCGGACTTAGAATATTTTCGCCCCCCCCCCCCCCCCCCCTTCGACCGAAAATATTCTGAGTCCCTCTAAGGGGGACTTAGAATATTTTTCTCTCCCCCCTCCGCCCTTCGACCGAAAATATTCTAAGTCCCCCTTAGGAGGGACTTAGAATATTTTCCCCCTTAAGAGGGACTTAGAATATTTTCGCCCCCCCTCCCCCCCTCGACCGCAAATATTCTAAGTCCCTCTAAGGGGGGGGGGGATATATTCTAAGTCCCTAAAGAGGGCCGCAGTCCAAAATATTCTAAGTCCCCCTTAGAGGGACTTAGAATATTCGCGGTCGAGGGGGGTGGGGAGGGGAGGGGAGGGGAGGGGAGGGATCGAGCGAGCGGGATCGAGGCGGCAGTGGTCTCGATTCCTGACACGGCGGCGGCGGCGGCGGCGGCGACAGCGGCGGTAACTTTATATATATAGAGAGATATATATGTTATATATATATATATATATACATCGCGCGTTCTCCCTTTCTGTCGAAATGTTCGGTGAAATTTGATAATACTGGGCGAATGAAGGTTTTCGCGGACTGTCGAGGTATGCCGCGCACGTGTCGTGTGGTAAAATATAACGAATCACGTGATTCGCTAACTATACGGGTACCGTGATATTGAACGGGGATACGAACTCTAAAGGGCGCATAACCCGTGTACGATCGTAGCTGAGGGGCCTTTTTCGAAATTTTGAACATCGTAATACATTTTAATTGATATTATATCTCGTGCATTCGAGTATACATTTTCACTGTGTCAATTCGCGGTGACGTATTTCATCGAATGCGTATTATAGATAGGATGGGGAGGGGGGGGGGGGGGCTTTACGGTTCTCTATGTTGTAACACGCGTACTTAATATCGAATTATGAAGGACCATCGAGTACGATGTTGATAAATTATGTAACCATAGATCAGGTTTATCGGGTATACGTTATTCATATGGTTGTTATAAATTGAATCCCATTGTAATCGACATTTCGATCGCCATATTGTTTTTTTTATTGATAATTTTTTTTAGTAATATTATTTTTTCAAGTAATTAAAAATAATAGAAAAACTATTTTTTTAAATATTTTTAATTAATATTTTGTACGAATACCGACGAAACAAAGAGTCGAAAATAGAATATAAACATACATATAGATGTCGTGGGAAGCGTGTACTCACCGGCTCACCAACGCGACGACAATGGCTGTTGAATCGTTTCTTCGAGTTTTTCTTCCAAAGATCCTTCGGAACGCCAAAAAAACGATGCGATGCGAGCTTTTCGATGTAATTTTTTCCTTGGAATGTCACGAGATCGAACACTGCGTTTATCACTTATCGATTCACTCACTAATTGCATTTTACCCCGAGTTCACAATAAATCAAACAATCACGATGTTAACTGACTTAATCGAGTACGTAAAACGGAAAAAAACCTCCCCCCCCCACCCCCCGCCGCGCTGTCGCGTGTAAAAAAACATCAACGGTGGACCGCCATCTTTAAAAAAATTGCAGCCCGATGAAACATCTCGAAAATAATGAAAATCTTGCTTCAATAGAAACGCCCGACGATGATTTTATACAATAATTTGATTCTTGGAATATCTTCGATTACTTTGAGTAGATCGTTGAGACACTAAAAAAACGGACAGATTGTCCGATGCGACATAATATTTCGAAAATAAGAGCCGACGACAGATTGTAAGAATTTTCAAGGTCGATCGACGTGTTGACAATTTCTCTGCGGTGCGCTTTTCACTGAATATATTATATAGTTAATGTAAAATAACGCCGCTGGCAATGATTGTGCTCTCGGCGGTCGAGTATCGTTCCGACACGAAATTCAATACCTGCGTAATTCAGTGGCCGCCGAGCGAACGTAAGGGTGCAAAAAGATTGAACCACTGATCGACTCAATTGTTCGTTTAAAATTACCAATCTGTATATAATAATAATCAACAGTCAGACACTCGGTTACGATCGGTCAATCATAATTTGAATTCTTTTCAATACCCGAACTGAGGATTGGGAATACGACGGGTGAAAAGATATCGCATTTAGATAAATTCGTGCCTCGTAACTATACGAAGGTAATGAATGGGTTGTTAAAGTCTGTTACTACTGTTGAGATGTGTGTGTGAATAGATATAAGTAGATAGCTCGGAGAGCGACCGAGAACGAGAGCGAGGGAGCTGCCAGCGACACGCGGTCGCTTGCAACGCCCTCTCTTCCCTGCGAATACGCGTAAGCGGAAGTGCGAGGGAAAAAGGAGTCTCGAGCGAGGATCGGCACGGGTCAGACGTGTCCCTGTCGATAGAGAGAGAACACGAGTGAGTGAGAGAAACGAGTATCCGCGTGGGCCGAGACACCCACAGCGAAACTACGAATCCGCGAGCGTACGTGACACGAGATCACGCATCGCTACTATTTGTACGCCACGAGTCGGCAACCGCTATTATAATTTATTCGCGTTATCTACGTTTATTTTCATTAATTGTTAGTATTGTTTTCTTTATCGTATAATTTCACGTGTGCCAAATAAAGTGCCGCCATTCCAGTTCCGCAAGAATAAAACGAAACGACTCCGAATAACTATCCGATCCCATCTCGATGAATCCTGACACCATAATTAACAGGGTGCTGATTATTTCGGATAAAAAAAAAATATATATATATATATATACGTGGAAATGTATAATCAAACAAAAATTTTATTGATTGGCATTTCATTTTTTTTTAATTGAAAATTAAAAATGTGAAGTAAAATAAAAGAGAATAATATTGTTATCATGATTTTCAAAAACAGTTCGATAAAATTAAGTAATTTCCTCCATTACTTAAATATCTTATAACATCTTTATCATCCCGCGCTGTCACTGCCTTAAAAAATTCTTCCGATATCGGTATTGAAAGCTTTTATGCATAAAACGTTTATTTATTCAAACAAATGTATATTGAAATTTAAAAATTTAATGTAATTTACTCGTTTTTTTTATTTTAATAATGTTTTGTTAATTTACCAATTAAGATATCTTCATTTCCGGTTAATTCACGATGGTAGTCAATTTTTTTATTTCGTAGCATTATTTTTTAAAGTGAGATACAAAAATATCTCTAAGCGATATACTCACATATTGATTTTCTTGAAAAAGGAAACAGATTTTTTTTTGTTGTTTTCTCATTATCCCAATCAACTCTCAACAATCACAATAGCCGAGCAATTTAACTTTTTGTTTTATTTCGAAGCATTATTTTTTAAAGTGAGTTATAAATTTCTCGAAGCGATATAGTCAAATATTGATTTTCATGAAAAAGGAAACCGTTTTTTTTTTTTTTTTTCGTTACCCCAATCAACTCTCAACAATCACAATAGCCGAGCAATTTAAGTTTTTGTTTTATTTCGAAGCATTATTTTTTAAAGTGAGTTATAAATTTCTCGAAGCGATATAGTCAAATATTGATTTTCATGAAAAAGGAAACAGTTTTTTTTTTTTTTTCATTATCCCAATCAACTCTCAACAATTACAATAGCCGAGCAATTTGTGTCCCACCATTCCAGCGCTGAGTTGCAGGTGCATTTTTATTTTTTTTTTTCGCCGTCTCCGCGAGCGATCAAATTCCTCCACTTGAAACATGTGTCCGTCTCGGGAAACATTGTGAAATAAGAATTTTGTGGAGTAGAGAGACGAGTGGACAAAGTGGAAAAGAGGCGTAAACTGAATGGAACAATTGCGAGACAATCCCGTCGTGTATATACCGAGAACACTGAGAGAACATATAAAAAAGAAAAAAGTGGTCTTGAATCTTCGTGAAATTGAGCGCCCGATATACACATAGGTGTGTGTCGGCTACGGGGGACCGAAGTATCCGGTATAAAAAAGACGTAGAGTGGAAAAAGGCTGTAGTTGGGATCAGATTGCTCGCTTGCATCGTTGCAACGAGATATTAGATTCGAGAGGGAGAGAGTCAAGGCTGTCCGGCGCGGCTTCCGAGTTGCTTTAGTAAAATTGGCAATACGGAAGTTGTGCCGCGGTGAAATTCGGTCAAAGTATCTCATACTCGTTTTACTGCAAACGATGAAAATTTGTTTTACGTTACACGGAAGTGAGACAGCTACGGAGAAAACCTCGGATATTGCTTCGCTTCATCATCATAGTTACGCGCGAATTTATATATATATATATATATATACGCATTGAATTCACGTAGTAGTGAATGACCGAGTAGTTTAGCTTTAACCCTTTTATATAATATGATATTAATTACGATCGGTATAATTAATTATGATTACAGCTAATGAAATTCAAACTTAGAATAACACTAATCAGCGCAGTGGATCGCGACTCTTGGTAATGTTCCTTTTTCTTCTAATCTCACGTGTTAACTTAGTTTAAAGGGTGTGGCTCTCCGTCTATTACGGAACGCGAAACACCCTTCCCGCGTTGCGTTGGTAATAAAAACTGAGGTATCAGATTTTCGAGAATTCCGAGACTCCGACATGAAACGAAAAAATGCGGATCTCCCAATCTCAGTATTGTTGAAAAAAAAAAAAACAACATTATCATTTTTATCGCCGACCGTCGTACCTCACCTTCTCCTAATTGGTTCGGCTTTTAATTAATTATATTGTACGTAATTCGGTATTGATATGGAGCCATACATCGCTACAAAGAAACATAATAAATTGAGTGAATTTTTATTCGTAATACGGAGAGAAGGATCTATTAGAAATGACTATGTTATCTGGTAAAATTCGACGGTCGCGTCACCTATAACGAAAATACTCGATAGTATGAGAATTTTTACCATATTTATGGGGATTTTTACCATATTTTATGGTTAAAATTCGCATAGTTCTCGTAATTTCCAACAGGTGGCGTCATTGACTCCGCACTACCAGAAATTTACGATATTTTTTACTAGGTATATGGTAAATTGTATCAGATATTTCTCTCTCTCTATTTATCGTTATACTTCCGAGTAAATATTTCCATATATACATTTGTACAAAAGTATGAATGACGAAATTTGTTCACAGATAGCGAAGATTTTCTCGTATTCGTGGACAATGGGTCTCTTTCTATGCAAATCAGTGCACTACATGCAGAGCGTATCTGCTATATGTTCGACACTTACACTCACAGCGATGTCGACGGAGAGGTAAGATCCCAAAACACCGAAAAGCCATCGCATTTGTATCTAAAATTACGCTCGGGTCTCTCTATCTCGCCGCGTGTATCAACATCCGTTCCACAGGCTAATAAGGTATAATAGGATGTTCCTGACGATCGGCTAATCGCATTAGAGGTTAATCGCTCGTCGGCACGAGATCTACACCCGCACTTCTCCCTTTCCTGTTCCTCTAATATCCGCAACGGTACACAACAAAACTCCAACACGCGTATATCCTTGAGACACTGGAGAATGTTATACGTACAAATTTCAGTTCCCTCGATCGCCTGCGGCTCCTACCGCACAATTATCGAGAGGTAAATATCTAAGAGCCCTCGTGCGCGTATATATATACACGTAATCGGTCGATCGATTCATTGGTCTCTGCATCAGTAATTATAGAGACTCTCAAGCGATTTGATTTAAATTAGTTACAATCCGTAGACAATGAATGAAATCAAAATTAATTTGTCTCGCGTGATGCATCGCGAGAAAAAACTGGTTGTGTGCTGCAAATTTGTAGTTATATAGCGCGTTGGTTAATTTTTCTTTGAGATAATTGTACTAATTTTTGATTTTCAATACAACGGAATACATTAGTTACAGCAACGAAATATCTTTTTTTTCCAAATTTTCGTGCGCGCTTTACCCGACAACAATTCCGCAATCGATATACCATTCGAAACGTCACGTGAGATTCAAAGAAAAATTTGAACACTTCTCAATGAGATAAAAATCTGAAAAAAATCCGGAATATGGAAAGTACTGAAAAAATTAGTTTTGCATAATAATTTTTGCGAAAAAAAATTATTTGACAAATCACAGATCACTTAACTTTTTTTTCAAATCGAAATGATTCCGAAATTTTTCTGAAAGCGTATGAATTTTTTCATAACTTTGTCTACATTTTTTAAATTACGTTTTTTTTTAGACAAAATGAACGAATGAAAACCCAATTTTTATAAATTAAACAAAATTCCGAAAAAAATCGTATGCACTCAGAACAATTAACGAATCATTTCCATTTAAAAAAAAGTCAGGCGACGGATTCATTTATTAAACAATTATTTTTTTCATTAATTTGTTAATAACATTTCGCTATTATTATTATGCAAAATCAATCTTTCCAGCAGCGTCCATATGCTTGTTTTTGTTTAGATTTTTATTCCATTGAGAACCGTTCGAAATTCTCTTTGAATCTCACGTTTGATCGGACTGACGTATCGCTCGTAGTACTACTTTAACAGTTTCCAAAACTATCGCAATTTCACGGAGTTTCGCGTTTTTTTATTCCATTAATCTTCTTTCTCTTCGTACAAAACATTTTCGGTCCTTTTTTTTTTTTTTTTTTTTTTCCTTTCGAAAATTCAATGTCAAACCTCCAACACCTTCGTCAGCGTCATACATGCATTCATGGATGGTGCACTCCCCCGAGTGCATACAGATAGTCGGGGTGCAATTTATATTCATGAGTATTGAGAGTGAGAATGGCGATTGGTATATGTCTTTGTCGATGCATGTGTGACGGAAGCAAAGTGAAGCTTGTACAAGAGCTATACGGCTCCTGCTACCCTCCATCGGAGAGGGAAAAGTTTCTTCTTCCGGTGCTTCTCTTTTGTGCTGAGTTGGCGGACGCGATTACCGTGCCGTTTCGAAACCTCGATCTCTATACCCGCGTTTTCGTCGATAAATTCAAGCCACTCGATTTTCACGCTGCACTTACACGAGCGACGAAAGTAAAAGCACTATCGATATCGTCGTTGTTTAGCGAACAATCTTTTTTTTTTTTCGCATATACTTTTTTTTTTATTGATCATTCCGCGTACGTCACTTCCATAGTCCATTTTTCGTTTCAGCCCGTATGTTATTATTATTATTATTATTGTCGTAATGCGATGTATATGACTTTGATGAGAGCAGATACTACGCGATAGTACATCCCATGAGAGCTCAGTACACCTGCACCATCAGTCAAGCACGACGTATAGTCATGATACGTGGGCAATGTCGTTCCTAGTCGCTATACCGATGCTCTTCACACAGGTAAACATTACTACTACACCTGCTGTTAAAATTCATATATTTATTACGCTTTGGTAACAGTATTTTATTTAACGTCAACCCGTTAAAGACTAACGACGTAACGTCGAAAATTTTTTTTTTCTATATTCTGCATATTTCGGATGAACACTTTTTCTATCTTTGATTAAAATATATGTAACTTGTATATGTAAAATATGTGTATTTACATAATTAAAAAAAAACTATCCGTCCAATTATTTTTGCGAATCGTGAAAACTTAATTAAATTTGAAGCTTTTTTTTTCTAAACCGCTACCTCCTGTTTTATGTGTGAATGCGGGGAAAAAATTATGCTGTCCCCTTAAAAATAAAAAAAAAAAGCTCGAGCTTCCAGTGGATCGTTTCATATGGAAATTTACTGTTTTTATAAATGTTAAGGTAGTTCCGTCGCTTCGTGTTCTTTTCGCATAAGTTCGAGAAAAATGAGAGAAAATCGCAAATACTTCGCGATGGTATAAAAATCTGAAAAAATGCATGCATACTAAAAAAATTACTTTTGCATAATAATAATTCCAAAATGTTATTAACAAAATGATGAAAAAATAAATTGGTCGACAAATTTCCCGGAAACCCTTTTTTTTTATGAAAATGATTCGTTCATTTTTCTGAATACGTATGAATTTTTTCAGATTCTTCAATTTTGTGTTTTTTCATACATTTTTTCCATATTAAAAAAAATCAAAGCAAATTGAAAAATCTGAAAAAATTCATACGTATTCAGAAAAATGAACGAATCATTTTCATTTGTTGGACAATTTATTTTTTCATCAATTTGTTAATAACATTTTGTTGAATTATTATTATGCAAAATTAATATTTTCAGTACCTTTAATATGCATACATTTTTTCAGATTTTTATACCATCGAGAAGTATATGCAATTTTCTCCCATTTTTCTCGAACTTATGCGAAATTAACACGAAGCGACAAAACGACCTTAAAGCTGTTATTTTGAGTAATTATTGACGAGCATGAAACTCCTTTTTTCTTACTGCGATTACTACTATATTATCGATGCATAATATCGTCCTAAAAATATATCGCGATAAATTTGCATTATTCAGATCCACAAAGCCGTGGGTTATAGAAGACCGGCTTACTGGTGTGTTCGGGACACCGAAGCATCGACCCTCTGGCGTCTTCACGAGGTTTACATGCTTCTACTGGTGCTCATCGTTCCTCTCGTCGTTATGGGATTTTGCTACACGGCGATATGCTGGGAAATCTGGCGAGTTATGAAGCGTCGATATCACATGACTTCCAGACACGCGTGAGTTGAATTTATTGCGCGATAACGATAAAAAAAATTACTGCATACAATAGAAAGAAAAAAAAAAAATCCACTGCTATAATTTTTTTTTTTTTTTTTTTTCACAAATCATAACTCATATTTCACGATAAATTACAAATCTCCTACACTGTACGTGCAAAAAAGTTCTCCGAAAGGGTTTCCGAAAGAGCGAACAAAGAAAACTTGATACGCGTCGCAGGTTTCGTTCGTATCGGCCATCAGCCATCGAAAAATCCGACCTTCATGCGCGTTTGCCTTAGACGTAAATTCTAATTTACGATCCATAGTAAGTGTTACGTCTCAGAGGTTTACTGGCGAACGCGTAGACTTGGACGATCGTCGCAGCGGTCACGCGCGCGTTTAACTTGATAGCGTAAGACAGGAATATTAACGATTTAAGGGGTTCGGTTCCTCGAATAAGATCGAATGATCCCGTTTCGAGAGTAACAACCACGCTTTTTATTTGCGTTCAAACGAAGCTACGGTTGATACAATAATAAATCGCGAGAGTATATGTGTGTGAATGTGCGAGACTCTAAATTATAATGTTAACTTAATCGCGGAGGAAAGTGTCCGTTCTAGAATGAGTCCGACCGAAGGGTTTGAAGATTGATGTAAGACTGAATTTTGAGTGAATGAAACTGGCCGTTGCGAGGCGGCCGAAAATGCTGATAATGCACGACACGCGCTGTTGCTAAGCCAGAGGCAAATCCAGCATGAGGGAAACCTCGAAATGCTGATTAGGCAGTGAGACGAAAGAGTGAGTGTTCCGAGAAAGAGAATAGAAGTATCCGTTTCTACGTAAAGTCGCGAGCGGATACGAGTTTGCGAAATTCGATATTAATTATCCGGTCGGATGATCTAGCGTCTGGACTCCTTCCTTTGCGCGAGAAATGAATAAAAGAAATAAATCGTTTAAAGATAGATAAATGAAAATACGTGTAGATTAAGGGTCAGGACGTAACACCTCCCCGCCTAAAAAGATAGTCGAGACAACACAATGTCTCGGCTATGATGAAGGCAATACAGCGTAGCGCGTCCTGACGTGATTGTGTCTATTCGAGTATTGTAGTGTGTAGTGTGTTCGTGTACTTAAAATTAGCCCGTTAAAAGTGTGTTGGAGAATAGCTCCTTTAATTACGAACTTAAATATGTTGATTTGGGGTGGCTCGAGAGTAGCATGTGGGTTTGGGGCTTTTCTTTTGGGTGGTGAGTTGTTGCGTTGGAAATCGTTCGATGTTTTCCTGTTGTTCGAGTATCTCGGTTAGCTTCGGCTTATCGTTGGTAGACTGTTGCTATATGATTGTTGGCGCAGTCGCTTTCTGCGTATGGTTTCGAATCTGAAACTATCGAAATTTAACTATAGTAGGGAATATAGTTAGACAAACTATTGTCAATTTAGAAACTGGAAATTTCAGAGATAAAGATTCGAAATTTCAGAAAAGGTTCAAGAGAAAAGAGAATATATTCAAAATAGTATTGATTTATTTCAATTGTACTTTACCTTGTATTCCGGGGGAAACAGGTTGTTAGGAGATTTTTACCTAATTGGCATAGTATAGTCCTTTACTTTGGTCCTTGTGGTACATTAACGTTTAATAGTTTGATGTGCAGGTTCCCCTAGAGATTTTGCTGAAACTGATCTTATTTCGGATTAGAGAGCTGATCTTGCGGCCAGCGAGATTTATAATTTATCGAAAATCGATAAATTCACTATAATTTAGGTATTTTATTGTTTTCTGCGTAAAGTCATAATGATTTAGTGTATTTGGCAGTTTAAGAATATTTTTCAGTCTCGCAGTAAACTTTGTGACGAATCTGTAGGTATTGAATAGGGTCCGGTGTTGGCATAAAAATCTGTACTGAGTTTATTTGGTTAGAAAGGCGTTATCTACTTCCTTAGTTCGGAATTAATTTTTTTTTTTTTTTGTTTCTTGTATGTCTATTTACCAGAATTTAACTGGACTGAATTTACTCGTGAACCATGAATCGTGAAAGAATGCGTTTTGAACCGGTAACGAGAGAGAACCCTCCCCCCTTTTTTTTGGGCACTTAACACGCGGAAGGGGGCAAAAAAAAAAGGTTAGTTAATCTCGTTAACCGTCGAATTCCGATAGTAGATTACACATATATTTAAGAAAAAAAATTTTTTTTGTTGGGCGTTCTGAGTTAAAATACTTTCCAGGAGCAGTTCATCGCTTTTTTATGCGTTGTATCGTATATCGCGGATAGTTTTATTTGATGATCACTGTTGGATAGTCATTCGGGTGAGCATAGAAAGGTATCAGGAGGAATCAGCGAGCATGTGATTGGAGATTCTGTGTTCGAAAATCGCTATGGTGTTGCCTGATATTTATTCTACTAGTGTTAATTATGCGATGCTATGGTTGAGACAGAAAGAGAAAAAGAAAACATAAATTATTGACAACAAAATTCGATCTATCCTATTCCTTTTCGGGTCGCGTTTGCTCGTGGTATAAACGGACCACGTTGACAGTTACGATACAATTTTACGGATTTGTTTGTGGGGAATCTGTTCAGCACGGTGTAGAAGATTGTACAAAACTATAGTTAGCCACGGCGGATAATTGCACTTTGATGCGATAGATCTTCGATCGATCGCCTCCCCGGTTGTTGCATGGGGGATGATGTGCGCGTCCGCAATACCGATTGTTACTTCGTAAGTTCTATCTCGACCTTTTCTTCCTATGGATGACGAATCGTTTCTATTGTTTTGGCGTCTTCGGATAGTGTGATAGGAAGCAGGTTTGTTACGTGTTCATATGATTGAGCATTGCCATGTTCATTGACCGTAGACTGGGAAGGATCCGCTTGTATCTTGCACTGATTAGCGTTCGGATCAAGTGACGTTGCTTCCCTGTCGTGAACTCTGTTTATCACCGGCACGTGCGATTTTAATCGTGTAGGCCGTTTGAGGTGGTCGGTTGTATCCGTGAAAAAGTGTTGGCCGTACGAATTTTCTACGACTAATTCGTTCCTGCTGTTGTTAGCAGCGATAGATATTTTATCTATCGCCTCCCCAGTTGTTGCATAGGGGGCCAAGTGCACTTTCGCGAGATCGATTACTGCATTGACTTTTGAAGCATAGCTTTTGAATGTCTTTTTAACGGAGAATCGGCGAATGTTGTGTAGGTTTTTCCGAGATTTGTTGGGAACGTTGGTCGCCGATATGGAAGCGCTGATTCGTGCATGACTCTGATTAACGTTTGGTTCAGATGACTGCTAATTTTGATACTAGCATGGATAATGTTTGTTTCATTGAAATAAGCGCTTTTTGGAACTGACTCAACGTCGCGCTGTCGTGCTGAGTCTCGTGATAGTTTAAATACTCGTAATGACTACAGTCTGAATCGGAATCAAATTCGTCGTGTCGCGTATGATGATTCGAGGATGAACGCGAGTAGTCTCTACACTCAGGTTCGGCATGCAAGTGGTATCTGTGTCTGTGCGTGCGTTCGTCTTTTTTGTGCGAATACAGTCTTTCGAGGTCATCTAGAATCTCTTGTACGGAGGTATATATATGATGTTTCGGGTGGATTTGATTGTGTGCGTCGCCCGTCAGTTTATTAAGCAATAGGTAGCGAAATTTGACGAAATCGCTAACGTCCAGAGTGGACATCGCGTACTGTACATCGGATATGAATTCTTCGATCGGTATATTTTTTCCGTCGAAGCAAGGGATCGGGGAAAGCACTGTCATTAGCCAATCGTTATCGCTGCGTATACTCATTCGATGGAAGTTCGAAACCATCTCGAGATCGCTCGGCGGAGGTGGGGCGGGGCCATGACAGAGATTTATTCTTATGTTTTGTTGATCGGGATCGCCCGTTCCAAAACTTTCGTTGAAGTGAATTCGCGCATTTTCTTGTGAATTTTGGTGGGTATTGTCGTTGTGTATATTCCAACAGTCGTGATCTCGTCTGTTGGTTTTTGACGTTCGATTATGGTAATAATCTGTTTGATGCGACATGTTTGAGTTTTAATATTTGTCTAGTACGTCTAGACGAATAGAACACTCATTTCGGATTTGGAAATAAAGAACGATTTTTTCCTTCTTTAAATCATGGATCAATATTGATAATCGCTACAAATAGTTGGCAGCAGCGTTGAAAAATCGAAAGAATGTTAAACTTCAAATAATTGAATAATCAGAAAATAGAAATTTACGAAAAATAGAAACTTCAAATAGTTGAAAAAATTAAGAATTTTGAAGATTGTAAATCTCGAATAATTTAAAGTTGCAAAATTATAAATTTCGGCGATTAGAAATTTCAAGTAGTCGATGAATCGAAAAATTAGGAATTTCGGAAATTATCGATTCGCAATAGCTGAAAAATTGAAAAATCAAAAATTCCGGGAATTACAATTCTCAAATAACTGAAAACTCAAAAGTTTCGGAAATAATAAATATCACACAATTAGATCGTCAAAAAATTGCGAAAATTGTCAGTTCGACTAGTTGAATAATTGAAAAATGCAAAACTACGAAAATTACAATTTTCGGATAATTGAAAAATTGAAATATTCAATTACTGAAGATCGAAGGATTTGGTTACTTATGAAATTAAAATATTTGCCCACCGAATATTGAGAAATTGAAATATTCGGAAAACTGAAAGGTCAAAATAAATTTGAAAATTTGCAAAATGAAATATTGTAACTCGCAAAATTTAAGTATTTAAAAAAAACACAAAGGTTCACAATTCGAATGATTTAGGCAGTTAAGTATTGTAAATTCAAAAAATTTAAATATTAGAATTCAAAAATTCAGAAACTAAAAGTTGTAAATTGCAAAGGTTTTAAGTATTCAAAAAATTGAAAAATTCGAAAGAATAGAAATTTTAGATTATCGACAAATTTTAATACTTGGGTTTTCTAAATATCGAAATTCGGATGATCCGAATATTGGGGATTTCTGCCAATTTAGGCAACGGGAGGATGGAGTTTATCCCGTAAATTTTCCGAAAACGGATTTTTCGGTTGATGAGATGTTTTCGTATATTTTCCGAAAATAAAATTTTCGGTTGACGAGATGTTTTCGTCGAACGATCGGTGATCGTATTAAAGTAAGTGGATGGTACTTACGTGAAAATCGGCAGAAACAGCAAAATAATCGAACTGGACATCAGCATCTTTGTCGATATCCGGTCGATCTGCTTGTCGGTTCAGGATGGGCACCGCGTCCTTCTGCTTTTCCGTGGATGTCGATGATTTTCTTCGATTTTATTTTCGATATTATTTCTTCTTAAACGTCACGCACGCACTTTAGCACGCGTTACACTGGAAACTCGAGGAAGGAATCCCACTTCTGACACCAAAAATTTCTCTGTTACGTCTCAGAGGTTTACTGGCGAACGCGTAGACTTGGACGATCGTCGCAGCGGTCACGCGCGCGTTTAACTTGATAGCGTAAGACAGGAATATTAACGATTTAAGGGGTTCGGTTCCTCGAATAAGATCGAATGATCCCGTTTCGAGAGTAACAACCACGCTTTTTATTATGAAGCTGAAACTAGCGGGCAGTTCAGCGGGCAGTTCGCCGCGCGAGCAGCGGTTCTCAGGCGCTACCGTAGCCCTCTTTTCGCTGTTCGCTGTTCCCAAATTCGCTGTTAATTTTTTCTATAGTTCGACACAATCAACTAAGCATATATGCCAAGTTTCAAACAATGTACACCTCTCCGAGCCGAGAAAAAAAATGTTTATTAACCATTTAAGGCCTCAGCCGACTTCTCGAGATACCCTTTTGTTTATCGAGGTGTACATTCGCTGTTAATTTTTTCTATAGTTCGGCACAATCAACTAAGCATATGTGCCAAGTTTCAAACAATGTACACCTCCCCGAGCCGAGAAAAAAAATGTTTATTAACAATTTTACGGCCTCAGCGGGCTATCTCGAGATGCCCTTTTGTTTATCGAAGTGTACATTCGCTGATAATTTTTTCTATCGTTCGGCACAGTCAACTGAGTATATGTGCCAAGTTTCAAACAATGTACACCTCCTCGAGCCGAGAAAAAAAATGTTTATTAACAATTTTAAGGCCTCAGCGGACTATCTCGAGATCCCCTTTTGTTTATCGAAGTGTACATTCGCTGATAATTTTTTCTATAGTTCGGCATAGTCAACTGAGTATACGTGCCAAGTTTCAAACAAAGTACACCTCCCCGAGCCGAGAAAAAAAATGTTTATTAACAATTTTAAGTGCTCAGCCGACTATCTCGAGATCCCCTTTTGTTTATCGAAGTGTACAATCGCTGATAATTTTTTCTATACTTCGGCATAGTCAACTGAGTATATGTGCCAAGTTTCAAACAATGTACACCTCCTCGAGCCGAGAAAAAAAATGTTTATTAACAATTTTAAGGCCTCAGCGGACTATCTCGAGATCCCCTTTTGTTTATCGAAGTGTACATTCGCTGATAATTTTTTCTATAGTTCGGCATAGTCAACTGAGTATACGTGCCAAGTTTCAAACAAAGTACACCTCCCCGAGCCGAGAAAAAAAATGTTTATTAACAATTTTAAGTGCTCAGCCGACTATCTCGAGATCCCCTTTTGTTTATCGAAGTGTACAATCGCTGATAATTTTTTCTATACTTCGGCATAGTCAACTGAGTATATGTGCCAAGTTTCAAACAATGTACACCTCCTCGAGCCGAGAAAAAAAATGTTTATTAACAATTTTAAGGCCTCAGCCGAATATCTCGAGATCCCCTTTTGTTTATCGAAGTGTACATTCGCTGATAATTTTTTCCATAGTTCGGCATAGTTAACTGAGTATACGTGCCAAGTTTCAAACAAAGTACACCTCCCCGAGCCGAGAAAAAAAATGTTTATTAACAATTTTAAGTGCTCAGCCGACTATCTCGAGATCCCCTTTTGTTTATCGAAGTGTACAATCGCTGATAATTTTTTCTATAGTTCGGCATAGTCAACTGAGTATATGTGCCAAGTTTCAAACAATGTACACCTCCTCGAGCCGAGAAAAAAAATGTTTATTAACAATTTTAAGGCCTCAGCCGAATATCTCGAGATCCCCTTTTGTTTATCGAAGTGTACATTCGCTGGTAATTTTTTCTATAGTTCGGCATAGTCAACTGAGTATATGTGCCAAGTTTCAAACAAAGTACACCTCCCCGAGCCGAGAAAAAAAATGTTTATTGAAAAATTTTTATTTTATTTTGACTATCTCGAGATGCCCTTTTGTTTATCGAGGTGTACATTCGCTGTTAATTTTTTCTATAGTTCGGCACAGTCAACTAAGCATATGTGCCAAGTTTCAGACAATGTACACCTCCCTGAGCCGAGAAAAAAAATGTTTATTAACAATTTTAAGGCCTCAGCGGGCTATCTCGAGGTGCCCTTTTGTTTATCGAAGTGTACATTCGCTGATAATTTTTTCTATAGTTCGGCACAGTCAACTAAGCATATGTGCCAAGTTTCAAACAATGTACACCTCCCCGAGCCGAGAAAAAAAATGTTTATTGAAAAATTTTTATTTTATTTTGACTATCTCGAGATGCCCTTTTGTTTATCGAGGTGTACATTCGCTGTTAATTTTTTCTATAGTTCGGCACAGTCAACTAAGCATATGTGCCAAGTTTCAGACAATGTACACCTCCCTGAGCCGAGAAAAAAAATGTTTATTAACAATTTTAAGGCCTCAGCGGGCTATCTCGAGGTGCCCTTTTGTTTATCGAAGTGTACATTCGCTGATAATTTTTTCTATAGTTCGGCACAGTCAACTAAGCATATGTGCCAAGTTTCAAACAATGTACACCTCCCCGAGCCGAGAAAAAAAATGTTTATTGAAAAATTTTTATTTTATTTTGACTATCTCGAGATGCCCTTTTGTTTATCGAGGTGTACATTCGCTGTTAATTTTTTCTATAGTTCGGCACAGTCAACTAAGCATATGTGCCAAGTTTCAGACAATGTACACCTCCCTGAGCCGAGAAAAAAAATGTTTATTAACAATTTTAAGGCCTCAGCGGGCTATCTCGAGGTGCCCTTTTGTTTATCGAAGTGTACATTCGCTGATAATTTTTTCTATAGTTCGGCACAGTCAACTAAGCATATGTGCCAAGTTTCAAACAATGTACACCTCCCCGAGCCGAGAAAAAAAATGTTTATTGAAAAATTTTTATTTTATTTTGACTATCTCGAGATGCCCTTTTGTTTATCGAAGTGTACATTCGCTGATAATTTTTTCTATAGTTCGGCTCAGTCAACTAAGCATATGTGCCAAGTTTCAAACAATGTACACCTCCCCGAGCCGAGAAAAAAAAATGATTATTAACAATTTTAAGGCCTCAGCGGGCTATCTCGAGATGCCCTTTTGTTTATCGAAGTGTACATTCGCTGATAATTTTTTCTATAGTTCGGCACAGTCAACTAAGCATATGTGCAAAGTTTCAAACAATGTACACCTCCCCGAGCCGAGAAAAAAAATGTTTATTAACAATTTTAAGGCCTCAGCGGGCTATCTCGAGATGCCCTTTTGTTTATCGAAGTGTACATTCGCTGATAATTTTTTCTATAGTTCGGCACAGTCAACTAAGCATATGTGCAAAGTTTCAAACAATGTACACCGCCCCGAGCCGAGAAAAAAAAATGTTTATTAACAATTTTAAGGTCCCAGCGGGCTATCTCGAGATGCCCTTTTGTTTATCGAAGTGTACATTCGCTGATCATTTTTTCTATAGTTCGGCACAGTCAACTAAGCATATGTGCCAAGTTTCAAACAAGGTACACCTTCCCGAGCCGAGAAAAAAAATGTTTAGTGGCAATTTTAAGTCCCTCAAAGGGACTCAAAATGGCATCTCGAGATAGCCCGCTGAGGCCCGCTGAGACATTTTTTTTCTCGGCTCGGGGAGGTGTACTTTGTTTGAAACTTGGCACGTATACTCAGTTGACTATGCCGAACTATAGAAAAAATTATCAGCGAATGTACACTTCGATAAACAAAAGGGGATCTCGAGATATTCGGCTGAGGCCTTAAAATTGTTAATAAACATTTTTTTTCTCGGCTCGAGGAGGTGTACATTGTTTGAAACTTGGCACATATACTCAGTTGACTATGCCGAACTATAGAAAAAATTATCAGCGATTGTACACTTCGATAAACAAAAGGGGATCTCGAGATAGTCGGCTGAGCACTTAAAATTGTTAATAAACATTTTTTTTCTCGGCTCGAGGAGGTGTACTTTGTTTGAAACTTGGCACGTATACTCAGTTGACTATGCCGAACTATAGAAAAAATTATCAGCGAATGTACACTTCGATAAACAAAAGGGGATCTCGAGATATTCGGCTGAGGCCTTAAAATTGTTAATAAACATTTTTTTTCTCGGCTCGAGGAGGTGTACATTGTTTGAAACTTGGCACATATACTCAGTTGACTATGCCGAACTATAGAAAAAATTATCAGCGATTGTACACTTCGATAAACAAAAGGGGATCTCGAGATAGTCGGCTGAGCACTTAAAATTGTTAATAAACATTTTTTTTCTCGGCTCGAGGAGGTGTACATTGTTTGAAACTTGGCACATATACTCAGTTGACTATGCCGAACTATAGAAAAAATTATCAGCGATTGTACACTTCGATAAACAAAAGGGGATCTCGAGATAGTCGGCTGAGCACTTAAAATTGTTAATAAACATTTTTTTTCTCGGCTCGAGGAGGTGTACTTTGTTTGAAACTTGGCACGTATACTCAGTTGACTATGCCGAACTATAGAAAAAATTATCAGCGAATGTACACTTCGATAAACAAAAGGGGATCTCGAGATATTCGGCTGAGGCCTTAAAATTGTTAATAAACATTTTTTTTCTCGGCTCGAGGAGGTGTACATTGTTTGAAACTTGGCACATATACTCAGTTGACTATGCCGAACTATAGAAAAAATTATCAGCGATTGTACACTTCGATAAACAAAAGGGGATCTCAAGATAGTCGGCTGAGCACTTAAAATTGTTAATAAACATTTTTTTTCTCGGCTCGGGGAGGTGTACTTTGTTTGAAACTTGGCACGTATACTCAGTTGACTATGCTGAACTATAGAAAAAATTATCAGCGAATGTACACTTCGATAAACAAAAGGGGATCTCGAGATATTCGGCTGAGGCCTTAAAATTGTTAATAAACATTTTTTTTCTCGGCTCGAGGAGGTGTACATTGTTTGAAACTTGGCACATATACTCAGTTGACTATGCCGAACTATAGAAAAAATTATCAGCGATTGTACACTTCGATAAACAAAATGGGATCTCGAGATAGTCGGCTGAGCACTTAAAATTGTTAATAAACATTTTTTTTCTCGGCTCGGGGAGGTGTACTTTGTTTGAAACTTGGCACGTATACTCAGTTGACTATGCCGAACTATAGAAAAAATTATCAGCGAATGTACACTTCGATAAACAAAAGGGGATCTCGAGATATTCGGCTGAGGCCTTAAAATTGTTAATAAACATTTTTTTTCTCGGCTCGAGGAGGTGTACATTGTTTGAAACTTGGCACATATACTCAGTTGACTATGCCGAAGTATAGAAAAAATTATCAGCGATTGTACACTTCGATAAACAAAAGGGGATCTCGAGATAGTCGGCTGAGCACTTAAAATTGTTAATAAACATTTTTTTTCTCGGCTCGGGGAGGTGTACTTTGTTTGAAACTTGGCACGTATACTCAGTTGACTATGCCGAACTATAGAAAAAATTATCAGCGAATGTACACTTCGATAAACAAAAGGGGATCTCGAGATAGTCGGCTGAGCACTTAAAATTGTTAATAAACATTTTTTTTCTCGGCTCGAGGAGGTGTACTTTGTTTGAAACTTGGCACGTATACTCAGTTGACTATGCCGAACTATAGAAAAAATTATCAGCGAATGTACACTTCGATAAACAAAAGGGGATCTCGAGATATTCGGCTGAGGCCTTAAAATTGTTAATAAACATTTTTTTTCTCGGCTCGAGGAGGTGTACATTGTTTGAAACTTGGCACATATACTCAGTTGACTATGCCGAACTATAGAAAAAATTATCAGCGATTGTACACTTCGATAAACAAAAGGGGATCTCGAGATAGTCGGCTGAGCACTTAAAATTGTTAATAAACATTTTTTTTCTCGGCTCGGGGAGGTGTACTTTGTTTGAAACTTGGCACGTATACTCAGTTGACTATGCCGAACTATAGAAAAAATTATCAGCGAATGTACACTTCGATAAACAAAAGGGGATCTCGAGATATTCGGCTGAGGCCTTAAAATTGTTAATAAACATTTTTTTTCTCGGCTCGAGGAGGTGTACATTGTTTGAAACTTGGCACATATACTCAGTTGACTATGCCGAAGTATAGAAAAAATTATCAGCGATTGTACACTTCGATAAACAAAAGGGGATCTCGAGATAGTCGGCTGAGCACTTAAAATTGTTAATAAACATTTTTTTTCTCGGCTCGGGGAGGTGTACTTTGTTTGAAACTTGGCACGTATACTCAGTTGACTATGCCGAACTATAGAAAAAATTATCAGCGAATGTACACTTCGATAAACAAAAGGGGATCTCGAGATATTCGGCTGAGGCCTTAAAATTGTTAATAAACATTTTTTTTCTCGGCTCGAGGAGGTGTACATTGTTTGAAACTTGGCACATATACTCAGTTGACTATGCCGAACTATAGAAAAAATTATCAGCGAATGTACACTTCGATAAACAAAAGGGGATCTCGAGATAGTCCGCTGAGGCCTTAAAATTGTTAATAAACATTTTTTTTCTCGGCTCGAGGAGGTGTACATTGTTTGAAACTTGGCACATATACTCAGTTGACTGTGCCGAACGATAGAAAAAATTATCAGCGAATGTACACTTCGATAAACAAAAGGGCATCTCGAGATAGCCCGCTGAGGCCGTAAAATTGTTAATAAACATTTTTTTTCTCGGCTCGGGGAGGTGTACATTGTTTGAAACTTGGCACATATGCTTAGTTGATTGTGCCGAACTATAGAAAAAATTAACAGCGAATGTACACCTCGATAAACAAAAGGGTACCTCGAGAAGTCGGCTGAGGCCTTAAATGGTTAATAAACATTTTTTTTCTCGGCTCGGAGAGGTGTACATTGTTTGAAACTTGGCATATATGCTTAGTTGATTGTGTCGAACTATAGAAAAAATTAACAGCGAATTTGCGAACAGCGAACAGCGACTAGCGAACAGCGAAAAGAGGGCTACGGTAGCGCCTGAGAACCGCTGCTCGCGCGGCGAACTGCCCGCTGAACTGCCCGCTAGTTTCAGCTTCATCTTTTTATTTGCGTTCAAACGAAGCTACGGTTGATACAATAATAAATCGCGAGAGTATATGTGTGTGAATGTGCGAGACTCTAAATTATAATGTTAACTTAATCGCGGAGGAAAGTGTCCGCTCTAGAATGAGTCCGACCGAAGGGTTTGAAGATTGATGTAAGACTGAATTTTGAGTGAATGAAACTGGCCGTTGCGAGGCGGCCGAAAATGCTGATAATGCACGACACGCGCTGTTGCTAAGCCAGAGGCAAATCCAGCATGAGGGAAACCTCGAAATGCTGATTAGGCAGTGAGACGAAAGAGTGAGTGTTCCGAGAAAGAGAATAGAAGTATCCGTTTCTACGTAAAGTCGCGAGCGGATACGAGTTTGCGAAATTCGATATTAATTATCCGGTCGGATGATCTAGCGCCTGGACTCCTTCCTTTGCGCGAGAAATGAATAAAAGAAATAAATCGTTTAAAGATAGATAAATGAAAATACGTGTAGATTAAGGGTCAGGACGTAACAGTAAGTATCGGGGCATTCGCGGAGAGACGCATGTACACTATCGCGTTCCGCGTACGGGCCGCGCGTTTGCACACTCTCGCGATTCAACAGTCGTAATATCATAGCGATAAAGATCTCGAAATACCGAGCTAAAAACTTCATTTTTATTTTTCTTCCCCGTATTGTCGACGAAACACCAAAAAACCTGGGAAATTCATTTTTTTTTCGTCTCTTTTATGTATTTTTCGCCGCATTTTTCGGGTCTCAAGTAAATTTATTTGCGGATTCTCTGCACCAAAGCGAAATGCGCTGCTGGATAATCTCTTGATCGCATCGACGAGAGACTTCCTTGCGCACCTCTCGTGCGACGATAGAGCCTTGAAATAGTCTTTTCGCTCTTGAGCTCGTTAAGTTTACAGCTTCTCTGCCACCGCGGCTGCATATAGTGGTGCAAACCGCGCAACACGAGATACCCCCGCGTACGTTGCCGCGGACCGTTCTTGATGCACTCACACTGCAGAATTTCATCGAGAGGTTGCCTGGCGGAGCCTTTAATTCCCTAGTCTTGCTTCGTACTTAATTTACGATGTTGGTAGGGGAAAAGGGTTACGCGATTTCGCGAAAATGAACGCGTGTAGTTTTGAACCGCGGGGCAAGGCTCGCTATTGCAGATTTACTCGAGAACCCCCTGCGGCGCAATAACGTTTCGCGTTTTGACGCGCGAGCTACAAGCCCACCTGCAGTTTCTGTTTATCGCTCTTCTACCCTACAATAAGCCATTGCTTTTGATCTTCTGTAGTTAAGTAAAAAGATTTTAAAAAGTACGAACGCGATGTGCATCCGATTTGGTTCAAGGTATTCGTATATAAATAGGCATCTGCACAATTTCGATATATTACAAGCAATATCGAGCAATACATACTTGCAATAGGTTGATAAGTCTATATTCGCATGCGGCATTCGGCATTTCAGATTTTATTACCGGATTCCTGTGCAATGCCGTGTAGGAAATCACGATCAATAAACGATACTTACAGTCAATTTATAAATATATACGATACTTGTTTTGGTACGATACTTGCGATCAATATGTCGATACTTGCGATCAATATGTCGATACTTGCGATCAATATATCGATACTTGCAATCAATATATCGATACTTACGATGAGTATATCAATACTTACGATGAATATATCAATACTTGCAATCAATATATCGATACTTGCAATCAATATATCGATACTTACGATGAATATATCAATACTTACGATGAATATATCAATACTTGCAATCAATATATCGATACTTGCAATCAATATATCGATACTTACGATGAATATATCAATACTTGCGATCAATATATCGATACTTACGATGAATATATCAATACTTGCGATCAATATATCGATACTTGCGATCAATATATCGATACGTGCGATCAATATATCAATAATTATGATCAATATATTGATACTTATGATCAATATATCGATACAGTTGTCCTTTTGATGACCATATCGATATCATCGAAGAATACATTGATAAGAAACAAATGTGTTTTTATAGACTTCAGACTCCGAGTAATAACGCGTCGATGAACAACGGCGAATGCATTCCTATGACGCAGCATCGCGGTACAATCCGACGTGGACGCTCGGGACGTCGGGAAGACGCGAGGACGGAAAATGAGTCACGAACGATGAAGCAAGTTGTGAAAATGCTCGTTGCCGTTGTCGTATTATTCGCTTTATGCTGGAGTCCATTATTAATCGACAACGTTCTAACGGCTTATGGGATATTGCCGCGTATCAAATCCGGAACCGACAAACATCTCAACATTGCGTTTCAACTAATGGCGTACTTCAACAGTTGCATCAATCCGATTGTCTATGGTTTTATGTCGAAGCACTTCAGGGAGAGTTTCATAGCTGCCGCGTGTGGGAGTTGTTGGAGCTGCTGTCCCAGAAGGGTTTACACACCGCCCGTCAAGCGCCATCCGAGTCTTAGTCAGACAAGAACAACCAGCGTTCGGTCAGTATAATTAGAATTATTTTCTCTTAATCGATGGTTAATTAATGTAAATGAAATATTAAGAGCTGTTTTGAGTTATTAACGAAATCGAATTGCTAAACTTGATGCTTCCTGGGGGATCTTTTAGTGTAACAGGAGGCTATAAGAAAGTAGAGGAAAAAACGATGAACTTTCATGGGACGACAAACATACCTCAAGGCTCGTTGAAGCTTCCGCTTTGAATTTCATCAAGTATTCTGCTTGATACTACCCTGACAATTCCGTTACACTCCTTTATTGTAATTTGAAATGATAAAAAAGAAAAGTAGAAGAAACAAATTAAAAGAACTCTCGTTCACCGACGATATCTCAAAGATCGTTTCCTGTTTCATATTACTTACTTCTTCAGATGGGCTTGAAATTTCTCGTCGACCAAACGAGACGAAATGAGACTCCGAGGGATCATAATGACGCGATATATATATTTAAAAAAAAAATGCTACGATGACGGGAACGCGATGAGGTCAGTTGCAGAGTGTATACACTCCTCGAACAATGTAACTGCATTCGCATTATGTACGTATTTCACGGACTATTCTATATCTATGGATACATTCGTTCTCATTTATTAGTCCGCCGGCATCTTCTATCCGTGTCTTCGTAGAATTGTATTTCTTTGTTTTTTTCTTTTTTTTCTTTCGTCGCGACTTATACGGCTCGAGGCTTTACCCGGCTGTCTATAATATCCCGCGGCGATTACGACAATCGTCGTCTCCTACTGTCATTTCGAGAAAACGACGATGCAACTCGCGAGGATATGAACTCCGACGGACGATGTTCTTCATCCAACGCCACACTGATCCAATCCATTTCTCGCTCTCTCCGTTCCTAATATCCTTCATATCCGACTCCGGAGATCAGTAATAACGCAACAACGTTCCTTCCTAATCTTGATAAACTCGTTCGCCGTTAAGAGATCTCGATAGAGCTTAACGTTCGTTCTTTTCCTCGATGTCGAGGTAATCGTGGTGTTTAAACAATTGAATGTTTTGTGTCTACACGTGCAATTGTCGTATTAAGAATTCATAAGGATATCTGTTAATTGATACGAAATGTGTAAAAATCGAGGCGAAAAAAAAAATTGTAGAATCGCATGCCGAGCTGAGGATCGAAGATTCTTTGTCTCCGAAAAGAATTTCGTGATCGGAGTCACTGAATATTTCGGCCAAAGAGGGCGCTTCAGCGCATATGCGCACTTTCCCATCGCGACGCCGATTGGTCGTTTTTAACCAATCGACTTGCAATGCTTGTGACGGCGAAAATAAACGATGCCAAAGAAAAAGTTGCTTTCGACTTCGAGGTTTGACTTACGATTCAACAATTTTTTTTTATTTTATTTTTTTCGTTCGACAAATGGTATCGTCAATATCTAATAAATGTTTCTCTTCCAACGCTGAGCGCATTTCGTCGAGTATTATAAATAAAAAAATATTGAGAATAACGGGGAGACGTCGAAAGGAAGGGTCCGGAGCTTGAATCCCGAAGCATTTATCGCAATTGAGATTATTCGACCGAAGTACATTATACTTTTTTTCAACATTTGTGAGAAGAATTTAAAAAACGTATAAAAAAAAATTTAATGCTTCTCGTTAACGGTGCGATTACAAGCGCGTGGAGTTATAGTTTCGCGTCGAGTTGCATAAGATAACTTCAATGTCACGATTGATCGCTGTACTGTTAGTATACGAAACGCGTGTAGTCAATGTTTACGTTTTAAACTGAGAGAGAGGAGAGATAGAGAACACGCCAATGACTTCTTATCCAAGCACTTTGGATAAGAGGCATAATGATAATAGCGAGTGAATCGAGAGAGAGAGAGAGAGAGAGAGTGAGTGAGAAGAATGGACTTTTCCGATTATTTATATCGTTCCACAGCTGCGAGGCCTCGACGGCGTGCAATGCCTATGCTGAAATATCGTATAGGTAACCATACAGAAAAAAAAATAACGCAAACATTTTTTTTTATACTATTTTACGGATATTTTTTCCGCGCAATCGATCGCATGTATGTTTCGTCTGTTCGAATGAAAATAATGAATAAATGAAGTGAACGTTCGTCGTTATACGTTCGTGAAATAGTCTACTAAGCCATCGATGTATAATTTATTATTCATTGATTAATAAATACGAAGCTCTTTGCCTCGAAATGTAATTATTTTGTTACACGTGCTAAACAATGATTTATTTATTTTTTCCCAGACGATTAAAGTTGCAGGTAATTCGGAGAAATAACAAAGACGAAGATTCGAGAATCGGACGATTCTCTCGCGAGGTAAGTCTTACTGAACCACTTATAATCGCGGTTTCCTAATTTAAACTCGCGATTTACATTTTCCTCGTTTTCTCGACCGAACGATATCCCTCGATATTCACAGTTCGCACGATTGAGAAGTAGTAAATTGGATATACGAAGTAAAGTCTCTTCGACGATATTTCCCGAGGGATGGGGAGGGGGAGGGGATGAAATAAAATAAAAAATAAAATTCGCGGAAATGTGAAGAACTCCGAAGCTTACGGTTCGCATGACGCGAACGAGACGATTTACGAAAATAAATTAAAGCTTCAGGTAGATGTGCATACAACCGCGTGATAAGGCGAAAAGCTTCCTTCGTCTCGGCTTCTTGAATTTTTACGAGCAAATGGAACTTTTTGATCTCAACACAAACGAGTGTTGGCGAAGAGCAAATCCACCCGCAACACTGTAGACTCATCCTCTTTCCTTATGATTTTTCATATAGTACGTTATTCTTATATCCCGTCTCGCCTCGTCTCGGCACGGAAACATCGAGCTTTCGACAGATTACGAGATGCCCCCTCGAGAGAACGAAATCTCGTAACCAATATTGGGGTCTTCGCGGTCTCGCGAAAGTGAAGCTTCGATTTCTGATCACTTGTACTATGATTTGTAACCATTTTTCAAATTATTAAAAAAGATAAAGAATTATTAAAAACTATTAAATATTATTAAATATTATTAAAAAATTATTAAAAATTATTAAAAATGATTGATGATTTAACAAGTTTTCTTTAGAGGTCGAGAGCATATCGCGACGATACAGTGACTGACAAACTGAAGGAACTTCTGACTGTGAGTAATTTTTTGGCATATGATCTTTTGCCAGCGGAATAATTTCACCATTTTTCGCCGCAATATAACGTTTTGGTATTTTTTTTTCTTTTATTGACGTTTCTTCGGAAAATTTTGATACTCCATCAACAAATGATAACTTTTTCATCATCGAAAACTTTTCCTTTATTCGCGTGAATAAAAGCAATATATACACAATCGATCATTTATTTATGGATGTTGTGGAAACGAAAAGGTAATAAAATTTATACAGCACACCGAGACAGAGATAATCCTGCATCCGAAAAATCTTGAAGAAAAGAATAGCAGCGACGAGACAAAGTTCATTAAATTCGGTCCATAGATGCCGGTCGGCAAAAGAAGCAGAATGGAAGAAAAAAAAATTCTCCCCTCGCGATCTATGGAGCAAATATAGGATATCGTTGTCGCGTGTAGGTATATCTTGACGACCCAGATAACTATATGCATCCCGGCCCTGTCGTGAGATGCTCCGGAGTTTCACAAGACATAGAAAAGAACGCGGAGCACAAAACAAAAAGAAAATGGTAAAGGAAATGCGAACAAACAAAAAACCAGTATATGAGGCGGTGAAAAATAAAAGAAACAAATGAAAAAAAAGCCGAGCGCCGGCATAGTAAATGAAATTTAGTGAATATGCGCGCGAACTCTTCTTCTCGCGAGTGTAATTAAATTCGTCAATTGGATTCTTAAGAGGCGTTTTACTTTTATATTACTCGGCGTACCTTTCGTTTTTTTTTTGAAAAAAATATTTTGGGAAATATTATGTACGGCATAATTTCGTAACTTTGTACAATGAACATGTTTTTTTTCTCTAAATAAACTATTTGTTTGATCAAATTCAAACAAAAATAAATGATATAATGCGTAACTTACATAGTTATATGAATCTGCAGTGCATTCGATTTTGTATTTTTTTTTACTCGACAGTGTCGAGTTTACTCGACACTTCTTCTTTATTAAAAAAGATGAGAGAAATGAATTAATGTTACGTACGTATATGAACTTACGTATACTTACGTATTTATTGCGAATGATTGCCAAAGCGCCTTTGGTTTTCCTATAAACTTCTCGATTCTGTACATTCACTATATTTGTGATGTCGTCGGTATCTCATCAACACCGTAGCATCTCATGACATTCATTTCGTAATCCTTTATGAAAAACTAATCGAAAAATAGACGCAACTAATAGAATACAGTGGCGCCCCCTTTGTCTTAACTTCACTTGACTCAACTGCTCGCTTGCCTTAACCCGTTACCATGGCAACGATTTCGGTTACCTGTATTTCCCATGAGTCGCACGCCCCAGTATGACCGCTGCGCGGGCCGTGAGCGATGTCAACTGCGCATGCGCAGTTACACCCCTTGTATACCCAGCGTATACCCCTCGTTGCCTCTACCGGCAGCAATTGACCGGGAGTGGGGACTACAGGGAAAATACAGAGTAGTGAAGCTCTCCGGTCTCGTCAAGGTAACAAAAGAGGGGCTATGCTGTAATGGAAAAAAAATAAACCTACTCTATATAGTCCACGACTTTGAGTGGTCACTTGGACACGTCGTGCGCTTATGCGCTAAGGCCAAGAAGGCACAGTGGATAATTTGCGTCAACATCGTTGCTCCTGGGTATCGCGAACTTATGCTGTCGCATGGCTCGTCTTGTTTGCGGAATTATTTATCGTTGTAATTCGAATAAATGCGATTATTTTTTAGAGATTCAATCCATCAGATTCCAAGTATCATGAAAGCGATAATACGTATAAATTTAATTTTGTCCCTTTCGCCAAGTAGTTTTATGTGGCATATGCTTTTCCGCGTAAATGTGCATCGTGTAGAGAAAACGAGTTTAGCTTGCAACAAAGAAAAACGATGAATGTGAACTATAATAGTTACTAATTACAATCGTTGTTCATACATTCGTGACAAACGTACTACATCGCGAGAACATTGTTAATTGCAATTAGGCGTTGAAGAAACGCGCGTGGGAGGGATACTGATCAATAACGTTGTATAAAAAAAAAACTTCGTTTATGTAGTAACTTTGACTTAGTACTGCCGTACAGTAAATACAAAAGAATAATCTATATTATTCATATATTATTAATAATATATTATATTAATCATAATATATATTATAATATCATATATATACTATATTAATAATAAAAGTGTTATATATGTTTGTGTTTCAACATTTTATTTGGGAAATGTCATTGTAGTATATTACATTTAATTTGAACGGCGAAAAGGCGAGAATCCGTATTTTTTTCGACCAAACTTGTTGAAAGATGAATGTATACATTTTACATCAAGTTTCTTGCAATGCCTTATTTCTTTTCGCGCTTCTAGGATTTCTCGTTTCTTTTTTATGTCAAGTAATACCTGGCGAATGGTTCCGGATCCTCTGACGGATCTGAGTTCGAAATAAAAGGCTGCAGTGGAAAGAAAAATACCTATAAAATATAAGATAATTCCCACGCCGAATGGCTTTAATTCAAGAACTTTCGGCTCATCGTCATTGATGTCATATTCGATGAAAACTTCCCGCAAAGCGTTTGGCATGCGTCTGTGCAGCACGTTGTTGAAATGGTATTCTACTAAACCAGTCGCTTGCATCCACTGAATAATCTTATGTACATTTAAAATGTTGTTTCGTCTCGTTAATTATATGAATTATCGGATGATTGGATATGGAGATGAACGTTTCGCGTCTTACCTCATCTATTGTATGCTTGAAAAACCCTGGGACCTTCATCGCTAAATGATACTCTTTCATAGGATCTCTCATTAATCTATAGCCCTCAATGACGATTTACCAAATAGTTAAATTAGAATCTGATAACGTTTCTTGTTCTTCATAGACAAATAAAGGTTCAGCATACAATATTTACTTTCAGATTTTCATTGTTGACATACTCAGCTGGGAAAAAAGCCGATGATACACGACTACCATGTATTGCGTAATTGCCTTCCAACATTTTTTCGTCTCTCCTCGCTGAATTCGTTTCGTATTCAAAGGTATCAGGTATCCGCGCGGCGTAAGGATTCTAACATTCGATAAACGTTTTATGTTTTGTAAACGTTTCGTGTAGTGATTAATTAACGAATAGCAAAATGAATATCCTTTTCTGACTTACCGATAAGTCGAAGTAACGCGAAAAATCCGTTATCACGAATTTTCTGCCCCATGTTAAATTTGCCGCGATGAAGTCTTCGGCAGTGTCAATTCTGTGTCGATGGAAAAACCGTAATCATTTGGGCGACTGATAAAAATAGAGAATTTATTAATAACTGACCTTTTGTCATATTGTTTATTTGTCAATCGGGCTGCTAAACTGCTGCAGTACGCGGTCACCATGAGAACGCCAAAAACGTACCAAAGTTGGAATTGCAGCTTAAGGTATCGAATGTCTCTGGGAGCGTACGTACCTAACAAGCCTCCTATCAATTCTGTGCATACATTAGTGAAACTGCGAAATTCTGGAAAGTTTGTAAATCGCTATATTATTGACGTTTGGAATTAATTATTGAAAATATTAGTTCCTTGTATATAAAAATATTAAATATCGTAAAAATATTTCTTTTTTATTATATATAACATTTTTGTAACATAAAATATATTTCTTCATATACAAAAACATATAATACAATATTAGTTAATTACTCTTTGGAATTCGTGAATTGATCCAAGCGCCCGTGTAAAGGCAAATGCTCTGAGCTATCAGCACAACGATTATACCAGACCAGATTCCAGGCGAAAATGGTGTTATCAGCGCCCAAAAATTCGAATACGGCTTGGGTCTTGGTACCAAAAATTGAAGATTAATCGTTTTCCACGGTATCGTCCACATAATGTGTTTATCGAATGTGTAATGCGTGGCCCACAAACCGCCGAAGTAGAACTTGATTCTCTCTCCAAATGTATTTCTGACCCTTTCGCCTTCCCAGACACTTTCATTCCTTCTCCCAG
The DNA here is from genome assembly GCA_963971235.1 of Cryptus armator. Taxonomy (NCBI): domain Eukaryota; kingdom Metazoa; phylum Arthropoda; class Insecta; order Hymenoptera; family Ichneumonidae; genus Cryptus; species Cryptus armator. Next base: position 10,314,509 of record OZ020241.1, on the reverse strand, counting down.
GCCTGATTTATTTTTGTTATTAAAAAAAAAAGTTCTCGGTTTTTTAAGTAAACGTTGGGTAGTTACATGGGTAAATTAAATAGGTAAAGATAAATTTGCTTTACTAACATAAATTCATCGCTTAGTTTTATTATCGTGTAATTGCAATTAAATTGTTCGACGATTAATTGAAAGAGTTTCAGCTCAATTCCGTCAACCTCGGTTTCTGCGAGAAAAATCATATTATTTATTTTCTGATTACAATTTTTATTCAATTTTCCAATATTAAATCGCGAATTAATTATCTTTTTTACCATCTTTTGCGATAAAGACCTCTGCCTCTCCATTGACTTCGCTTATATTTCGATTGACGGTCGATCGCAGAAAGCAAAATGGAGGATTATAAAATGACGCTGCATATAAATGTCCTGGTCTTCTCATCATTCTTGACGGGTATTTAATCTCATTGTAACTGCAACGATGTCAGTGACATTAATTTGTTATTCAAGCATATCGGTTGACAACACGATCATTTTAAAATTTCCTCTTTTTCCGTTTATTTTCACCTGGAAAAGTTCGTGTATTCTCTTTTCGAATATGATTTCATCGTCCAGAAACCGTTACGTGCAGCAAGATTGCACTTTGCAAGAGTTGACGGTGCGAACATTCTCATAATTCTCGGTCTCTCGTCGAATCCCTTTCCTTCTTTAACTTTATCATCCATAAGAAACAAAATTTCGTTCTTGTCGAAAAAGAACGCCTTGACGATCCTGAATGATAAAGAAAAAATCGTGAGTACATCTGTGTGTCTCTATTAAGAGGAGGTGAACACGTTACCGAATGCCTCTCTCTCGCTCCGCTGTAAGCTCCGCTCACGCTATCTCTCTCGCACTCCATAGGGTTTCACCTCCTCTTAACCGAAATTTAATGTGAAATTATCTCGTCATTTCAAGCCGAGAGATACCTTACACTTATCGAAGAATCTGAGGGCATATTGTATTGTGCAGGAATTGCAGCATACCCGGTAAGTCATTAAAACCACAACCACAGACACAACCCGCCACAACCCGTACGAAAGACGTACCATACCACCATAATTTTTTATGATAAAAAAATATGGTGTAATAGCCAAAAGTCATAATAAAAAATATACAAAGTTTCGAAAATGTCGCAGGAATCTTTCCTGTTAACAAACAATCGTGAAAATAAAAATAAAATTCTCGTCTGAAGGTATCTCCCGCATTTAATTTAGCATCGAGCGTTAGGATCGGTACTTTATTATAATTCATAGATACGTAATCGACGCGCTCTGCATATTCCAAGTCCCTCCAGAAAGGTCGTTATTTTTAGAGGAAACTTCGCCGATAGCACCGCGAAAGATATTTTCACGTCAATAAACGACTAAGTAATGAGTTACCCTCACAGGAAATAAAGTATATTCAAGATATATGTATAATTTACATATAGTTTTTTTCACATGTATCAGACATGGCATTTTTTGCCGTTTTATATGAAAATACGTCTTTCATATATTCCGACATATTTTATTTAACTGTGTGGGTGATGGGAAATGTAATGTTTGTAAATGAAACGACTTGCCTTAATGCACCTCTTGTTATTGATGATTCGAAGCGGCCAATGACGAGATAGCTACCACAATAACTGAGTATTGTAGGATCATCATCGATGCTGTTCCCGTTCCATACGCGTAGTGAGTACGGGTAAATGCGTATAAATTCCTTGAAAAGCCTCTCAGTGCGCACATCTTGATCTAATACGGTCAAATATTAATAATCTGTTTAATCCCCTATTATCATTTTCATGCTATGACGCATCATGTGCCAAAAATGTATGAAACGCTCAGTTGTGTTGTAAATTACAACGGAATTACAACCCGTAACACGTATAGTACATTACATATTACTATTACGTAATAATTAATTTACTTGCCGCAAATTAAAATGGTGACACACTGAGGTATTTGGAACGAAACATTGATCACAGATGCCAAATCATCCCTCGAAATCCACGACTCATCCACCATGGAATTCGGCAAAATATCACTCTTTCCAGCCGATACCATAAAAATGGTAATCATTGAACCCACAAACACAATAGAGTAGAGTCTCATGACGGCACGTTTTCAATCGTTAATCATTCAAGAAAACCCTCGCGAAATAGATACATAAGAATGGACAGCAATTAAAAAGTGAACATTCTCGATCGCATTTCCGACTTTGAGTGATCACGTTGATACATTATGCGCTGTGCGTCAGGCAGACAACTTGTTCCTTTTGATATTTTATTAACAACGTTAATTCTCCTGAGTGTAGGTAACTACACCATTGGGGAGTTTCCCTCGCATGTAATCTATCATATTGGCATATTTATTCATGCTTCTAAAATGCACCACGAATGTGCAGTTTCTTTTTTTTTTTTATCGATATGCGAAAACAGATGGTATCATCGGCTTTTAAATGAAATGTACACAATATATTACGTTTGAACTTCATTTCGATCACAAAATTGATTGTGCGAAAAGAAAAGAGAGCTTTGGGGACAATTTAATGATTACTAATTACGATCGGCCTTCGTTAATTTCTGAAAATTGTAGATTGCGAGAACATGGAGAATGAAAATACAATGAAGCGCTAAGCAAACGAGTGAACCCCTGGGATCGATGCTCTTGATAAACACGAAAACATTGTACGGAAAAAACTTGTATTATGCATCTACAGTTCTGTATACGGTAGTGCCTTATACTTGCACCATATACAGTGCTCAATGTACGCAATACCTTTTCGAAATAGAAAAAATATGGGCACGTGGCAGTTGCTACTGGCGTGTTGCAACTCGTGACTTTCTCATCCCAATTGTTGTTCGCGTGAAGTTAGTATTGTGTTGATATGTATGTTTTTAGTGGAGGAGTTTAGTTTTCGAACCCATCTATTTTTGTCCTCATAATTGTAACTCAAATTTTGTAAAAATTTTGTTGATCGCTTACAATCAGCGTTTACCGCTGAAATGTTTGAACATTATATTACAAGGTGGCGAGTCGAACTTTTTGTGATGTCTGCGGTCCCGCTACTCACCCGAAGTTTTACTCGATATCTCGAGTAAACCTTCGAAGGAGACGGTCGTGATTGTTGAAATACGGCAAATGACAGCCGTACTGCGAAGCGAAAAATGCAAGAATTTGATTTCACATAAAACATTTTTATTGTTTATAATGTAATTTTGTTTTTATAATATTATTTTTAAAATTAATTTCGAAGGATCGGATAATTTAGATTGAACAAAATTAATTCTATATACAAAACCGGGCGAACGGCACGTCGCATATTGCCCTTAATGATTGCCGGTTACGTTGTTCGAGATCGCAAAGAAAAGTTATAATCGATATAAAATCACACGTATAACACGTAACACGTAATTTTTTTTTTACTTCGCGTCGAGACCCTAAACCACGATACGCAATACATAATTATTATTTTCGGAAACACTCAAAAAAATTTTCACGCCGCAAAAATACGTGCCGACGATAACAACTGACAGCTGAGCCGGCTGTGGCGACGAGCGCGCTACCACGCAAATTCTTCAATTCGATGAACTGACTGATGTAGACGTATGACATATAGATTTGGGACATTTATAATCGTTTGGACCCTGTGAAATTTTCGGTACCGGTATCTCATAATCGGCTGAACTAATTTAGAAGTAACTAGGCGCGTTTAAAAGATTGACCCCAAATTGCATTATAAAAGTGTCCATTAAAATTCGATTGGTTGTAGCATTCCTAAGATATATCGATCGAAAGTTGCACGCACTATGCACTCCCGGTATATTGCTGTACGATACACACTGTAGCGTGTCACGCCACGAATTTTTTTTTTTTCAGTAGTTGGCGTCGAGACGCTACCGCGTCTCTTGATATGAACGGTTCCATAGGAATGGAAGCGACACATACATTACGGAGCGTTTGAAGAACGCGAGTTGATTAAACAAGAGGAGAAGAAGAAATTAGAAACGGTATAAGACTCGTTGAGAGAGGCGCGAGAGTTAGAAAAATCGATTTCTCGATTCATATCGATTCGATTAATCGATCATTGTCGTCAATATCTCTCCAAAAGGATCGATATACATACCAATTATGATTTTTAAACGCCATTCATAATATATTCGAAATCACAGAGTTCACGTCTACTCATCGTTTACGTATGCTGTGTCGTTTGCTTTCCTATAAATAAAACTCCTCGATGATGACGTCGAAGAGAGAGGACAACGCTAGTGTTCGTCGAAACTGACGTGAGACAACTGTCGCCATTAGGGTAAAAAAAAATTTAAATCGATTTGTTATTATTTTATTTCCTATTATTTCTTTTTTTTTTCTTGCGGGAAAATTATTCAATGAATTCCCTTATCGTGCAGCCACGCGCCCGCCCCCTCTTTTCAAGGAGTTAAGAAAAAATTTACGGAAGCGCGGAACGTCAAACACGAATATTCAATTACGCCATACCTTGCAACAAGGAGGCTCAAGTATGAAATCGATTAACCACCAAGTTTCGAAGCGGTTCGCGTCGTTAATGCTGAATAGCAAATCTGTTTGCGAGATTCTGCAATGGCAGCATGCAAGTAACTTTACCTGTATAGAAGATCACTAATTAATCACCGAATTTCCGGTGAGTAATAACGTGATCAATTATGTTGCAATATATTTATACAGTTCCACTGTATCTCGACGATTTCTTAATTTATAATAGAAATTAAAATTCTTGTAAAATTCGATCCAATTAGTCTTTTGACTTTTTTAAACATTGGGATCAACTAATTAGATGGATAGTTTATAATTTTTAAATCTGATCGATTCAGAAACTTTATAGTCATTTTTCGTAAACTAAAAATCTCAAAGACGCCGAAAATTTGAATGGTTAGACCGATCCTCACGAAATCCAATAGAACTTACACTGCAATAATCGATAATGCATTTATTTAGAACTTGTTAAACCGATGGCTATAAAATTATGCGCGTTATCTTGCAAATCGATATTTTAAAAAATGTTAAAAACTGCATAAAGTTTAAATCATTAATCAAATTCTCACAAAATTCAATACCAATCATCGATTGATAATAATTTAAATTTATCGAAATACAGAAACATCGCACACCCTTTAAAAAAATATGAATTTCGGAACATCCCGAACACATTTTTATTTGAATTTCAACATTAAAAAAAAGTTTTCTTTACGCGGAAACGCGATATAAAGAGAATAAAAAAGCTACCGAGATCCAGACGAAGAGTGGGCCGTAGGCTCGCCGGGTAAAGAAAATATCTTTTCAGAGCATACGATTGTGGGTATTCTCGCAAAGCGTCGAGCGAAGGGTATATTTTTCGCACTACACATTTCACCCTCCATCTCGTTGTTAAGGTGTAAAATAATCCAGAACAGAGAGACGCACCCCTTCCGTGTGTCTATACAACGAGTAAAGCGGAAATTCTCCTCGCAGCGTTTCGTACACAAGAGACAACCTTTTAGCGAGTAAACGAACGTGCCTCTGTATATGCAACGGGTGCAAACGAGGTTGACTTCGCGAGTTCCCGTACTCGTGGGAGCGCATTCGTAAACCCAAAAAGACCAATTTTCAGAGAAGGGAAGTTTCTCAGCGTGTATGTTGCGGGATAACAACGTTGCCTCGAGAGTTCGTACGTAAAGCAGTCTGAATGGCAACGTCATATGCGCGGAGTTGGTTCGAGTTAATTGGATTAGTCGAGAATTATACGTAAACATTAATACGAGATAAATAATAAAGAAAAAACCGTATGCATTCAAAATTGAAAGGATCAACAGATTTCCGAGAAGAGCTCTCGAGGGAAATTCAAATATCGAAGATTCTTGCTGTGAAAACATTTAAAAATATGATAACTGCCGATCAGATTTTTACTTCTCCCTTCTTTATCATCTGAACTTTCAATTAACTACCTGATAACAGACCTAATTACTTCGCGGCAGCTAATGGCGTTCGCTTATTCAAGTTCGAACAAATATTGGAATATTTCACGGGATATAAAGGTTGAGGTTCGCTTTGTGATAAAAAAAAAATGATCTCATTGCCCTGTCGGACGAGCAGCTCGATGAACAGACGAAACAGACGGAAACTCGCAATCCGTGTTACACGGGGTGTCTCGTGAATGCGAAAGATTGATAACATAATAATATTTGACAGTAGCATTCTGGAGGCAAATTCACGAGCTGAAATTTACCAATCTCGTTCCTTCACCTTTGTAATAAACTGGAGCCTACCAATATTCACCCTATGCCCAGGAACGCCGAGAATTCGCTCGTTGTATTAAGGCGTGTAATGCGCGTAATAAGATCGCGGAGGGCGAGGCGTGGTAGAGACGAGATAATAGAAGATATACCCTCGCGATCTTGTTCTACAGCATGGAAAAATTAATCGACGAAGCGTTTTCATTCGAGGGACCCTTGGAAATACTGTCGGACTTTTCTGTTATACTTCTACATCGGTACATACTTCTCCATTTAACGCAAATTGTGTTAAACTCTGTATTACCGTACACTTTGTAGTTTATAAGTACGTCTACGAGATTTAAGTGCGCGTTGCTTTACCAAATTGTGTAGCTTTGCGCCCGCAGCATTTTTACGTTCGTTACAAGTGTACAATAAACTTTCTTGCATCGTATCATACCGTATTATATTTAACGATAACATAAAAAAAATACGAAAAAATAAAAATGTTGAAATATAAAAAAATGTTACGCTTTTTTTTTCATATTCAATCTCGTTGATCTCTTTGGATGGTAAACATTAATTCTGTATCGAATGTATATCATACGGTGTTTCAAATATTCTGTCAACAAGTGGACAAGAAGCGTGCAATCAATATTTCAACGCTGGTAGATACGATTGATAATTAATTATGTGTATTTTTCCCCGTGGCTATCCTTCCTTCTTTTTTCTTCCTTCTTCCATCCTTTAGGGGAGTTGTAAAGATATGTTGAAGGGCCCCCACGTTACCCGCCTATAAATAACTCGTAGCTCATCGATTCGCGCTGTGTGGCGACATGACCCTTGAAAAATTGATTATCATCGAAAGTTCGTAACTATTGGAAAGTTTTGGGTGACTCGACAGAAATGATTGACGAGGATAGAGAGCTTCGACAAGGGTGTTGATGACGGGATAATCGAGGGATAAATTTCTAGCGACATCTGGTACTCGTTTCGAGAACTACAGATGGAAAATATACGATTATTTTCTGGTGGATAAAAAGGAATCGATGAAAAAATTGCTTTACCGACAGGTGGTAAGAATAGAATCTATTTGTACTACCGGCAGTTCGTAATTTTTATTTAAATCGAATTTTTCGTGTGGGAAGTAGTAGTAAACAATAAAAATAAATGTAAAAGCTATTTTTAAAAAAAATTTTGAAAAATATTATTTACCTATTTTTAAAAAATAGTACACTGTAAAAAAAAATTTCGCAAAAAGGAAAGTAATGGCAGATTCTTGATAAGCGAAAACAATATATTTTGTAAATAGTTTAGGTGACTATTGTATTCTTAAAAACAAATAATAATAAGATAGGCTGCTATTTAACTAAATTACAAAACTATTTTTTTGAATTGATAAAGAATCGTGAAGAATTTGCAAAACAAATGTCAGTAAGGGATCGTGTTTGCAATTTCTTTTCCTCGAAATTGAGGATTTACACAAAAACAAAAATGCTCTCGACTACATATTTTTTCGCAGATTTGCGCTAAACAATAATTTGATAGTAATTTTGGTTAAACCTCAATAGGGTCATTTACAATCTATAAAAAAATAATTAATTTCCGGCATGAATTCTGTTTGTATAAGAAATACTTGCAAATGGATTGAAAGGCGTGAGAAGGGATAGCAAAATTTTTTTTTTAGGAACCAATAAGGAAACAGAAAGGGGGTGAGAATTGGGGTAAAGGTTCTTCGAGTGTAAGAAAAGCTACGCGGTAGTAGAGACATGTACGGTAGCAGTTTGTCAGTGCAATTCAATGGCACGGTAACCCACATTGGTAGGAGAAATTTTAGGGCCTTCGACGTTGAACTTCGAACGTTCAGCGAAAAGCAGGAAAATTGAAAGTCTCGCCAATGGCCTTGAGGGAAGCCAGTGGGTCACAGGGCCAATAACCGCACCGGGGGATCTCGTATAGTATATACAGTCGGCGAACCCGCAAGTGTCGTAAATTTTATTAGAAAGTATATACTGCGTGGTAGGGTAGCGTATCCGGAAACACACTTATCCGCCAAAGTCCGTATCCGCAAAAAGATGTTCCGCCAAAGTCCGTATCCGCAAAAAAACTGTTCCGCCAAAGTCCGTATGCGCAAAAATCGGAAACAACGATGGAGGGCGCTGTGTGCTCATTCTGCGTCATCATTACGCGTAAGATGAGCCGAGCTGAGCGGGCAAAATTATGAACTCCGCCGAATGTCGAACGAAATCATGCATTATTCAATGATGAAGCACAACTCGAATGGAGGGTCACGCAGCCACCACATTTTGCCGCACACATGTGTTTTAAAATAAGAGTATTAATTGTAATAATTTTTTATGATATTTGAACGATGCTTCCGTTATCTTCTCTCGCTATCAAGAGATATTTGTATTACGGAAGTGTAACGCTACCCATATTTTATTCAAGTCCAATTTTTTTTTTTAAATCGATATATTTGCGGAACCGCGTTGCTCGACGTAACGCGTATTGTTAGCAACGCAATTCTTCGATTTATTTAGCTCAACAAAAGCGCATGCAACCGATGGTCGACGACGAAACTGCGGGCAAGGAAATTAATGCCAGTCGAACAATTAATTAAGCATACAAACAAAAAATGTAAACTGTTTTTTTTTTTTTAATTTTTTATTTGCTTAAGAGAAAAATAAAGGAAAAATGTTGACACACGAGAATGGTGTCTCGCGTTACTGTCAAAACAAACGAAAAAACACGTTTAATACCCTTATTTGGATAGGAAAAATATAACACAAATAGAGATTTACGCGAACTAATCGTATGCTGTATTATCAATTGTACATCTCAGTCACGTCGCGTATGAACAATGCTACGCATCGCAAGACAATCGTGACACCTTCTTACACGTTATTAATGTCTTCGTCATAAAATATATTAGCGTAAGTAGTAGGAATTAAAAATAAATTTATTGATACCACTAGATAATAATGACAATTAGAAAAAAAGCGAAGTAAAACCAAAGAAATTGCATCGGCGATTCTTCGATCGTCGTATGTACAGCGTATAGTTAAAACTTTGACTTTCAAAAGGGACGATGGTTGACCCGGCGTCCATTTACACGGCTTTTATAATTTAATAATATTAGCGTAAGGAGCGAATTTACGGACGAGTCTCGACGTCCCGGATTTTACGGCTGCCGATCCGACGCCCTCGACATTGACTAAATCGTCCGTTATTAGATCGCATCGTCAATCGGATGATGAAGCAGCTTTTCCGGGTCGCGATTTCGCGGCTTTCGTTATTAAATCGGTGTCGCTTTTTCATTTTTCCGATTTCACCGGTAACGATTCCGACTGCGAAATGTCTTCATCTTCGATAACTATTTCCCGTATGTGACGAATTCGCGGCATATATTGGCGCCACAATGGTGTCGTGTTGAAGGGCTCGTCACCGCCTTCGCCTCCTTCCGCCGTTCGTCTCATACCACCCGAACCTTTTATCTTCTGATTGTGTAATCAGCGCTAATTTTAAATACATCGGAGAACATGAAGAAATTTCTTTTTTTTTTTTTTACTTAAATTGCATGCCGATACATTTTGCAACATCGAAAATTACATACATTACATAATATTATCTTTTAATAAAAACGCCTGTATTTTAATTTTGAAACTTTATTATAAGGACTTTACATGGATATTAGTCTCAAAAAATCCGGACGATGGATTTCTGTAAAGATATGAAAATGTTCAAAGGATTGGTTGTTGTGCGTTGAACGAGAGGATAATGAGGATTATAATTTAATTGACTTAATTTCACGCGATAGTTCGCGTGATCGGGACAACGCTGCCAACCTGTTGTGCAATTCTTCTGACGACATATGTACGCCGGCTCATCGCTGTCGTCGCCGCAGTCGTTGTCGAAATCGCATATCCACAATTTCGGTATACATTTGCCGTTCTTACAGGAAAATTCGGTATTAGGATCGCATGTTCTGTTATCTGTAGAAAAAGTAAAAACCAATCATTACGTTTCCGTCCCATTGCGATTTTCTACATTAATGTACTGCGTGCATATAAAATTTGGTTTACCCGACTCCAGAACGGCGTTGAAAAAATTTTGCGAAAACCGAAACTGGAGGTTTGCGGAAGACCATCGAAATTTTATTCTTCCGTCGATCGTACAATAGATTCAAGTTTATCCTTAAAAAAAATTGATGAAATACATCATTGGTATCGGAAAATTTACGCAACGAATCATTAAGCCAAATGCCTTCACAGTCACAGATGCAGAAGTGCGCAACAGGACGATAAAAAAAATGGTATTGAAGATCAGATTGCTTGCGGTCTGCCGAAGGAATACGTTGCGATTTGAACTCTACTGACAATTTTTATAATTTTCTATGATATTAAAACTATAATTCAAATAAATTATCTCGAGAATATATAAAAAAAATATATGTAAAAAATTGGACACGAAGCAGTTGCTACTGGCGTTTAGCAACTCGTGACTTTCTCATCCGAGTTGTTGATAGCGTGAAGTTAGTATTGTGTTGATACTTATGTTTTTAGTGGAGGAGTTTAGTTTTCGAACCCATCTATTTTTGTCCTCATAATTGTAACTCAAATTTTGTTAAAATTTTGATGATCGCTTACAATCAGCGTTTGCCGCTAAAATTTTTGAACATTATATTACAAACCATAGGTGGCGAGTCGAACTTTTGGCATCGATCACGCCTCTCGCGGTTGAAGATCCACCTATAGACGTTACCTTTATAGCAAAGGTTTGACAGTTCGCGATGTTTTTCCGTAATTTTTATTTTTCTTTATTAATGTTATTGAGAAATGTAGTGTGCACATTTTTAGTTCACAATTCGATTTTTATTGCAAGGATCATTTTTATTGCAATGAAACATGGTGTATGTGATAAAAACTGTGTATGTCTGTATAACCGTAAAAACGTTTCTAAAAAATCTGATTTTCAATAGCAAACTCAGATTGTATATGTTGAACATGTGTACTAAGTTTCATAGTTTTTATTAATGTCTGTGCAAAGTTATTGTGTTTACACAAGAAAATTTTATATACATGTACAGACAGATCATCAATTTTCTGGCGTAGACACAATAACTTTACGTAAACATTTTCTATCGCTGCGAAACTTTCAACATATCTTCTACATGTGCGGTATGAGTTTGGTATTGAAATTCAGAGTTTTTCCTCCACATTTACTAGTTATTTTTTTATAAGTTTTGGCATTTTAACATTTTTTTAATTTTGCACATCGCTGTTAAATAACTAATAAATGCGGAGGAAAAACTCTGAATTTCAATACCAAACTCATACTCCGCATATAGAATTTATGTTCAAAGTTTCATAGCGATAGAAAATGTCTGCGGAAAGTTATTGTGTCTACGCCATAAAATTTGATACGTACGTACAGATGGACAGACATCTGTGGAAAAACCTTTTTTTGAACTACTTTTAAGCAAAAAAAAACTATTCGGGTCATGAAATATGATAGATTGGGGTACAATTATGAGGACAAAAGTGAGAAAAGATTTTTTTTTCCATTTTATCATGTTGAAAAGAGTTATTTAGTCCCTAAATTTGGTGTTATTTTTTCTCGCGATTACAATACTTTCTCTTTTTCATACTTCGTATGGATGAGAAAGTAAAAAGAAGAAGATAAAACTCCTCGAATTGTTCAAGTGGTTCGTTTTGCCCCATTTTTCCAACTTGACCCGGAATGCCCCATATACGTGTTAAAATGTTTTTTACGATAATACTTTCCAACTCGTGAGTAGTGTAGAATTGTTGGTCGGCTCTCTGCATTTTTTACCCCCTTAAGGAAAAAAAAAACCTTTTTTTTTTTTACACGAACGATGTCTCAGGAGACTCGTGCGTATTCCGCGCGGCTCCCAAGATTTTTCGTTTTTTTTTTTCGATGCAATCGTTTTTTAGACCCTTTTGTTTTATTTTCATCTCCACCCACTTTTTCTGTCTTCCGCTGTGTCCACTTGTAGAGCTGACTGTGCATAGCTGCCACGTAGCCGCCGTAATCCCTAAGGGTTGCGAAGACACGAGACTCGCGTGAATTTTGTTCCGTCGTCAGAGTTTCAAGCGCCTTAACGATATCCTCCTCCCTTTCGGAGGATTGTAATGATGAAAATCATACGTCCGAAATATTTCATTGGCTACCAGCGAATTCCCAAAAGGCTCTCCGCACCTTCGTCGATTTGTACCTTTCGTCTCGACGTTTTTTTTTTTTTTTCACGACAAATAAGTCGGATAAACTCAATGACGAATGTCGGCGAAAGTAACACGAGACTCGATGGGAATATCGCGCGGGGGTTTCCCCAACGGGCGATGTGGTTATGAAAAATGCGCGAAAACAGATGTTTGGACACGAGTACAGGAGACCGCCGTCGTCCGGAGGTCATCAATTTACGCGACCCGAAACATTGCTCGTAAGATTCGAACGATTGGATGAAAAGGATACGCGACCTTTGACCCTCCGTGCGCGCATTACACGGAGTTACTATGTTTATATATGTGTTCTCTGGGGTCCTTGTGCTTTATGGGAAGTCTTGAATCGCACGACCCTCCCGGGCGACGATTCGAAATTTTTTTTTTTTTCCCTTTTTTTCCGTTTTTCTTTCGGCTTCAGTCCATTTCGACCCTTTCCGCCATGTTTTTTTCCCTCGCCAGGCTCTTGCCTCGTAGTCCCGAGGGAACTCCAAGATCGGTCAACTAGAGAACAGTCTCGGATAACGAGAACGACGAAAGAGAGAGACTTGATACTTTGTCGCGTAACATATTTAATCAGAGTTGTTTATCTTGCATACTATTTTTTTTTTTTTTTTTTCACTTTTATTATTATAGAGATCTTGAGGGTCGCACGAAGCACCGAGGCGAAATAAACAACTGAGATAAAATCAATGGGTTGTAAAGAATATTGAATTACGAAAATATTAATACGACATGAAACGACACCGACATCGTAACGCCGCGATATATACATCGAATATATAACGAAGTAATAATTGGTAGTAAATGCATAAATATAAAAAAAAAAAAAAAATTGTTAAAAAATAATCTCGTGTAAGCGAAGCGATTGGTGGAAAGTAAAATAAATATAGTGAGTTTAAGTAAAAAGGAATCTATTGGAATTGCTCGTTAGCGCGTGAAGCTCATTCCTTCGAGACGGTAGTTTCGCTCGTCTTAATTAAGGAGGGAAACCGCAAAGCTTCGGCGGTAACCGGAAACTCGAGGGATGAAAAGACTCTCCCTTTCTCGCGTATTCGCCTCTCTCGTCATTATATCAAAAACAAGCGAATTTTCATTAATTCACACATTACTTCGTGAATATATATATATATCTCTCTATATATATAAAGTTACCGCCGCTGTCGCCGCCGCCGCCGCCGTCGCCGCCGCCGCCGCCGTGTCAGGAATCGAGACCCCCGCCGCCTCGATCCCGCTCGCTCAACCCCTCCCCCGCCACCCCGCCCCCGCTCGCTCAAAAGGAGCCCCAGCCCGAAATATTCTAAGTCCCCATAGGGGGGTCCCAGGCAAATATATTCTAAGTCCCCAAAGAGGGCTCAGCCTGAAATATTCTAAGTCCCCCTTAGAGGGACTTAGAATATTTTCAGTCGAGGGGGGGGGGGGGGGGGGGGGGGCGAGCGGGGCGGAGTGGCAGGGGAGGGGTCGAGCGAGCGGGGGAAGAGAAATATTCTAAGTCCCCCTTAGAGGGACTTAGAATATTTTCGGTCGAGGGGGGGGGGGGCGGCGAGCGGGGGCGGAGTGGCAGGGGAGGGGTCGAGCGAGCGGGGGGAGAGAAATATTCTAAGTCCCCCTTAGAGGGACTTAGAATATTTTTCGAGGGCCGGGGGGGATGGGGAGGAGCGTGGGAGAGGAAGGCCAAAATATTCTAAGTTCCTCTAAGGGGATTTTGAAGGAGGCAGCCGCGGTGGTCGGCGGCGGGGAAAGAAGCAAAAATATTCCTCAAATGGGTCTTAACTCAAAATAGTTTACAATTGACGAGCGAGCGCGCGTAGCGCGCGAGCCCGGGGAAACGCTAGTATGTATATATAAACACGCGCGGTAAATACGATAAAGCAGAGAAAATTTTGTTCGGTCGAAAAATGAATTTTACGCAGTGAAACGTAACGCAATTAAAGTTGTTGATAAAGTAAAAACGGTTGAGAGACGAATCGAGAGCATTAGCCGTGGGTGGTACCTAACAGTTGGATTGCGGCATCGTTTTCCATCGCCCCTCGTATACACGATTATTTTATCAGCCTCGACACCGCCGCAGCGTTACCGGTTATAGACCCGTTGTTATATATGTATACTAGAGGTTCCCCGGGTTCGCGCGCTTCGCGCGCTCGCATTCCTTTTATTAACATTATAAAAATGTCTCATCACCGCCGCAGCTTTTCATCAACCAGCGCCGCCGCCGCTTTTTTTTGTATTTTTACTTAGACAGTCCCCTCTAAAAGTACTTAGAATATTTTGGCCTTCCCCTCCCACGCCCCTCCACCCCGAAAAATATTCTAAGTCCCTCTAAGAGGGACTTAGAATGTGTTTCCCCGGGCCTGCGCGCTCGCTCGTCAATTGCAGAATATTTTGAGTTAAAGCCCATTTAGGGAATATTTTTGCGAGAGAGAGAAAAATATTCTAAGTCCCCCTTAGAGGGACGGAATATTTTTCTCTCCCCTCCCCCCTCTCCCCCGAAAAATATTCTAAGTCCCTCTAAGGGGATTCCCCCTCAGGCACTCCATCGACCAAAAATATTCTAAGTCCCCCTTAGAGGGACTTAGAATATTTTTCTCTCCCCTCCCCCCCACCCCCCGAAAAGAAAAATATATTCTAAGTCCCTCTAAGGGGGTTCCCCCTTAGGCACTCCATCGACCAAAAATATTCTAAGTCCCCCTTAGAGGGACTTAGAATATTTTTCCCCCTTAGAGGGACTTAGAATATTTTTCTCTCCCCCCCTTAGAGGGACTTAGAATATTTTCGAAGGGGCCCATATACCGGGTGTCTCATAAGTAGGTATCGATTCCTGACACGGCGGCGGCGGCGACAGCGGCGGTAACTTTATATATATAGAGAGATATACATCGCGGGTTCTCCCGTTCTGTCGAAATGTTCGGTGAAATTTGATAATACTGGGCGAATGAAGGTTTTCGCGGACTGTCGAGGTATGCCACGCACGTGTCGTGTGGTAAAATATAAAGAATCACCTGATTCGCTGACTATACGATTACCGTGATATTGACGGGGATACGAACTCCAAAGGGCGCATAACCCGTGTACGATCGTGGCCGTTTTCGAAATTTTGAACATCGTAATACATTTTAATTGATATTATATCTCGTGCATTCGAGTATACATTTTCACTGTATCAATTCGCGGTGACGTATTTCATCGAACGCGTATTATAGATAGGAGGGGGGGGGGGGGGGGCTTTACGGTTCTCTATGTTGTAACACGCGTACTTAATATCGAATTATGAAGGACCATCGAGTACGATGTTGATAAATTATGTAACCATAGATCAGGTTTATCGGGTATACGTTATTCATATGGTTGTTAGAAATTGAATCCCATTGTAATCGACATTTCGATCGCCATATTGTTTTTTTTACTGATATTTTTTTTTAGTAATATTATTTTTTCAAGTAATTAAAAATAATAGAAAAACTATTTTTTTTAATATTTTTAATTAATATTTTGTACGAATACCGACGAAACAAAGAGTCGAAAATAGAATATAATCATACATATAGATGTCGTGGGAAGCGTGTACTCACCGGCTCACCAACGCGACGACAATGGCTGTTGAACCGTTTCTTCGAGTTTTTCTTCCAAAGATCCTTCGGGACGCCAAAAAAACGATGCGATGCAGGATTTTCGATGTAATTTTTTCCTTGGAATGTCACGAGATCGAACACTGCGTTTATCACTTATCGATTCACTCACTAATTGCATTTTACCCCGAGTTCACAATAAATCAAACAATCACGATGTTATCTGACTTAATCGAGTACGTAAAACGGAAAAAAACTTCCCCCCCCACCCCCCGCCGCGCTGTCGCGTGTAAAAAAACATCAACGGTCGACCGCCATCTCTAAAAAAATTGCAGCCCGATGAAACATCTCGAAAATAATGAAAATCTTGCTTCAATAGAAACGCCCGACGATGATTTTATACAATATTTGATTCTTGGAATATCTTCGATTACTTTGAGTAGATCGTTGAGACACTAAAAAAACGGACAGATTGTCCGATGCGACATAATATTTCCTTGGCACGCCGCGAGATCGAACACTACAGTATTTTTTCACTTATCACTCAATTCACTGCATTTAATGACGCGGCTATATTAGATACGGAATAACACATCTGAATTTCACCAGAACAATATGTACACGGTATTTGATCGAAATTATTCGCATTCTCGCAAAAATGTGAAACCTGCATAGAAACAGCGTGGTTACTCTTGAAAAAACTTTAACGGTCGAACGCGGTTGCAAAAATTCGGTATTCAATCGACACAACGTATCAAATATTGACGTTGATACCCCCTGTGTTTTCATTCATCGAGTCTATATCGTACAAAATATATATGTATATCCACGTGTTAAAGTAGGTGTCAGGATTCGGAGGGGATGTGGGCTGATAGCTTTCGGAGTCGTATTCTTTTATTTTAGTGAAAGCAAAATGGCGGCACTTTATTAGCTTTACGTGAAATATGATAAATAAGAAAACACTAATAACAATTAACAGATATAACGTAGAATACTCGAACACTTATAATTACTCGTTGCCGACTCGTGGCGTTTACAACAGAAATAGCCATGCGCGACCTCGTGTCGCGCACGCTCGCGGATACGTTTCTCGCTGTGGGTGTCTCGGCCCACGCGGTTACTCGATCCTCTCACTCTACTCGTGTTCTCACTCTCGATCGACAGGGAGACGTCTCACTCGTGCCGATCCTCGCTCGAGACTCCTTTTCCCTTCTCACTTCCGCTTTCGCGTCCTCGCAGGAAAGAGAGGGCGTTGCAAACGACCGCGTGTCGTTGGCAGCTCCCTCGCTCTCGTTCTCGGTCGCTCTCCGACCTATTTATTAATATCTATTCACGCACGCATGTACGCCAGTGGTAACGGACTTTAACATTCGGCCATTCTGCGCTCACGCTCGTCCTCGAGCGTTTTTTTTTTTTTTTTTTTTTACAATTCGTAATCGCGCAATTTCCCCGGCAATCGTCGGGAACGCTCGGATTTTCGCACTGCATTCTCGTACTTACATTCTTTATGATCACATGTTTTTTTTCTAATTACTAATTCAGTCTTTTCAGTCTTTTCGTTTCCATGAGGTGCTTGTTTTACGCTGGCGTCGTGCTGCTCGCGGGAGTTGTCTTCTGCATCGCCGTCGATGTCGTCGAGTGTTTCGTCGTTGATTAGCTCACTGGCGGATCGCGCCTTATCACTCGCTTTTTCGTCACTCGCACTCGCAGCACTGTGCTTTCGTTTTGCACCCTCGCGCACTTCGTTTACAATGGTTTTTACAGGTTCCTTAACGCTATGTTTATCATTACTACTGCTAGCAACGGTATCGAAATCGCTCTCGTCGCATAATTCCTCGCCCTCCGCCTCGTGTGCGTCGGGTTTCCAATGTTTCAACTGACTCGCGTGCGCGGTGGAAGCGTAGCGTCTTCCTTCGTTATCATCGTTAAGCGTAGTTACCCGGTACGTATCGCTTGGTAATTTTGTCACGATTACGAGCGGACCTCGATACTTCGCCTGCAGTTTAGTGGATTCGCCCGTCGGAGTCGGACCCACTTGCATATATACTACGTCGCCAACATTGTAGTCAACGTTTTTCGCTCGCGTCTGATCGTAACGTACTTTCGCTTTCTGCTGCGCTCTTATTATTTCTTCCCTTGCTATCGCTCGTAATTCTCGCGGATCGGTATATGTCGTCTCGTCGTCGCGAGTTAATTCGCGTGCCATTCCCTCATCTCGTCGCGGTGTATACCCATAGATGAGTTCGAATGGGCTTTTCCCAGTACTCGCGTTAACCATTTCGTTCAAATCGTTTTGTACTTTTCGCAGTTGCTTGTCCCAATCTCGACCGTCGTTATCCGTGAGATTTGCGCGTATGGCGGGGACTAGAGTCGCGTTTAACCTTTCGACCTGCCCGTTAGCTTGCGGATGTCGCGGGGAATTGACGGTGTGTCGAATACCGTGCTTTTCACAAAATTCTCCGAACGCTTTCGATGTAAAACTAGTTCCACGATCCGAAATGATTCTAACCGGCGCTCCGTATGTTTGCACGAATTCCTCTAATACGCGAATAACGCCACTCGTTTGCGTGTTTTTCGTCGCTCGAATAACTGTGAATTTTGTTAGATTATCAATCAATGCGAAGACAAATTTGTTGCCGCGCGCGCTCGAAACGAAGGGACCTAAATGATCTATATTTATTATCGCGAAGGGACGATGCCCTGGCGGAATGGGATGCAGTTCTCCTGCTTGCCTTCCCGGCTTCGATTTACTCATTATACAATGTAAGCACGCGGAAACATGTCGACGAACATACGCTTTCATACGGGGGAAGTAAGATGTTCTGCTATGCGCGTTACTGTCCGATCTACGCCCTGATGACTCTTCAAATCGTGAAATCGCACAGCGATACTCTTACGCATGGTTCGCGGTACGACGTACAATAACCGTCCGTTCCGTCTTTTATATAGGATACCGTCTTCCGTCTCGTACTCGGTAACGCAATTCTCCTCGTTTTTCGTGCGCTCGCTCGGCGCTTTCGCTAATATCTCTTTTTTTTCTCGTAATTCGGAATCTGCGTATTGATATAACCGTACTAAATCCTCATCCGATTGAATTGTCATTACCGCTGAGTTGACTCGACTATCTGGAGGTTCGACTGGCGCTCGACTTAGTGCGTCAACGTGCGCAAGCTTAACGCCGGCGCGGTGTATAATGCGATAATCGTACTCACTGAGTAAATCTATCCATCGAATCATCTGAGGGTTCATCGTCTTCTGTGTACTTAAATGGCACAACGCCTGACAATCGGTAATGATGGTAAATGGGATATTTGCGATCATCGGTCTCAATCTCGCTGTAGCCCAGATGATTGCCAACAATTCCAACTTACTGCTATGATAACGACTCTCCGGTTCGCTCGTGCGTCTACTTATCGCGTACACCAATTTTAATACTCCCGAATTATCCTTCCGCATGAGCATTGCCGCTAATCCTATCGCGCTCGCGTCGGTGTGAATTTCGGTCTCAGCCTCGGAATCGAACGTTTTCAACGCGGGACGTTCGGTCAGTTTTCTTTTCAGCGTTTCGAATGCCTCGTGTTGCGGTTTCTCCCACTCGAATGCCACATTAGATTTTAATAGGCGCGTTAACGCGCGTGCGATAAATGCAAACCACGGTACGAATTTTCTAAAGTAGCTTACGAGTCCGAGGAATCGTCGTACCTCATGAACGTTTCGCGGTATAGGGTAATCACGGATTGCGGAGACTTTACGTTCACCCGGCTCGATGCCATTTGCGGATATTTCGTGTCCGAGATACGCGATTCGTGAATATAAGAATTGGCATTTCGCCAACTTAACCGTGAAGCCTGCCTTCCTTAGCGCGTCAAATACGAGTTTGAGTTTCGGCTTCAAATCCTTCCAACTTCTTCCCGGTATTAGAATATCATCGAGATAATATAAAACGACTTTATCGCGTAACGGCCCGAGTGCTCGATGCATGGCTTTTGAGAAAAAAGCGGGGCCATTCATAAGGCCAAAAGCCATTCGAGTAAATTCCGCCGTTTCCTCCGAAGTGATAATAGCTGTTTTCTCTCTCGCGTCCTTCGATAAAGGAATTTGAAGGTAACCGTGTGCTAAATCGAGTACAATAAATAGCGTACTGTCCCGTATTTGCGCCAAGTGGTCATCTATATTAGGAAGCGGGAAGTGCACCCGTTCCGTTATTTGATTCAACTTTCGAAAATCGACGCAAAGTCTCGATTCGCCTGTTTTTTTTTTGACTAATAAAATTGGACTCGCATATGGCGATTGCGTGTCTGTAACGATATCCGCTTGTCGCCATTCTCCTAACGTTTCTTTGACTATCGCGCGCTCGTGCTCAGTGGCTCGGTACGGCTTACTCGCAACTGGACTCGCGTTCTTCTTAATTTTAATATCCATTTCGATATCTTTCGCGCAACCCAAATCCTTAAAACTAGTAGATACGCAGTCTCGATATTCGTTTATTACCGCATGTAGATCTTTTACGACGTCCTCCGGTTGACCCTCTCCGATGTTCAGCGACTCGATGCTGATCTCGTCTCTCGGCTCGGCGGTCTTCTCGATGACCATCATCGACGCGAGTTCCCCTCGGATTGTAGCTCGGCCTTCCTTCATCGTTCGCGTCTGTCGACTCAGATTTGCGACCGGCAACTCGAATGTGTGATTGCCCTCGACGATGTTGACGAAGCCCACCGATAATGGCGGCAACGTAGCGTCCTTCTCGACTGCGTGAGATTGTGACGGTGTCGTCGCTTCGAGCGGCATCGCGTCGTTGCGATGGAATGTTAGGGTCTTCCCTACCTTCCGATACTCGATATTCGGCTGTTCGGTGTACGTGCGACCAATGATTGCGTCTAATGGCTGCGCGTCATCGGGTACGACGCGGAAAGGCACGTTTGTCACTTCTGCTCCGTCGACACTAACACTCGCATACACGATCCCGGGACTCGACACTATATACTCGGCGGGACCGAAGCCTTTCAGAATCGTCGGTTGCATCGTCATTTTAAACTGCTCCGATAATACTTTCGTTGCGCGGATTGTACATTCAGAGCTCCCCGTATCAATAAATGCTTTCATTTCACGTCCATCGACCACCACAGTTTTAATGTATTTCATCGCAGAACTGTCACGCGGCTGACCGATAGTGTTCATTGTTTTTTTTGTTTCGATCGCGGGTTTTGTGCTATTTCGACTGATGTGGCCCGCTTCTCCACACTTAAAGCATTTAAATTCTTTCTTTGGTTCCGGACAATCGCGAGATAAATGTCCTTGTTTGCTACAGTTGTAACACTTGTTCGATCGTTCGTTTTTTTTCGAATTACTACGCGCGGCGTCGGCTTTCGTCTGCTCCAATTCAGTATTACTAACCTTCGTCGTCTGCGCATGCGTCTTCGTCGTCGTGTCTCGTGCTGATCGAACGCGATCCATCCTCTGCTCCAACAGCTTTTCGTAGTACTGTAAATCGTGCAGAAGTTCGTCGCTCGTATTCTGCATTGTCGGCATGACAGCACCACATAGTTCTCTCGACCACAACCCGATCAACACTTCGGCTTTCGTCTCGCGAAAATTCAAATTTAATGCACTACACAATTTACTCTTTGCGAAAAAATATTGCGACAGTGACTCTCCTTTGCTTTGCACTCGCGATTTCATTCGCGCCCATCTAGACGAAGTATCGTCGCGCACGATAAACGTCTCGCGAAAAGCGCTCCGAAATTCCTCCCACGAGTGTATTTCACGCGTTCGCGCGCGGATCCAATCGCGTGCTCCCCCTTTGAGATGCATGCGAGCGGCTTCGAACAAATAACGCTCTGTCCAATCATGTGTCTCGCGCATCGACTCTAAATTCTCTATCCACTCGCGCGCTCTCACACTGTCACCATCACCCGTAAAGTCTTCTATATTACGCGACAAATCCGGTATCACGTGGTACGTTGGTACGGCGGCACTTACCGGTTGCTGCGCAGGTGGTTGCTGCTGTGCTAGAATACCCGCGAACATTCTCGCCAACGCGTCGTTATGATTCGCATCGACCATGAGGCTCCGAATCGCGTCGACCACCGAAACGTTTTGCTGAGCTCCGTACGCTGTCGAATGTACGGGGGGAGGAGGAACGTGTGCCTGCGACGGCATGCCTTGACTCGCCCCCGATTCGTCTACGCGTCTCGGCGCCAGCGGAATGCGCGGATTTTGCGGCGTCGATTCTCCCGGATTTCGATTCTGCAGAGGTACCGATTGCTCCGGTGACGCGTCAGATGCTCCCGTTTCTCCCATGATCCCCGATGCTCCCACGTTATTTTGCGATTCTACCGGAACTCCCAAGAAACCCGGTATCCCAGCACGTGGCTCGCCCACCTGACTACCGCGTCCTCGTCCTCGTGCCGTGCGCGTTCGCTCCATCTCGCTTGTGCCAGTACCACGCTACCCCACTCACTCACTCCGAAAACGATAATTACTATATTCCGAAAACTCGATCGCGTCACGAAAATATTCTCAGCAATCAACGTGGCACTACGGATTTAATATCCCACTTCTGAATGTTAAAGTAGGTGTCAGGATTCGGAGGGGATGTGGGCTGATAGCTTTCGGAGTCGTATTCTTTTATTTTAGTGAAAGCAAAATGGCGGCACTTTATTAGCTTTACGTGAAATATGATAAATAAGAAAACACTAATAACAATTAACAGATATAACGTAGAATACTCGAACACTTATAATTACTCGTTGCCGACTCGTGGCGTTTACAAAAGAAATAGCCATGCGCGACCTCGTGTCGCGCACGCTCGCGGATACGTTTCTCGCTGTGGGTGTCTCGGCCCACGCGGTTACTCGATCCTCTCACTCTACTCGTGTTCTCACTCTCGATCGACAGGGAGACGTCTCACCCGTGCCGATCCTCGCTCGAGACTCCTTTTCCCTTCTCACTTCCGCTTTCGCGTCCTCGCAGGAAAGAGAGGGCGTTGCAAACGACCGCGTGTCGTTGGCAGCTCCCTCGCTCTCGTTCTCGGTCGCTCTCCGACCTATTTATTAATATCTATTCACGCCCGTATGTACGCCTGTGGTAACGGACTTTAACACACGGGATAACGATGCACGCGGATTATGCGAAAAACTGCGTAAAAGGACATCCTCACTCTGTGACGGCCCGGCGTCGACTGAGCCGGCTTCAAAGAAAGGCTGCGCGACGAATGTGCGCGGCGCATAAAAAAATCTCCAACGGTTAAACGCCGTCGCAAAACATTCGGTAATCAATTAAAACACGTGTCACACATCGTTTTCGAGACTCTTGGTACATTACCCGATCAATTTTAATTCGTTTAGTAAAAAAAAAACATTCCACGGGATAACGATGCACGCGGATTACGCGAAAAACTACACAAAAAAACAAAACTCACTCCACGACGGCCCGGAATATTACTCCCGAATAAAAATATTCGGTATATCAATGGAAAAAACGTGTCACATATCGTTTCCGATACTCTTGATGCTTTCCGCGATCAACTCGACATCGTTTAGAAAAAAAAACCTCCGCGGAATAATGATGCACACGGATACGCCAAAAGTTACACAGAAGAACGGACCTTCCCCCGCGACGGCCCGGCGTCGGCTGGGACTCACGGGATGCTGCGCGACTGAGATGCGCAACGTCTCGATGTATCGGTTTTTTCGCCACTAAATTCCTCTACGGCTGATTCAGTGAAGCTACGATCTTCGTCAGAGAACATAGAAGTACATGGAAGCACAGGTCCCGTGTTAGCTTTTGGCACAGAAAAAATAGTTCCCGCCGCCGCCAGTAGTTCGCGCGGCGATGTATCGGTGTGAACGTACACAGCGATACTATCTCCCGTCTCACTCGCTCTCACGCGCCTTGCCGCGCTGCCGCCATGATGCCCAAACGATGAATAGCTGTCAGCCAGCTAGATATTAAAAACAATAAAACTATACATAACAACCATATAATGAATACGTAGTGGCATAAAATTGATTCATTTATCGAATATTAACCCGTTTGCCGATCGAAAACACAATTTGGTCAGCAAGCGAGTTCACAACTTTTCAACGAGTTTTATCTATATGCATTTACGAATGAAGCGGTGGCGGAGCCTTTTGAGGCGTAGTTTTTTGCACCTCGAAGTTCGCAGTTCGAGCCGAGTGCGAAATTTTTTTTTTTTTCCGACGCTATAAACAACGTAATTATTTTTTGATAAGTGCCTTCATAATTACGTAGTTTATAACATCGGTCATGCCATTTAACAAATTTATATCTTCAGTTCGGCGGCGGCTGTAATTCACGATATTAAAATGAGAACACAAATAAAATTATATCGAATTGTTTATTTTACTCGCTCTTACCTAATGTTCATCAACGTGATTATGTTCAATGAAGTTTTTTTTTGCATTTCGAATACCACGTTGATGAACATTAGGTAAGAGCGAGTAAAATAAACAATTCGATATAATTTTATTTGTGTTCTCATTTTAATATCGTGAATTACAGCCGCCGCCGAACTGAAGATATAAATTTGTTAAATGGCATGACCGATGTTATAAACTACGTAATTATGAAGGCACTTATCAAAAAATAATTACGTTGTTTATAGCGTCGGAAAAAAAAAAAAATTTCGCACTCGGCTCGAACTGCGAACTTCGAGGTGCAAAAAACTACGCCTCAAAAGGCTCCGCCACCGCTTCATTCGTAAATGCATATAGATAAAACTCGTTGAAAAGTTGTGAACTCGCTTGCTGACCAAATTGTGTTTTCGATCGGCAAACGGGTTAATATTCGATAAATGAATCAATTTTATGCCACTACGTATTCATTATATGGTTGTTATGTATAGTTTTATTGTTTTTAATATCTAGCTGGCTGACAGCTATTCATCGTTTGGGCATCATGGCGGCAGCGCGGCAAGGCGCGTGAGAGCGAGTGAGACGGGAGATGGTAACGGTGTGTGCGTTCACACCGATACTGTCAGCGCCAGCGGTGGCTGGGGTGATCACTAACGGATCACCCCAGCAAAACCGTGCCAAGCCGGCCCATAAGGCCTGCGCTTCCATGTACTTCTATGTTCTCCGTCTTCGTCCAGTGGAGATAATGATCGTGGAAAACGATCGAATATACTCGAAAAGTTTTCGTTTTAACAACCGTATATCGTATAATATAATATCGGCAAAGTGACAATAAGTTTAAAAAAATGTCAAACTCCCTTCGCGATCATAAAAATATCCTCGCTGCATCCGAAATAGGTTAGGAAATACGTCGCTAAAGAGAAAATTATTGTTACGATGCTAATTCAGTTACAGGTTAGTGTAACTGAATTAGCATCGTAACATAACACGTTATTTAACATAACGTTAACATAACGGTTATTCAACATAACACGGTCAAACAAAACAAACTTCACCTATTCGCGGGTGAGAGTAGGTGGCACGGATATTCGCGATGTTTCCTCGATGCCAACCTATTCGTCCTTTCGCGACAGTGAATTTCCACGAAGAAAATTGAATATCGAACTATGCGGGAACAAGTCTCTCGACGCATAGCTCATGCATAGCCGGAGTGTGCGACGAACACAATGCGCGATTTATATACAGAGAGAGAGTACCGGGAGGGATAAATGTAAAGGGAGTTTGTGAGCACCGCAACAGGTGAGTTCACGGTGCACCGAGCCAATAGTTACTCGCGGAGTTGTATAACATTCAAGTTACTTTGCCGCGAACGTTTACGTCGATATGAGTTTCATTTTGCGCGCGTATGCATCGCTGAACTGCCACGTAATTTTACCCTTCCGAGCAAAATGCATGAACAAATGAGTACGAAAAAGATTTGAAAATGACAAACACGGCAATGATGCATATTACGGGAAATTCTATACATGTGAATGTATAGCCACTTCATATAGTCGATATTTTGTTTTCACCTATATATGTATATATATACCGCAAACTCCGGAGTTTAGTGGGAACCCGAGACACACGTTCATAGTAGATGGATCGATCGATTAACGCGAATAGAGAGATTTAGTACGATATAGGTTAGGTGCACCGATGCACTTTGTCCTCAAGGTTATCGGTAAAGACGCCAAACCCCGATCTCTCTGTATTATTTTACCATTATAATAGTAATAATGGTAAAATAATATGTTTGCACCATTAACGTCACACCTTTTTTTAGTGGCGGCAGAAAAATTCAGTTTTTTTTTTTTCCCAAACTGTCGCGGTAGTCGATGATTGAACGACGATTTAAAATGTCATCTATGCGTAACGCATTTTTCATCTTTCGTTTAGTTTTTTTTTCGGAAATAAGAGCCGACGACAGATTGTAAGAATTTTCAAGGTCGATCGACGTGTTGACAATTTCTCTGCGGTGCGCTTTTCACTGAATATATTATATAGTTAATGTAAAATAACGCCGCTGGCAATGATTGCGCTCTCGGCGGTCGAGTATCGTTCCGACACGAAATTCAATACCTGCGTAATTCAGTGGCCGCCGAGCGAACGTAAGGGTGCAAAAAGATTGAACCACTGATCGACTCAATTGTTCGTTTAAAATTACCAATCTGTATATAATAATAATCAACAGTCAGACACTCGGTTACGATCGGTCAATCATAATTTAAATTCTTTTCAATACCCGAACTGAGGATTGGGAATACGAAGGGTGAAAAGATATCCCATTTATATAAATTCGTGCCTCGTAACTATACGGAGGTAATGAATGGGTTGTAAAAGTCTGTTACTACTGTTGAGATGTGTGTGTGAGTAGACATAAGTAGATAGCTCGGAGAGCGACCGAGAACGAGAGCGAGGGAGCTGCCAGCGACACGCGGTTGCTTGCAACGCCCTCTCTTCCCTGCGAATACGCGTAAGCGGAAGTGCGAGGGAAAAAGGAGTCTCGAGCGAGGATCGGCACGGGTCAGACGTGTCCCTGTCGATAGAGAGAGAGAACACGAGTGAGTGAGAGAAACGAGTATCCGCGTGGGCCGAGACACCCACAGCGAAACTACGAATCCGCGAGCGTACGTGACACGAGATCACGCATCGCTACTATTTGTACGCCACGAGTCGGCAACCGCTATTATAATTTATTCGCGTTATCTACGTTTATTTTCATTAATTGTTAGTATTGTTTTCTTTATCCGTATAATTTCACGTGTGCCAAATAAAGTGCCGCCATTCCAGTTCCGCAAGAATAAAACGAAACGATTCCGAATAACTATCCGATCCCATCTCGACGAATCCTGACACCATAATTAACAGGGTGCTGATTATTTCGGATAAAAAAAAAATATATATATATATATATATATACGTGGAAATGTATAATCAAACAAAAATTTTATTGATTGGCATTTCATTTTTTGTTAATTGAAAATTAAAAATGTGAAGTAAAATAAAAGAGAATAATATTGTTATCATGATTTTCAAAAACCTGTTTTTTTTTAATTTGCAACAGTTCGATAAAATTAAGTAATTTCCTCCATTACTTAAATATCTTATCACATCTTTATCATCCCGCGCTGTCACTGCCTTAAAAAAGTTATATTGAAATTTAAAAATTTAATGTAATTTACTCGTTTTTTTTATTTTAATAATGTTTTGTTAATTTACAAATTAAGATATCTTCTTTTCCGGTTAATTCGCGATGGTAGTCAATTTTTTTATTTCGTAGCATTATTTTTTAAAGTGAGTTACAAAAATATCTCTAAGCGATATACTCACATATTGATTTTCTTGAAAAAGGAAACAGATTTTTTTGTTGTTGTTTTCTCATTATCCCAATCAACTCTCAACAATCACAATAGCCGAGCAATTTAAGTTTTTGTTTTATTTCGAAGCATTATTTTTTAAAGTGAGTTATAAATTTCTCGAAGCGATATAGTCAAATATAGATTTTCATGAAAAAGGAAACCGTTTTTTTTTTTTTTTTCGTTATCCCAATCAACTCTCAACAATCACAATAGCCGAGCTATTTAAGTTTTTGTTTTATTTCGAAGCATTATTTTTTAAAGTGAGTTATAAATTTTTCGAAGCGATATAGTAAAATATTGATTTTCATGAAAAAGGAAACAGTTTTTTTTTTTTTCATTATCCCAATCAACTCTCAACAATCACAATAGCCGAGCAATTTGTGTCCCACCATTCCAACGCTGAGTTGCAGGTGCATTTTTTTTTTTTCGCCGTCTCCGCGAGCAATCAAACTCCTCCACTTGAAACATGTGTCCTCCTCGGGAAACATTGTGAAATGATAATTTTGTGGAGTAGAGAGACGAGTGGACAAAGTGGAAAAGAGGCGTAAACTGAATGGAACAATTTCGAGACAATTCCGTCGTGTATATACCGAGAACACTGAGAGAACATAAAAAAAAAAAAAAAGAGGTCTTGAATCTTCGTGAAATTGAGCGCCCGATATATACATATGTGTGTGTCGGCTACGGGGGACGGAAGTATCCGGTATAAAAAAGACGTAGAGTGGAAAAAGGCTGTAGTTGGGATCAGATTGCTCGCTTGCATCGTTGCAACGAGATATTAGATTCGAGAGGGAGAGAGTCAAGGCTGTCCGGCGCGGCTTCCGAGTTGCTTTAGTAAAGTTGACAATACGGAAGTTGTGCCGCGGTGAAATTCGGTCAAAGTATCTCATACTCGGTTTACTGCAAACGATGAAAATTTGTTTTACGTTACACGGAAGTGAGACAGCTACGGAGAAAACCTCGGATATTGCTTCGCTTCATCATCATAGTTACGCGCGTATATATATATATATACGCATTGAATTCACGTAGTAGTGAATGACCGAGTAGTTTAGCTTTAACCCTTTTATATAATATGATATTAATTACGATCGGTATAATTAATTATGATTATAGCTAATGAAATTCAAACTTAGAATAACAGTAATCAGCGCAGTGGATCGCGACTCTTGATAATGTTCCTTTTTCTACTAATCTCACGTGTTAACTTAGTTTAAAGGGTGTGTCTCTCCGCCTATTACGGCAACGCGAAACACCCTTCGCGCGTTGCGTTGGTAAT
This sequence comes from Cryptus armator, assembly GCA_963971235.1. Taxonomy (NCBI): domain Eukaryota; kingdom Metazoa; phylum Arthropoda; class Insecta; order Hymenoptera; family Ichneumonidae; genus Cryptus; species Cryptus armator. Next base: position 10,285,424 of record OZ020241.1, on the reverse strand, counting down.
AAAAACTGAGGTATCAGATATTCGAGAATTCCGAGACTCTGACATGAAACGAAAAAATGCTGATCTCCCAATCTCAGTATTGTTGAAAAAAAAAAACAACATTATCATTTTTATCGCCGAGCGTCGTACCTCACCATCTCCTAATTGGGTCGTCTTTTAATTAATTATATTGTACGTAATTCGGTATTGACATGGAGCCATACATTGCTTCAAAGAAACATAATAAATTGCGTGAATTTTCATTCGTAACACGGAGAGAAGGGTCTACTAGAAATTACTATGTCATCTGGTAAAATTCAACGGTGGCGCCACCTATGACGAAAATACTCAAGATTATGAGAATTATTACCATATTTATGGGGATTTTTACCATATTTTATGATTAAAATTCGGATAGTTCTCGTAATTTTTAACAGGTGGCGCCATTGACTCCGCACTCCCAGTAAATTATATTATACATAATTCAGCATTGCCTTGGAGCCATACATTGCTACAAAGAAATATAATAAATTGAGTGAATTTTTATTCGTAATACGGAGAGAAGGATCTACTAGAAATTAATATGTCATCTGGTAAAATTCGACGGTGGCGCCACCCATGACGAAAGTACTCGGTATTATGAAAATTTTTACCATATTTATGGGGATTTTAACCATATTTTATGGTTAAAATTCGCATAGTTCTCATAATTTTCAACAGGTGGCGTCATTGACTCCGCACTACCAGAAATTTACGATATTTTTTACTAGATATATGGTAAATTGTATCAGATATTTCTCTCTCTCTATTTATCGTTATACTTCCGAGTAAATATTTCCATATATACATTTGTACAAAAGTATGAATGACGAAATTTGTTCACAGATAGCGAAGATTTTCTCGTATTCGTGGACAATGGGTCTCTTTCTATGCAAATCAGTGCACTACATGCAGAGCGTATCTGCTATATGTTCGACACTTACAGCGATGTCGACGGAGAGGTAAGATCCCAAAACACCGAAAAGCCATCGCATTTGTATCTAAAATTACGCTCGGGTCTCTCTATCTCGCCGCGTGTATCAACATCCGTTCCACAGGCTAATAAGGTATAATAGGATGTTCCTGACGATCGGCTAATCGCATTAGAGGTTAATCGCTCGTCGGCACGAGATCTACACCCGCACTTCTCCCTTTCCTGTTCCTCTAATATCCGCAACCGTACACAACAAAACTCCAATACGCGTATATCCTTGAGACACTGGAGAATGTTATACGTACAAATTTCAGTTCCCTCGATCGCCTGCGGCTCCTACCGCACTATTATCGAGAGGTAAATATCTAAGAGCCCTCGTGCGCGTATACTATATATACACGTAATCGGTCGATCGATTCATTAGTCTCTGCATCAGTAATTATAGAGACTCCCAAGCGATTTGATTCAAATTAGTTACAATCCGTAGACAATGAATGAAATCAAAATTTATTTGTCTCGCGTGATGCATCGAGAGAAAAAAATTGGTTGTGTGCTACAAATTCGTAGTTATATCGAGTTCGTTGGTTAATTTTTCTTTGAGATAATTGTAGTAATTTTTTATTTTCAATACAACTGAATACATTAGTTACAGCAACGAAATATCTTTTTTTTCCAAATTTTCGTGCGCTTTACACGGCAAGTGTTTCGCAATCGATATACCATTCGAACCACTTCACGTCACGTGAGATTTAAAGAAAATGTTGAACACTTCTCAATGAGATAAAAATCTGAAAAAAATCCGGCATATGGAAAGTACTGAAAAGATTATTTCTGCATAATAATTTTTGCAAAAAAAAATTATTTAACAAATCACAGATCACTTAACTTTTTTTTCAAATCGAAATGATTCCGAAATTTTTCAGAAAGCGTATGAATTTTTTCATAACTTTGTCTAAATTTTTTAAATTACGTTTTTTTAGACAAAATGAACAAATGAAAACGCATTTTTTATAAATTAAACAAAATTCCGAAAAAAATCATATGCACTCAGAATAATTAAGTAACGACTCATTTCCATAAAGAAAAAAGTCACGTGACGGATTCATTTATTAAACAATTCTTTTTTTCATCAATTTGTTAATAACATTTCGCTATTATTATTATGCAAAGTCAATCTTTCCAGTAGCGTCCATATGCCTGTTTTTTAAAGATTTTTATTCCATTGAGAACCGTTCGAAATTCTCTTCGAATCTCACGCTTGGCCGAACTGACGTACCGCTAGTAGTACCACTTTAACAGTTTCCAGAACTATCGCAATTTCACTGAGTTTAGCGATCGATGGTTTTTTATTCCATTAATCTTCTTTCTCTTCATACAAAACATTTTCGGTCCTTTTTTTTTTTTTTCCTTTCGAAAATTCAATGTCAAACCTCCAACACCTTCGTCAGCGTCATACATGCATTCATGGATGGTGCACTCCCCCGAGTGCATACAGATAGTCGGGGTGCAATTTATATTCATGAGTATTGAGAGTGAGAATGGCGATTGGTATATGTCTTTGTCGATGCATGTGTGACGGAAGCAAAGTGAAGCTTGTACAAGAGCTATACGGCTCCTGCTATCCTCCATCGGAGAGGGAAAAGCTTCTTCTTCCGGTGCTTCTCTTTTGTGCTGAGTTGGCGAACGCGATTACCGTGCCGTTTCGAAACCTCGATCTCTATACCCGCGTTTTCGTCGAGAAATTCAAGCCACTCGATTTTCACGCTGCACTTACACGAGCGACGAAAGTAAAAGCACTATCGATATCGTCGTTGTTTAGCGAACAATTTTTTTTTTTTTTTTCGCATATACTCTTTTTTTATCGATCATTCCGCGTACGTCACTTCCATAGTCCATTTCTCGTTTCAGCCCGTATGTTATTATTATTATTATTATTGTCGTAATGCGATGTATATGACTTTGTTGAGAGCAGATACTACGCGATAGTACATCCCATGAGAGCTCAGTACACCTGCACCATCAGTCAAGCACGACGTATAGTCATGATAACGTGGGCAATGTCGTTCCTACTCGCTATACCGATGCTCTTCACACAGGTAAACATTGCTACTGTTACCTGCTGTTAAAATTCATATATTTATTACGCTTTGGTAACAATATTTTATTTAACGTCAACCCGTTAAAGACTAACGACGTAACGTCGAAAAAATAAATTTTTAAACATTTTTTCCACATTCTGCATATTTCGGATGAACACTTTTTCTATCTTTGATTATAATATATGTAACTTATATATGTAAAATATGGGTATTTACATATTTTAAAAAAAATTATCCGTCCAATTATTTTTGCGAATCGTGAAAACTTAATTAAATTTGAAGCTTTTTTTTTCTAAACCGCTACCTTCCGTTTTATGTGTGAATGCGGGAAAAAAATTATATTGTCCCCTTAAAAATAAAAAAAAGCTCGAGCTTCAAGTGGATCGTTTCATATGGAAATTTACTTTTTTTTAAATGTTAAAGTAGTTCCGTCGCTTCGTGTTCATTCCGCATAAGTTCGAGAAAAATGAGAGAAAATTGCAAGTACTTCGCGATGGTATAAAAATCTGAAAAAATTCATGCATGTAAAGGTACTGAAAAAATTATTTTTGCATAATAATAATTCCAAAATGTTATTAACAAAATGATGAAAAAATGAAGTGGTCAACAAACTTCCCGGAAACCCAACTTTGTTTTTTAATGAAAATGATTCGTTCATTTTTCTGAATACGTATGAATTTTTTCAGATTTTTCAATTTTGTGTTTTTTCACACATTCTTTCCATATTAAAAAAAAATCAAAGCAAATTGAAAAATCTGAAAAAATTCATACGTATTCAGAAAAATGAACGAATCATTTTCATTTGTTGGCGAATTTATTTTATTATCAATTTGTTAATAACATTTTGGAATTATTATTATGCAAAATTAATTTTTTCAGTGCCTTTAATATGCATGAATTTTTTTAGATGTATATACCATCGAGAAGTTTTTCCAATTTTCTCTGATTTTTCTCGAACTTATGAGAAATTAACACGAAGTGACAGAACGACCTTAAAGCTGTTATTTTGAGTTATTTTTGACGAGAATGAAAGTTCTTTTTTTTTACTGCGATTACTATATACTATCGATGTATAATATCGTCCTAAAAATATATCGCGATAAATTTGCATTATTCAGATCCACAAAGCCGTGGGTTATAGAAGACCGGCTTACTGGTGTGTTCGGGACACCGAAGCATCGACCCTCTGGCGTCTTCACGAGGTTTACATGCTTCTACTGGTACTCATCGTTCCTCTCGTCGTTATGGGATTTTGCTACACGGCGATATGCTGGGAAATCTGGCGAGTTATGAAGCGTCGATATCACATGACTTCCAGACACGCGTGAGTTGAATTTATTGCGCGATAGCGACAAAAAAAAATTACTGCATACAATAGAGAAAAAAAAAAAACATCCATTGCTATTATTTTATTTTTTTTTTGACAAATCATAACTCATATTTCACGATAAATTACAAATCTCCTACACTGTACGTGCAAAAAAGTTGTCCGAAAGGGTTTCCGAAAGAGCGAACAAAGAAAACTTGATACGAAACCTGCAACGCAGGTTTCGTTCGTATCGGCCATCAGCCATCGAAAAATCCGACCTTCAAGCGCGTTTGCCTTAGACGTAAATTCTAATTTACGATCCATAGTAAGTATCGGGGCATTCGCGGAGAGACGCATGTACATTATCGCGTTCCGCGTACGGGCCGCGCGTTTGCACACTCTCGCGATTCAACAGTCTTAATATAATAGCGATAAAGGTCTCGAAATACCGTGTTAAAACCCTCATTTTTATTTTTCTTCCCCGTATTGTCGATGAAATACCAAAAAGCCTGGGAAATTCATTTTTTTTTTTCGTCTCTTTTACGTATTTTTCGCCGCATTTTTCGGGTCTCAAGTAAATTTATTTGCGGATTCACTGCACCAAAGCGAAATGCGCTGCTGGATAATCTCTTGATCGCATCGACGAGAGACTTCCTCGCGCACCTCTCGTGCGACGATAGAGCCTTGAAATAGTCTTTTTGCTCTTGAGCTCGTTAAGTTTACAGCTTCTCTGCCACCGCGGCTGCATATAGTGGTGCAAACCGCGCAACACGAGATACCCCGGCGTATGTTGCCGCGGACCGTTCTTGATGCACTCACACTGCAGAATTTCGTCGAGAGGTTACCTGGCGGAGCCTTTAATTCCCCAGTCTTGCTTCGTACTTAATTTACGACGCTGGTAGGGGAAAAGGGTTACGCGATTTCGCGAAAATGAACGCGTGTAGTTTTGTACCGCGAAGCAAGGCTCGCTATTGCAGATTTACTCGAGAACCCCCTGCGGCGCAATAACGCTTCTCGTTTTGACGCGCGAGCTACAAGCCCACCTGCAGTTTTTGTATATCGCTCTTCTACCCTACAATAAGCCATTGCTTTTGATCTTCTGTAGTTAAGTAAAAAGATTTAAAAAAGTACGAACGCGATGTGCACCCGATTTGGTTCAAGGCATTCGTATATAAATAGGCATGTGCACAATTTCGATATATTGCAAGCAATATCGAGCAATACATACTTGCAATAGGTTAATAAGTCTATAGTTGCATGCAGTATTCCGCATTTGAGATTTTATTACCGGATTCTTGCGCAATGCCGTGTAGGAAATCACGATCAATAAACGATACTTACAGTCAATATATAAATATATACGATACTTGTTTTGGTACGGTACTTGCAATTAATATGTCGATACTTGCGATCAATATATCGATACTTGCGATCAATATATCGATACTTGCGATTAATTTATCGATACTTGCGATCAATATATCGATACTTGCGATCAATATATCGATACTTGCGATTAATTTATCGATACTTGCGATCAATATATCGATATTTGCGATGAATTTATCGATACTTGCGATCAATATATCGATACTTGTAATTAATATATCAATAATTACGATCAATATATCGATACTTGTGATGAATATATGAATAATTACGATAAATATATCGATACTTGTGATGAATATATCCATAATTACGATACATATATCGATACTTGCGATCAATATATCGATACTTGCGATCAATATATCGATACTTGCGATCAATATATCGATACTTGCGATCAATATATCGATACTTGCGATCAATATATCGATACTTGCGATCAATATATCGATACTTGCGATCAATATATCGATTCTTGCGATGAATATATCGACACTTGCGATCAATATATCGACACTTGTGATCAATATATCGATTTTTGCGATTGATATATCGATTTTTGCGATCAATTTATCGATACAATTATCCTTTTGATGAATATCGATATCATCGAAGAATATATTGATAGAAACAAATGTGTTTTTATAGACTTCAGACTCCGAGTAATAACGCGTCGATGAACAACGGCGAATGCATTCCTATGACGCAGCGTCGCGGTACAACGCGACGTGGACGTTCGAAACGTCGGGAAGACGCGCGGACGGAAAATGAGTCACGAACGATGAAGCAGGTTGTGAAAATGCTCGTTGCCGTTGTCGTGCTATTCGCTTTATGCTGGAGTCCATTATTAATCGACAACGTTCTAACGGCTTATGGGATATTGCCGCGAATCAAATCCGGAACCGACAAACATCTCAACATTGCGTTTCAACTAATGGCGTACTTCAACAGTTGCATCAATCCGATTGTCTATGGTTTTATGTCGAAGCACTTCAGGGAGAGTTTCTTAGCTGCAGCGTGTGGGAGTTGTTGGAGCTGCTGTCCCAGAAGGGTTTACACACCCGCCCGTCAAGCGCCATCCGAGTCTTAGTCAGACGAGGACAACCAGCGTTCGGTCAGTATAATTAGGATTATTTTCTCTTAATCGATGGTTAATTAATGTCAATGAAATATTAAGAGCTGTTTTGAGTTATTCACGAAATCGTATTGCTAAACTTGATCCTTCCAGGGGTATCTTTTAGTGTAACTGGAGGCTATAAGAAAGTAGAGGAAAAAACGATGAACTTTCATGGGACGACAAACATACCTCAAGGCTCGTTGAAGCTTCCGCTTTGAATTTCATCAAGTATTCTGCTTGATACTACCCTGACAATTCCGTTACACTCCTTTATTGTAATTTGAAATGATAAAAAAGAAAAGTAGAAGAAACAAATCAAAAGAACTCTCGTTCACCGACGATATCTCAAAGATCGTTTCCTGTTTCATATTACTTACTTCTTCAGATGGGCTTGAAATTTCTCGTCGACCAAACGAGACGAAATGAGACTCCGAGGGATCATAATGACGCGATATATATATTTAAAAAAAAAATGCTACGATGACGGGAACGCGATGAGGTCAGTTGCAGAGTGTATACACTCCTCGAACAATGTAACTGCATTCGCATTATGTACGTATTTCACGGACTATTCTATATCTATGGATACATTCGTTCTCATTTATTAGTCCGCCGGCATCTTCTATCCATGTCTTCGTAGAATTGTATTTCTTTGTTTTTTTTTCTTTTTTTTCTTTCGTCGCGACTTATACAGCTCGAGGCTTTACCCGGCTGTCTATAATATCCCGCGGCGATTACGACAATCGTCGTCTCCTACTGTCATTTCGAGAAAACAACGATGCAGCTCGCGAGGATATGAACTCCGAACGGACGATGTTCTTCATCCAACGCCACACTGATCCAATCCATTTCTCGCTCTCTTCGTTCCTAATATCCTTCATATCCGACTCCGGAGATCAGTAATAACGCAACAACGTTCCTTCCTAATCTTGATAAACTCGTTCGCCGTTCAGAGATCTCGATAGAGCTTAACGTTCGTTCTTTTCCTCGATGTCGAGGTAATCGTGGTGTTTAAACAATCGAATGTTTTGTGTCCACACGTGCAATTATCGTATTAAGAATTCATAAGGATATCTGTTAATTGATACGAAATGTGTAAAAATCGAGGCGAAAAAAAAAAAAATTGTAGAATCGCGTGCCGAGCTGAGGATCGAAGATTCTTTGTCTCCGAAAAGAATTTCGTGATCGGAGTCGCTGAATATTTCGGCCAAAGAGGGCGCTTCAGCGCATATGCGCACTTTGCCATCGCGACGCCGATTGGTCGTTTTTAACCAATCGACTTGCAATGCTTGTGACGACGAAAATAAACGATGCCAAAGAAAAAGTTGCTTTCGACTTCGAAGTTTGACTTACGATTCAACAATTTAATTTTTTTATTTTTTTCGTTCGACAAATGGTATCGTCAATATCTAATAAATGTTTCTCTTCCAACGCTGAGCGCATTTCGTCGAGTATTATAAATAAAATAATATTGAGAATAACGGGGAGACGTCGAAAGGAAGGGTCCGGAGCCTCAATCCCGAAGCATTTATCGCAATTGAGATTATTCAACCGAAGTACATTATACTTTTTTTCAACATATGTGAGAAGAATAAAAAAAAAGTATAAAAAAAAGTTTAATGCTTCTCGTTAACGGTGCGATTACAAGCGCGTGGAGTTATAGTTTCGCGTCGAGTTGCATAAGATAACTTCAATGTCACGATTGATCGCTGTACTGTTAGTATACGAAACGCGTGTAGTCAATGTTTACGTTTTAAACTGAGAGAGAGGAGAGATAGAGAACACACCAATGACTTCTTATCCAAGCACTTTGGATAAGAGGCATAACGATAATAGCGAGTGAATCGAGAGAGAGAGAGAGAGAGAGAGAGTGAGAAGAATGGACTTTTCCGATTATTTATATCGTTCCACAGCTGCGAGGCCTCGACGGCGTGCAATGCCTATGCTGAAATATCGTATAGGTAACCATACAGAAAAAAAAAATATCGCAAACATTTTTTTTTATACTATTTTACGGATATTTTTTCCGCGCAATCGATCGCATGTATGTTTCGTCTGTTCGAATGAAAATAATGAATAAATGAAGTGAACGTTCGTCGTTATACGTTCGTGAAATAGTCTACTAAGCCATCGATGTATAATTTATTATTTATTGATTAATAAATACGAAGCTCTTTGCTTCGAAATGTAATTATTTTGTTACACGTGCTAAACAAAGATTTATTTATTTTTTCCCAGACGATTAAAGTTGCAGGTATTTCGGAGAAATAACAAAGACGAAGATTCGAGAATCGGACGATTCTCTCGCGAGGTAAGTCTTACTGACCCACTTATAATCGCGGTTTGCTAATTTAAACTCGCGATTTAAATTTTCCTCGTTTTCTCGACCGAACGATATCTCTCGATATTCACAGTTCACACGATTGAGAAGTAGTAAATTGGATATACGAAGTAAAGTCTCTTCGGCGATATTTCCCGGGGGATGGGGAGAGGGAGGGGGTGAAATAAAATAAAAAAATAAAATTCGCGTTGAAGAAATCACGGAAATGTAAAGAACTCCGAAGCTTACGGTTCGCATGACGCGAACGAGACGATTTACGAAAAGAAATTAAAGCTTCAGGTAGATGTGCATACAACCGCGTGATAAGGCGAAAAGCTTCCTTCGTCTCGGCTTCTTGAATTTGTACGAGCAAATGGAACTTTTTTATCTCAACACAAACGAGTGTTGGCGAAGAGCAAATCCACCCGCAACACTGTAGACTCATCCTCTTTCCTTATGATTTTTCATATAGTACGTTATTCTTATATCCCGTCTCGCCTCGTCTCGGCACGGAAACATCGAGCTTTCGACGGATTTCGAGATGCCCCCTCGAGAGAACGAAATCTCGCAACTAATATTGGGGTCTTCGCGGTCTCGCGAAAGTGATGCTTCGATTTCTGATCACTTGTACTGTGATTTGTAACCATTTGTCAAATTATTAAAAATGATAAAGAATTATTAAAAACTATTAAATATTATTAAATATTATTAAAAAATTATTAAAAATTATTAAAAATTATTGACGATTTAACAAGTTTTCTTTAGAGGTCGAGAGCATATCGCGACGATACAGTGACTGACAAACTGAAGGAACTTCTGACTGTGAGTAATTTTTTAGCATATGATCTTTTGCCAGCGGAATAATTTCACCATTTTTCGCCGCAATATAACGTTTTGGTATTTTTTTTTCTTTTATTGACGTTTCTTCGGAAAATTTTGATACTCCATCAACAAATCATAAGTTTTTCATCATCGAAAACTTTTCTTTTATTCGCGTGAATAAAAGCAATATATACACAAACGATCATTTATTTATGGATGTTGTCGAAAAGAAAAGGTAATCAAATTTATACAGCACACCGAGACAGAGATAATCCTGCATCCGAAGAATCTTGAAGAAAAGAATAGCAGCGACGAGACAAAGTTCATTAAATTCGGTCCATAGATGCCGGTCGGCAAAAGAAGAAGAATGGAAGAAAAAGAAAATACTCCCCTCGCGATCTATGGAGCAAATATAGGATATCGTTGTCGCGTGTAGGTATATCTTGACGATCCAGATAACTATATGCATCCCGGCCCTGTCGTGAGATGCTCCGGAGTTTCACAAGACATAGAAAAGAACGCGGAGCACAAAACAAAAAGAAAATGGTAAAGGAAATGCGAACAAACAAAAAACCAGTATATGAGACCATGAAAAGAAAATGAAAAAAAAAAGCCGACCGCCGGCATAGAAAATGAAGTTTAGTGAATATGCGCGAGAACTCTTCTTCTCGCGAGTATAATTAAATTCGTCAATTTGATTCTTAAGAGGCGTTTTACTTTTATATTACTCCTTTCTTTTTTTTTTTTGAAAAAAATATTTTGGGAAATATTATGTACGGCATAATTTCGTAACTTTGTTCAATAAACATGTTTTTTTTCTCTAAATAAACTATTTGTTTGATCAAATTCAAACAAAAATAAATGATATAATACGTAACTTACATAGTTATATGAATCTGCAGTGCATTCGATTTTGTATTTTTTTTTTTACTCGACAGAGTCGAGTTTACTCGACACTTCTTCTTTATTAAAAAAGATAAAAGAAATTAATTAATGTTACTTACTTATACGAACTTATGTATACTTACGTATTTATTGCGAATGGTTGCCAAAGCGCCTTTGGGTTTCCTATAAACTTCTCGATTCAGTACATTCACTATATTTGTGATGTCGTCGGTATCTCATCAACACCGTAGTATCTCATGACATTCATTTCGTAATCCTTTATGAAAAACTAATCGAAAAATAGACGCAACTAATAGAATACAGTGGAGCCCCCTTTGTCTTAACTTCACTTGACTTAACTGCTCGCTTGCCTTAACCCGTTACCATGGCAACGATTTCGGTTACCTGTATTTCCCCTGAGTCCGCCCGCGCCAGTATGACCGCTGCGCGGGCCGTGAGCGATGTCAACTGCGCATGCGCAGTTATACCCCTTGTATACCCAGCGTATATCCCTCGTTGCCCCTACCGGCAGCAATTGACCGGGAGTGGGGACTACAGGGAAAATACAGAGTAGTGAAGCTCTCCGGTCCCGTCAAGGTAAGAAAAGAGGGGCTGGGCTGTAATGGAAAAAAAATAAATGTACTCTATATAGGCCACGACTTTGAGTGCTGGTACTTGGCCATCGATGCATAAAACCACACACACACACACGGATAAAGAAGAAGAAGAGACTTTGAGTGCAGAGTTGAGACTTTGAGGGCACAGTGGATAATTTGCGTCAACATCGATGCTCCTGGGTATCGCGAACTTATGCCGTCGCATGGCTCGTCTTGTTTTCGGAATTATTTATAGTTGTAATTCGAATAAATGCGATTATTTTTTAGAGATTCAATCCATCAGATTCCAAGTATCATGAAAGCGATAATTCGTATAAATTTAATTTTGTCCCTTTCGCCAAGTAGTTTTATGTGGCATAGGCTTTTCCACGTAAATGTGCATCGTGCAGAGAAAACGAGTTTAGCTTGCAACAAACAAAAACGATGAATGTGAACTATAATAGTTACTAATTACAATCGTTGTTCAAACATTCGTGACAAACGTACTACATCGCGAGAACATTGTTAATTGCAATTAGGCGTTGAAGAAACGCGCGTGAGAGGGATGCTGATCAATAACGTTGTATAAAAAAAAACTTCGTTTATGTAGTAACTTTGACTTAGTACTGCCGTACAGTAAATACAAAAGAATAATCTATATTATTCATATATTATTAATAATATATTATATTAATTATAATATAATCTATATACTACATGAATAATAAAAGTGTTATATATCTTTGTGTTTCAACATTTTATTTGGGAAATATCATTGCAGTATATTACATTTAATTTGAACGGCGAAAAGGCGAGAATCCGTATTTTTTTCGACCAAACTTGTTGAAAGATGAATGTATACATTTTACATCAAGTTTCTTGCAATGCCTTATTTCTTTTCGCGCTTCTAGGATTTCTCGTTTCTTTTTTATGTCAAGTAATACCTGGCGAATGGTTCCGGATCCTCTGACGGATCTGAGTTCGAAATAAAAGGCTGCAGTGGAAAGAAAAATACCTATAAAATATAAGATAATTCCCACGCCGAATGGCTTTAATTCAAGAACTTTCGGCTCATCGTCATTGATGTCATATTCGATGAAAACTTCCCGCAAAGCGTTTGGCATGCGTCTGTGCAGCACGTTGTTGAAATGGTATTCTACTAAACCAGTCGCTTGCATCCACTGAATAATCTTATGTACATTTAAAATGTTGTTTCGTCTCGTTAATTATATGAATTATCGGATGATTGGATATGGAGATGAACGTTTCGCGTCTTACCTCATCTATTGTATGCTTGAAAAACCCTGGGACCTTCATCGCTAAATGATAGTCTTTCATAGGATCTCTCATTAATCTATAGCCCTCAATGACGATTTACCAAATAGTTAAATTAGAATCTGATAACGTTTCTTGTTCTTCATAGACAAATAAAGGTTCAGCATACAATATTTACTTTCAGATTTTCATTGTTGACATACTCAGCTGGGAAAAAAGCCGATGATACACGACTACCATGTATTGCGTAATTGCCTTCCAACATTTTTTCGTCTCTCCTCGCTGAATTCGTTTCGTATTCAAAGGTATCAGGTATCCGCGCGGTGTAAGGATTCTAACATTCGATAAACGTTTTATGTTTTGTAAACGTTTCGTGTAGTGATTAATTAACGAATAGCAAAATGAATATCCTTTTCTGACTTACCGATAAGTCGAAGTAATGCGAAAAATCCGTTATCACGAATTTTCTGCCCCATGTTAAATTTGCTGCGATGAAGTCTTCGGCAGTGTCAATTCTGTGTCGATGGAAAAACCGTAATCATTTGGGCGACTGATAAAAATAGAGAATTTATTAATAACTGACCTTTTGTCATATTGTTTGTTTGTCAATCGGGCTGCTAAACTGCTGCAGTACGCGGTCACCATGAGAACGCCAAAAACGTACCAAAGTTGGAATTGCAGCTTAAGGTATCGAATGTCTCTGGGCGCGTACGTACCTAACAAGCCTCCTATCAATTCTGTGCATACATTAGTGAAACTGCGAAATTCTGGAAAGTTTGTAAATCGCTATATTATTGACGTTTGGAATTAATTATTGAAAATATTAGTTCCTTGTATATAAAAATATTAAATATCGTAAAAATATTTCTTTTTTATTATATATAACATTTTTGTAACATAAAATATATTTCTTCATATACAAAAACATATAATACAATATTAGTTAATTACTCTTTGGAATTCGTGAATCGATCCAAGCGCCCGTGTAAAGGCAAATGCTCTGAGCGATCAGCACAACGATTATACCAGACCACATTTCAGGCGAAAATGGTGTTATCAGCGCCCAAAAATTCGAATACGGCTTGGGTCTTGGTACCAAAAATTGAAGATTAACCGTTTTCCACGGTATCGTCCACATAAGAAATTTCTCGGATGTACTGTACTGCGTGGCCCACAAACCGCCGAAGTAGAACACGATATTCGATGGAAATGTTTTCATGAACCTGTCGTCTTCCCAGACACTTCCATTGATTCTCCCAGACCTGATTTATTTTTGTTATTAAAAAAAATTTCTCGGTTTTTTAAGTAAACGTTGGGTAGTTACATGGGTAAATTAAATAGGTAAAGATAAATTTGCTTTACTAACATAAATTCATCGCTTAGTTTTATTATCGTGTAATTGGAATTAAATTGTTCGACGATTAATTGAAAGAGTTTCAGCTCAATTCCGTCATCCTCGGTTTCTGCGAGAAAAATCATATTATTTATTTTCTGATTACAATTTTTATTCAATTTTCCAATATTAAATCGCGAATTAATTATCTTTTTTACCATCTTTTGCGATAAAGACCTCTGCCTCTCTATTGACTTCGCTTATATTTCGATTGACGGTCGATCGCAGAAAGCAAAATGGAGGATTATAAAATGACGCTGCATATAAATGTCCTGGTCTTCTCATCATTCTTGACGGGTATTTAATCTCATTGTAACTGCAACGATGTCAGTGACATTAATTTGTTATTCAAGCATATCGGTTGACAACACGATCATTTTAAAATTTCCTCTTTTTCCGTTTATTTTCACCTGGAAAAGTTCGTGTATTCTCTTTTCGAATATGATTTCGTCGTCCAGAAACCGTTACGTGCAAGAAGATTGAACTTTGCAACAGCTATCCCTTTGAACTTTGTCATAATTCTCGGTCTCTCATCCTTTCCCTTTCCTTCTTTAACTTTATCGTCGATAAAAAATAAAATTTCGTTCTTGTCCCAAAAGAACGCCTTCGCGATCCTGAATGATAAAGAAAAAATCGTGAGTACATCTGTGTGTCTCTATTAAGAGGAGGTGAACACGTTACCGAGTGCCTCTCTCTCGCTCCGCTGTAAGCTCCGATCACGCTATCTCTCTCGCACTCCATAGGGTTTCACCTCCTCTTAACCGAAATTTAATGTGAAATTATCTCCAGTCATTTCAAGCCGAGAGATACCTTACACTTATCGAAGAATCTGAGGGCATATTGTATTGTGCAGGAATTGCAGAATTCCCGGTAAGTCATTAAAACCACAACCACAGACACAACCCGCCACAACCCGTACGAAAGACGTACCATACCACCATAATTTTTTATGATAAAAAAATATGGTGTAATAGCCAAAAGTCATAATAAAAAATATACAAAGTTTCGAAAATGTCGCAGGAATCTTTCCTGTTAACAAACAATCGTGAAAATAAAAATAAAATTCTCGTCTGAAGGTATCTCCCGCATTTAATTTAGCATCGAGCGTTAGGATCGGTACTTTATTATAATTCATAGATACGTAATCGACGCGCTCTGCATATTCCAAGTCCCTCCAGAAAGGTCGTTATTTTTAGAGGAAACTTCGCCGATAGCACCGCGAAAGATATTTTCACGTCAATAAACGAGTAAGTAATGAGTTACCCTCATAGGAAATAAAGTATATTCAACATATATGTATAATTTACATATAGTTTTTTTTCACATGTATCAGACATGGCATTTTTTGCCGTTATATATGAAAATACGTCTTTCATATATTCCGACATATTTTATTTAACTGTGTGGGTGATGGGAAATGTAATGTTTGTAAATGAATCGACTTGCCTCAATGCACCTGTTATTATTGATGATTTGAAGCGGCCAATGACGAGATAGCTACCACAATAACTGAGTATTGTAGGATCATCGATGCTGTTCCCGTTCCATACGCGTAGTGAGTACGGGTAAATGCGTATAAATTCCTTGAAAAGCCTCTCAGTGCCCACATCTTGATCTAATACGGTCAAATATTAATAATCTGTTTAATCCCCTATTATCATTTTCATGCTATGACGCATCATGTGCCAAAAATGTATGAAACGCTCAGTTGTGTTGTAAATTACAACGGAATTACAACCCGTAACACGTATAGTACATTACATATTACTATTACGTAATAATTAATTTACTTGCCGCCAATTAAAATGGTGACACACTGAGGTATTTGGAACGAAACATTGATCACAGATGCCAAATCATCCCTCGAAATCCACGGCTCATCCACCATGGAATTCGGCAAAATATCACTCTTTCCAGCCAATACCATAAAAATGGTAATCATTGAACCCACAAACACAATAGAGTAGAGTCTCATGACGGCACGTTTTCAATCGTTAATCATTCAAGAAAACCCTCGCGAAATAGATACATAAGAATGGACAGCAATTAAAAAGTGAACATTCTCGATCGCATTTCCGACTTTGACTGATCACGTTGATACATTATGCGCTGTGCGTCAGGCAGACAACTTGTTCCTTTTGATATTTTATTAACAACGTTAATTCTCCTGAGTGTAGGTAACTACACCATTGGGGAGTTTCCCTCGCATGTAATCTATCATATTGGCATATTTATTCATGCTTCTAAAATGCAACACGAATGAGCAGTTTCTTTTTTTTTTTTTTTTATCGATATGCGAAAACAGATGGTATCATCGGCTTTTAAATGAAATGTACACAATATATTACGTTTGAACTTCAATTCGATCACAAAATTAATTGTGCGAAAAGAAAAGAGAGCTCGGGGGACAATTTAATGATTACTAATTACGATCGTCCTTCGTTCATTTCTGAAAATTGTAGATTGCGAGAACATGGAGAATGAAAATACAATGAAGCGCTAAGCAAACGAGTGAACCCCTGGGATCGATTCTCTTGATAAACACAAAAACATTGTACGGAAAAAACTTGTATTATGCATCTACAGTTCTGTATACGGTAGTACCTTATACTTGCACCATATACAGTGCTCAATGTACGCAATACCTTTTCAAAATAGAAAAAATATGGGCACGTGGCAGTTGCTACTGGCGTGTTGCAACTCGTGACTTTCTCATTCCAATTGTTGTTCGCGTGAAGTTAGTATTGTATTGATATGTATGTTTTTAGTGGAGGAGTTTAGTTTTCGAATCCATCTATTTTTGTCCTCATAATTGTAAATCAAATTTTGTAAAAATTTTGTTGATCGCTTACAATCAGCGTTTACCGCTGAAATGTTTGAACATTCTCTTACAAGGTGGCGAGTCGAACTTTTTGTGATGTCTGCGGTCCCGCTACTCACCTGAAGTTTTACTCGATATCTCGAGTAAAACTTCGAAGGAGACGGTCGTGATTGTTGAAATACGGCAAATGACAGCCGTACTGCGAAGCGAAAAATGCAAGAATTTGATTTCACATAAAACATTTTTATTGTTTATAATGTAATTTTGTTTTTATAATATTATTTTTAAAATTAATTTCGAAGGATCGGATAATTTAGATCGAACAAAATTAATTCTATATACAAAACCGGGCGAACGGCACGTCGCATATTTCCCTTAATGATTGCCGGTTACGTTGTTCGAGATCGCAAAGAAAAGTTATAATCGATATAAAATCACACGTATAACACGTAACACGTAATTTTTTTTTTTACTTCGCGTCGAGACCCTAAACCACGATACGCAATACATAATTATTATTTTCGGAAACACTCAAAAAAATTTTCACGCCGCAAAAATACGTGCCGACGATAACAACTGACAGCTGAGCCGGCTGTGGCGACGAGCGCGCTACCACGCAAATTCTTCAATTCGATGAACTGACTGATGTAGACGTATGACATATAGATTTGGGACATTTATAATCGTTTGGACCCTGTGAAATTTTCGGTACCGATATCTCATAATCGGCTGAACCAATTTAGAAGTAACTAGGCGCGTTTAAAAGATTGACCCCAAATTGCATTATAAAAGTGTCCATTAAAATTCGATTGGTTGTAGCATTCCTAAGATATATCGATCGAAAGTTGCACGCACTATGCACTCCCGGTATATTGCTGTACGATACACACTGTAGCGTGTCACGCCACGAATTTTTTTTTTTTCAGTAGTTGGCGTCGAGACGCTACCGCGTCTCTTGATATGAACGGTTCCATAGGAATGGAAGCGACACATACATTACGGAGCGTTTGAAGAACGCGAGTTGATTAAACAAGAGGAGAAGAAGAAATTAGAAACGGTATAAGACTCGTTGAGAGAGGCGCGAGAGTTAGAAAAATCGATTTCTGGATTCATATCGATTCGATTAATCGATCATTGTCGTCAATATCTCTCCAAAAGGATCGATATAGATACCAATTATGTTTTTTAAACGCCATTCATAATATATTCGAAATCACAGAGTTCACGTCTGCTCATCGTTTACGTATGCTGTGTCGTTTGCTTTCCTATAAATAAAACTCCTCGATGATGACGTCGAAGAGAGAGGACAACGCTAGCGTTCGTCGAAACTGACGTGAGACAACTGTCGCCATTAGGGTAAAAAAAAATTTAAATCGATTTGTTTTTATTTTATTTCCTATTATTTCTTTTTTTTTTCTTCCGGGCAAATTATTCAATGAACTCCCTTATCGTGCAGCCACGCGCCCGCCCCCTCTTTTCGAGGAGTTAAGAAAAAATGTACGGAAGCGCGGAACGTCAAACACGAATATTCAATTACGCCATACCTTGCGACAAGGAGGCTTAAGTATGAAATCGATTAACCACCAAGTTTCGAAGCGGTTCGCGTCGTTAATGCTGAATAGCAAATCTGTTTGCGAGATTCTGCAATGGCAGCATGCAAGTAACTTTACCTGTATAGAAGATCACTAATTAATCACCGAATTTCCGGTGAATAATAACGTGATCAATTATTTTGCAATATATTTATATAGTTTCACTGTATCTCGACGATTTCTTAATTTATAATAGAAATTAAAATTTTTGTAAAATTCGATCCAATTAGTCTTTTGACTTTTTTAAACATTGGGATCAACTAATTAGATGGATAGTTTATAATTTTTAAATCTGATCGATTCAGAAACTTTATAGTCATTTTTCGTAAACTAAAAATCTCAAAGACGCCGAAAATTTGAATGGTTAGACCGATCCTCACGAAATCCAATAGAACTTACACTGCAATAATCGACAATGCATTTATTCAGAACTTGTTAAACCGATGGCTATAAAATTATGCGCGTTATCTTGCAAATCGATATTTTAAAAAATGTTAAAAACTGCATAAAGTTTAAATCATTAATCAAATTCTCACAAAATTCAATACCAATCATCGATTGATAATAATTTAAATTTATCGAAATACAGAAACATCGCACACCCTTTAAAAAAATATGAATTTCGGAACATCCCGAACACATTTTTATTTGAATTTCAACATTAAAAAAAAGTTTTCTTTACGCGGAAACGCGATATAAAGAGAATAAAAAAGCTACCTAGATCCAGACGAAGAGTGGGCCGTAGGCTCGCCGGGTAAAGAAAATTTCTTTTCAGAGCATACGATTGTGGGTATTCTCGCAAAGCGTCGAGCGAAGGGTATATTTTTCGCACTACACATTTCACCCTCCATCTCGTTGTTAAGGTGTAAAATAATCCAGAACAGAGAGAAGCACCCCTTCCGTGTGTCTATACCACGAATAAAGCGGAAATTCTCCTCGCAGCGTTTCGTACACACGAGACAACCTTTTAGCGAGTAAACGAACGTGCCTCTGTATATGCAACGGGTGCAAACGAGGTTGACTTCGCGAGTTCCCGTACTCGTGGGAGCGCATTCGTAAACCCAAAAAGACCAATTTTCAGAGAAGGGAAGTTTCTCAGCGCGTATGTTGCGGGATAACAACGTTGCCTTGAGAGTTCGTACGCAAAGCAGTCTGAATAGCAACGTCATATGCGCGGAGTTGGTTCGAGTTAATTGGATTAGTCGAGAACTATACGTAAACATTAATACGAGATAATTAATAAAGAAAAAACCGTATGCATTCATAATTGTAAGGATCAACAGATTTCCGAGAAGAGCTCTCGAGGGAAATTCAAATATCGAAGATTCTCGCTGTGAAAACATTTAAAAATATGATAACTGCCGATCAGATTTTTACTTCTCCCTTCTTTATCATCTGAACTTTCAATTAACTACCTGATAACAGACCTAATTACTTCGCGGCAGCTAATGGCGTTCGCTTATTCAAGTTCGAGCAAATATTGGAATATTTCACGGGATATAAAGGTTGAGTTTCGCTTTGTGATAAAAAAAAAATGATCTCATTGCCCTGTCGGACGAGCAGCTCGATGAACAGACGAAACAGACGGAAACTCGCAATCCGTGTTACACGGGGTGTTTCGTGAATGCGAAAGATTGATAACATAATAATATTTGACAGTAGCATTCTGGAGGCAAATTCACGAGCTGAAATTTACCAATCTCGTTCCTTCATCTTTGTAATAAACTGGAGCCTACCAATATTCACCCTATGCCCAGGAACGCCGAGAATTCGCTCGTTGTATTAGGGCGTGTAATGCGCGTAATAAGATCGCAGAGGGCAAGGCGTGGTAGAGACGAGATAATAGAAGATATACCCTCGCGATCTTGTTCTACAGCATGGAAAAATTAATCGACGAAGCGTTTTCATTCGAGGGACCCTTGGAAATACTATCGGACTTTTCTGTTATACTTCTACGTAGGTACATACTTCTCCATTTAACGCAAATTGTGTTAAACTCTGTATTACCATACACTTTGTAGTTTATAAGTACGTCTACGAGATTTAAGTGCGCGTTGCTTTACCAAATTGTGTAGCTTTGCGCCCGCAGCATTTTTACGTTCGTTACAAGTGTACAATAAACTTTCTTGCATCGTATCATACCGTATTATATTTAATTATAACATAAAAAAAATACGAAAAAAATAAATAAAAATGTTGAAATATAAAAAAATGTTACGCTTTTTTTTTGTTTCATATTCAATCTCGTTGATCTCTTTGGATGGTAAAGATTAATTCTGTATCGAATGTATATCATACGGTGTTTCAAATATTCTGTCAACAAGTGGACAAGAAGCGTGCAATCAATATTTCAACGCTGGTAGATACAATTGATAATTAATTATGTGTATTTTTCCCCCGTGGCTATCCTTCCTTTTTTTTATTCCTTCTTCCTTCCTTTATGGGAGTTGTAAATATATGTTGAAGGGCCCCCACGTTACTCGCCTATAAATAACTCGTAGCTCATCGATTCGCGCTGTGTGGCGACATGACCCTTGAAAAATTGATTATCAACGAAAGTTCGTAACTATTGGAAAGTTTTGGGTGACTCGACAGAAATGATTGACGAGGATAGAGAGCTTCGACGGGGGTGTTGATGACGGGATAATCGAGGGATAAATTTCTAGCGACATCTGGTACTCGTTTCGAGAACTACAGATGGAAAATATACGATTATTTTCTAGTGGATAAAAAGGAATCGATAAAAAAAATTGCTTTACCGACAGGTGGTAAGAATAGAATCTATTTGTACTACCGGCAGTTCGTAATTTTTATTCAAATCGAATGTTTCGTGTGGGAAGTAGTAGTAAACAATAAAAATAAATGTGAAAGCTATTTTTAAAAAAATTTTTGAAAAATATTATTTACCTATTTTTAAAAAATAGTACACTAGTAATAGTTTAGGTGACTATTGTATTCTTAAAAATAAATAATAATAAGATAGGCTGCTATTTAACTAAATAACAAAACTATTTTTTTGAATTGTTAAAGAATCGTGAAGAATTTGCAAAACAAATGTCAGTAAGGGTCGTGTTTGCAATTTCTTTTCCTCGAAATTGAGGATTTACAAAAAAACAAAAATGCTCTCGACTACATATTTTTTCGTACAGATTCGCGCTAAGTAATAATTTGATAGTAATTTTGGTTAAACCTCAATAGGGTCATTTACAATCTATAAAAAAACAATTAATTTCCGGCATGAATTCTGTTTGTATAAGAAATACTTGCAAATGGATTGAAAGGCGTGAGGAGGGATTGCAAAATTATTTTTTTTAGGAACCAATAAGGAAACAGAAAGGGGGTGAGAATTGGGGTAAAGGTTCTTCGAGTGTAAGAAAAGCTACGCGGTAGTAGAGACATTTACGGTAGCAGTTTGTCAGTGCAATTCAATGGCACGGTAACCCACATTGGTAGGAGAAATTTTAGGGCCTTCGACGTTGAACTTCGAAGGTTCAGCGAAAAGCAGGAAAATTGAAAGTCTCGCCAATGACCTCTCGGGAAGCCAGTGGGTCACAGGGCCAATAACCGCACCGGGGGATCTCGTATAGTATATACAGTCGGCGAACCCGCAGGTGTCGTAAATTTTATTAGAAAGTATATACTGCGTACATATAAAATTTGGTTTACCCGACTCCAGAAGAGCGTTGAAAAATTTTTGCGAAAACCGAAACTGGAGGTTTGCGGAAGACCATCGAAATTTTAGTCTTCCGTCGATCGTACAATAGATTCAAGTGTATCCTTAAAAAAAATTAATGAAATACATCGTTGGCATCGGAAAATTAACGCAACGAATCATTAAGCCAAATGCCTTCACAGTACAGATGCAGAAGTGCGCAACAGGACGATAAAAAAAATGGTATTGAAGATCAGATTGCTTGCGGTCTGTCGAAGAAATACGTTGCGATTTAAACTCTACTGACAATTTTTATAATTTTCTATGATATTAAAACTATAACTCAAATAAATTATCACGAGAATATACTGTAAAAAAATGAACTGGAAATTGAATGTACCGGCACTGCAAGTTTTTATGCCTATTAACTGGTATATTAAACTCGATGTATAATTATGATGAAAAATGAATGTACGGTATATTAAAAACTGTGGAGATACGTTATATTTAATAATTTACTTTAATTCCACTATAAAAATACATGAATTCTTCATACAATTCAGTTGGCAATCGTATTATTCTGTAATGAAAATAACAATTTTTTTTTTTTCAAATCGAAGACTTTTTGAAATCGGTGCCTTAAAATTACGTGACTTTAACACAATTGGTTCGAAAGAAATTACTGCAATTCTACGATATTTTTTTTATTTACAATTATTCAACAATGTTATTTACATTTATTATTATTTATTATTCGGATCGAATATTATTTCTTAAAAACGAAATAGAAGAGGAGATCGTAAGAATTTTTTGAAGCTGTAAAGTCGAAAGTCCCTTTGGTAAAATAGGCTTGCAAAGTTGTTCGATTGACCTGTGACCGACGGTATACCTCGAAAGCCCGGTGACACACATTTCGAAAGTTTAGGGGCCACCGGGTCGTTGGGCTACCGATGGGGCTTCCGTGCATCATAATACCCTCGAAAATGTCGTACTCCGCGCGGCTCTCTCTCCCTCTCGCGTCGATTTGCAGGATGAAGAATAGAAGATTTACGTCTGTTCGCGCGTGGGTATCCTCAAGAAGCTACCGTAAAGCACGAGGTACTATATAGTCGTCGTAGAAGTGAAATAAAAGTGGAAACTTCGCTACCGGTTTTGACGAAACGTTTTGTCGTGAATCCAGACGGTAGTCCTTGGTGAGCTGATTTACAATCGTTGGTTTGGTGAAAGACAGTTAGAAATTTTGTGCGGAATTGTGCCAAAGAGTCCTCGAATCTGTACCAGAAGAATCGAGGACGAGAGTCGCTGCATGATGTCCAAGAACTCTCACCTTTCACGGGGGGATGAAACGAGAGGAAAAGTAGGACGAAGAGGGTGCCTCGGTACTGTCAACGCTCGCTACGTGACGCCCTCCCTCTGGGGTCCTACTGATCCTGTTCTTACTCTTTCGGGACACAGTCAAGGAACTCCCGCAGCTTCTCGTGAAGATACAAGTCTGTTACTCTCTTGTAGAAACTCATTTAAAAGCCTTCGTACACACGGGGGAGGTCCTGTCTCTCGAGGTGTTTTCAAAATGTTTGGAAGGATTTGACAGTGGTCGCGTGGGGCTACTGGAAGCTACGCGTGGCTACTCGGCACGAGTCTAAAATATACCCACTGACTTTCTCTGGAGCGATATAGATTCCTGGGAGGGATCTGTAGGGGGGAAATAGTCAATTCGGCGTCGATTAGTCTTCAAACAGTACGAATAATTTTTTTTTTTTTTTCTACGAGAGAATGAGATATAGTCATTTATACCCAATTGTAAAGATAATAAATTTATTTATTTATCGATTACAAGACGCAAAGCCCAACTATACTTTACTATATGCGAAACGACCGGTTGTACGTCTTTAATGAATTCATTTGGTGCACAAAGGTTCCATTAATTGCGAATAATAATCTTTTTGCGTCAAATTGATTTTATGTAGAATACCTACTAAAGTAGTCGAGATGACTGGCCACATAATCATTAATTTAAAGATAAAGTAATTGGATAAGGAATTATTTAAAATTTACGAAGAGATGGAAAGATTGCTGCAAATTAATAAAAGTGGAGTTACATTAGCGTGAAGAGAATAAGTGAAGGCTAATTACATCGCATAAGTAACCGAACTCTGAAGACGATACTCGCCATTCGCGACACTTCTTTCGTTCACCGTGTTGTGACAATTTTTATGAGTTTTTTGAAACGCTAATAATATAAATATAAATATAATACAAATTAATATAATAAATAAATAGATAAATAAAGAAATAAAATTTAAAAAAAAAATTTTTAAATAATATAATAAATAAAAATACATATTAATATATTAATATATAATATATTTTTTATTCAAATACATACATAAAATTCGAACCGCACAATTTTTGTTTTCAGTTTAGTTTCAGTTGGCTACATAGTCAAAATGAGTCTATAATAGGGTAGGTGTCAGTTGGGCCGTGAAATCCTTCGTCAATCATCGAAATTATCCGTAGCATATGGCGAGGCTTTTTAAATACCAGCTTCCCCTAGAAGTTACACTAGCTTCCGGCCTCTTTTCATCATCTCCCATCGATCCTTGTACATTAAACTATAATTGACGCCCTCGTGTGGTCTATGACTGCGGGTTGTCTGTCGATCTTTTTTTTTTTTAATTCAACGAAACGGCAGTTTCTTCCTCGTGCCGAGGGCAGAGAGGTTGTAGAGTTCATACACGAGGTACAAATTATGCATTCGGTTCAGGAAAATTTCATAGCATCGCGAATTCAAACGCTTATTATAGACGCAATTGCTCGCTCGTTATCATTATCGTTATCTTTTCCCGTCCCGTTCCAATTCGATCTCTCTTACCGCTTCGAATAACAGATAATAGTTATTTTAACGGCGTATACGTCTAATTTTTATTAATTCATTTCAATTAACCATCGTTGCGTATGCGAAAACGGGATCTTCGTACAATGTTTGAGGGCGTGAAGGGCTGCAACAATTTCATATGAATTTCCGAGACCGGCGAAGACGCACACTGCCGCGCAAGTGAAAAGTTCTCGTCAAAGAGAAAGGACGTTTCACGGGTTCTTAGCTATAAAATTGGTCGTAAACGTTTTCCGAAGATCATAAAGCTCCGGCGTCCTTCGGATAAGTCACAAAGCTACACGTTTTTCGAGAACTAAGTACGATTTCGGAGCGAGAAAAGTGGGGATGTGCGTAAGAGCGCAAGAGGATGAACTCCGAAGCGGGGAAATATCGTGGATGAAGGATAAAGCGACCAAAGGAAGATGTCTTATGGTCGAACGACGGCCACACGCCGGCCACCATAAACCTCCATAAAGTCATTCTCTTGGATCGTAAAATTTTTCGCTCGCATTCCTTCCTTCGCTATGTACTGCACGAGAGAAGCGTTCACTGCTGTAACGTCTCGCGCGAGAGGACCGAAATTCTACCCCCTCCCCCTCCCCCTCTCCCTATAATAAATCATCACTCTTGGCAACCTTTCAATATAATACTTGCGCGATCCCGTATACCTCTTACTTTAGGCAATCCACTTTTTCGAAGGAAAAATCTTCGCGCGCGCGAGGTACGCGTGGTTCTGTAACGGAACTTCTTTTTCTATATAGACGTTTTTTTTAACGTTTCACAGACCAGCATCTGCTGTCGCTGCAAGTCACCTTTGAAATGTACAGTACCTTTTGATACACAAACAATATATTATGCAACCCTTCGTTTCCCGATGGAGAAATCAACTTTTTGTTTTTGTCATAAAAAAACGCTATACTTCGAGGTGACGATAATATTTCTTGGCATTTTTTTTTATACGACACTACTTTTTGTTAGTTAAACATTTATTCATATTTGTAGGTATTCAATTTTTTTTTTTGCCACGAAAAAAAAAAACTGTATTTTGAGGTAACTATAAATTTTTTTGCATTTTTTTTAACATCGTTCGGATTTTTTTTAGTTAAACCGTTATCAATATTTGTAGGTAATGAATTATTTTTTTTACCACCGGAAAAACTAGACTTTGAAGTGAGTTTATCTGTTCAGTGATATCTGTTGTATAGTTACTGCCCGCAATTTCCAGTCTTCGCATTCGTTGCCATATATTCGATATCGTGAATCACTGATGATTTACCGATTCAATAAATCGCGGGTTTTTAACATTAGTTCTTCTGGATCGGAGAGTCGCAAATTAGTCGCTGTTCCGAGACGCACGGAAAAACTTTCGATTTACGAGTGAACGTGCAGCTTCGCGCTCGATTCCATATAAATAATATTTCGAGATGCCACAGGTGGCCTCCGCATCAACAGTGCCTCCGGCCTCTTCCCATAAATCTATATGATTATTTAATTCATAAACTTCCGCAAATCCTATTCATTTTTTCACAAGAACTTCGGGAGCAATTAAAAGAAAATCAGTTACTCTGTTATTTTTTTTGTTCCGCGTATATATCCCGTTAATTTTGCAAAGAACGAGGGTGTGGCTTGTGGTCTCAGACACAACTGGTGGGGAACTCGAGACCACCTCCGAGCAACGCCCACAATGTTTTACGTGTCAGGGCGTGGGCGAGCCACGGCGGCATCGCTATAAGACATATCACAGTCACGATTTGTCTACCAGTCACGTTAGCAACCCGTAGGAATTAATTATGAGCTGTAATTAAAAAAAAAAAAATGACCGCCTCAAATACGAGACAGTCATGGGCGATGCCGTTTCTTAGGGAAAAAATAGATATTAATTAGAAAATGTATAAAAAAAAATCTGAAAAAATTTCCAAACGTAAATATCAACCCTCTGAGGACCCCATAAAAAAATGATAATGATTCGTAGTCTTTTATAAGATACGGCTTTAATAAATGAGGTATCAGGAACACAGTCATGTTGATAGCATTCCGAAGCGAAAAATAAGAAATTCATTGGAAAGAAGGTAGAAAAAAATCTGAAAATATTCTCACACGTGAATATCAACCCTCTGAGGACTCCATATAAATTTTGGAATAATTCATCGAGTATTTTATAAAATACAGCGTTTATTAACGAAGTATCAGGGATACACTAATTTTCATAGTTTTTCTAAGTCAAATTTGAAAAATTCATTGGAAAGACGGTCGAAAAAAAAATTGAAAAAATTCTGAAACATAAATATGAACCCTTTGAAGGTGTCATATAAATTTGACAATGATCCATACAGCCGTTTCTGAAATAGAGCACTTGCGAGCGAAGCAGTAGGAATATACAGTTACGACGATTTCGCGAGTGTCGTTCAAACGAATTGACAATAATAACAATATATATAACAGTCCAATATTCGTCCGTAAATCAAGAGCGACAATTGGAACGAGGCGAAGTAACGGGGTTGACGCGAATATTGGGTATCGTTTACGCGTTAGATACCTGAGCGAAAGGGTATCAAGTTCCGTCGCTTCGAAACAATGTCCCAAAAGTCAACGAGTCTCTCGCCCCTTTCGACAGTGTCGTAATTGTATTATGCACAGCGCGATCACCTTGGAGTTACGACGAATTAGGAGAAGGCACCGAAATACCGGAAAAAGGATTGTAAAATTTTTCGCGAAGGTTGTAATTTCGGAATAATGAGATTTAAGGGTCCCAAAGAGAGGGAAACGTTCGCCAAAGTCATAATTTCGAGGCTGTTCGCGTGCTTTGGGACCGCGCTTTAACGTTATGCCCAACTTTGTCCTCGCAGCGTTGGCCATTACTTTATAAATTATTTTACGACGCAACGAAAAGATGCCTCGTTTATTGCAACCTCGAGGACTGTTCTCGGCATTATTTACGGTGCTTTGGAGAATTATGCATTTACGATGGTGCGCGCATCGATTCTCAACTAGTCCTCGCACACCCCACTCCTCGTAACGGAGAAACGAGCGAAGAACTCACTCGCACGAGACTCTCGTCGATTTATTTTATTGCATAGCTTTGTTTTTTTTTCTCACACCCCTCGAAATGCGTCGCGTGCTTCGGATATTAGAAAAGATTGTAAATTTTTATGCACAGAATTGCGTGGAATAGTGGAAAAGTGCAATATCCGTCGGCACGGACGGACGGACGGACAGCCGCGCGCGGGCCTTTCGAGAGCTGCAACTCGGCTATTAATGATCGTACAAAAATTTTCTGGGAATATATTTTATGCGTATTGTTCTAAGCTTCAAACTGAACGCGGATTCATTAGTTTTTCGTGTTCCGTAACATCGTTAAATGCGGGATTTCCAAAAATTCGTGATCAACGAAATGATAAAAAAAGCAAATTTTAGGGTCTCTATCCTCCGGCTCTCCGAAGAAACGACAGCCTGCTGTCGATCGAGAAATCCCAAAGGGCGTACGTCGGTGAGAAGCATTAAGACGGATTAACTTCGCTGCGGTTGTGTCTGCGGCTTGGGCGTGTCAACTTTTCATTGTACCGCGAGATACTTAGCTTGGCAAATTTTGACAAATTTACAACGCGCTTCTCCGCCTATTTTTTCCACTCGCTCTCTCCGTGTTACTCGCACCACAACCCGTTTCGTCGGAATGACAAAAATTTTACATTGAAATTCCTCGTCGATTAGTCAGATTTTTGCCCCAACGTCACTCATCAGTTATTAACCGCAACGAATTTTTCTCCCCTTATTGTTGCTCATTATTGTGCACCTCGGGTTCTCTCGACCGTCGATGGCTATGCTGGTGGTATAATCTCTGGTATTGGTGGCTCTTTACAATACATTCGACGCACGGCGCATTGCCGAATTTGACGAATTGAAACACGAAGAAGGGATGTACATAACAAGGGGATTATCGGAAAAGTAACCCCACCCCCGCTGGACAACACGGTCGATCGTTCACCACATAGACATTCCAACTTAACCTCTCGTTGAACGGGGAGGCGCGCGGATTAACTCCAAGGATTAGGCGGAATGTTGGTACTCAAGAGGGTTGAGAATTGGCAAAACTTGAGGATAATCCAGCCTCCTAGCGGCCAACATAGTCTTTCAACCCTTTTTTTGCTATTTCAAAGTCAATTTTTTTTGTTTTTCACTCGTCAATGTTTAATTATCTTTGGACAATGTTAACGTCAATTTGTCAATTACCCTTAAAATTTTTTTTTTTTTCTCGAAATTAAAATTTCGAAAGTAGGAAAAAGGGGGGCGTTGACTCGTATAGAATAATCGAGATAATCCGGGATCGTTTGAAACTCCGGTGGGTCAATATTCCGCCTCCTTAATCCACTTAATCGCGAGACGGATATTAGCGGAGTCAATGTTTTGACGTGAGCCATAGACGAATGTTTCCAGTGAGATTATAATCTCTCTTTCGAGTGCGGAAGAGATCAGCGCGGCAAAGTATATACGGCGTGATGCAGAAGCCAAAGCAGACGGAGAGCAATTAGAAGTTGTGTTTGCGCGCGTGTGTGTGTGTTCACGTGTGGGTTTATACGCGGGAAGTCGCGCCAAGGAAAGATAACCGAAGCGAACGCGCTTTACCACGGATACGCGTTTACACCACAGGGCCAACTTTTCGAGCGTATCTCACGTTAATTGCAGCTAATAATAATATAGGCGCACTGACCTACGATATATCGGTGCATATTTGCGAGATAACTGTTTCTTTTCGAATACCACACGAATTATCAATCGATTCAATGATTTTTTAATGCTAAAAGACGATTCTTTAATCAAATTCCTTCATTTCTTCTTTACAAGAAGACGAGATTTTTAATAAAAAAAAAAAAAAAATTATTTTAAAAAGCTTCAAAAAATGACTATTTTTTTTCGAGGAACTCGAAACAGGAAAAAAAAATAAAAAATCGGAATCATTACACCCCCAATTATTATTATTTTTATTATTATGAAAAATGAGCTGAAATCTTTCTAACAATCGCATTTAATCGGAGAACTCGTGCCGACTTCGATGAAAGTAAAAAAAAATAGGGATCTTTTGAAGCTGTTGCTGATATTTGTAGACAACGAGAGTCCGGCAGACAGGGCGGTCGTTGAATTACAACACAGCGTAGGCATCAACACAGAGGATTCCGCCGACGCGAGAGATGTCCCGCTGGGGCCAATCGACTCCTAATTTGCACGAAAGATGAAAAAAAAAAAGGAAAAAGACGAACGTATAAGAAGGCAGGAGCCTCACCTTGAATGGGTGCAGTAATTTGGTCGCTCTTCTACCGACGCTTGTGTGTATATCTACCCACAGTATTTTAGTTACAATATTGTGTATAGCTGAGCAGTCGCGGCAGACGGGGACTCCACCGACTTGTGATAAATTAATTTGCACCGGAAGCCTCTGACAGGGAAATGACGTCGTTACGTGCTACCGAATGAATCTTTTGTTCGGGCAAATTTGAGATCCGCGATATATATATATATATATATATATATATGTAATCGACAAACTAAAAATTGCAACATTCGTGCATTATATTCAAAGGATTCCGCGTCCTGTCGATCGTAAGAAAAAAGGCGAGAAATACAAAATTGACTGTCTGATTTACCGGTACCATTCGAAAAAAAATATAAAATTCGAACGATGAAGCATCCGTGGTGACGTGAGATCGAAGCCACCGAGGAATAACAGGTATTTAAAAAAAAATTATTCAATGTAAAAAACAAAATGAGATAATTACAAAAATGTATATGCAGTACACATTTTTATATTTAATTTTTTTTTTAATCGTTAAAATTGATTAAATATGTATTGCTGTAAAATGATTTCCATGTGGGAATGGGTCTCGTGTAGCAAGACGAGAATTCAGTAGCACCAAGCCGCATCATCGTGATGCACGTGCCAATGATCGAGAGATCCGCTCCTGTAGATTGCTCCCTGTCTTCGTAAGCGGCAAAAGCCAGTTCGCGCCTCGTCATTCCTCCTCTCTCAAGGATGTACACACGAAAAAAAAAAAAGAATTGTAAAAGGAAGAAAAAAATAAATAGTTTATTATCATTATTATTGTATGTTTTGGAACATATAACGCCGCGTCGATCCAATTGGATACTTTTTTCCGCGTCTCTTCGATCGACTTCTCTTATGACTCCGCGGTACGCCGACGCCATTGTTGCTGCAGCGACGGAAAAACTTCTCGACGGGATGAACGAGATAGCGCGGTGGAAGTTATAAGAAGCGAAGAAAAACGAATGATATAAAAAACAAAAGGAAGAAGAGGAGAAGGAGGAACACTATACGATGAAGGGGACTCACGGGCGAGAAGAACGTGCGGGAAAGGAAGGCCGCGAGAGAGCGGGATCGAAACGGAGTCTCCGGAGTCTCGTTTGAGGTCGCCGCCGGCTCATTCAAGTCTCGAAATGAGATCGGCCGGAGAGAGTGAGAGAAGGAAAGAGCTCTTTCTCTTTCATCTACCGCATCACACCCCAGGATGCTTCTTTCTATCCGTCATCAACTGCAGTCGTTTCTCGATGCACTTGAATTTTTAATTTTTTTTTCTTATCTTCGTAATTTTTGGCACTACGCGTCAATACGCCTATATGACGAGAAATCGCGTCTAAAAAAATTTTTTGACCGGAAATATATTTATATTAATATTTATCTTTTTTTTTTTTTCAAAAAACCATTATATTGCATTCCGCGATAAACCGCGAATGAAGTTGTATGATAAAATTATAAGAAATGTTACGATGTAATTCTGGGGGTTGCATAATGCCGCCAATATTAATTTCAATATATATTTTTGTAATATATATCTTTCCACGTGGAACGTCTTATATCTGACGGGGATAACGATAGTGGATCAATTAAATTCCCTCGTTTAATAAACTCGACTCATCATCTCGATCGCTTCTGCAATTTTTTTTTAGTTTCATCCCTCCACCGGACCAACGCCCGTGCGTTTCTAGATTTATTCAGACTCGCGAAAAAAATGATTTCTCGATTACTATCGAAGCCATTGAATAGCGCAAGAAAGGAAGTAGAAGAAGGCGGATGGAAGCTGAGACGCTCGGATCTTCTCAACGAGAAACGGTATACAGATGAAGACGGAGAGAGGAGAAGAAGAAGGAGGAGGAGGAGGGACTCCTGGCGATCTCGGTGCGGCGGGTATCCGTGTCGGCTCGATCAAGCGACCTCTCGATGACTCGACGAAACTTCACCCGGGGGATGGATGAGAAATTCCGTCGAGGAGAGTATGGAAGCCGAAGAGACCGACACAGAGAACGAGAGAGGAACGCTTCGGAGGGCGAAATCGTCTGCGGCGTCGGTGTCTTCAGCAACGTCGGTTTGCTGTTAAAACTCTCGAAGCAGCGTCACCGTGCAACGGCAAATTAGGTAAAAACAAAACGTATCTCACGGTTTGCCTCGTCGTTGTAGAATTAAAAAAAAAAAATAAGAAAAAAGAAATGAGATAGAAAGGAGAGCTCGCGGGGCGTTTGTATCGGAGAAAGAATAGATGCGAGGTGTTGCCACCGTAATGGGACTCCTGCCGTTGCTGGTAGCGAACGAAGAGAGAGTAATTAACCGAGAGAATTACTCGAACAGCCGAGAGAGAACTGGGACCTACTGTTGCGTGTTTGTTGAACATCGGAACGTGTATTAGAATCACGTATTTTTTTTTTTTTTTACTTATTAGGAACGAACAGACCAGATGGTATTATTCCGAGAGATAGAGAGAAAAAAGGAGATGGTCCAAATCTCGGCCAGGTATATATGCACACACAGGAGAGACGAGAAGAGATTGGGAAGACGGCGAGTGAGGAAGTTTAATTAATGACGTACATCGGAGAGAAGGAAATTTCATTCATGCATCCAATGGTGCCGTGGGCACCTTCTGGATTTGTCTGAAGGTACATTATACGAGAGTCTCTCTTGGAGAGATGTATCTAGAGTCCGAGACCAGCGGCACAACAAAAAAGGGTATATTGTAGTAGCGAATAATGACGATAATCAAAGCAGAAGCAACTTAACTGTATCTTTATTCATATATACTGTTTGTAACAAAAGAAGAAGTGCATTTAGGTAGATTTTTTTTTTATGTAAAAACCTCTTTAGCGAGGTTTCTGGATGCAATGCGCCCCTAAAAAGCGTTACGATCTTTTTGTTTATTATTAGTAGTATTTTTGTAAAGTTACGTTAAAAAATTCAGAGATCCCAAAAAGCGTTATGATTCTTCGGGAAAATGGATAAAAAAAATTAAGAGTCCTTAAAAAACATTAACGGCCCTTCTGGAGGTACTTAGGCTAATATGGGCAAAGTGACCCCTAATTATTACTTGCGACTAAACGCAGATGTACTCACTATTGTTTATGCAGAAATATCCATTTTAGGAACAGTAAGATAAAATACTGAATAGCCTGTGCGAAAAGCACAAATATGGTCGTTATTTAGAAATGGAATAAAATGGCAAAAAAGGGTTGCATCGCGAATTTTTTGAATTTTTTTTATTCAATTTTCAGAAGGACTATAACGCTTTTTTCGGAATTCTGAAACTTTTATCGTAGTTTCCATCGAGTCCTTTGCATTTTTTCGAGAATCCTTTGCATTTCGTACTCAATTTCCTGAAAGGTCCCTAAAACGCGAAAAGCGGTTATTCCGGAACCGAAGAAGAACTCCAAAACTTTCTCGATCAACATTACGAGATTTTTTCGCATAAAAATGTTTAGTGAGTACACGCAGCTGACTCATTCCTTTTTTTTTTTTTTTATACAAGTCGAATAAAATTTCCCGACGACCTTGAGTTTCGCGAGGATGGTAAGCAAAGACGTTGAACAGTAGGAAGCTAACCAAACGGCGCAAAGTGTGTGTGTATAATATACAAACGCATAGAAATGCGGGAGAACGAATGGACCCGGGGCGTATAAAATCAGTAATCTTCTCGCCTCTAAAAATTCCAACGTCTTCGGAAGTGCGACGCGAGTTATGCTCTTCCGCTACCTGTTCTATCCGCGCTACCCCGCTGTTTCTCGCGCGTCTGGACGGTGCCGTTGTGGTGGTTAACCAGTGGCGAACGCTCTCGCATACATCGGACCGCCATATTGGATTTATTCACCGGTAAAAAAGGTAGGCAATCTCGCGTGCCGAGTCTCCGCGAGAGACCCGCTAGTTGAGAAATCGCTTTGCGAGGAAGGGAGTTCGAGAGATCGGGAAAAGCAAGCAGGAAGCCGTTGGACTTCAGGAAGTTGTGAAAAGACGACAGCAGCTCTCGGTACGCTGGTCGATTTCTTCTGTCTCCGAATAGAAAAAAAAAAAAAAATCATCAACTGTCTAAGCAAAACAGCCTTTCGGAGTGAATATTTCAGCGCGTAAAAATTACACGACTATAAAACGCGGTCCATTTTTTAGCTCGAAGAATCCCGCGTAAAATGACCCCCGCAATCGATCAAATTTCAACGAGAAATCGATAAATTATTTGAAGATGAAGAATTACGACGAAAATCGCTATAACTATTAAAGTATCCAACGGATTTCGATCAAATTTATTATATCTACATATCGCATCCGGCAGAACATATTTTCATACGTTTACAATCATTCGAATAAATATACGAAAAATCGGAAGTTTTAAATTTAAACATCGATTCCAATTTCTTCCCTAATGTTGCCGCGCAGCGAGTTTCGATATTCTACGACTGCACTCCTGTGTACGACGCTGTAGTAACAGGAAAAAGGGGACAAAAAAACGTAAGTGAGACCAGCCGGACACAGGTGGGTGTCGGCAGCGTTTGTAATTCGAGATTACGAAGGCGACTTCTCTCACCCTCAGTAGTTCGAGTCGCCGTTCGCCAGGACGGCGGCAGCGCCCTCCCTCACTGCCATCGGCATCTCTTCGTCTAATTTAAAAAACTCTCTCGAGTCCCAACTCTCGGCTTCACGAAATTGAGATCGAAAAGTAATGTGGGTGGAAGGAGTCTTTAATGTTTATATGTATATCGAGATCCCAATCGTTCTTATTCTTTTTTTTTTTTAATTTTTTTTTACTTTTTTGTCGCTATACCGATCGCCAGTCACGATCAAGTCGTTTCCGTTTCTTTCATCCAACGACCTCCAACGTTCAATCACTTCTTCCCCCCCGTATACAAAAGCTTCTACGACTTATTTCATCCCAAAAATGACTTCCTATACGAGACGAAGCAATAGAATTAAAATATTTTCGAAGGTCCGGCAACGTCTGTGGTTACTCGTTATATTACTTCGAGGGTCATTGCAGTCCAGGAAATCTTCGATAACGAGCGAAACGTGTCCGTTTTCCGAGTCATCATTCTCGAGATAGAACGGAGTTTTATGCCGATCCCCGGTTCGGTACACGAACCGAGTCTAACGCGATAAAGAGAGCGCGAGCGATGACTCGATACTTTTCTGTTCGTAAATTCGATTAAGCCTTCTCGACTACGACGGTAGCTTACGTCGACGTTAATACTCAAGGGGTAACAATAATCGTGATGCTCTCTTGCCCACGTATGAAAACGATCCTTCGCGTAAGCGAGCATCTCGCGCATGCGTTATGTGTACGTAGCGTCGCGAATATAAACAAAAAAAATGATAAAAAAAATAAAATACGAAAAAATAAAAGACGCGAACTATGTTTTAAACAGAGATGAGAGAGAATATTACCTACCGCGTTGCAGAGACCAATTTAAGGGATCGTTTCCCGGCTTCGCTATACTTCACGGCAAAGAGCGCGCGTCGTTCGCGACGCTCGGGCGAGCGCCCGGCGATGATGGATAGGGGACCACACGCGTCACTTCTCTCTATCTACAGCAACAACTGAGAAACCGCGAATCCGACATACGCTTTTGTACATTACTTTGTCCGTTATACGAACGAGCGTTTTGCAAATCAACAAAAAATTGCATACAAAAAATTTCAATAAAAAGTATATTTTTTTATTATCATTTTTCGTCGCATTGAGGGGAAATTTTCATGTCGGAAAATAATTTCGGAGTAAAATAATCGGTAAAATTTGAAGTTTTTTTTTTTTTTAAATTAACGATATTAGAGATTTTAAAGAACAGATATCTCGATTTTTCGATGGAATATTGGAAAATCCGAGGTATCTATCGTATTTTATAGAAAAAAAAAAAAATCCCGCGATTTTTCGCGTCCTAATCGAGTGATGAAAAATGTCAAAAAAGTTCGATGAATACTTGCCATTTTTTTTTTTTTTTTCTTCATTAGGTACAAAAACATATTGCTACATATATTTTCGCGTTGGACACGAGCCGAAAAAAAAAATTGCTCCGTCGTCGAGCTGCTAATTGATAATCGCAAAAACCATTTTTTTTTTGTATGTTTCCGTCTCGAAGAAATTCTAATTAATTTTGTCTCAAATTTAGTTTTAATCTGCAGGACAGTTTCACGAAGCTATTTACGCATCGTATAGAAGGTAAAACGGGAGATACTTTCTCACACGAAAAATCCAATTTTACAAAATATTGGCTCCGGTAATGAGAAAATAGCCGCTGAGTCACGTAGGTCGGTTGAGGTAAAAAGTCGTACCTCGGACGCCGCTGCTGTATAATACACGCGGTAAACCTTCCGATGTATGTGTATATATATATGTGTGCGCGCGTGTATATAATGTAACGTATACTGTGTATTATAGTATAACACATCGGTGTATATATTCTGTCGACAGATAAATAGCTCGTAGCTTAGTAATAGCTACTGCATAGAGTCGAGGAGCGCTGCGGTGTAGCAAAGGAGTGAAGTTGATGGTTGGTGAAGGTCCCACGCCCAGTCGCGGTCCAATGAGAAAAATCAACTCTTATCTCTTTTCTTCACTTCGTCATTACATCTATCTTTCGCCTCTCTCGTCTCTCACGACACACGTTTGGATATATCTTTGACCTGAACGTGTCTGTTCGTTGGTGTGTATCCGTGTGTCGCTTGAATGACTCGAGATATATACAGCCTTCTCTTCTTCTTCTTCATCATCATCTCGGGGAACGAGGAGAGCAACAGAGAGCAACTATTATATCGCGGTCATAGCCTCGCGCTCTCGGGAGGGTTAAAACTGACCAAGAAGATGATGATGGAAAGAGGAAGAAGTCCGCAACGGGCAGCGGCGGCAACTACAGTGTGTAAAACGGTAGCCGGCTACCTTCGTTTCACGCGTGACGGCCGCCATTGTCGAATGTTCACACATATGCTCACTGGCAACTTACATACGTGTTTTACGGCTTCCACACGTGATTTTTCTTCGTATGAGTGCTTTCACTGTACGCAGGTGCAGAGCACACGCATCTCCAGCAATTTCGCTGAATCTGATAATTCATCCATTCGAAGTTACGGAATTATTATTCATTTTTTTATTAATAAATAATACGCATCCGAGTAGATATCTGGCAATCGATTTTTTTTCATAATAAATCATAATAATAATACGAATGAAATGGAAATCAAATAAAAATGATTACTATCATTAACATAGTAATATTTTTATTTAATAATAATTACCATATTAATAATAATAATAATAATAACTGTGGCAATGGAGCGATCGTAGTGAGAAACGAAATCAACGAATTCAACTCTCATGTGAGACATTTTATTAATTTTTTAATTAAAGTAATTAAACAACGAAATTAATTATTAAATTAATCGAAACTGAATAAAAATATAATGATTATTATCGAAAAATAATAATAATTATTATAGTGATTTCGATTCGATTGCGATTTCGAGCTTTGATCAGAATTGAATCCGTCTACTTCGCTTCTCACTGTGACGGTTCCATTGCCACAGTTAATAAAGTACCGATATATTTAAATCGGCTGCAGTCTATATATTAACAAATAATATTTGCCATTTGGTACTCTTTGTCGAATAATTAAAAAAAAAAACTATGATAATCGCATTGGAGAGAATTTCTCACGAGAATGAAAAGACGATCGTTTTTCAGAGCGTGTAATTTCCGTGGCCACCGCGATTGCGATGATCTCTCTGTGTTTATTTATTTTTTTTTTTTTTTGCAGCTAAAAACATCGATTTTGATTTTTTTGGTTTTATTTTTTTTTCATTTTAATAACTTAAATTGATGTAATGACAAAAAAAAATGTGTCATTATTATTCTCTCTTCGGTTATAAAAATTGCAGATCGAAGCGAAGAAATTCTCACGCGAGAAACGGAAACGATGGTTTTTCAGAGCGTGTAATTTCCGTGGCCGCGAAGATCGCGATGATCTCTGGTGCCGCTAGAACGATCGATTAGCCATTTTTTTCTTCTTTTTATTATTATTTTTTTTATCCTTCCAAATCTGCTCGTTCTATCTCGTTACCGGGACACAAGAAGGATTCGCTCGAACAGTCGCGCCGAAGAGCGCCGCTCCAAGGATCCGCGAAGTGTTGGAAAATTTTCTCAGGATATCGAGAGCGCGTAGCATTGTGGAGCCGCGTGTAAGACCCGCGCGACGAGCAATAAAAAAAAAGATTTTTTTTTTCAACTCGTCGTAAAACACGATGGAAATCGTAAACTCATAAATATTCGTCATCATCGACCCATAATCCACATTGTTCGACGACGGAGAACAATTTTGTCGCAAAGTCCGAGAGTCTCCGTTGACTTTTTGTGGAGCCTCTACTTTTATACGACTCCGGTTCGCGTTCCGCGCTCGTGCAAACTTCGAAGGACTTCGAGACCGAGCAAAAAAAAAAAAAAAAAAAAACTAGAAAAAAAAAAGACGACTCAACCCTTTTACCGACTCGCGTACCTCTGTCCCCTGAGTCCCTCGATTTTTTTTCTCGTTGACCGGAGCAAAAAAAAAAAGCGTTACGACTCACAACGCGCGAGGTAGCAGTTTTTTTTGTCGTTGGAGGGTTCCTCAAGCAAAAAAAAAGCAGCCGAATGAAATGAAGATTTCAGCTTTAAAAAAAAAAATCGTCTTGAATGGCAATCGCGTCTTCATTTTGCAGCCGGAATAACCAAAGTTTCAACATCTCCTTACATTGCGCTTCGATCTTTAAAAATTAAAAAAAAAAAACAGTATTTTCAAGTTTGAGAAGATTTTTGGGTTATGCAAGAAGTTCGAAAAAAAAAAAAAAAGATCGAAACGGAGAAGAAAACGACAAGGACAGCTCGAGGGAAGAGGGTCGTATATCAGGCATGATGAGTTTACAGCATGCCTCGTATAGCCATCATACTCCTCTTCGTCCTTTCGCGTAAGCGAACAATAACCGAGTAGATTTACGATAGACAAAGTAAGAAGAAGAGGAAAGAGGGAAGGAAGGAAGGAAGAAACGAGAGGTGCCTCAGTCGATTTTAGGGCACTTTGTCCCCCCGCTGCATGAGCGTTCGAGAGAAGCGTTACTTTTCTTTACCTGTCTTGAAAAGTGCTGGAAGGCTTCCTTCTTTGCACTTTTAAAAGCTAAGACGGCAGCAACGCGACTAATTTTTCGGTCTCCGGCGAAGCCGAGGAGACGAGGCCTCAAAAGCCGCGACAACCAGAATTTCGCCTTCGCTGGTGAAAAATAGTAGCCAAATTTTCACGGGATTCAACGAAACCTGCGTCTCCTCGTTTATCTTTCTCTCTTTGAAAATTTTAACGCGTTTTTCACTTCACGGAGAAATAGAGACGGAAAGACGGAGAGACGGAGATTTTGTTCGGTGAGTTAGGGATGCTGATGCTGACAGCGGTGCAGGAAAACATTTGGACGCTCTGTGTACGATAGATCTTCGAGAAATACCCACCCGCTGTCACGGACGCTGCGAACTCTGTCAACATGGATCGTTATATATACTTGTTGAGGACCTGCATGTCACACTGTAGGCGTAAAATCGTTCACGGAAGATTCATCTCCTTTCGAAACGATTGAGAACTCAACTGAGAAGCTAATTTTTTTTGCCTGACGAAAAAAAAAAAAAAAAACAACAAGTGTATCTACTATTGAAGTGCAAAATGATTGCTAGGAGAACACATGCGACTTTTACGAGACGCGTTTAATTTTGCGCGATTTTTATACAATACTAATTGCTATATTACTTAGTAAATCGAGAAAATGAGTTTAGGGAATACCTTTCCGAGAGATAGTATTATTGTAGCGAAAATGATGGCATTTTTCATAGCAAAAAATTGGCGCCCCACAGACGAGTCTCCCGGGAGCTTTTGAGCGTTTAAATGGGAGTTCGGCGATTTCGGAGAAAAAAAAATATTTCTTTTTGTAGGTGAAAAAAAATATCGTATCGCTAATCCAATTAAATTATTTGTCGATAATCGTGTTTTGATGATGTAAAAGAATTTCCAGGTGCAAATAAATTTTACGTGAACATTATAGTAGAATTGTAATTTTTAATAAACCGGAAAAAATTGTAAAAATAAATTAAATAAAAATCTAAAAAAAAAAAAAAACCTTCGTGGAAAATCTTTTTCCACGAATTATGATATTCGGAACTGAAAGTTTTTTTTTTTTACTTGATAAGGACACTGTTTTCAACGATCAATCGCGTGGTATTTTTGATACGATTTTTCTTGCCGATAAGAAAAAATAAAACACACTTTTTGTTCTTTAATTGGCTGAAATTATTGCCTTAAATCGTATCGATTTAACTAAAAAAAAAAATGAAAAATTATTTATACTCAGCAAATTAAAGTAAAGGCGAAGCTCGGGGTGCAAAGTATGAACAATGAAGACGAAACCCACGAGTAAATCTCACGCTGCGTTCGTTCAGCATTCGCAAAACCGCAATTTCTCAGATTCGCAAAGTCAAATAATAGAATGTAAAATCTTGTGATTTACGATTGTCCGCCGTTTTCGGATCTAACCGCATCCTTAATACAATATTTACGACATTTGTTTGTCTGTGACGAGAGAAAGAGAATAATAGAAAAGAATAGATTTTCTTGTTCTCGCGGATACCGCAAGAGATCCAAAGGGGTGACAAATATTTACGGTCTAACAATCCGCCTCTTCGAGATTTGGTAAAAAAATACGGTAAACTTCATTAAAAAATGGAATATACGTGCGAAAAATTAAAAAACAAAAAAAAAAAATTTCAAGGTCGAGTTCAGCCACCAAATTGCCTTTGACGCGTAGCTTCCGCGCGTTTGCTTCCTCTCGTTGACGAGTAGCATGAAGACATTAGAGAGTTTGTTTGTCGGATATTCGGCGCGGCAGGAGAGCCCGGAGAGTGGTATTCTTCATCGCGAAATGTACGGAAGGTAAAGTAAGGACGGAGAGTGGCATCAGAAGCCGAAGAAGTCGGCAGAAGCTGTACCGAAGAAAAGTAACGCCACGT
This sequence comes from Cryptus armator, assembly GCA_963971235.1. Lineage (NCBI taxonomy): Eukaryota > Metazoa > Arthropoda > Insecta > Hymenoptera > Ichneumonidae > Cryptus > Cryptus armator. The sequence goes on along the minus strand of OZ020241.1, from coordinate 10,244,005 downwards.
TAGCGTCCCGTCGGGGGTCCATCCTTCGCGCCGCATGCTGTAGCTCTCCTCTCCCTACAGCTCGCACTCTCCCGTTTGAGAAAGATGCAGAAGCCGATTTGAGGGATCTGTCCTCCGCATGTACGCTTCTTATATTCGTATATATACACCCCGTACCAGCATTGCGTGCCTCTCGGTAGCCTCACGCCGTGCGACACTCTAATTCACCATGAATTCCTTTTTTTTTTCCGGATCCTCTGTTTTGCTTCTCTCTTCTTCTTCTTCTTCTATGCTTAAGGCGTATTCTTCTCGGTGTCCTCGAAGCTCTGTTGCTTTATTTTTTTTTCTTTCTCGCTGCCCCTACGGTAGGCATCACGGGGAGAGAATTGACGGAAAACATGACAAACGAAACGATAATAAACATTGATGGAGGACATCAGTACTAAGGAAACTGACCGCTTGCCTATACTCTTGTCTCTCTAAAGAGTAATTGCAAACTTTACGGCAGAGTTGAAGGCTTTGAGATCCGAAAACCGGGCGATTGCCGAGCTTTACCTATGAGTGTCGTAAGGGTAGCTGAGTAGAAAATGCGATGAAATTGGTAATCAATTGGAAATCGGAAGTATTAGGGACTCAATTGCGCGTTGGGCGATGTCGTTAATGAATGAACGTTAATACCAACGATAAACATTCAATTATCGAACGTTTTAATGCGCTGCGTTAGGGGATAACATTAATTAATTGATGAATACTGGCGCTGGTTATACCGGTAACTTTATTCTAATCAGTAAACAGTTTCATGTGAAACCATCGCTTTTGGAGTAATTTTAGGATCGATCGGTATTACGACTTTTCACGATGATATTAGCCATTTTTTCAACAGCCCTGAAACTGCAGGAGTGCTAACTATGGATACTTTTTATCGTTTATAAAATGACTCCGATATCCTCCGACAATCTTTTTTGACGATAGTTTTGAAAAAATACGGTGATCGGTAACACCGAAATGTAATTGCGCATCACAGATAAACGGTATAAGTAGAGCCATTTTGACAAATATTTTCTATGCGAAATATTTTTGTCACAACTGCCGGACGGTTAAAAACAAAATATTGTTCTATTTTGTTAAAATAACGCTATAATTAATTTTAAAAAATAAAAAATTCCATCATTTTTAATTAAAAAATTATGCCAGAAATTGATTATACACGTTCCAAAAAAAACACAAAAAATGTTATACCCGAAACTCGGATTTCATCTGCAACTTCATCGTTTTCAAAATTATACTGATTTTATGAACATTTTGAGGTTTTTTTTTTTTTTATTACTCCAAAAACGTTTTTAAGGATAATTTTAATCGATTTTAGACAACTGCGATATCATAAACATTATTACGATAATTTCGACCATTTTTTTTAATTACTCCGATATCACGAAAGTAGACGTTTTTAGGATAACATCAATGATACTTCTGACTGTTTTCAAACCGTGACGATCCAGATGAAGGACATTATCAAGTAGATATATATATATTAATGTGACATTTCGGAGCATTGATCTTCGGACAATCGATAAATCGATAAAACCCTTTTTTGGCCTAAGCGCAGAGTCTCGGGCTCGTCGATGTTTTCCATCCAGAAATATCGTCGAAGGCGGAGCTCTCTTCTTCGCGAGAGGGTTTGACTCGAGCCATTCGTTGATTGGTCATCGTTCCTAAGCGTGGACAGGTAGAATACCCCCACTGTCGACAATTTTCTGTACGCGTCAGAGGGAAACAGACTGCAAGGCATATATCGGCGGGTATAAGCGGACTATAACGAGGAGTTCGCCTTGCGGACCTATACCTTTCCTGTGCTACCAGCACGAGAATCCAATGGGCTCCCCTTCCCTTCCAACGCGTTCCGACAAAACTGACAAAGACAAGAGAATAGCCTGACAAGCATAACGAAGACAACGTTGAAAAGAGACACGAGAAAGTTGGCTCTCCGAGTCATTGGCAAGTCAGTGGCTATGGGTTCAGGGGCGTGGCGTTGACTCCACTCCTCGAGTCTGTTGCATTTGAAACATTTGAGAGGCCCGAGACGAGTTAGGAAATATCGTCGAGGCCCCAAGACCAGTCAGGATCAGCAGGTCGATCCGCAAAGATCTAGAGAATCTCTTCGACTTCTAACAACGTTTCGTCGTCTAAGTTTCATTCCCGAAACGAAAGTACGGACGAACGGACGGACGGACGGAGAACAAATTTCATCGAACTCTTAGATCGGATTGTGCGCGATAAACGCATCAGTGCTGAAGATAATACAGTTTTTGAAGAACATTGAACAACGAGTATAATACTTCGAAAAAGTGATTAGTATTTAAAAAAAAAATAAAAAAAAAAAAAACCAAATTCTGACGCGACAAAGTTTTGATAGAGTGCGAGGGTGTCAGTGATAAAAAAAAAGTGAAGGATTTCGTGAGATGACGGTCACCACCAACTACACGATGATGAGACCATGCTACACTGGATACACTTTTCAAGGTACCGTTTCTACTCATTTTTGGAGCATTTTTTTCGTTTTTCTTTTTTAAAAGTTTATCGGAAACTCAATAACATAATTTATAGCAGCGCGTGCTAAAGTTTAACGCGCTCCCTTCGACCGTCGCAATTATACGATGTTACCTGCGACAGACTTCGGTAGACCCGGCAAAGTTACCGGAACATTTGTATTAACGAGCATCGTAAATCATTGACCGAACTTCTTTTTTTTCTTTTGGCAGTTTTGCAATTTTTCTACCATCCGAATTTTTTTTTTTTTTTTTTATTTCGTGATACCAAATTCACGATTTGAAAAAAAAAATTTGATAGTCGGAAAATAGTAGAAACGCACGAAATTGCGAAAGAATTTGACGACAATCGATGCGTCAATTTAGGTTCATCTCCGAGGCTCGCTTCGCAGAGGTCAATTTTTTCGTGACCTCGAAAATTTCTAAATGTAGCGTAAAATCGACGATTTTGAGATTCTCATTGTTGCACTGAGAGGCGTAAAATGTCCTATGGTTTGAAGCAAAGTGGTGCGGAACTTACGAGCGCGGCTGGCCAAGAAGCGGTTGTACAGTCGGGGCGCACCTCGAAAAGATGGTTTGGGATACGGTCGCAAATTATATTGTCCTTCTGCCCAAAGTCGAGATTTTATTACACCCCTCATAATTCAAAAATATTCATTTTTCCCGGACTCTCGTTGTACTATTCGCCAAGAATTCGTTGCATTGAGAAATTTTCTTGAACGGTCGTCGAAACGCTCATTTTTCCTTACGGCAATGACTTCAATTGCTGCTCCGTTTCCGCACTCACAGGTGCGCTACGATTTTTTCCGATCGAAAAAAATATATATATACATATATATAAAAAAAAAATCTTTCATAGCAAATATTTTTGAGAAAATCGTTTGCGCGAAATATCGATCGAAGTAACGTTTCGCCGATCGAACAATAAACAGACAAAGTCGTACAGTAAAAAATTAATTTACCGCGTATGCGCGACAGTCGATACCGAAGTCGGATGAAGCTGTGCCGGATGAAAAATTAAATAAGCCAAGCAAATTATACGCTATCATTGTTGTGCGTCGTAAACCTTCGATCGACCCGAGCCTCTCGCGACTTTATCGCGAGTTGTAGGCGAACGTTCGTCCGCCTACAGCCAGCGACAACGGCCGCAGTGGTACCGATTTCTCCGTTGCTTGCCGCGGCACCTACGAGGCTTAAATTCTCGGGACTCGCGATCGCAATGAGCGCAGCGACGATAAATCGAACGGTCGCGAATAAAATTAGTTCGAGGAGTCGCACGCGAACGCAGGAGAGCTTCGAACGATTGCGACGCTATTATTTCTATGGGTGACAAGTAGTTATATGCATTTATGCATTTATTTTATTTTCTTATTTTTATTTGCAGATTATGGCCCGGTGTCGGTAGTGCAGGGACGACTCAATCAGTTAGGAGGTACCTTTATAAACGGAAGGCCATTGCCCAATTGGGTACGTCGAAAGATCGTGGAACTGGCATCGTCCGGCGTCAGGCCGTGCGTTATATCGAGGTAAGGATCGATCCCCCATTTTTTTTTTTTTTTTCAAAATTTTTTTTTTTTTAATAATTTATAAAAATTATGATAACAATAATTTCACGAAATGAAAAAATAATTTTTTTTTACCCGTAACATTTTTCGATTTACAGACAACTGAAAGTCTCTCACGGTTGCGTATCGAAGATTCTGAATCGTTATCAAGAGACCGGAAGCATACGTCCCGGTGTGATCGGTGGCAGCAAGCCGAGAGTTCCGACGCCGCAGATCGAGTCCCGTATCGAGGACTACAAACGCGAAAATCCAGGTATATTTTCGTGCGAAGTACGCGAGCGTCTTATCAAGGAGGGAATATGCGACAGAACTACCGCACCGAGTGTATCAGCAATTTCCCGTTTGTTGCGAGGCGCGGAGGACGATACTAAACACGCTGACGGTATGTTCGATGACAATGATTCTCCGTTTGTCAATTTTTATTCGTTTCGCATCGTAACGAAAGTACGTCACGAAGAAAAAAAAGGCCATTGATTATTCGGGAAAATCATTGAATTCAATAATACATCGATAATTGGCAATGCTATCGGTACTATCGGTTTATACTTATTGCATACGCTTTGTCGTACGACCATAAAGATAAAAACGACGAGCCATTGGCGATACAACATTTTTAATGAAGTTTTCAATACCGCCAATACGGTAGTAATGAACATTAATCAATGCAGTTCTCGACAACGATGTATCGCCGATGAGTACCGAAATACAGTACGCGGCAATAAAATTTTGTTCATTGAAAACAATGATTTTCCCATAAGAAAATCAAATGGAGAAATAATGAATGAGAATTGGTAATGAGAATTTTGTATCCCCGACCACACCCAACGGGTAGGACATGAAATATCTCGGGATTCGTTAAACGTTATATATACACGTAATCGTCGACGGTACGATGTAGAAGTTGATCGCGATTCCAAAATTATCGGTTATTTCATCGATTCCTCGTGGAATATATAAGCATACGGTAGCTCTCGCGCCTCCGCTCTGTAATTTAACTTCACCGCACGGTGAAAGACCCCCGCGTTTCGATTTTTCCTCGTGTTTTTGCGTTACACACGTGAGAGTTGGGTGCGCGCTGATTTCGATGAAACATCGCGGCGCAAACACACGCATAGATTAGTTCGGTTCGGCAAGGGATATATACTGTAAATTAGTACCGAATTGGAAAAAAAAAAAATTTCACCGACGTGAAAAAAAATTATACGGAAAATATATTAAAAATATATAAAAATCGGCGTTTTTATATAACTAATCCATAAATCGTATAATTTGTTATATATTTGCCGAAATATATTTCGATATATATCGATAGTATAATTTTTTTTTTTTTCGACGAAAATAAATTGGATAAATCATAGATATATTTTATGATATACTTTTTTTTACTATGTGGGATAATAGAAGAACGCGGATAGAAATCGTTTCTCACCCTCGTTGTGACAGCCGGGAAGAGAAAGACGAAGGAAGTCTTGTTTTTCTTAGCTACACCATACGGATCATTAGTAGGTGGCTGACCGGCGAAGATCAAAGCGAGAATGACGGAGAGAAGGGGAAGAGAGAATGGGAGCAAAGAACACAAAAAAGACGACCATGTAAACCGATAGCTCGGGGGAGGTTCGGGAGGATATTGAGTCGGCTCGGTGCCGAAAGCCACCGTATGGAGGGTTGGAATTGAAAAAAAAAAAAAAAAAAAAAACGGTAACCAGTGTCAAATTCGACGGGTCACACTCTACGGAATTTATTATCGATCCTACAAGACATTATTTGTGAATAAATAATTTGTGGGTTTCAGCTAAGAATGTAAATGAAAAGAAAAGAAAAAAAAAAAAACAAAAAACAATCGTTTAATCATACCGCAATCTCGATCTCGATTATGGTGTTTAGAGTCCAGTGAAAGGAAAAGACCTACAGGGAAGCAATGCAGCCGCTCACGGCTCCTATACTCATAAATGAAGATGTATCGTGCGAGAGACGAGGTCGTGAAAGCATATCTCGGAGAGGAAGGCTCTCAAAATTACAGGTCTGCGGTAGAAGAGCGTTGGGGATCGGGATAAACGCTCGAATTCAAACGGAGGATATTTCATTACCGCGATCATAGAATCCGTATGTCGGGGTGTGTGTATTTGTGTCCGTGTGCAGTCATGAAAGTTAGTTGCGCGCGAACGAAAAAGGAAATATCGTGAGGGCATATTTTGGTATTAGGAATTTGAATGAAAACAGAAGAATAAAAATACGAAAGCAAAGTTTTTCTGTGTCCCGACGGGAATAGAGCGCGTGACGAATTCGCCATCGTGGATAGAAGAGACGAGGGCGTCGCGACGTCAGGCGTCGTCGGCCGATTAGACGCGGAGGTGCACGCACGTTGACACGCGCTCGACTATGTCTTCTGCTTTTTTGAGTGAAGTCCTTCGCAGCAACGACAATTCACACGAAAGAAAAAAAAAAATAAAATAGTTGATGCAGTTATTTTGATCTTCCGTTTGGTTAGACTCGACGGAATTGTTAAAACGAGATTATCAAGAAATCAAATGTTTTGAATTCATGGAAACGGGTTAAAAAAATTCTTTATCTTTGCTTAAATAAAAATAATAATTAAAAAGAAAAAAATTTGGTTCCAAAAGTCGAAATTATACATTTCCATGTATTTTTTCGCGCCGAATACAAATTCGTCATTAACATTGACGAAAATTATTACGAATCATTAATAATCACCAAAAACCGAATTTTTACCGATCGTCCAGTCACGTGACACCTTGTCGCTAATTTTAATGACAAATGCAACCCGCAGTCAGGTACCGTACGATAACAATATGAGATTCCCGAGAGTGGTCGTGCGAGGGTTCCAGTTGCGGGTCAGTGGTCAGCTTACCAGAAGCTGGCAGCGAACCCCGCGGGCGCAAACAAGCTGATCGTAGGCCGAGTGTGAAATAACCAACGGGTCCGAATTTCGCGCCGGCCTCTTTTGTGACGAGACCGCCTCGCGCTTCGGGCAAAAAGATTTCGGACTCCGCGATCGCGGCTTTAGGAAATAAATCATCCGGTCTCTTTCCACTTCTGACTTTTCGAGCCCTTCTACTGAATTTTCGTTTTTTTTGTTGATTCTTTGCACATGCAATTCAAAACTTAAAAAATGCATCTCATCGAATCATTGATTGATGTAATAATGATGGATTATTTTATTTCATTTTCTTGTTTCTCTTTATTGCAGACAAAGCAAGTTCGGGTTCGGAGTGCAACAGCGAGCCAGGATTTCCATTGAAGCGAAAGCAACGAAGGAGCCGAACGACGTTTACGGCTCATCAGTTGGATGAGCTCGAGAGAGCATTCGAGAGAACTCAGTATCCGGACATTTATACCCGCGAAGAATTGGCACAGAGAACGAAACTTACCGAGGCGAGAATTCAAGTGTGGTTCAGCAACAGACGCGCGAGATTGCGAAAACAAATGTCTTCGAGTTCTTCGAGTTCGTACAGCGGTCCTGTGGCGTATCCGGCGGCATCCTACGTTCTTCATCCACCACCGCCAACTTCCGGTTCCGTGGTCGGTGCCGCAGCACATCCCCACGGCGCGACTCTTTCTCCGAGTCATCCTCATCCTCACGGACACGGACAAAGTCTCGCCGAAGCCGCATTTTCATCCAGTCAAGGTACTATCCAATTGCCAAAAAAAATTAATAAAAATAGGATCATCGTGTTCCTTATCAAAAACTGAACATACTTTTATTTTGAACCTTTTCGATCCGATGCGTAGTTTCTGAGATACAAACGATCAAAGCTTCGACCGTTAGAGGGCGCTGGCGCTACTGCAGCGCCATCTGGCGCATCATCCTATTGACTCTAAATTTGACTGCTCGTAACTCCGGAATTATACATCGTACAATAATTTGCCAAAGAGAAAGTTTCTTCAGTTTTGAACGGAGAATACGATTACACCATTTTTATCCCAAATCCTTCATGTCCGGATTTTTTATTGTATTTTTTACGTTTACAGATATCTTTGCACCGCATCACACGAGTGTACCTCATCAATTGACGAGTGTCGATCCTTCGAGATTAGGCACTACCGTCAGTTCCGCAGCGTCTTACGGACTTGCGACAAGCGTCGGTGGTTATCCGACATCGCTTTTGGCACCAACGTCAACCGGAACTACGAGTCACATGAGCCATCATCAACTCTCGAGCGTAGGCGCCAGTTCGATATCGTCGTACCAACAGACGTCTCATCAATTGCCACCGACGCCGAATTCTCTCGTAACGATGATGGGTCCAAATTCGGGCAATTCGAATCCCGCATCGGAACACATGACGGGATCGGCCGATCTGCCGATAGGCTCTGTATCCCCTGTTCAGCATCATCATCATCATCAACAGCACACGCAGCAGCCTAATCAGAATGGCGGTACTTCCCCGCCATGGAATTTACCTATTTCTAACGGTAGCAGAGTTGGCTTACCGAGCCCACCGACCAGCATTCAACAGGCTCACAGTCACGCCGTAGCTGCTCATCATCAGCATCAGAGCTTAGCGAACCATTATGCCAGTACAGGCTTTCCGCAAGCCCCGCGAACCGCACCTCATCAACCATACAATTATTGGTACTGTTGATCGATGGAAAAGAAAATGAAGGAAAAACAAAATGTCATCATCAGCGTTTATCGACTCTGTACGCGGTAGTTTAGGATTCCCCGGAAACTCCGGCAATCCATTACCATTACCAGCACTGATGATCGATGAAAAATGATTAAATGAAAAAAAAAAAAAAAAAAAACAAATTAATTAAAAGAAGGAACTAACTTTACAATCATTCAAAGATAGTTTGCAGGCAACTATCGTTGGCAGTTCAAACAAATTGTATTATATTAGTGTTAATAATAACGAAATATATAATTTAGCGCCCACAATGGTCAAAGGGCTTCCTCTACCAGTATGTATTAACGCGCAAGACGCGCTTATCTCTCATCGACCAAAAATCTAGTGCTCTTACACGGTTTGTCTCCGATTAGTTATTGACATAAACAGTTTTATTTAAATTAAGTATTCAGACAAATAACGATATAATATTGTAACATATTGTATGTATGAAAATATTGTAAATTTTGGTAACATTAGTTTCGTTTGGTTTTCGACGCATGCTATTCGTTCCTCACCTTGTATTATATTATATTATATTGTATTATATTATATTACATTAATTCAAAATTGAATCAACGCATTTTTTATTTTTTTTCTCGATGTTACTCACCTCTATCACCTTTGATCCTTTGTTGCTTTCACATAGACGCGATTCCTTCACAAACGTTCGTAATCAATTTTCTTCTGCTTCTTCATGGAAAATACATCTTTATCTCCCTCTGTAAATTTTTTCAGAATTTTTTTTTTATTTTTTTCTTTTCATCGTATTTATCAATCGCCGATGAAGAGACGAAACTATAACGAGGGATAGGTGATATAAAAATATCCAACAAAATCTCTCGGTCAACTAATGACTTTTTTATGTGTTACAAATCAGTGCGCTCGTCGTGATAATCGTTCAATCGTACAATCCAATATCAGCAATCGGTCGAGATTACCGGTGTCTCCTTTTTGTGTAGATATAGATATATATATATATGTGTACATATATATACTATATTATATATACAGATCAATTCTCCAAGGGTGTGAATTAAACGCTTTTACATACTTTTTGTTTTCTTCCTTCTCTTCGTAATCTCCACGTCGTCGTAATCGATTCTCTCGCGTTTTTTTTTTTTTTTTTTTTCTTTCTTTCGTCGTTGATTAGTATACATAATGGCAGTCCGATCCGTTTTGTTTGTTTTTATTTTTTTTGTATTTTTCTCACGTTCACTCGTCGTTCGAATGGGACGAAGTCTCCGATCCGCGAGACTCGTGTGTGAGCGAAGGAGGGACAAAATATAATTCGTCTAAAAAAAGAGAAAAATAAAGAAAAATAAAGAAAAATAAAAATAGTATATCGTGTTTTCGTCAATCGACGAATAATACAATGGCAACAATAATGATAATTCAACGATGATAAGAATAAATATCAGCTATGTGCATAATTCACGTGCCCTGTTTGACTATATGTAATAATTAAAATTCCTTTACACTATTTATATCCGCGATAATGATAAGCTGTCGTATTCGGATGTTTTGTTTTGTTTTTTTTTTTTTTTTTTTCGCTCCCGCATACCGAGGTATGCGCTTTGTTTTTCTTTTACCAAATCACTGAGGCGATTTTTTTTTTCTGCTTGTTTAATACTCGAATGTCGTCGGGCTGTTACGTCGCTTCATTCTCTTTGACTATAAATTCCTAGTAACAATACTGTGAGCAAAGTAAACGTTAGACGCGACGAAGAATCTAATAGCACGTCCTTCCACTGGCCTTTGTATTCTTTTATTCTTTTTCTTTTAATTCTACGAGTCTCGAATCTTTTAAAACTACGGGTAAAAAAAGCGAGAAGAAATATTGTTTTCAGGGATACGAGAGAGAGAGAGAGAGAGAGAGAGATAGATAGATAGATAGACAGGATCGAGAGATAGAGAGATATATCCGGAAAATATGGAGAAATATATTTGTTTTGTTTTGCTGTTTCTATTACTTTTATGTACTGCGATAAGGACCGTTGCGCTTTGGCTCGTTAAAATCGATTAGTCTAAATCGAAAAAAATGATCTCACGTTCGCGTCGATATCGATGAGTCTTTCAAATTTGCGTGATTAAATGAGTTTCTAGTGCGCAGCCGCGTATTCTGTATAAAATGTTTATCTCGTTAACGTTACGAGTATTTTATATGTATATATTTATTCTCGATCGAATGTTATCGGGGTATATTACGAGAAAAGAAAAAAGAAAAAAAAAAAAAAAAAAAAAAAACGACATTATCGGAATAAAAATCGAAAGTGAATTATAAAAATATAATCGTGTAGGCATTTTTTTTCTTCGCTTTGCCAAAATGCATTTAACGAAATTCTATCGTCCTTACCAAGTCGATTTGTCTCACGTAATCACCGTGTCAGCGTACGAATTATTGAATTCAATTAATATTAAAACTTTATATAATGAAGCAATCGATGGAAATTTGTGCGATCCGATGACTGCTGCAGCACGTGTGTAATCGACATCTATTAAGCTCACCGACAGTCATTAAAACCGGCCGTGAGAAAAATCAACAAGTGGACGACAATGCTTTTGAAGCGATTAAAAAAAAAAAAAAAAAAAATAGAAAAAAAAATAACATATCCGTTTTGTCAAACAATAAACGCATACAATCTTCTCTCTCTCGGTGAGAATAATACAAGAGATGCCTTCCGGAGGCAGCTACGTAATTAATAATTAATTAACAATATTAATAATAATCAATCAATTGATTATCAATCAATACTCCGAATAATAGGCGAGTTTCACGAGACTTAGTCGTTGAATGACGCTCTCTCGATTAACAACTCTACCGCATTTAATAAACCACAGCCAAACTTTTTGGTGCGACTACAGCGCGTTTTCCTGCTTAATTCTTCGTTTATCTTCGTCCCTTCGATTAACGAAGGGACAGGCAGGATAAGCAAGCAGGCAGGCAGGCAGCAGACAGACCCATTGGGTCTTTTTAACCTTCTGCTTTGTTTTGTTTCTTCTCTTCTTTTTTTTTTTTTCTTCTTTTTGGTTTCCTTTTTTTTTTTCTTCTAAATTCGTCATATTTCTCACGTCAATGAGAAAAGTACGATATTTCGTTTTTTTTTCGTCGAGTCTACATTTTTCGTGTCTTAACTACCGTGATCCTGATCGAGTTCGTCGAGCGACTCGAGACGCGCTATCGGCGCCTCGTTGATTGTAAATTCCCACGACATATCCTCGCTGGCCTGTCGGGAGCTCTCCTGTCTCTGCGAACTCGACGGACCGTCGCCGACTTGCTGTTGTCTACTGTCCAACGATCTCTGATGACCGATCGTCGAATCTTTTCGATGAACATCACCGCTACGCGGACGCTGAAGGCTCGACGATCGAGAATCGGCAATCGGCACTTGAACGACGCAACTCCATGGATCCTCTGTCTCGGACTCGGAACGTTTGTTGAACGAACTGTAACTGAAAGTCGTGATACATCAAATTTTGGAAGATAAAAATTCTTCACTGCAAAGCGTTGACGACTGTTGGATCAAAGATCCGAATTACGAATGTACGTTTTTTCAAAATTCTATCTCACGATCTTTGGATCTCAATATGATAAAAATTTCGTAAAGATTAATATCAATTAAAAATCATTAATTTCAATGATTTGCCAATTAATTTTTTTCCCGAAAAAATCTAAACTGTTTATTCATAAATTAATAATAATAAATCATTTACAGTACCAACAGTCGCAATGCCTTATTATAGTGATAATCGGTTTTATGACAATTGCCGGTAGTAAAAAAAAAAATTAAAAGACTGTAATTTACGAAACGCTCACCCAGTGCGGAATTCTCCTCTCCTGAATGCGGCTGGTTGGCTGTGCCAGCCGTACGGTTGTTGATGAGACTGTTGTCCAGTGGTCGTCGGTACCGCAAGATCGACAGGTTGACTCTGCGATCTCGTCGGTGCCGTTCTACCGGTCAGTGCTGTTTGCAACGCTGTCGCCAAAGCGGAAGTGTCCGACGTTACCGTCAATCTCGACGTTCCCGATGACGTTGTCGACGCCGGTTCTCTGCTCGCTGGCGCCCTGACAAACCGCCCACGATAAATTCAGTAATCGAAACGCAGAAAATCAATTATACAAATATTACAGTAGCATTGGCATTTCGATAGTTTCAGCTCTGCGACAGCTCTCCAATAATCACAGCACTACAGCTTAACTTTATCTTTTTTTGCCGACGATTTTCATCAAATATATCAATGATATATCAATCGATTTGTTATTTTACTCGTAGCCAACAGATACTTGAAGCTCGTGAAATTATTTACAGTGTTAGTTTCGTGTGTTTGTGTGGAATTCGGGATGCACCGCTAAATTGATGTCATTCCTAATCGACGAAAGAGCGAAGGCATGTATTTCCTGAGATTCGCATATCGTCCTTCACGTGTTTCAAATTTTTTTTTTTTTTTTTCATTTTTTTTTCTTCAATTTATCACACAATTCGGCTAAAAATCTTTGACATAAGTCAGATATGGAAAATTCACGCGAAGAGATTCAACGACCGGATCTTCCATGCGATGACGAGGAGGAGATGGAGGACGAGGAGGCGAATGAAAAATTGAGAAAAAATGTTATTTCCGCGACAATATCAGAGAATAAAGACAATCGTACGATTTACGCGAGAGAAAGGAAAACATATCGACGCGACAAGGATTTGTCCGCTGAAAGTTTGTGGGACGTTCTCAACAGCATGGAGCAACGAGGGAAGGAGAGTCAGAGCGGTAAACGTCGCAGTCACATGAGAACGAGAAAATCACGGAGTCGAAGAATATCGCAGCAAACGAAAAATCCGCCGAAGATACCGCGACGAGTATTCGGTGTTCTGCGACTCTTGCGTCACGATAATTTTCTTCGTTGCGTCGCGCGTTTCTACAAACCGAAAGACTACTGAGAGGACCAATACGCAAGGAAGATACAACGATGTTCTATCGAAATAAGAAATAACGTGCCTTCGAATCGTCAAAAAAAGAGATTTACGTCGAGCGACAAGATACAAAAATTTGTCGTATCTGCAGTTTTTTTTTTTTTTTTTTTTTTTTTCCTCAACGTGTAATACATTATAGATAAATGATATAAATTTTTGCAGAAATAATTGTTGTGTTATATTCGTCACCTTCGGAACTTATCCAATCTTTCCAAAATAAAAGACGCCGAAATCAAATGCAACTGATCCAGTGATTTTGATAGAAGACTTTTCCGGCGTACGGTTACGACGAGTGGACAAAGAAAGAAAGAAAAAAAAAACGTATAAATATCGATTACTTGCATTATCTTTTACATCGTGTTACAACTGCCGCTAGAGTGAGAGGAATGGAAAAGAAAAAAAGTGTACTTTCGGTGCTAATCGTGAATTAACGTAATTAGGTCGCGTGGGCAATTTATTTTATTTTTTCCAACGACCGACTGATATCCGCCACGACGACGCGATAACTAGAAAGATGATCTTGTTATAGTGGAGGAAAAAACATCGAGTTTATTTTTTTTTTTTTTTTTTTTACATTTACCGGAATAGAAAAAAGTGTACTTTCGGTGCTAAGCGTGAATTAACGTTATTAGGTCACGTGTACAATTTATTTAAATTTTTTAAGACCGACTGAGATTTACCACGACGACGCGATAACTAGAAAGATAATCTCGTTATCGCGAAGGAAAAACCATCAATTTTTTTTTTTTTTTTTTTTTTCTTAAGTATATTTACCGGAAGAGACCGTGCGATGTACTCGGCTGTATCTTGCCGTTTCCGTTGCTCGAGGCGGACGGTGGTATGGTCGGGGGTTGCGGTTCGCTCGCCGATCTTTGTGCCAAAGCCGGTGGCCTCGATGTCGTTCTCGTTGATGCCGCGGGTGCTGTACCCGGCTGCGTCATCTCGATACTCGAACTCTCCTTCGACGAGTTCATAGTTTGTTGGAGTAACGCCAGGATAAGACGAATATCGCCGGCCATCGAGTGCTCCAGAGAGCTCACTTGGCGGGTCAACTCGTCTATCCTCGTGTTCATCTCGTCGAGTGGCCGTCCGGGTCCGCTTTGAAAATCACCTGAAACAATCGTCACAAAAGCCGGTTATTAGTCGTCCAATTTTCACGTTCCATTTCACAAATTTTACCATTTAAATGCATTTTTATGTAATGTTGAGAATACTGACGGGTATTACATATTTATTCAATGGAAACGAAATCATTTACGCAAATTTAATTATAATACAGTCAACAATAATAACATTTTCGAATGTTTCATTTACCTCTTTCGCTCCAAAAGACAATTTCAATTTTATATTATAACTTATATTATAAACATAAGTTCGAGAAAAGTGTTTTTTACACATTTTTACCGTATAAAAAAAAAAATTGAAAAATCTAAAAACATTTATATGTATTCAGAAAAATTAACGAATCATTTTCGTAAAAAAAAAAAAGTTGGGTTTTCGGAAAATTTGTTGACCAATTTATTTTTTCATCAATTTGTTAATAATATTTTAGAATTATTATTATGCAAAATTAATCTTTTCAGTATCTTTAATATGCATGATTTTTTTCAGATTTTTATACCATCGCGAAGTATTTGCAATTTTCTCTCATTTTTCTCGAATTTATGCGAAATGAACACGAAACGGCAGAACTACTTTAAGTTTCTCGAAATTAATGATTTTTTTTTTTTTTTTTTTTTTTTTTTTTTTTTTTCGGAATTAAAACATATAAATGAGATACCGTGCGAGTGAGGATGCTGAGGCGGCGAGGGTGTCGTATAGTGGCTCGAGGTCGTCGACGGTGGATGAACGACGTTGTGTGTCAAACAACTTTCACCGGCAGCCGAACTCCTCCGGGGTGGTCTCGTCAACGGGGTCGTCACTGGGAGAACACAGACAATACGAGGGAGGTGACCAATGGCTGAAGGTTTCAATCGACAAGTACGTGAAATTGCTAATTTCCTTTTTTCTTTTTTTTTTTTTCTTCTTCTTCTTTTTCAAATTGTTACAAGAGAGTTATTCAACGTGTTGCTATGAAGAATTAGAGATGATATACGGATAAAGAAAAATTGGAAGAGCCGAGCGTGCGAACGGCTCTTCGCAAACCAACACCAAAGTATAAATTGCATTCTTTCTTTGGAACTTTGGACATTGTGTGAATGATAATGTAGTTTTTGTGTTTTATTATTTGTTATTTATAGTTTTTAATAATCAATCACATCTAACGTATGTTTTGTATGTGCTGTGAGTGCTTATGGTTTTTTTTTTTTTTTTTGTAATATGAAATATAATAGACAAACTGCCGGTGATGCGTCCTCCTACTGATGCTGCGGTTGCGCTTTCGTGTTATTTTTTTTTTTTTTTTTTTTTTCGTTCACTTTTTTTTCCGTTTTTTTTTTTTTCTTTTCTTGTATCTTTAGCTCTCACCTCGCGTTTCTCTCTACCGTTCCGTACAATAATATACTTACTCTGCTTAGCGAGGTAGTCGTGACTCGTTAGAGGCTGAAGATGAATCTTGTGCTGCCGTAGATCCGGTATGCTGCGCTTGAGATGGGTTAGCATGCCTGAACAACCAGGTTTTCAAGGTGTTAAGGAATTTTTCTTTCTGTTTTTTTCGCACTTTTTTTTTGTGTTTTTTTTTTTTTTTTTTTCTTTATCTTTTTTATTTTTCGGACTTTGAGTTTTTCTCTCGAACGAACGAACAAACACTTGCTGGGAGAAATACATCGAACGCACATCAACTGTGTTGTACTTACGTGTACGCGTGAAGGGAATTTCTACTGCGGTGAGAGCGCCGATTTTATCGAACTCGATAGACAAATCGAAGAATGCGATTAGTTTATCGATAACGAATAATCAACGATGTGAATTTTAAACAGTGCCACAAGTGTCGTATGAATAAATTCTTTAGACTCGCAAAGTAATCGTTACCATTTGAAAAATCGTCGTTCGTCCAAATTTGCGTCAAACTGCCGCCAGACGCGCGACAATTGATTTTTTTTATTCATACTTCGTAGGAAAGTGTTATATTGTGTGTGTTAAATAAATTCACGGTGCAGCGAGGACGTGGTATTTATTTATCTCGACGTAACATGCGAGTTTCGTAACGTAAGCTTCGTCATCAAAGACGCAATGATGTAGTATCGACATTTATTTTTTTTTTGCATCGCAATTCGTTCACAAAACACACGATGTAGAAAAACGAGACATGCAGTCATTCCTCATTATCACAAATTTAACGATGAGTTACTTCTACGAAACGATAGTAAAGCTGTACAGAAGGGCTCGTTGGAGGGGGGGATACAAACTTCGAGAGTTCGAGATCGAAGATGAACGATGAAAAGAAAAAAAAAATGAATGGATGGGAAAAAAAAAAGAAAAAAAAAAAAAAAATGGGACTCACCGGTTATCGAGTTTAGCGTTGAGCTTCTCTGCTTCGGCTCGTCGAACTCGAGATTGAGCGGCGTGACGTCCTGTCCTGCTTTGTCCGTACTGAACTCCAGAATTCCGTGACCGCTACCTTTCTCGCTATAAACGCGAGAGGACGAGAAAACAGTTTTTTATTAAAGAAAAAAAAAAAACAAAAAAGTACTTCTATTCGGAACATTCTTATTTTCATTATTGTTGTTATTGTTGTTATTATTATTTTATAATCTCACAAAACCCGGTAACGTGACTCCGACGATACTTACTAGTCATCCTGTTCGTCTTGAATGGATTCTTGTCGACCCGTGGGAACGAGACTCGTATTGGGAAGACCGCCTGAACCGTATCGACATCTCGGTGGACGGAATGCGAATCTTCTCGCGTCTACGTCTACGTCGGTTGGCGTACTCACGGGAAATCGCGCTGATATTGGATCGACTCCCGCCTGTTCTTCCTGAAAAAGACATTTAAACGAACGATTTAAACGACTTTCCAATGATATATCGACGAGATATGAAAAAAGTAAGGAAAATAAAAGTTTTATCGGTATTCGCGATCAAATACTCGACCAGCTTTTCATTTGACAATTTTTTTCACGATTCAGTTCGCGAGTTTCGAGCATTTAGAGTTTTTAGCCAATGAGAAGACCGGATGAGATGGCGCCACTGGTGCCGAAGCTTTCTTATTGGCTATAAACTTCAAATGCTTGTATCGTCGATATTTGAAACTTTGGAAAATTTTACCAAAGGAAAAAAAAACTCTGTTTTAAATGCAGAAAACGTTTTAAATTGTCTGCTGATTTTTTTTTTTTTTTTTTTTTTTTTTTTTCGATCTTTCGCGTCAATATGTAAATTTATGATATTTCAGTATCAATGATGAAAAAAAGATCATTAAAAGGTTTAAACTTACGTCGCGCATGTTGAACGTGATTTCGAGATTCTCGATAAACGAACTGTGAAACTCGGGATAGAGAGCCAAAACGTCCAAAAGATCGTCTCTGTGAATCTTGTGAAGATCGCAGTAAGTCAGCGCCCTCACATTGCACGATGATTTTCCGACTGTCGAATGCTCGCAAGGATTCTCGCCGAATATGTCCGGTGGATTGAGAATAGCCATTACAATGTCATTCTTTAGTATTTCGATGCTACCGCGTGATATGAAGTACAGAGAGGTGAGAACATCGCCGCGATGAACCAGCGTATCGCCCGGTGGTGCATGTGTCGTTTTGAACTTAAGGGACAGCGCTCTGTCGAATGGTTAGGAATGTATTCAATACGATTAATCGAAATTAATTCATACCATTGATGAATTCGAAGCGGCGACCCCGCGTAGAAAAAAAACTATATGTAGAATATATCGATAAAGTATATCACAATTAACAGTGTAGACAACTTGTATGGTAATTCCATATGAGATGTTACACTGTTTCCATGGATGGCGATACGAGATCTACAATTGAGGAAAATTTTTTACAATTCAATATTACGTTATCTACTGTGTGATATACATTTCTCAAAAGTGTGTTTCAAATAAATTGGAAAAATATAACGCATGCAAGATATATTTACCAAGACGCTAAAAATGATGAGAAATTACCGTACGACGGATATATTTTTTCATATGTTTCAATTCCTTGGGCGCGGGGCGTGGGAGCGGCTTTTCTTTTTAACGAAATTCTTACCTCAGACATCCGGGAGTTGCTTTTTCAAAGGCTTTACAATTGCTGAGTAGGGTACGGTTAAGGTGAAGGCATATGTCGGCCTGTAAGCACTCGGGAAAGCCCTTTAGCACGCTGTTCATATCGATACCGTTCGTGTAAGTCCAGGCGTGCTGAAAGTATTCCTCGAGACGCTGTCTCAATGGATTTGGTATCTGATGAAACCTTATGAATTCACGTACGCGCAACATTTGCGTGTGATACCTCGCTGTACCGCTATAAAGCCTCTGTATTATCGCCGATACGTTACCGAATATACTCGCGTACATGAGAGCTGAAAAATTATATAGAAAAACATAAATTTTGTTATTAAAGCTCAACACCTTCAAATTAAAAACGTTTGGTTGTCTTACGACCTAATTAGGCACCATTTGGTAAGCAAAATGAATAATAAATATATATATTTTAATCAATTATTTTCTATGGATAATACAGATCGATGAATTTTCATACTTACATCCTATTAGCATCACTATTATGGTGAATATCTTTTCGGCGTCTGTGTTCGGCGCAACGTTACCGAAACCCACGGACGTGAGACTGCTGAATGTGAAGTACAATGCTGTGATGTAACGACTCTGAAAATCGATGGAAAAGTCATTTTAATTATACCAATTTTCGTTTTTTTTTTTTTTTTTTTTTTTTTTTAATAAATGGTTTTCCGATTTAGTGATTTTTGTTTTAATTCTATGATAATTTTAGTTTTTGTACAATGTGAAGTACAATGCTGTGATGTAACGACTCTGAAAGTCGATGGAAAAGTGATTTTAATTATACCGATTTCCGTTTTTTTTTTTTTTTTTTTTTAGTAAATGGGTTTCCGATTTAGTGATTTTTTTTAAATTTTATGATAATTTTAGATTTTACCTTTATACTGGGTCCACCGGTATTATTGTGAAGATAAAATTGATGCGTGTCGTTCGCCAGTATATCCAGCCAACCGACTTTGCTCTTGAGTCCCGGTCTCTCGGCGTTACCGATCGCATACCTTTGCGCGAGAAACAGAGAGAAAAGCGTACAGAGAAAGTACAGCTTTTACGCTGATAAAAATTGAAAAAAAAAAAAAAAAAACGACAAATAATCGAAAGGATATCGTTATTCTTACCAAACGCATGCCATCCAATGAGCAATCAGTGCAAAGGTTGCCATCAACAGTAGAAGAACCGCCGCACCGTACTCGCTGTATCTGTCGATCTTTCTCGCGACTCTGACCAGACGAAGAAGACGCGCTGTCTTCAGAAGGCCCATTAGGGTCGTTGTCTGAAATACACGATATTCTTTTCTTTTTTTTTTCTTTCCTCTCTCGACGCGATACGCACGTTGCGATTTTTTTTAGCCCCGTAAAACGCCACAGGCAGACATCTGCTCGGAAGTGGTCTCTCGTTAAGCGATACTTTTCGAAATTTAAAAGAAAAAAAAAAGGGAAAAGAGAAAACAAAATTACCGAAGCGTCGCGGTGACGTTGTCGTTTAATCGATGAAATTGCCGTGAGACCAATTCCAGCAGATTTCGGGGCTTTCGGGAAGCAGATATCAGGCTTGCTGGAGAACACAGGAACGATAATGGACTGCGCGGAAAATTGGCTACTCTCGAGACGAGAAATTGAATTAAAAAAAAAAAAAAAAAAAAAAAAAAAGGATTAACTATTTCGATCAGCGAAAATTTACACAAGAAGCCAATTTTCCAGTTAACAATTTTCTCGAGAGAATGAGAAGAAATAGACTGAAGTCGGGGGATTTCGAGGGATAAAGAGATAGGGGATGATACAAAGAGCTCAATGAGCTCTCAACTCTTTGACCGATCATCGCGTGCTTCGGCGATACTACAGAAAAACTGCAAACACGTCTATGGAAAAGCGCATCGGTCAAAGGATTGAAAAAATAAAAAAAGAAACGTTGATTTTCGTGGACAATGCGATAGAGGGATAGCGGGTGTCTGGCGGATATTTTAGCCTAATGGGAAAAAACGAATTCATGCAGAGTATATATATATATATATATATATCTATGATGGGTAATAAATAGGGGACTCTTAACGCAATCGTCTAAATTGTATGTACGGCTAGAAACGATTAAACAAACGCATATGATAGAGTAATGGATAGTAGTATACAGAAGATAAATTACGAAGGGGAATTGAAAGGAGAGAGACGAAGCACCCAAGCGATTAATTAATACGGCTTTATGTTTTTTTTTTTTTTTTTTTTTTTTTCAATTACGCGCCAAAAAACAGCTTATGGGAAAATTGATCGATATCACGATCATGAAAATCGATTAATCGTTAAAGAGACTTTTATCATCGAGTCGTTTCGTCGATGAAATTTTTTATAATTCATAATTGATTTTCTCGTGTATCGATAAAAGTCTCTTTTAATTAGGCGAATGCATCTTTAAATTATCTATCAGCGAAGCTTGGCAAACGGAAGCAATGATATTTTTACAATACAAGTTCGCAATGTTCAATGATAATAGTAATAACGATAATTAATCAAAGTAGGGATTTAAGGCATCAAACGGAACGGAGGATTTTTCAACTGAATTTTTTTTAGACGTTATTGTAAAAAAAAAAAAATAAAAAAAAAAAAATGGAAAAAGCTTTAGAGTAAAATAAATCAAAAGAGTTTTCGTATAGTTATTACAAGTATAATAGGAAACCCGATATTATATGTATACCTTGAATCCGCGTACTGATGTTTCGAGAGAGAGTGAGTGGCTTGTCTCGAGGGTTGCGTTTTTTTTTTTTTTTTTTTTTTTTTTTTTTTTTTTTAAGGGTTTTTTATAGTCATACATGTAGGTGTGTCTGTGTTTTCGTGATCGAAGTAAGAAAACGCAAACGTAAATCGTGCGTATAAGTGAACAAAATTTGGCAGAAACTTTTCTTTTTTTTCTGGTGCAGCGGAAAGAAAAAGAAAACGGTAAAAACCGTAAGTGGGTGTAATACAATATAGTGAGCTTTTGGTTTTTTTTTTTTTTTTTTTTTTTTTTCGTGTACCAAAAAGTATATGCGTGTTTGCGTTATGTGTGATGAATACAGTGATTTAACTCGAACCCAACGCGATTACGCTTACGATTGTTGAAAGATTTCTTCTTTTTTTTTTTTTTTTTTTTTTTTTTTAAGCCGAACGTATCGTACACGCGAATCACGATATCGAGATTGTATCGATTGACGGGAAAAAATAAATATATAGATCGACCGTTCAACAGGTGTTTCTTTTTTCGTTATCCTTACTTTCGTTTTTTTCTTTTTTTTTTTTTTTGTTGTTTTTTTCACTTTGTCACATCGAAACCTCGTCTCTCACGTTCTCACGATCGTTCTTTCTTCAACCTTCTCATACAACCAGCCGCTCTTCCCTTGCATTCTCTCGTTCTTCATTTCTTCGACGCCTTTTGCACGATCCATCCAAAGTCCCTTGTTTCTCTCTCGCTATCTCACAATTTTGGGGAGACGATTTAACAAAAATTCGATGAAACGCGTAGCTTTTTAAAAAAACGATTAAAATTCATCTTTTTTCATTCGTCAATAAAATCTAACGTCCGGTTCTTGAAAAAAAAAAAAAAAGAATAAACAACGAACAGAAGTTTGAATTTCGTTAATTCGTCTTTCCAGATATTAATTCGCGACTGTCGCGATTCGACTTTTTTTTTTTTTTTTTTTTTTTTTTTTTTTCGAGACACGCGAATACAACAATAGTACAAATATTATGACAAAAAGTAAACGGAAAAAACGCGGGATTCGACGTCAATTTACGGATCAACTTTGTGCGTATAGATGTCGACAGAACGATGCAATACGATTGTAAAAAAAAAAAATATATAGTTAATACATAATTATAATTACAATAGAAAATAGAGTTTGAGAACGGTGTCGTGTGATTAAAGCGTATACATGAGATAAAAAAGTTTTGGTGGCGGTATAAAAATATTTGTGGTTTTTTTTTTTTTTTTTTTATACGGATATATAATTATTAAATAGTAGTAATTATAATTAAAAAAGAGTTCGGCAATTGTAATTGAAAAAATCTGCGTTGGAGAAAAAAAAACGTCAGGCTTTTTTTTTTGTGTGTCAACTAACCTCATCCTTGTCCAAGCCGAGCTACGGAAACGTGAAACTGGAGTTAAATCTCATTCGTCTCGATGTTTATTTTTTCATAATTTTTTTTATTTTTTTTTTTTTATGATTGTATCTTCTTTAATTAAAACATTCTTCAACAGCCGCTCGTTTCTCAATCGTACACACGTGCATTCGTGTTTGTTTCTCGTGGCTAATATTGATCGCGAGATTTACCGAAGACAAAAAAAAAATGTTCCCCAAGCGCTCGCACTCGCTCTCACTCTCTCGTTCTAACGCTCGGCTCGCTCTCTCCCCCGTCTTACTTTGCCGGACAACAAATTCGTCAAACTCACGATCACGTTTTCGAACCCAAATTATATGAAAATTTTAAAAAATATCTATATGTAAAATCCGAATCGATATTTCCGAAAAAAAAAAAAAAAAAAAAAAAAAAAAAATTCGCGCATCGAGGATGAATGACGAATCACTACCGTGTCTGTATTTGATTTATATATAAATTAAATTGATGCATATAAGAAAAAGAAGAACGAATTCCCAACACGCACGGCTATTTATAATTTTTTTTAATAATAATTGTTATTTTTTTTTTTTATTTAATTTAACGCAGTGCGCGCGAGGAGAGAGAGAGCGCGAAAAGAAAAAAACACAAATCACTGTGAATCATAGATATCCTCGCGTACAAAAATCATCCACAACATCGAACAAGTAGGATATAAAGTAACAGAGAGACAGTATAGTTGGTGAGGCTTGACACGGTGGGAGATTTATATATTCAAATGCTGTTCGGTTATTATGGAAGAACGAATCGGGCGGGAAGTGGAGAGAACCGTAGGAAATTTATCAGAATGAGAAGTTGAAGAATTTCAAAATTTGTTCTGATAGTTTGTTTTTTCTTTTTACTTTCGTTCTTTTTTTTTGTTTTTTTTTTTTTTTTTTCATAAAAATAAAGCGATCAAATCGGGTAATAATAAAGACGACTATTAAGTAAGACACATAATTTGAGTTTCTTTCAGAGTCTCTCGGATGGGTACCCGAAATACGCACTGAGAGTAATCGGTGCCCATTGCCGAAAGCCCATTCACCGTTACACGACGACAACGAGATACGTTCTAACAGGTATTAATAATTATCATTGTATTAGGCATACAGTTGGCAAAGAGAGATCAAATAATCTGTTGAAAATTCTTTTCTTTTTTTCGCTAACCATTTTTTCAATTTTTTTTTACGATTTAATTTAATTGATATTAAATAGTACATTATGCTACAAGGAAGGAAAGTGCGTGTTTTTCGCCGAATGTGAAGTTTGCTGCCCGAGCGAAGCGAGAACTGAAATCACACGATGTGAAAAAGCACTTCCCTCCGAGTAGCATATTATAGTTTTTTTTTCCGGCGACGTAAAAAAATTACCATATTTTTTACGCCTGCAACGTTTGTGGAAAAACGCGATTTGTTTCTAATTTTTTCCGTTCGGAGTATTTCTTCCCGTGAAAATCACTTTTTTGGCCGCAAAATTTACTATTTGCCGGCGGAGTTGACTTTTTTGGCCGAAAATTTCCTTTTTTGGCCGAAAATTTCCTTTTTTGTCTGAAAATTTCCTTTTTTGTCTGAAAATTTCCTTTTTTGTCTGAAAATTTCCTTTTTTGTCTGAAAATTTACTTTTTTGCCTGAAAGTTTACTTTTTTCCCCGCAAATTTATTTTTTCCCCTCTGGTGAAAACTTTCCACCCGTGTCGCAGGCATGGAATACGGTAATTTTAGCGTAGTCGGGAAAAAAATAATTTTTTTAATAGTACTAAACGTTTCGATGATTTAATCTGACTTTGCCGTTGGTGTAGATTCGCTCCGGACTATAACGAGTGCAGGAATACATTTTTCACCAGAAAAACGATTGTTATTTCGACAGAGAGAGAGAGAGAGAGAGAGAGAGAGAGAGAGAGGAGTGAGGAGAGAGACTGACAGACAGACAGATATTAAGACAGAGTTTGTTTGTCGTTAGAGTTTGCGAAAAGCGTTAATATAATCCTTACCTCGTCCGTATTGGAGCCATAAAGTAAAAGATCGAAGGGTATGGCGGCCACGAGATCAATTATGAACCATCCCTTCAGATAATGGACGGCTATCTTCATCGGACGGGATACCACCTCGTCGTTGTTGTTCACGAAGGTGGTGCGAAAATTTATTATTATGTCCACGATGAATGTGACGTCGACTGTACCGAATTAATAACGAGATTAGTGTAATAAGCAAATCTACTCGAAATGCAATTATGGTAATTCTACCGCTTCGTGTTCATTTCGCATAAGTTCGAGAAAAATTTCAAATACTTCTCTCAATGCTATTAAAATCTGAAAAAATTCATGCATACTAAAGATACTGAAAATATTAATTTTTCATAATAATAATTCCAAAATGTTATTAACAAATTGATGAAAAAATAAATTGGTCGACAAATTTCCCGTAAAACCAACTTTTTTTTTTTTTTTTAAGTGAATTAATGATTTATTCATTTTTCTGAATACGTAATGAATTTTTTCAATTTTCTTTGAATTTCGTGTTTTTTTCACACATTTTTTCCATATAAAAGAAAAAAAATTCAAAGCAAATTGAAAAATCTGAAAAAATTCATACGTATTCGGAAAAATGAACGAATTATTTTCGTTAAAAAAAAAAAGTTGGATTTCCGGGAAATTTGTTGACCAATTTATTTTTTCATCAATTTGTAAATAACATTTTGGAATGATTATTATGCAAAATTAATCTTTTCAGTACCTTTAATATACATAAATTTTTTCAGATTTTTATACCATCGAGAAGTATTTGCAATTTTCTCTCATTTTTCTCGAATTTATGCGAAATGAACGCGAAGCGACAGAACTACTTTAACAAGGAGATACGACTGTTTAGTAAAATATAAATTACGGAAATGAATTTTTTATGTAGTCTTTGTGATTGTGAAACGTACAAAAAAAAGTCACTCCCCGATATTAAAAACTATGGCAACAGTTTTTTTCTTTTTTTTTTTTTTTTTTTCTCGTGAAAAACGCATTGAATTCTTTCTTCAATTATTTACAACGTTTTTTAAGGAATGCTAATTACAAAAATGGAACATAATTACGTCTTTAATTCGACTAAATTTAGTGATAATGTGTTGCAAAAAAAAAATGGCATTTTAGAATAGAATTTATACTATTGAATCGCGAAAGAAAAATGCTATTCAACGGTATTAAACAGTTCGTAACGCCTTGACAAAGGGAAGAATATAAATAAATGTACGTACCTATAAAATCGATAATGGCGATCGGATCGTCGCTGTACTTCTTGGTCTTGCGGCTATTGTAGTCAGGTTCCGATAGAAGAAAAGCGGCAACGTATGGTGTGAATATCGCGGTGTACAGTACTAGAAGAAGTATTATCCAGTCCCAGACGGCTTTGAACGGTGAATAGTGAAGTATCGTCCACTTGTGTATCCGTGGAGATTGTAACTTATACTCTGGTAAAACATCAGCGCCAAGGGACAGCACCTGTTAATAAGAAAAACAAAAACAAACAATGCAATAGTGAAAAAAAAAAAAATGTGTTATATCTCTTATTTTTAAAGAAGAGGGCGAATTAAGTATCGACCTCTCGCGCGGAGAAACGCTTCGCGTCGTGACCAACCGGACTACTTTCAGCCATTTTTTAATCGTAACTCCCATTGAATGAGCGGCAATCGATTGAAAAACTCGAAATTGAAATTAGTACGATGTAATAATGTTACGAACGAAGAACCACCGACAACACGACGGTCAGTATCGTACTGATTGGAAGAATCTCCTGAGAGAGCCGAAGGTAGAGAACGCGAGCCGAGAGGTATACGAGGCGAATGAGGACGTAGGTCAGGGCGCACCCTCCGTGTTGGCTTTCACCCCTCGATACTCTCTCCTGCGATCCATGTGCGAACTAGTTATCGCTTGTTCAAGGGGCCCTCTGCTCGATGTAGCGCACGCGGAGGCAATCGGGCCAACAGCCCATACCTTACCGCACGAACTTCCTCACCTGACTAATTTCTCACTACGAATCTAAACTAAATCAACATCCTGTATTGACGTACAAAAACAAATAATAACTATAATATAACTTTGAATTTTAGTTCAAAGGATTAGTTCTAAAATTCAATATTAACGCGATATTAATGTTTTTCTGATTATAATTTCATTGCGAAGACAATTTTTTTTTTTTTTTTAGTATTGCCGTAATGAAAAATTGTTTATTGTTATTTATTATTCGTAACAAAAGAAAAGATATGGGAACCGAAAATTTAAAGGTTAATTCCAAAGTTTAATATTAACAAAATATTGGTATTATTTGTATAGCGTTTTGGTTATAATTTGTAAAGTGTGATAAAATATTTCTTCTACCGATTGGCAAGACGATCTTTTTTTTTTTTTTTATATTGTTACGAAGAAAAATTGATGATTGTTTTTGTTTACGAGGGATTAAAGAAAAGGTGTTGAAGCGAAGAAAGTTGAAGATTCAAGTTTGTTAATCGATGCGCCTTGAAAATAGCGAAGAACCCGTGGATCTCGTGCTAAGGGCTTTCGGAAGTCTTCAATCTCATTTAATCGTTGGTATGATGTATATACGCGTATAAGAGTGATGTGGATAGCAATTTTGCCACAATTTGCTCGGCTACTATAACGAATAGTACGGACGTACATTCATCGATCGGTTTTATTATCGTTGGATCACGCGCGCGCCACTGGCCTACAAGTATTAAACGCCCTGCACACGGTAAAGCTTCATCCCTTGTCATATGCGCTCTAATGTGTGTATACATTACAGTTCGGTGCACCAAGTACACGCGTGGGAATTATGCCAAGAGGCTTGTACTTTCAGTAGGAACGAGCCATGCACATCGATGGTAAAGATAATAAACGTTTCTAGCGACAATTTTTTTTTTTTTTTTTTTTTTTTTTTTTTTTTTTTTTAGTAAAAATAACGATAACCACAAACACAAATTTTTTTAATAAGCATATATGTACTTTGTTCGGAATATAGTGGAGACAAATATTATTTCGTTGAATTTTAATTTTTTTAATTTTTTTTTTTTATATAATTGAATCGAACGAAAGTTTCGTGTCCGTGCATCCCTTACCGTCGACAGGGTAGAGCCAAATTTCTCTCTCTTTATATAAACACCGAAATACGAACGAATTGCGCTTGCCACCGACATTTCGACGACCAACTTTAAACGCATCTCATCGAATTAAAATTGGGATCTCCCTTTCGGTCTGTGAGATCCCGAGAGTAGAAGAAAAAGAAGCCTAAAGCCCCCACGGACACAGTAGTCACGGCCAGACGAGATCAGACTGAGGGCTCAAATCTCGTACGCGCTTCTCCCTCCACGTACTCTCGTATTCGAAAAACATCAAACTCGGCACGGTGAAAGTTATAATCACGTATACGAGATGCGTTGTGGGTGCAAATTCGTCAGTACGGACAGTACAAGAGGCCGGCAAGATTCAGAGAATGCATTCGGGGAGATCGGCGGTTCCTAAAATAGGAGCTTTGCCCGAAGGCACGGAGGGAGAGGATGCGTGAGTGCGTACGCACAACTCGGTGGTAACTGACTCTCACTGAGTCTCATGGGAGCGAAGAAAACGTGTCAAGATCATGGAGAGATGAAAGAAGAAAAAAGAGGAAAAAAAAAAAAAAAAAAAAGAGTTCATTTTTACGAGAAAAAAAAGGAGGACGTTGAAGAAGAAGAAGAAAGAGAGGAACGGCCATGAAGTGTTTTGATTATAGTTCACGTATGCAAACACTCCGTGTCAAGGCTCGTTATATTTCACACTGCCGTTGCCTCTCACGGATAATAATCATTTTCGTTGTGTTAAAAAAAAATCTACGCGTGAAAAAATTTTAATCGTTAAAACCTTTTTTTTTCGCCTCCGGCGCGTGTTTGACTGACATTTTGTTCGGAGTAAAATAGTCGACAGTTTGTCATCAGCGGGGAGAAAAACAAATATAGAATATATTCTTGAAACGATGAGTGAGAATTTTTTCTTTGCTTCTTTTCTCCGATGGCATTTGCGAAAAACAGGGAATTTTCGATATTTTTAAAAACCGATATATTTGCTTTACGACGAAATTTTGGAATTTTGGAAAAACTCGAGAATAGTAAGTATTTGACAACGTTATTTCAAACCGTTACCGTACAACAAAAAATCTGTGAAAAAAAAACATGAAAGAGGGACTTTAGGACT
This sequence comes from Cryptus armator, assembly GCA_963971235.1. NCBI lineage: Eukaryota > Metazoa > Arthropoda > Insecta > Hymenoptera > Ichneumonidae > Cryptus > Cryptus armator. The sequence goes on along the minus strand of OZ020241.1, from coordinate 10,214,829 downwards.
CGTGACTCGCAATTTCTTTTTTTTTTTTTTTTGCATAAAAATGGAAATATCGTAAAAATATTTCGGAATGTATTTTTCCACAGTGACTTCGACAACCATATTGGCTGAAAGTCAAGCAAAACATTGGTAGTTGAAAAAAAAAAAAAAAAAATTGATTTTTTGTGTATTTTATTTTCGAGAGAATACTTGCAATTCGATTGAAGCAACACGCGTATTTTACGGTCAGTTTATTTATCGGCAATGAACGTCTAAATAAAACCCCGTAAAGGCGAAACAATGAATTGTTTCGACGACAAATGTAACGTCTCGGCTATCGAAATATCCCGCCAAGAATAATAGAAACGTCTGTTGAGAATGAGTCGTGGAGCTTTCATACCGATAACATTTTGTAGGAAAAAGAAAAAAAAAAAAAAAAAAAAAAAAAGGAGACAAATGTTGTCACGTCAATGTGTACCTCTTTCGTAATAGTACCCTTGAGTTGCGCCTGAGGCCCTCCATTCTCGAGCAAAAGACTCTTCGTACTGCCACCCTTGACTCGTACGCTACTCCACCGTTGTCTCGGTATTTCCGTCATTGTGCGATCGATTCCCTGTCTCTCGTGATCCTTCAGTGAGCCGCTTTTAACGCCGTGCGGTAGAAGAACATTGTTCGTTGCCGTGGGCGTTGGTAGAGGAGTCGACGCTGTCACGGCGGTCGTCGTCGCGACGGATGCATTTGGCGGTTGTACGATATCGAGAATTTCAAGTTGCCCCAGGAGATGCTCCGACATCGCTCGAGGGGACTTAATGCATGTCATTGCCGTTGGGGCGAACGTGGTTGCCGATGATACCGATTTCGTCAGACGTTCAGAATTGATCTTATCAAGACTACAATTTTCCTGCTTCAAGTTTAATCCGACACCGCGACGATTTCCAGAACTCAACGATTCTCTTCCCAACGGTAGAGTTACCGATCTTCTCGACCAGATTACACTCGATTTTTCTATCGTCGTACCGGACTCCAAATCTTCCTCAACGTAACTATCCCGCGCCTCTTCCAATTCCGTTAAAGGCGCCACACTACCGGTCAGACTCTTCTTCGCCCCGACAAATCGGCGTCCATTCAACGGAAACGACGACGACGCGAACGAGCCGATCGACGATGTCGACGATGACGACGTCGGCGATAATGCCGAACGTGTTTTCGCTCGAAATTTCAAACTACCGCCGAATGTTCTCGGTCTGCTGCGTCTCGAAGCGCCGAAAACGAAGAAACCTCCGTTGCCGCAGAGGCTTGGCGTCGATCTCGTGTCAGCGATCAGACCGTCGCGCTCCTCCGATCGGCTTTCGCTTTCTTCGTTCAGATCGGAGGATATCTCGCTTCCCGCGCGTACGTAACTATCCGCACGGGTGTCGTTCGACGAACGACTGCGATCGTCCGACGAACTCGATAGTCTCGTTGCACCACCGACTGCCCACCTTGTGCCTTTCGTCAACGACGTGAACAAACCCGCCGAACGACGAGGATTCGCCGAATCATCCTCGGCGTTCCGCGACTGTTGGTCTTTGCTTTCGCTGTCGCAATCGGCTATCGAATCTCCACGATTGTCCGATACTCTCGACGAGTCGACCGACGTGTCGCGCGTCGATCGCGGCAATATTCTTTTGCGTCTTATCACGACCGGTGGAGGAAGACGATCGATTCTCCCATGCAGATCGCTCCTTATACCGTGTACCCTTGTCGCCTCTCTGTATGGCCTCAGCGCTATCAATTCAGCCGCCTCCACGACATCACCGACCTCCTCCACCTCGCGTTCCTCCGTTTCCTCCACCACGGATACCTCCTTTACGCACTTAGGGTTCTTAATATTCACTCTCGACTGCGCCACGGTGCAATCCCCTTTTCCCAACGACTTGTTTTCCTTGTATAGCTGAATTTTGATTGTTTTATTTTTTTTTTATTTTTTTTTTTTTTATATGTTTATTATCGCTTTGTTCGCTCGCTTATGATAATACAAATCCTTTACGTCGAATGATAAATTATCGACTTTTTGTTATTTTTTTTTTTTTTTTTTTTTTCGTTCGTCGAGTTGTGCAAAATTTTTTGTGGCGAAATGGGGAGAGAAAAGCAATGCTTTCAGTGTAGAAAAAACGTTTACAAAGAGACAACGATTATAACACGCGTTGAAAGACAATTGGGTTTGTTTTTTGTTTTTGTTGTTGTTATTATTATTATTATTATTATTATTATTATTTTGATACCTCGCGCCAATTAATCAGTTATCATTTCTTGATTGTTCTCGTACTTTTTTTTTTTTTTTTTCATTAAAATTAGTGGATGGAGTCGCGTCGACAGTCTCAGGATTTAAAGGTAAAGGTGTACAAGTGTTGTTATTATTTTTGTTGTTGTTGTTGTTTTTGTTGTTTTTACTTAAATTGCGTTAAACAGTGACAATAAAAAAGGTATATTATTTAATGCATAAACTTTCTCGATGTCAGTCTCCGTTAATGAAAAATTCGTTAAAACTTTTTTTTTTTTTGTTTTTGTGTAGACGACGGATATTTTCTTGAGGCGGGTCGATGCTCTTGATTTGTGCGTAAATTTTTTTTTTTTTTTTTTTTTTTTACTCAAAAAAGTTGACAGTCAAATTATCGGCGATAATTCACGAATTTTCACACTCCATTCGTATCATCGTAAATATAATCATAATAACAATAATAAATACGTTTATCTCTTCTTTTTTATTTTTTTGTTTTTTTTTTTTTATTTTTTTTTTTATATTTGGCACGTCTCGATGGATTCTATTGATTGCCCGATTATTTGAACTTTGAACTGCGTGACTTGAAGACAATTCTTGACACAGGTATAACGCGAGCAACAATGTCGCATTGGATTATCGTCGAATCGGTGCGTAATGTCGACGAGTCCATTCCACCGATACTGATAATAAGCCGCGTGGTAGTAGTTCGCAGCAACAGCGAAACGTCGTAATCGTTTTCGCAATAATGTACCTCACGAATTCGGCGCCACCACCCCTGCAGCTCTGTCGTCGACGAGTCCGCAGGTCCATCGAACTCGCGTAGCAGCAACAAAGTTTCTCTTATTATTATTATTTCCCTTATTTAATTCATTTTTTTCTTTTTCTTTATCAATAATATCAATAATGATTATTAATTTATATTCACAGCCTTGGAGATGATTTTTTTCTTTTAATCGCGTTTACAGCATCATTTAGAATATTTTTCTTCAACGTTCCTTTAGAATCTCGCTGTTTCTACTGAACACACGGGGAATAACGATTTTTACGTTTGACACCAACATTTTTTTTAATCGCTATTTCACGAAAGGAAAAATTAGAAAAAAAAACAAAAAACAAAAAAAAAAACAAAACAAACACGAGAATTAATCAATTTCCAGCCCCTCCCGTGTCGCTCGCTACTTATCGTGATGATAACACTGTTGATTTTTTTTTTTTTTTTGGTCGTATCACTTCGCAATAATCACCGTTCAAATGCACACAGTCTATTTAATTTTTTTTTTTTTTTTTTTTTCTTTTTTTCGCTATCGATATCTCCGAGATTGCTGCTTCTTTAATGCGCTGCCGCAATGTTGTTCTCGCCTCGAGTGTCCCTTCAATCTATCGTGGTTCAACGACTCTCCGTTGTCGATGGGGGTCTCAGCTTCTTCGTTCAGCCCCGAGCGGGGGTCGCGTTATTATGTTGGCCTCTCTCGCAAGGGGGATATAATACATAGATGATAATTCAGGACGTTGCGCTTGGAGACTAGGCGCGCAAAAGCCCCCGAGTCGCCATAACCCACCACCTGTGAGCCTACGAACGTATCCGCGCGCATCCCAACCCGACCCGCTTTCTCTCGCGAAACTCTCTCTCTCTCCCTCTCTCTCTCTCTCTCTAGTTGGTGTAGATTATTGATTATACTCTACTCGGCAGCCTGGACGCGCGTGCGCTCGGAAAAACCCCGATGATACCCGGCACTCTGCCCCACACTACGAGGGTTCGATGCTACCCTCGTTTTTCCTTTTCCACGAATCGACTTTAATGACTAACAAACAGTTGCGCGTATCGAGCAAACACGCGGCAACTATGGAGCGGTGTTCTAAAGCTCGCAAACCGAGTAAACTCCGCTTTGAGAAACTTTTTTTCCTCTAAGACCCATCAATTTCGAGTTACGAGCAGTTAAACTCTCCGCCAATGGGAGAACCTCCGCGAGATGGCGCTTCACTCGCCGCGCGATTCTCATTGGTCGAAAGGATTAACGGCTCGCAAATCGCGAATTGAGCGGCGAAAAAAAAAATCGAAATTGGGTTTCGATCTTTTTTCAACCCCTTCGATCGATCGATCTTTTTTTTTTTTTTTTTTTTTTCGAAATAAATACATGAAATTCTATATTGTTTTTTTTTGTTTTTCGATTGGGGTAATTTTTGTTTTTTACCTGTTCGGATCGTGGTTTGGCGCTTTTTTCATCCTGTTCCTTGGCAAGATCCTCGACGAGATCGTGAAGAAGTCTGATGTCTTGGGGGCTGGGGGAATCGACCCGTCCAGCCCCCACGCTCATGGCACTGTGGGGCGCCAGTTCACAGAGTTCACCAGAAACTTCGTTAATGTTATTGTACAAGTCGCAAGGGTTGTGATTTTCGAAGCTTGAGGCACTGCGCGCGAACGCAGCAGCCCCCTCGGCCTCCTCAGCCTCTTCCTCCTCTTCTTGCCACCAGGGCTTTGAACCCAACCAACCTGTCCAATCTGACTGATCGACTTCCTGACACTCCTGCACCGCGTTCACCCTTTCCTCGTACGCATCGCTCATTTAGCCCTCATTCGGACCGCAAACTCTCAATAATCCACCGATGACGCAATTTATCGATATCTATTAATTTTACGTTTTTTTTTTTTTTTTTTTTTTTTTTTTTTTTAATTTGTCTCTCGTGTTCGCGTTTTTTTCACACTTTTATCACTTTTTTATTATTATCGTTAGTAATATTATTGTCAAATTTGCAGTGATGGTTTTTATACTTTCTTCGTCGGATTTTCGTTATCGATGTATCAAACATCGGATATCTATGAAATTACCATATGAAAAAAAAAAAAAAAAAAAAAAAAAGAATTGTATGAAATATATGTATTTTTCGATAAATTTATTTTACACACACATCTGCAATTATATATATTTCATATGTATAGATTGCGGATGTATATGTGAAATACATTAATATCAGCGAAATTTTGACACACCGGATGTCGAAAAAAAAAAAATTGTATGAAATATGTGAGAAATGTATTTTCGTTTATAATTATCGATATTTTTCATATGCGTTTGCAAAGATATATTTGATTGAATAAAAAAATATATTGCAGATGTATATGAAAAATATAGTAATATCGACGAAACGGCAAGAATTTTATCACATTGCATTTATCATTTATTTCGTTCTTATAATTTTTTATATGTGTGTCTAACTGTTCGTATCGTGTCGTTTATATATCGAACCGACGCTCGATATTGAATCGGTTGGTTATTAGCAAGAAGAACACCAAGAAAGGTCAGGAAAACTATAGCGAAGAATGGGGCGAAGAAACGAAAATGGGAATTTTCATCCCCCGCGTATGAAAAGGCTGCGACGGTTCTCTGTGAAATAATGCAAGCGATAGGGTGAGGTAACGACGATGCAAGGACGCCTGGCGAGTCATTGATCACGCAGCCCGCTGCGAACCAGTCGAAGGTAGAAAAGAAGGGAAAAAAAAAGGAGAAACAGATAGAGAAAATAACGTCGCCAACCGGCGACGACCTTCGCGCGAGTAGCCTAGAGACGTTACCCCGTCACTCGATACTCGATTGTTTTCCTCGTTTGACCCAATATTAAATCAAAACAACGCAGTAACAATCCGTGACGGAAGTTCACGCGAACGCAATCGATGGAATTCTATTTCCGATATGGCATTGATCGAACCTCCACGCGCAGCTTTCTGTTTACGATAAAAAAGAAAAAAGAAAAGAAAAAAAAAAAAAAAAAAAAAAAAAAAAAAAAAAAAAAAAAAACGAATACACAGTAAAAATATTTGTACCCTTAACAAACATTTTTGTCCACAAACATCCCCAATTTTTTCTCTCCTTACTGTTAAAAAAAATTATTGACAAAGTCAACAAAAATGATTGTTAAAGTTACAATTTTGTTTCGTAAAAAAAAACAAGAAAATTTTTTTGGACGCGTAATAAAAAATGTATGCATTTCTTTTACTGTGTACGAGAAAAAATTGCGTTTACCCCAAAAAAAAAAAAAAAAAAAAAAAAAAAAAAAAAAAAAGTTCGTTTCATTCAACAAAAGTTTTTCGCATTTTTGAAAGTATTTTTTAAATGCACTAAATATAGTTGATTCAAACGAATCTTGTCTACGAAGTTAAACGGCGAACAATGCATACGAGAAACAAGAAAAAAGTTTCGCAAAAAGACGATAAAATAGTAACAAACTGTACGAGAAATGACTGTCGTTCTACTATTCCGATTTTTTTTTTCTTTTTTTTTTCCGTGGTATCTATTCGCGTTTACTCTACATAACGGGAGGTTTATTATTTTATTCGAGTATAGAATAGCTCGGTGTAAAGTATGAAACGTGGTCACGGTCATCGTGCGATAGTAACAATACCGGCATAAAAAAAAACGGCACGTTAATTATGTAAGAAGACACAATTTCCATTGGCGAGGATAGAGTCACGTACACGAGGCGCGTTAGCGTCTAGAGATACTTTGTTAGAACGAGATATCATCGTCGACACGTTTCGTCGCCTGATTTCCGATGATTTATCCGAAGTTTCTTACGTTTTTCGAATAATTTTTTTTGCTTTTTCTTGTTTTGTTTTTTTTTTTTTTTTTTTTTTTTTTTTCTTTTCTTTCTTCTCGAGACGAACGAAGCTGCGTGAGAAAGGAGCTTTTTGGCAATAATCCCACGTGAAACAATAACAATCCGCGACGAAGACTGAGCACCGAGTGAACAGTGATATTCGAATGAACGGTAGCGAAAGAAGTTTTGAAATAGTTGAAGCGTTATGTAGCGAACGGAGAGCCGACGTTTGGCGGGGGAGAGGGGAAAAATGTTTCCCGGATGTGAGAAAGATTTTTTGGCAATGATCCGACCGACAATGTAGGAAATTTAGAGGAAGAGAGGCGGGGGGAGGGTTGCTGGCTGGAGCTTCACGACGGTGGGGGATGAAAGAAGATCGATTCTCATCGAGAAAGGTATATACAGGAAGGTGGAGGCACTTTCGGAGATAGGAGGCGACACATTTGGCAAAGCTTTCCCAACGACACGAAAGAACGGTAAGCCACATGTAGGCCATGTGCTCCACCTAAACTTTACCTATGTACCCCCGATAAATAGAATGTTACGAAGCTAAAAAAATCACTTTCAGCCTCAACTCCATTTTTTCGAGAAAAGAAAAGGATACATTTCTTTTTTTTATCAAGAATTACTCATTGTCAAAAAATGGCACAAACTCCGAGTACGATGAGCAATAATCTCAGGACGATACCATCGTCGTTAGCGCGGGAAATGATAATCCGAAAGCGCTACAAAATTTCGAGTCTCGATATCTCGGCAATTACGCGACGAGTAAAGATCGGTAATAACTCTTTTCTGAGAAAAGTAATTACCCCTTTGAAATGAGTAATCTAAGCTTCGAGTTTCGCAGTCATCGAGATATATTTCGATGTTAATTAGCGTCTCTTCTTCCCAGGAGATACTATAAACGATAAATATAACACGCCGAGGCTTTGACTTTTTTCTAACTTTTTTTCTTTTTTTTTTTTTCGTATGAACAAACAGCGTGTGTGTGTTGAGGTAAGATGTGGCTTCCGCGCAACAGTCACGTAATCGTTTTGCGGTCAATAGTTCAGTAGTTTCTTGAAAGTCCGACAATCATAAGCGTTTTTATAAAAAGAAAAAGCGTCGGCTATTAAATGAACACTTGTGGAAGCTTCATGTGCGAAATATTAAAAAAAGAACTATTCGCGTATTTGTTTGCGTGCGCGTGAGAGTTTTTTTTTTTTTTTTTTTTTTTTTATACAACGGGGGTTGTTAAACCTCACGATCAATTTATCCTCGTGCGTGATATGCCGTCTTTAGTTTAGATTAATAAAATAGTAATGGGGGTGAGTTGAGGAATGTAGATATACAACGTGGACGGAGTTGCGAACGGTTTGAACCGCGTGAGTTGCCGAGTACTGAGCAGCTCGAGGCACACTGCGACACTGACTGTTACGCTGTCTGGCGGTACGGTTACGAAACCCTCGAATGGGGGATGAAAAGCTTCGCGGAATTTAAACGACGAACTGGCGCCTCACGACAGTGCGGCCGCCGCGAATGCCAACAGCTGGATAGAGAAATTTATACTCGTAATCTATATAACGCTCGGGAGTCGACCCGACGTTGTACGTTTCACGACCCCGTTTTACACAGACTTTGTACAACGCGAGCCTACGAGCCGTCAAACGCTAACCCTTCCTGATCATTACGTACGATACCACGAGGAGAAAAAAACTATAGTTGTATAGAGAGAGAGAGAGAGAGGAGCTTCGAACCGTCTTTGCGGCGTTGTCGAGCGCCTCGCTAAGCTTCTTTTGCTGACCATACGAGAAGCTCACTGATTAAGCAACGCTAGAGAAGAGCTCTGAAAGGGCTGAAAGGCGATTTACACTTTGCTTGCGGCTCTTTCGCAATCTCTATCCAAGAATTGTGTTATATCTCTTTACGATATAAAACGTTTTTAAGTATCTAATTTCGAAATCAATTGTTTTCCATCGACAATACGATCGTAAAAAAAATGAACAATGAATTTTTGCTCAATTCCCGTACGTTCGATTGATCAATTACGCAATTATTGACTATTCCATTTGTTCATTGATAGACAATGGAGAAAAAAAAACGACTGATATTCGAGATGCGAAAAAAACAATAGCGCGCGATCGTCGAACGATGCTTCAGCGGAGCCGAATGACAGAGTGGAAGCTGTTTAACAGAGTCCTCGAGAAGACGCGCAAAGCTGTGTTTAACACACACGAGGGACGAGGGTCCTCGAGCGATCTTTCGAGAGATCGCGCATGTCGCGCGTATCGTATAGCCGACACTCGATAGTCTCCCGAAATCTCGAGAACTCTTCAATCTTTTTTTTTTCCCCTTCGTCAGCCCTTTTTCCTTCCCGATATCCGATGTTTACCGACAATCTACTCGTTACATTGTTGAAAGACCACTATTTCGAGACTCTTTACAATTACGAGAGTCTTTCAGTTATATAGGAAAAAATTTGATGAAAAAAAAAAAAAAATTGAAAAACACGAATTTCGTTTGGTAAATGGAAAAATCGGCAAGTCGAAGGCGTGTCCTTGCATTTGCATGAAATCTCCCAATCTCCATATGGGAAGCCATCCAAATGGGACATAATTCTATCTTGTTTGCGGGACCATCCCCTCGTGCCGCGGGGTGCACGACAGTGGCTACCAGAGTCCACCCCTCCGGTTTCGCGCGGCGAAAATTGACGGCTCGATTTATCTGGACTGACGTTATGACAGGCAAGCCGTGTCGGGTTTAGCTTGTTGTTTTGACCGACTCAGCTGGCAATATGAGACACGAGCGAAGCTACTTCGCTCTATACAGCTTCGCGTTATTGAAAAAATGGGACATCTTTCTTTTCTCTTCACTCGTATCGATCTATAAAATTATAGAAGTACTGTTTCCATTTATTTTTTTTCTTTTCTTTACTCACCTGTGCAACTTTCTCTCCCATATTCGGCGTGTGCATCGCCCCTTGGAAGTACTTTGCCGATCCGTTATCCTGAAGAGAGAACTGTACATGACGGAACGGAAGTAATAATTATCTATCGATTACGTTATCAAAAAAAAAAAAAATAACAAATTCGTTTATATTGAAAAAAAAAATATATGTAAAGATAAAAAAGTGTAAGAAAACGACAATAACGAAGACTTACTTTGTGTTTCACGGAGTCCGGTCCCATTTGACTGAGCGAAGGTGACTTTCGTTCTCTGGACGTTCGCCATCTCTGAAGATCGCTCTCCGACGCGACTCCCGGAAAGATTTTCGAGTGTTTGGCAGCTATGGAAAGATAAAAAGAAAAAGAAAATTCATCGATGGGAAAGCGTTTAATTTTCGAATATTTCAAACACACTGCAAACATTTCTTTTTTTTTATGTTGTTATATCCTCTGCCGACGATATTCTAAGTCTAAAAGCGGTTTTCTGATTCTCTTTTTTTTTTTTTTTTTTTTTTTTTAATTTTGATATTATAATCGAGCGGAATGAAAAAACGAAGTGTGTACGATTCATTTTTCCATCCGGCGCACTATGAAAGCTCTGCATACCTGTGAAAGAGAGATAGAAGAGAATAGAGTAGAAATAGAAACAGATATTTCGTGTGATGTATTTTTCTTTATACACGATGCTGTCGATACGTGACGAATAAGAAGAATAAATGAATAAAATTGCATATTGATGTACACACAGATGTCGAATATACAATAAATGATTCTGGTCACCCGTGCGACGCGAGTCTATCGCATGGAATGAAAAATATTTGTTCGAAATATACGAAAACATATTTTTGCGAGAAGCTTCTATTTTTTTTTTTTTTTTTTTTTTTTTTTTTCATATATTTCTCATTTATAATTGATTCCCTGCGGGATTTACGTCGGCGAATATTACACGTCGATCGATGATTTTGTACAGTGATGCGTATGAATTCTGTTACGAGACAAATGCATAACATGTTGTTGTTGTTTTTTTTTTTTTTTTTTTTTTTTTTTTTTTTTCACAAATCAATATCGCAGACGAGTTATTCGGAAGTACGAGAGATAAATCGATAGGCCTATGAAAGCTAAATTGTTAATGAAACGAAAGAATAAAATAAAGGAAAGAGAAACAACGACAAACAACGTTAATTATTCAAACATAACACCAGAAGATCGAGCAGTCCATGGCGAATGAAAAGGTAAAAGCTTGAAGCGGTTGATAAGTTAGAGGGGTGCAAGCTGCGCAAGCAGCGCTCGCTTTTTTCTCGCTTCGCCGGCAACGAACCGACATAGCATATTTTTTTGTTTTTTTGCTTTTTTTTTTTTTTTTTTCTTTGAATGTATATTCGATAATACAGTTGTACATGTCATGTATAAAAATGTAAACATCAAAGAGCGTTTGCGCGTTTTTTTAATAAATTTTTTTCTTTTTTTTTTTTTCTCAGTGGTTTTGAATGGAATGGTGTTGTGTCTCTCGTCTTTACCTTCGATGAGATTATCGACAGTCGCTGGCCATCGCCCGAGGCCGGTTACTTGTTCGCTCCCTCGACCCGCTACTAAAATAGTTTTTCTTTTCTCAGCATTATCGTTTTTTCATCTTATTTAGTTCTTTCTTAGAGATTTTTTTTTTGTCAGTCAAACGTGATATAGCGTCTGATTGCTAGAGCTTAAAAAAAATAGTAACGTTCCGCCTATCGTATCTTCACCTCGGGAAGGGGATAAACATTCCACAAAAGGAGATGCTAATACAATGAACACAAAAAAAAGACGTCTCGTGCAAGACACACGGATATATATGTATATATATACATATATATAACAGTCAATAATTAAAAAAAAACGTAACGAACTCACGAGACATCACTCGAACAACGAACGATCAAAAAAGCTTCGAGTAGAAACAAATGACATCGATATATCAAAACAAATTCTAATTACACGTTCCGTAAAGACAATTATTTTTCTTTTATCTTTTTCTTTTTTTTTTTTTTTTTCATTTTTTGTTTCTTTGGTTTACGAATGATAAATTATAGAATTACGAGGCTTACAGACACTGCAGGTGAGACTCCGACAGGGAACTCTTGTAGATTCCTGCTTCACCAACCGTCTGGATATCGCGTCGAGGCTCGCCGCGTGAGAAACGCTCCGCGACGGTCCCTCGCCACCGCCGCCAGACGATGAATTTTGTCCCTCCCAGATACCAGACTTCTGGGATACCTGTGGAATTAAAAGGTTACTATCCCAACGACGATGTTCACAATTTAATCGAACAGAATTCTACGCTCTTCGTTATTTTTATCTATGAACTTTTGGCTCGAATACCCGAATTCAGCGATTATACTCCTCCCGAGAGAATGATATTCGTGAAAAATATATACGACGAACGGAATTTTTCGTCGTTTATCGGCGTCTCAAATATATATATATATTTTTTTATAGATTAAAAATAAATTTTTGTTGATTACATTATTATTTATTTTTATAGAATAATATTTCGATATAGAAAAATACTTTTTCATATATGTTTTCCAACCAATTTTTTTTTTTTTTTTTTTTTTTCGCGGGCAAAACGCCAATATCGATAATGAGACTTTAAGTTACTCCATTCGGTACTCTAAGGTTTCGTTTTGTGTTCTCTGCAAACTCAGCGTTTCGATTATAAAGGAGAGTCGTAGATTTCCGTCGTTCGATTGATCTTCCGGTGTTGATACGAAACTCACATCGCTTACTCCCTCGGGACTCGCGATAGGAGCGGCGCCTGTGGCGTGCTGATGATGAGAATGACCGGTTGCCGAGGACGTCGAACCGCAGGGTGGTGCGCCGCTCGCAGACGGAGGATGATGACCGGGCGGCGGTGCTGCCGGAGGCGGCAGAGACGGTGGTCCCGCGCCTAAACGTCCGGGTCCCCAAGACTCCATCATCGTCGGTGAACCGCATGTTAATGGGCTGAAAAATCGAATATATCATTACCTTAAAAAATAAAAATTAATACATTTTTTTTAACGCAAAAATCTGATATTTTTTAAATTTTTTATATGAATATCAGTTGTTTTGATTTTGAAATTGAGATTCGGAGTGGTGACGATTATTGAGCTTACGGAGCAATGGCATAAGTCCCGAGCGTAATAAACCAAAGAGGGAGAAAAGGAGAGGAGTAAAAATGAATACCTTTTTTTTAACGCAAAAATCTGATATTTTTTTTTGTTTAACGCAAAAATCTGATTTTTTTTTTTTACGCAAAAATCTGATATTTTTTTTTTACCGCAAAAATCTGATTTTTTTTTCATATATAAATATAATTTTTTTTTATTTTGGGATTGAGATTCGGGGTGATGGCGATTGTTGAGCTTACGGAGCAATGGCATAATCCCCGAGCGTAATAAACCAGAGAGGGAGAAAAGGAGAGGAGAGGAGTATTGTGTTGTCGCGCATAAGGTTAAGGGAATGATCGATAGACGCCGCAGCGACGGAGGTCACTCGCGGTGAGGCCTCCAACGGGACACATACAAACTCGGTAGCTAACTCTGCCTTCGTAGCTAGCTAACTGCAAGGGGAGGGGTGGGTTTATACCGGTGAAGTGTGTCAGTGTTAGGTCACCGAGAGACCTAGCTGCCAATCGATAGACAACAAACCTTCTGTGAACTATAGTGAGCTAAAGAACGCGGAACCGCAAGCTTTTACCTAACTATCAATCGGATGCTTCTATGCACCCTATTAGTAAGAATCATGTTTTCGTTTCGACTAAAACGAAAATCAATAAACATCATAAAAACGATCGCAATTCATTATCTTCTTAAATCACATTGAAAATATTCAATAAACGCAAAGATACGAAAGGCTTTCTGACCGAAAAGATTCAACAGTATTTCGATCGCATTTTTCGGGGGTATAAAGATTATGATTTTGGTATATAGATATTTCAGAAATTATATACGGAAAAACTCGAGAAATAAACAGATTATTGACTTTATCGACTGATCGCCAACGTATTAAAAAATGAGATAAAAAATTTGCCAATGAAAAGTTAATAAATCGATAATTTAAAATTATTGTAATTATTAATGTCCATATAAACGACAGGTATCGGTTTTGTCATTTTTCTCATTTTTCAATTGCGGAAATGGAAGCATATCGAAAAGATTCGATGTCTGACCACAACGGGCGCTGACTACTTGCAATGAGCGCTGCGTATGTTTCACTGCAGTATTATAGGGAACGGGGAGATTGTCGAGGGGGAGTTTTGTGTCTCTCGCTTTAATGTTATGCTGTACTACTGTCGCACTCTGCTTCCGGACTGAGTACAGACCTCAGGGTCGTACCCTCGGTGAATCCTTCCTATAACCCATTACTCTATGTCATTCGTACGCGTGCCTCGAGCTTTCCGTGCAACGCGACTACTATCTCTTACTCCTAATCTCTTTGACTCTTTCTCTGTCGCAACGTACAGACCTGTCGTCGTCTCGTCTCAACGACAATGGTTTTCTACCCCCTTGTTATTCCACTCTCGCGTGCACAACGTTTACCACTATAATTTTAACGTCTGTTCGGCTCTTTCCGACCAACGAAAGCCGACACTTCTTGGCTCGTCGAACACGTTTTTTTTTTTTCCTCTTTGGAATTATTAAAACAATTTTACTTCCATTAATCGCTCGAATTTCCTGGAATTTTCGTTAAAAAGGTGAAGAGAAAAAAATAAATTGCATAATTTCGCTGATTTTTTTTTTTTTTTTTTTTAACAGCACACGATGAAGTTATCGAAAAATGATCAATATATGACTTATGGAAAAAAATACGTAACATCGTCTATTTGACATTTTCGGATGAAAAATTGGAGATTGCAACATTTTTATCGACTTCAATGTGCAGCAAATGTTTTTTTTTTTTTCAAAGATCCCTCGATTTTGAAACTGACCTTTGAAATGTTAGTTACGAGAGTACGCGGGAGATTCGAGAAATCGCCCCAAGAGAGAGTTTTACAAGTTACGGAAAAATTTCTCGTTTCCTTTTGCACTCCGTAGAGGAGAAGCGAGAGCCCGAGAGTTCGTATGCAAGAAAATTGCGAAAATCAGATGTACGAGTTCCGCAGTGGCGAGGGATGAGAATCGAGAGGAAGTTCAGCGGGATTTGCCTCGAGAGCCGAGCAATACGAGTCACCGGCGGAAAATTTATTCCGCGACGATACGTATTCGCGTTCGCATTATTTATCACGGTTAGCGCTATGATTGTTCGTGTCGAAGGATCGTCCAAGAAAAGGAAATGTGCAAAAATTCTATACACACATTTTTCGAAATATTTTCCATACATTTTATTTGATATATTGGTTTATGTTTTATGCAAAATAGGAAAGCTACTCTCGACCGTTTCCCACGTAAAATGAAGTGTTTATTTTTTCTCGCTAATCAATAGTCAATAATACTAAATCGTCACGAAGCTTCGCTGCCTGCCTGCCTATCGTGATACGCCGTGTGGTGTGCGATTTTTACGACAGACCTCACGAGAATCGAATGTATACGTTTCTACCAAAGAATTCTATATATTTACATGCATGACGTATTATAGCTCGAGTTTATACTATAATTCGTGTTGGTCGCGACATCGCCAGCGTTGAGTTACTTCGAGAATCGATGGACACGGGTTTGAAGTTACGCTATCGCGTACCAGGTGAACCTAATGCTCGTTCCCTATTTCTTTCGACTGACACGCGTGTGGTACTCAAAACTCGTTTTTGTTGTTTCGTGGAATTATGTTTCGTCTCTATATAAACGCAATAAAAAAGGGAAACGCAAGGCTCATCGATTGACTAACAAAATGTGCTTTTACTTCACTCGGTGCGTAAAAGATACTTTTACGCACCATAAAAGGTACTTTTATGCAACGAGGTACTTTACTCACCGTAAAAGATACTTTTACGCACCGTAAAAGATACTTTTATGCACCGTAAAAGATACTTTTATACACCGAGGTACTTTACGCACCGCAAAAGATACTTTTATGCAGCGAGGTACTTTACGCACCGTAAAAGGTACTTTTACGCACCGAGGTACTTTACGCACCGTAAAAGGTACTTTTACGCACCGAGGTACTTTACGCACCGTAAAAGGTACTATTACGCACCGTAAAAGGTACTTTACGCACCGTAAAAGGTACTTTTACGCACCGAGGTACTTTACGCACCGTAAAAGGCACTTTTACACATGCCTCGCGTGTGTAAAACCTCCATTTTCACACCTCGTGAAATAAAATTGTGTACGAAACTCGTCGGAAAAACTTTTTCCCGACTACGCTGAAATGACCACATTTCATACCTGCAACGCGGGTGGAAAGTTAGCTATTATTGACCAGCGGGAGGAAAAATAGTACTTTTCGTCGTCAAAGAATAAAAGTATATAGCCGACATGCCGTTGCGCCGTTGCAGGCATAAAGATATGGTTAGTTTTAGCACAGTCGGGAAAAGAATAGCCTATGCCACTTGGAAGGAAGTGCATTTTCACCTCGTGATGTATAATATACTATTTATCGCACTAGTATCGTAAATGTACTATTTTTTGTTTTCTCACCAATTTTCGGAGGCGTCCTCGTCGAGGATGGTCCCGTCAGCGAGTCGATGCGGCAAGTTGGACGTAGTCCTTGGTCGATTGCGGACTCTCGGTGGACCGACGACCCCGGTGCGGCTTAGACCAGCGCGAAATGATGCCCTTGCCCTGTCGACTGCTCCAGTCAACGTCATTGAATCTTATTAGTAATTGTTAGTAATATTTTAAAGCTACGATTTAACTGACACAGAAATACACACGCTTCTCATCCACGTGCATAGCAATGTTTCATCATTTAAATGCAAATTAATTTCTATTCGAAGCTTTCGTCGAAAGCCCCGACAGTCAGCGTCGTTGTCGCATTATGCATGAATATTTGGCAACTATTTCGGAATCTATCCCACGTATAAATTCCACGAGTGAATCAAGGATATTACTCGTGAATTATTGATATCACAGTGAGAAAGTGGAAAACCTATAATAATCGTCAAAACATATGTACGTCGGGGCTTCGAGCAATTTCTACGCTCGAGTGGGTGGATTCCACAGTAGAATGAAGTCAAGGCAGGTACTGCTAGCGGAGTTGACGAGTTTTATTTTTCTTAACACCGATAGACAGTGTAAAAGTTTTATGAACAATTTTTTTTTTTTTTTTTACAATATATTATTGTTTGGAAACTGTAAAAGAACGATGTGCTTTGTTAAATTTTTTTACTCTGTTTAAGTAATAACTCCGGAAAAAAATGATCCGATTTTGGTTCCTAGAGTTAGAGATACGTGTCGTTAACTTTACGCGGAAATCATATATGTGTAATGTACACATTACCGTTATTTTTCGTAAGTATGTCTCGTAAAGACAACGATAAAAACATTGTAAAACTTCGCGCCGACTAAAGATTTTATAGACAAAGCAGTATTTTTTCAACACAATAAACAGTGTAAAAGTTTAATGAATAATTTATTTTAATACTAAATATTATTATTTGGAAATCACGAAAGAATGATGACGCGTTTTGTTCAATTTTCGTACTCCATAATTTTTAAATAAATAACTCCGAAAAAAATATCTCGATTTTGGTCGATAGATTTAAAGATATTTATCTAAAGATTTATACAGAAATACGTACATCGTAAACATTATTAATATTTTTGACAAAAATATATAAACGTATCTCCGAAAAAAACGTCTCGATTTTCGTGGATAAATAGAGAGATACGGATCGTAAAATTTATCCAGAAATTGTATACGTGTATAGTACACATTATCATTATTTTTCCCGTCTCTCGTTATCTCGTAAAGGAAACGATAAAAAAAATGGTGAAATTTCGCACAGAGTCCAAGATATTAAGGACGTTCAAGTATAACATAAAAATGTCATAGCCGTTATTTGGATTTGACCCAATAGTCGGGTTTCCTTCATAAAAAAAAAAAAAAAAAAAGAAAAAAAAAATACGAGAGAAAAAAAAACTGAACGTACTTTGCGCGCGAATAATCTGGCATTGGTAGTTCGCATATTTTAGCGGAATGTATGGCATATAAACCCCCGCATTGGGTCGATTGTTCGACAAAAAAAGTTCGAGACGTTTTATTGTAGTGCGTAAAGCCGAGAGTCGGCAAGAAGGGGTCGGGGTGCGAAGGGGCTGTTTGACTGAAGTTGTCGAGTCGAGAGACATAGTTAGACATAGCGGCAAGCAAGAGGTTGCAAACGAGAGAGGGAGAAAGACAAACGTTAAAGGGGTATATAACGTTTATTACCGGGTCAGGGTTAAGCTGTTAGGCGCGCCGCGCACACGATGCAGCTCTCGCGACGAGCGACCGCGAGCGGTTCACGCGCGCTCCGTCCACCACCGTAACTAAAAATACTTCGCGAATATACTCCAGATACCGAGCGTGATGCATGGATGGATCACGGACATGTTCGGTGAATACGATCGCCTTTTTTTCTTTCTTTTTTCTTTTTTTTTTTTCTCGGAAGCGTTACGACTTATTTACGTAAAGATCCAAGTAACAGGTATAGATTTCCTTCTGTTATCTTTGTGTGCAATTAAAATAAAACTTCGGCTCCGTCGGTCTTTTCAGATGTCTTCACCGAAGATAACGAAAAATCGTGCAAAAAAATAAATATACTATCCATTTGGAAGATCGCGGTTTTAAAAAATTGTTTTTTTTTTTTTTTTTTTTTTTTTTTTTTTTTTTCGGGTTATCTAAACAGTACGAAGTACGAAAATGAAATTCTATTCTCATTCTTTCTCTGGTCTCAAAAAAAAATATATCGCGTAGAGGAAAACAATTTTTTGCACCGACTTTATATACTGTTTATTCGGCACCGATATACACGGTATAAAAATATTTTTCTGAAATTTTTTAACTGCAATGCATTTTTAGCGATCAATTTGTAGAAATACTCGATTTTCATGGTTAACTTTTTTTTTTATCTACGAAGTATGAAAATTTAATGAAATCCCTTTCGTATTCTTTCTCGAGTCTCAGTGATAATATCTCGAATAAAAAAAAAAAAAGGAAATCGACTGACTTTATGTACAATATATGTATTCGCGAGACAAGAATACGACCGCAAAGTACATATCAACACGGTAAAAAGGTATTTTCTAAAAGGTCTAAAAATGTAAACATTTCAGCGCATAATCTCTACCAATTTTGCGATTTCAATGAAGACGATTCTATTTTTTTTTTTTTTGGCGTTTGTCCCGAATAAAAAGTTTTCGGAGTCTGAGAATTTTTTTTTTTTTTTTTTTTTTTTTTTTTTTTTTTGCAGTGTAGTCGGCGTCACGGCCTCGCAACGCTGCAGAACTGAAACCGTGTCTCTCGTATTTGTTGGGCGGAGGGAAGCTAGCGAGCTACCGGTGGTGGACACGTATCTGGTAGACTAGTCGCCGCTTTATAGATCGACCAGGTAAACTACTACCAATAGCTGCACAGTATATCTAAAATCTTTTTAACTCACACTTCAACGAAACTGCTACATTGATCCGAGAACTACACGCTACGCTCTGCGATTATTGTGGGTTTGAAATTTTCTAGTGCGCCACACGACAATTACATACGGTGATGTGAAACCTGCGCGCGATTCGTAACGAAAAATCCGTAATCTTTTTTTTTTACGACGCTAAACATTTCTCGGTAAACGCAAATTCTTAACATCAGAAGAATCGATAAATTACGAATCCAAGAATTGCCGTTCGCGCAACGAAACTTTCAATAAGTTTCGAGAAAACGTAAAAATTGATTAAAGATTTTTATTATCGATCGCGTTATTTCGTCTTATATTGATAACCATAAGTATCGATTATAAGGAAAATGCATTATTTGACAAATTTCACGACAATCCATAGAGTATCGATGTATTATCGATATGCGCAGAGGAAGGACTCGAAATTAATGAAAAAAAAAATTGTAGGATTCGTATTCGGCGCGTTAAGTTACTAAAGCGATCGTTTATTTTCAATAAATTTCTCAATATTGCATAATTTTTGGGATACGAGTCGTTAAATTTCGCCGAAAATGAGAAGAAATCGAAATGCTTGAAAAATCATCAAAATCCCTCATTTGTCGAATCTTTTTTTTTTTCGTTAATAGAGAAATTATAATATAATATGTTGCCAGAGGAAAAAATTCCATAGTTTTCAACGCTCAATACGACCCTACAAATCGTTAGTATTTTTTTTTTTCGTGCAAAAAATTAATATAATTGTAATTACAAAGTGAAACTCACAGCGAGTGGCGAGTCGGTTGTTTGCTTGACTGGCTTGCGGCGGTACCGGCGGCGGTGGTGGCTGAGCGCTGAGATCTTCGAAATTTATGATCTGAAGACAAATATCGTCCACTTCGCTTCTTATCAGCGCTATGACTTCGCTGCAGAGGAACTTGGTGCCTGTAACAGTTTTTTTTTCATACAGAAACTCCGCCATTAACTAATTTTGTTTCCCTATCTTTTTCTCCGAGTTTTTTTAAGAAAAAACCTGAATCACAGATCGACTCAATTTTTTTTTTTTCTTTTTTTTTTCATACAAAAATTCCGCCATTAACTAATTTTGTTTTCCTATCTTTTTCTCCGAGTTTTTTAAGAAAAAAACTTGAATCACAGATCGACTCTATTTTTTTTTTTATTTTTTTTTTTTTTTCATACAAAAATTCCGCCATTAACTAATTTTGTTTCCCTATCTTTGTCTCCGAGTTTTTTAAGAAAAAACTTGAATCACAGATCGATTCTATTTTTTTTTTTTTTTTTTTTTTTTAATTTCGTTTTAAACGATTTCCGTCGTGTCCGTCGTTGTCAAAAAAAAAAAAAAAATCAAAATTAACGACTATCACCATTAGTCTTAATTTAGGCTGTTGAAAAACAGGGCTAATTGCGATGCGTCCACACTTCGTCGCTCGGGTCAAGGTCGCCGAGTCGTTTTACGGAGCAGAATATAGCATCGAGGCCCACAGACAGACGGACAGACGGACACATACACATCGCGGACACACACGTCCGCGTGTGCGGGTGGCATTCGAACGCTTGTCGCAGTAAAAATAACATTCGTACAACGGAATAAAGAAGCGACCCGTGACGTTTATAGTTTTGTACGATTGCCTCGCTTACCCGCCTGCTGCACTTAATTATTCTCTCACTCTCCGTGTACCGTTTATGCGGCTCTTCCGTTATATATCGGAAGGCGCAATTTCCGTGCGGAGGTGTGAGAAAACCGGACTCTATTACCGCGAGTGAAGGCAAAACTCCCGGACGGAAATATCTGCCGGATGCGAAACTCCATACTTCCATATTACTATTGTATAACTTATCGACTGTGGCGCGAGGAGAATGCGTGAATACACAAACGATTCGATAATAGCCCTCGAATAATAACGTAACGTGGTAAAGAAAAGAAAAAAAAAGAAAAAAAAAAAAAAAAAAAGGCTGAGAAAAATATTCAGAAAAAATACCTCGTAGCGTACTTTGATCCGTTTATGAAGTGCAGAAAAAAAAAAAAATTGATTACCAACATTCCGCGCCGTTGTTTTCATTAGTTGAAGGATTAATAACCTCATATTTCCAATCAACGATTTATCGAATAACTGGCGGAGAATGTGAGAACGCCAAGCATTCGTAATAACAAGATTATTATTATTATTTTTATTATTATTATTTTTTCTGAATATTTTTCTCAGCCTTTTTTTTTTGGTAAAGAAAAAAAAAAAAGGCTGAGAAAAATATTCAGAAAAAATACCTCGTAGCGTACTTTGATCCGTTTATGAAGTACAGAAAAAACAAAAAAATTGATTACCAACGTACCGCGCCGTTGTTTTCATTAGTTGAAGGATTAATAACCTCATATTTCTAATCAACGATTTATCGAATAACTGGCGGAGAATGTGAGAACGCCAAGCATTCGTAATAACAAAGTATTATTATTATTATTATTTTTTTTTTTTTTTTTTTTCAAGTTGCGATACAAATGGCTAAAAAAAATTTCGAAAAATTTTCGTAAACTGTAATTTTTTCGATAGCAGCGAAAAAAAGATCGATTACAAATGTTCACACAGTTGTTATAACTAAAAGAGGTCGTGTGCGCGAGGGATTAATCGGGACGATTTTTGGCTTCATGTACTTCTCAAGAAAGGGTGACAATGAGAGAGAGAAGGGTGGGTACTCAGGAGGGATTGCGCCGGAGGAAAGGTCCTCGAAGAAACGGTTACGTGATGAACGTGTAAAAACAAAGGGCCTGCGGAGGAAAGATGAGGTAAGAACCCTTGCTTTGTAAAGTTCGAGTAGTCTGGTCTCGTTACCTCCTTCTTTCCAAGGGTCTCGACTGTCCCTTAATCAACGGTCCGCTCTTTCCACTGTTTCGCAAACCAACCGCATACATATACCCCTACTTCTCGACTCTTCTCACCAACGAAAGGATGAAAAGGGTAGTAGTGGGGAAAAGCTTGCTGGAGGGGGCGGGAGAGACGAAGGGGAGAGGTTGTAGCGGTGAAGCACGAGGACGAGGGTGCAACGCACCCTGAGCCGGCCATTCTCTGTTCTCTCTCGACACCGGGTGGGATACCTACACCCCCAGAGGGGGCGCGAGAGAGCGAGTGAAAACTTGGTACATACGCGGCAAAAAGCGACGGAGAGTGGAGAGGAGAAAGTTCGGGTAACAGAGGAGGACGAAGAGAGAAGAGAAGCTTTCATCGACCCACAGAGCTCTCGGTTGGTACAAACCCTCCGTCTCTCTCTCCCTCTCTCTCTCTCTCTCGCTCGCTCTCTCTTTCTCTCCGAACCCTCCGGAGTTTCAAACGATGCATCGCTCGAATTTTAAAGCGATAGAACCTTCATACCCGCACGGTAATGGACACTCCACTCGGATTTTTTCATTAAAATCGATCCTCAAAGAGTGTTTCACTGTTCAAACGAACAACTGCAATTCTCTCTCACAAATGTACTTTTCAAACTGCTATATCGAACTATGCGCGAGGCAACGAAAAAATAGGAACGAATTTGATGAGAAGTGAAAGAATAAAAAAAAAAAAAAAAATTTCTTCATTAAAACTTTTCTATGGGATTATCAAATTTTGCGACTTTTTAAAAATAATTTATAATTTTTTGAATGCGTGTTTTTTTTTTTTTTTTGCAGATGTTAGGAAACTCATATATTTGTTTGCGGTGTTATCGATGTACATTTGAATGAATAGTCTTCGAAAAAAAAAAAAAAAAAAAACAGAAAAAACAGCGAGATTTGGAAGACATATTACTTTTCCAGGGAAAGAAATATCAACGTGTGCGAAGATAACGTAGGGGTTTTTTCTCTTGGTTTTCCACTGCCGTTGCCTTCTGGCAGAACTCCAAATGTACGAATTCGTGGCAAACCTACCCGGCGCTCTTGCAACTGACTATTTCACAAAAATACACCGTATTCGTTCGTCGCATTTGCCTTCGCGAGACCGAGAAAGAGACGGAGGGAAAGAGAGAGAGAGAGCGACAGGTTTCTAAATATAAATTTACTACAGAGCAAAAAGAGGATCAGGGTGGCCTGCTGTTCGCGGCAACGAATACGTCACGCGTGGAAGCGTGACGTTGCAAATACTTCTGCACGACTTTGGCATTTCCATGCTGTAGTAATTTCCAGTATCTCGATCTTTACTTTTCCGAACTTTTCCCATAATTTCTTCCGATTGTGAGGCAATGAGTTTATAAAGAAAAAAAAAACGCTAAAAAATTTGCACATCACTTTCTCGTTTTTTTAATCGGCTTTTAAAAAATCCCTCTACGAGAATAGCAACCAATTTTTCGACTCCTCATAGCGAAAGCTTTGTAAACGCTAATTTAAAAAAATCGAAAGCGATGCGAAAATTTAATTTGCATTTTTTTTTTTTTTTTTTTTTTGCAAAATTATAAAAATTGTCGGGCGTACAGGCATTTTCGATAAAATTGAAAATCGCCTTAATGAAAAACAATCGAATATATTTAAATTTCTGAAATTTCAAAGAAACAAAGAGTATTTCGGAGTTTTCAAGTTATAGACCTTTAAATATTTCATTCTTCAAATTCGATTTTTTCGAGGTTTTCGTACAAATGAATACGTTTTTAATTAAAAACTCGGAAAATTCTTTTTTCCCCCAAAACAAAGCTCCCGCTACGAGAAGGCAAAAGAAAGAAAAAAAATTCTTCAAATTCCTCAAGAGCCTCAAAATTTTTTTCACAGCTTTAAGAGATTGTAAAAAAAAAGGAAAAAAATTTTATTACGTGAATCGAAATATCCCGAAAATTTCAATAAATTTGCGATGTATATTCCGCATGAATTTTACTGCATAACCGACGTATAAAGCGAAGGCTTGCATCGAAAATATGTTTTATACGTATCAAAGATACATTTTCCGATATACATTGCATATACGTTTATTTCCACGTGGATTGCCAACAAAAGCTCGGGAAAAGGGAGCAGAAGACCGCGTCGCGGAGGTAGAGCGAGAGAAGATAGTAGTAGTTAGTCGGGTTAACGGCTCCCTCCTGAGAGCAACCAATTGGTCGATGACGCTCCGGGTCGGTAGTTCGTGACGTCACACTGGGTGCATTGCCCCAGTGACGTGGCGCGGTGGCGGGGGTCGACTGCGCCGTGAAGTAAACCGCCAGAGAGAGAGAAAGAGAGTGGCTTCGGAAATAGCGAGAGGGCCGCGAGCTTGCGAACGAGAGCCCGAAAGCTTTGCGCTCTTCTCGCTCGCACTCCTCTGTTCCCCTTTTCCAATTGTGTTGCCTTTCGCGCAACCTGTACTCCCTCTCCGGTTATACTATATACTATAAAGGTATATATATAACGACAGACGTATAGCCTCACGGGCATAAATGCATAAACATGCATACAGAGCAGTTAGAGTTCGACTTCAAAGCTCTGGAGGGATGTTCACTTGTTGGATGAGCAACTGAGATTATCCTCAATGTCAATCTGCCAATGCCTTCCAACCTTTTTTTAGAGTCTCGCCGACGAGCTCTTTCATCTTCGAAATTACATCGTTGCGTATTTGAACTTTGTAACCATAACAAGCATTCGCAATACGGGTGAAATGTTTCATTATTTAAATCGCACGGAAGTCAATTTGCCGGTTATTGTTGGTCGGTAAACAGGCGGCAAACGGAGCGTTTGGATTATTGTTCAATCGATAAATTTATCAATGGTATCGTCGACTGCTTTTTCTTTTGTAGAAGATATTTCATTTGATAAATTAACTTCTATGCATTTTTATAACTGGATTAAGGGTTATTTTGTTACTGCACAAGAAAAGCCCGCGATTAATCATCGATTTACTTCTAAACGATGATTCCTAGAGAAAATGTGCATGGAACCTTTTATGTTCAGCATTTAATTCTCAACAATTAATGTATCTTGCAAAAATGTCGTCAGACCCCGAATTCGCCCGTTATTTCAAGAAAACTAGTAACCGGGAGCTCTTCTAGTGAAAGTAGCCGATTAATTATCGATTTCCTGAAGTCCGATCGTTCCTAGCAACTATATATCCCAATACTTTTTTGTACGAAATTAAATGCTCTACAAATAATATCTCTTACAAAAATACCGTCAGACGCGAGTTTAACGAATTAAACGCGAAAAAACAGCTCGTCTCTCCATGCGTCATCAATCTTACGTGATAAAAAATGCAGACGAGTAAACCTATGCGAATTGACAGTCCCCAAACGACCTAAAATCCATGTTTCTATGAATGCACGTCCTCCACAGTGGCAGTGCCAGTGCCGCTTTTTCGACTACCGGAAAAGCATCCCTCTTGAGCGGCACAATGGTGACGCACTCACGAATGTTCTCCGGAAGCGCAAAGAGGATAGTCGTCGTGAAAGGGTGATATTCGCGCTGAATCTGGACCGGATGAGCATCGAAGTAGGTTGGTGGTACTCCACGTTCTTCGGCAACTTTTTAAGCTTCACGGAGACACATACGATTCCCTGGACACGAGTGTCGACCTCGTCGCTTTATCGACTGTCCGGCCAAAGCGTTCGAAAAGAAAAAGACACATCGCTTCGCTCGTTTTCGCGAAGCGAAAAAGATTGGTACATACACGGGGAATCCCCCGAAGCGTCAGCAGCTCCAATGTTGGAAACGTGCCCTCCGGCAAATTTTTATTTAATATACCTTCGCAACACCTTATTTCACCAACGCGTTTCTTTCGACGAAAGACCGGAAGTGAAAAATCCCTCATAACTTTTACTCATTTTGTTTTTTTTTTTTTTTCTCGTACACACATTCGTTGAATAATTCGACGTTTCTTTACGACTTTGGGGGCACATAACATCGCACGCGTTCGCGGCATTAAATATCTTTACGAGTTTATGTTACCCACGTACATGTAATGATCGTCTCAGCGAAACTTTGTGTTGCGCGTGCATCCGTGTTGAAATTGAAAATGATCGTTACAGAGAAGTCTCCGCGACGCGGTCGAAACGTTGAACGCAGACTGCGCGGATACGACGTAGCTGAGACTGCAAGGTAAAGACTCTAAAGCGGCAAAGAAAAGAGAACAAGCTGATCGCTTGGCCCCGCGATGCTGGGTGACTCGACGGTGAGAGTTCGAAATTAGAACTTCGAGTACTACGAATCTCTCTCACTCTCGATCTCTTTCGCGTTCATCTTCTTCACGTCCTCGTCAACGGCCATTCGACGTTTATAAAAGACGATTGAAAGAATCGACAACAAGTGGGACACGAGTACGAAATCTATAGATCGAGGAGGTCATTGTTCCTTTGACGAGAGACTCTTTAGTTCATTTATCTTCCGCGTTAACTGACTGTGCGATAAAACACATATAGAAGGCGCAACTCATCTATTTCTTCCGTTCTTTAAGTATTAATCAAAATTCCGACAATGCTAAAACAATTACTTGCTTTTTCAAATAGCCTTGAAAGTTTCTGCGGTATCGGGGAAACGGCTGATCGTCATAATAGCCGAAGAATTCGATGTGTTGCGCACAGGTGGTTGGAAAGAAGTGTATAACAGTAGTCGTTTCTCTAACACATTCAGTCACTCTCTCTCTCTTTCTCTCTCTCTCTCTGTATATTTATCTCTATCGAGAAGTTCCGAGTAAAAACATTGCCGACTGGACTTCCGAGTGGAATATGTACCCCCCGTGCCTCGTGCCCTCGCCACTCTATATGACTGTGCCGATGATAAATTATAGACCACCCGCGTTGGATGTGTGTTGCTTAGAACGCTCGGGCCGACTTGCTATCGATCTCACGGTATACAAGGGAACCGCCTAAGGTCAGCTCTGCCTGTCTACTCCGACAGCTAACCGACTCATAAAGCTACCTTTCCACTTTAATCTATACCACGAGCTACGAACCTAACGTTCAAGTACAATGTTAACCCTTCCAGTCGTCTTTTCTTTCAGCCGCAATCATCGATACCAATGATTTTAAGGTAATTCTTTCGTTCGGAAAAGTTCGAGAAAAATGAGAAAAAAATGCAAATACTTCGCGATGTTATAAAAATCTGGAAAAATTCATGCATATTATAGATACTGAAAAAATTAATTTTGCATAATAATAATTCCAAAATGTTATTAACAAATTGGTGAAAAAATTAATGAGCTAACAAATTTTCCGGAAACCCAACTTTTTTTTTTATGAAAATGAATCGTTCATTTTTCCGAATATGTATGAATTTTTTCAGATTTTTTAATTTGCTTTGAATTTTTTTTTTTTTTATATGGAAAAAATGTGTGAAAAACACGCAAAATTCAAAGAAAATTGAAAAATCTGAAAAAAAATCGGTGTTAGTAATCAATTTTTTTTTGTACGATTAATGGAAATGAATCTTAAAATACGACTGTTGACTTTTTTTTCCACCATGCGATTGAAAAATGTAAACCTTGAAGTGCAGCAACAGATTTCGATTTTTATGCATTTGAAACTTTTTTTTTTTTTGCTACGGCGACGATCGGCGGCTATTTGTAATCAATTTCCTTGTGTGCTATTAATAAAAATACAACTCGAAAGGTGTCTATGAATTTACTTTTTTTTTTTTTTTTTTTTTTTTTTACATTTTTTGTTAATATTCGAAGCCTCTGAAGATTGCGAATTTCGCTAATTGCTAATTGAAACTAAATGAATTATTAAATAAATTTATAATAAGTAAATAAACTTTTCGTCACGACATGCGGGTTAATTATTCGGACAAATCGGAAATGTAAATTTATTTCATACCATCTTTTCTGTAGTATAGTATCTCAAAGTGTTTCTCGACACCAGCGACGAGAGCGTCTCGTAGAGCCGCTATTGCGTGGGGCGATGTCATGGGACCGTGAAGAAACTCGCATACCGCGGGCCTCTGCATCACCTCCGCTCTCGAGTAGCCCGTCAAACGGCAAAATCCGTCCGAACAATAGATTATGTGACATAGTCCCTGCTGAGCGTTCGCAACCAAGAAACTTCGATCTGTGAACAAACATTCAATACGATAATATTTCGAACCGTAGAAAAAATTCCCCACCCTTTTTGCGGTTATTATTAAATATAAGGATAATGAAAACGAAACGCCAAAATTTAAAAAAAAACCCCTAAGGATACTTATTATAGAAGTTACAGAGTGCTTTAGAAATTATTTTTCAAAAGATTTGAAGAAAACAAATTAAAAAATTTTTTTTATGATTTACATAAAAAACGCGTATAGAACAGTTCCAAAATAAAAATATGGAATATAAAAAATAAAAATAGAAAAAAAATTATAGAAGTTACAAAGCGCTTTAGTATTTTTTTTTTTTTTTTTTTTTTTTTTAAGATTCGAATTCAGCGAATTTTTAATTTTTTTTTCATAATTTCTCAAGGCGCACGCGCGATAGTTAAAAATTTGACAAACGCGCAATTCGGTAGATGGAGATGACGATTATCGCATTTCGTGAATAACTGCGGCTATTCTGAAGGACGAAACAAAATCGTCCTCGACGCTCTGCCGCCTCTCGGCTTACTACTCTCACCGACGGACACACATACGCGTACACATTGTTATAACATTGATACACTGCAGTTATGTGTACATCGGGAGCCGTGAATTCAAGCACAGGAAATGCCAGACGTGCTCCGCTACTCAAACTTCTCGTAGTTCTGGCATATTCGAGGCGCCATCGGACTTCCGGCAGTCCATAATCTATTTACACCCTCAGCGATTCTATACTAAGTGCAATTGATGAAAACTTCCGAGAATATCTATTAACGGTTCGTTGCCGATCGACGATAGTCTTAAAGTGAAACTTTTAAATAATCGTATACACTATCGGCTATTACACGCCGCGATAAAAAAATTTTGCTTCCCCATCGAGAACATTTATCTTCTGATACCGACGATAAAACGTATCGTATCGTAAGTCGAAATCGTGTTTCGCGAAAAAAAAGGGGATAAAGTAATTCCGAAAAAATTGTGTTTTTTGCAAAGTATAATGATTAAAAATCGTAAAAATTTGAAAAAAAAAAAAAAAACCGTTCATTTTTGTATAGTATATAACTCCCGAAAAAATTGTTCAATTATCGCAATTCGCATTATCTAAATAACGCTATAAAAAAGTCAAAAAAACGTATTTTTTTTTAATATAAAAAGATTATTTTCTTTATTATATTATTGTTATTATTAGAAGTGATTCGAAAAGAATTTCGTTCGTTTCAATCTCCTAAAAGTGGAAATATATCCCATTTATTTGCCGAGTATACCTATATATTACGATTTTCTTTATTTCCACTTTATATATCTCAGGAAGACGATAAATCGTTTTGAAATATTGTCAACGCTCCGATTATGCGCATTCCGACATACCGCAAAAATTTCTCAGTCGAAACTTTGATTTAACCTTAATAGTCGTATCTCCGCGAGAAAAAACGTATATATATATAAAAAAAAATGTCAATTCTTCCTTTAGAAAATCGATTCTCATGTCGTCGAGTCTGGTATCTTTAGCTAGAAATAGTCAGGGTTCTCTTTCTGCGGTATATAAGTGGGCCTCGAGCCAACCATGTCACTTAGACCGCGCGAGCTTTTACAACCCCCGGCCTCGCGCAACCAAAGATCCACTTTGTTGCCTCGCCCTCTCCCCCCTTCGCCACTCTGTCGTCACCTATTTGCTTCTCCTTGTTGCGGATTATCTTTCTTACGCGATGCGCCAAAATTTCACAAACTCCAAGATTTCCGCAGAGATCCTAACGCTGTATGTAAGTGTCTATATGAATCTCGTTGTATCTTCGATCGAAAAAAAAAAAAAAAAAAAAAAAAAAAACCGCAACGATCTCGATAATCGGTCAAACTTGGCTGAGCGATAGAGTTTTACTGGAGCGACCTTCGCCAAGCGCCGAAGCAGAAGACGAATTGACTTCTCGTCGCCCCCTGTGTATTAATGCCGCGGAGTTTCGCGCCTCGGTCTCCTCCTCCTCCTCCTCATCCTCCTTCTCCTCCTCTTCCTTCTTCTCCCTGCCTACAACTAAACCTCCCGGCATTTTCTATATTTACACGCCGTAAAGCTATAGCGTTATAACTGTATCCACCCGAGAAACACACGAGCGCACGTCGAAAGCGCAAAACTAACTTTCGAAACCTCTGGTAGAATCGTATAGCAACTTCTCCCTGTGTATCCCGGTGTAACACTCGCGTGTTGTACGATTTGACGAGACCTTTCGACGACTCACCGAGATACGTGAGCGTTCGCCCGGCGAAGCTACGAAAGCTCTCGCTAATGATCCCCACGCTTCGCGGAGCCACCGGTATATTTTTCGACGCAGAATTTTGTTTTTTCACGACACGAACGGAAGATTACCGGCTCCGTATATTCGAGACCGCTACGTCCCTCCATTGTCGCGTATACCCTTCGAGGAGAAACGAACGAAAACGGGAGTAGAATTTTAAATATCATCCTGGAGTTGTGCCAAAAATTGCGAACGGGTCGCAACAAACTGAATCGAACCACCGAGATACTGGAAGGGATAAATTTATCGAAGTGCCTCCACTCGACCCATTCGTAGAATATCAGCAGCGCCCCCCCCCCCCCCTTCCCGCCCTATTTTTTGGAGTTGTCGGCATTAAAAAATATATATATATATGTTCCGAATTTGAAAATTTGTGAGTAATATACGCAAAATTTGATTCCACAGTTCGAAACAAAATAAACTTATCTTTTGGTAATTTTGAAAGCAACTTTTTTTTTTTTTTTTTTCGACTCGATATATTACGATACTAAGGAATTCCGTGATAACGTGAATAGCCGAAAAAAAATGAATTTTTTTTTTTTATTATTTTTTTTTTTAATATATATTTAACGATTCAAAATTATATTATAATAAAATATTATGTATATTAAAGGAGAGCGCAGTAAAGAAATATAATAAAAAAATAAATGAAAGGAAATGGAAAAGCAATAATGCTTCGTTGTCAAATGGGGGGCATCGGTACAATTATGAAAAACGATTTTTGTTCCGTCGTTTTCTGCGCGAATGAAGATTCTCACGAACGACTTCCGGCTTTGTGTAACGGAGCCGATAATCGGATGAATGAAGCGCCGAGCATAATATGCTTCGCAATATTTCGATAAATCGATATTTCCCTTATTTTTTTTTTTTTTTTTTTTATTTTTTTAATATAGAAGGACATAGTATTCCAGTAGAATATTTACCGGCGCATTATAAGTTATACCTATAGACCGGAAACGAGAACACGTAGAGGTGGAGAAAAAATGGATCACCGGAGGCCTCATTGTCATTTCCGGCCGTCAGCTTTCCGCGACATTCATAATTGTGGTCGCGTGGTATAAGGGATGAGTGCACGGGGGAGAGACCTCGAATAAGACGGTCAAAGCCATGCATGTGACGCGGAGAGAGACCTTTTTCTTTTTTTTCTTTTTTTGTTTAGAGAGGAAAAAAAAGGAGCGCCAGTAATGATAGAAGTGGGTCAGCGCGCTCGGTCTTGAGGCGAGGTCGCCGCGAAGCTCTCGCGCTCTCTTTCTCTCTCTCTACTCTTCGTCAGTTAGGCTCTTCGGGCTGTTTAGATATACAAGAATTCCTTCTGCAACGTGCTTTCCTATTGGGTTATTTATTTTTTTCGTAGGGCAAAACTCTCGTCTGGCAATCCCATTGGATATACAAATGTGTCCGAAAATTCTTGTGAAAAAAAAATATATATGTATATATATATATGTATAAAGTGGCCATTCGTATTCAGTTGCCAAATCCGAGCAAATGTTACCTTTGAAAAAAATCTCTACGATGCATAGTTCGCGAAATACACGCCGGTAAAAATTTCAACCAATGAGACGTCTCGAACGAACGTTGCGACGCCAGCGCCCTGTCGTCTCATTGGCCAAAACTTCAAATGCTCGTAACTCGAAGAAATTATGAAGGAACGTATTTTTTCCAAAGGGAAAAAATGTTTAATTTCAATCGTACTATACGATTCTTTACATTAAACCCGAAAAATCGCGTATTTTTCAATAATGCAATTCGATTTTTATTCGATTAGTTTCTCAATTCGATACTCGAAAAAATAAACCGCGTCGCTACATTGCAAACATTTTTTAAAAACTCGAAGATAATTCCCAAAAAAATGTTTTCGTTAATTTTGCAATGAAATTCATAACTATTTTATAAAAAAAAAATATGATTTTTACAAAAATATTTTTAAGTGCGTATCAACTATCAATTATTTAAAAAATTTGTTATTCGCAGTCATTTCATCACAAGATGTTATGTGTGCGAAGTTAAGTTACACATCAAAGTGCAAATCCATTTGCAACCCTTATATTTTTTTTAGTTCTATTTTAGTTTAATCGAAACGGAGATCTTTCGATCGACACGCCACTCCGAAATAAAATACATTAAATTAATTATTCGTTTTAAAAACATCGCGAACATCGACAAATTATAAAAAAAAAAAAATGTCGAAACTTCGCGCAGACCTTTCGATCGACACGCCATTTCGAAATAAAATACATTATTCTATTAATTCGTATTAAAAACATCGCGAACATCGAGAAATTATTTAAAAAAAAAAAAAAAATGTCTGGAAATCTCGCGATCGACGTCGTCCGGCAGACCCCGTGTCTAATCTTCGAGAATTGTATGAAACAATAACATCGGCATTAAAGTGATTCGTAGCTGCATCGTAAGCGGGGTCACCCATCGCTTAAGGTCTCATAGTCGGTTTCATAGGTGTACGGGTATTACTAGCGTGTTACTAATAGTAAAATACGGCAGATATACGAAGGGGGAGGGACACAGCTGGCACGTCAGATTAGAAGCCAAGGCTTGACGTATACACGGACGGACGGACGGTCGGACGGACATGCCGTGCACAGAAGAGCCGCAAGAGCCCCCACGAGCCCTATCCCCCATCCCTCAGCGCTTGGCATACATATTTTTTATTATATAAATTTGCTTTACTACGGTTTCAGTGAGAATTTATCGCGTTAATGCCCATTAGTGATGCGATGCGAGCCTCTCGTCGTTTTTCTTATATTCTTTTTTATATTTTTTTTATTTTTTTTTATTTTCTTCGTTCTTTCATTATTCACGCGCGAGTAGCTATACGATGCATATATAAAGACGTATAGTAGTACAGTCAACGGGAAGAAAAGGGGATTGATCGCGGCAGAGAGAAATGAAAAAAAAAAAAAAAAAAAATAAGAGTCGACTCGGTGCAGATCGTTCCTTCGAGAGAGAGAGAGAGAGATAGAGCGATAGAGAGTGATATTGCCTCTGACGGGATGCATTGTGTCGCCGGCGAGTGAGATGCGGAACGAGAAAAAAAATGTATTAAAAAAAAAATCTCTCGTCGAGCTAAAGGGGCAAAGGCGACGCCGTAAGAGAAGAAAAACGCTTTATCGCGAGTCTGATAAAAAAAATTGATGCATCGTATTTTCATATTCTTCTGTTTTACGTTACGCTTCGAATTATTGAGCGCGAAAACTTGTGATAAAATAGAAGCGAAAAAAAAAAAAAAAACATCGATAGTATTACACAAAATCGAATTGCGTCGTTCGTCGTAACGATTGATCGTAAAAAAAAAAAAAAAAAAAAAAACATGTATATCGGTCTTTATCTCGACCCAAGTAAATTCTCCAGCGTCGACACATAGTATAACTGTTAGCAAAAGATCGCTACCGCATACGGTTGAATAATAATCGGAAGTGAAAATTTGGCTCGATGCCCTGGAGCTTCCGCTTTCTTTGGCTCTGCAATATCTATGTTTTTCTCCCCTTTACCCTATACCGCGAACATTCCAATATTCCAATACACCGAATTCGCGGAATAATAAAAAGAATAAAAAGAAAAAAAAAAAAAAAAAAAACCAAAAAAAAGATCGAAAAAAAAAAAAAAAACAAGTGGCTTACCATGAGTATCGAATTTTCTTATAATGGTCTCGATGATGGTAGTCCTGGGTGCGACGTGACCTCGTCTAACAGGCATCTCACCTCGTGAGATCCCCAGAGTGACTGGGATATTCTTGCCTGTCGCGTGTATATATTATTTATTTATTTATTTATTAAAATTTTTTTTTTTTTTTTTTTTTTTTTTTTTTTTCGTATGTCCGCCCGCGATCGTGTGTGTGTTTATGTTTGTGAAATTTTCGAGTATAAATCGTGTTTAACACAATCTCGATGCACTTTCACCAATCCCGTGATATTATAATTATAATAACATGCGGTATTAGGTTATTATTGGTTTACGTATATCGTAATTCACAAGGGGGTCATCCAGCTGGCACTAGAACACTCGCAGAGACGACGAGCTACGACGACACGGCACAAGCCAAGAGTTGTTGTACGGTAATAAAAAAGCACAGCACGCATTGAGCATTATTAATTCTTACGGACAGAGAGCACTAATCGAGGCTTTTTTTTTTTTTTTTTTTTTCGATTTATTTATCGTAATTTTCAATTTTTACAAAGAAAATTAATCAATCCTTACTATTGTCTGCTTGATGATTATCGGGAATTATAATTATCGATTATGCTTTTTTGTTCTTTTTTTTATTAATATTATTATTATTATTGATTTATGGATAATAAATACGCGTAGGCCTCGAGTGAGTCTCGTCGTTATCGTAGTACGAGATTATGCTTTCGATAAATTTCTGGTGTTCATTTTTTTTTTGTTTGTTTTTTCGTGTAAAAAGCGGCATTACAGACGCGCGTACAGCATAATATCGTTTATCTATATATCGTACGATAATTGTATCGAATATCTTTTCTTTTTTTTTTTTTTTTTGTGGAGAAAAAAAGGAAACTGTTAATTTAGGTTGAAAATTTGAAATATTTATGGTTACGGTAATTTTTCAGTCTGGTAATAGCTGTCCAGACCTGCGGCTCTTAGCGACGATCCAGCGATAGGCATGACAGTGAGATTGTAAAATTTAGCGACGATATCGTCGCCGTAGGAACGAGCACCGTAGGATGATGTCTTCGTTACGTCGATTGTCGTCGCTTTATTATTATTTTTATTATTATTGTTATTAATGTTTATATTTTTATTTTTATTATTATTATTATTAACAAAGACGTTTGGATATTTTATTATTTCGTTGTTATTGTTGGTGCTACGCTCCTGATCACGCCTCGATCTTTTTTTCGTCGTGATACCAAAATTTTGTTGCGGGACACTGGAAAATCCTCCACATGAATTTACGTTTATTCGAGTAACGAAACTTTGGCATAGCGATGTATTTGCCCTTTTCGTCGCTATCCTCAACGTCATTTCCCACTGTTACCGCCGGTCGTTCGTTCGTCAATTTTCACTTCAGTTACGATAGATTTTTTTTTTATTAACACTTCCGTACTCGAGTTTTACTCCACTGGGCCTTTTTTTGTTGTTGTTGTTGTTCCTTCTAACGTCGATATGTTTCTACTTCCGGTTTTGTTCACTTTTTATTACGAGAAACGATTGTCGCTGCGTCTTTTTTTTTCGCATTGTTCAATCGTCCTTAACGGCGTTTTTTAATTTTTGGTTAGTTGTTCTACAGTCGATTGTCACGCGATCCCTTTCACCACTAATTTGTTATCTCCTTATGGATATTCTTTGGTCAGTATGTTGT
The DNA here is from genome assembly GCA_963971235.1 of Cryptus armator. NCBI lineage: Eukaryota > Metazoa > Arthropoda > Insecta > Hymenoptera > Ichneumonidae > Cryptus > Cryptus armator. The sequence goes on along the minus strand of OZ020241.1, from coordinate 10,178,956 downwards.
TGTTGTTGTTTTGTTATTTATCACTTAACGGGACGACTAGTCGGGACTGTCGGGGGAATGAATCATTATGTTAGCGGGAGATTTTTGTTGGCCCACGTAACGACTTGTACGAACTGTGTGTTTGAGAGGATAGAAGGCACGTGGTGTTGCAGTCGAGTTTGTACCACCGAAACAGAGAACCACCGAGGCGAAGCCTCTACCTCCTCCCCTCCACGCCGCGCGCGCGCACGATCAATGCTTACCCGAGACGCGCGTGCTGCCGCTCTTCTCCTCACTGTACCCGCACACACCTTGCACCAACACGATATTATCCATTGTCCTCCGCTATTTATCCACAGATATAAACTGCGTGTTATCCTTTCGACAAACTGTATCGGATATACTGAGTATAGTTTTTTTTTCTCTTTCTCGCTTTTCCCTACTGCCGTTTCCTCGATCTTCCGCTATCCGCGTCGTACCTGCCTGTCGCGCCGACCCCGGCCACTCGGTCAGCTGTGCATATCAGTTCGCGATCTCAACACTTCGAAAGCTTCCTTTCTTTATTTCTTTATTATTCTCGTTCTGTTAGGGTTTTCTTAGAACGAACAAATTTCTCGCTATTCCGCGATAGAATGCTCGTCCTTTTTCTCATTCTACCGGGAACGAGCCTGACACTCGCGACGTACGGCGAAATTTTATCGAAATCATTCTCGCACACTCGTAAAACACTTGTTTCTTTTGTTTTTTCTTTACTTTCTCCTCCTTCTCATTGGTTTTTTTTAACACTCGACTTGATGTATGAAATACACAATATCATTCGTATTTCTTATCGTTCTTTTTCGATCCAACCGGCTCGACAATTGCGTTGTTTCTTATGCGACGAAAGAACGACACCAGTAAACATAAAAGTTCGTGTTTATTTTTTAATCCGCAAATCACACAGAATATTTGCACACTAACTCGTTACCAACTTAATCCTGCAATGCTTTCGTTTATTTATTTTTATTTTTTATTATTTCTTTTTATCTCGATTTTATTTTTCACCTCAATATCTCGAAAGGAAAAGTTTGTTCGTTGTTTAAAGTAGTACGAACGTCGTGGGGTTTATACCGCAGAGTGAGAGTTGTGGGGAGTGTGTAATATGCAGCGAGTAGTCGCGGCGAAATCTGAGGAGCGGAGGCGCGCGAGAACGACGACGACGTTGGGGGCCGACGTCCCCCGACGGTGTTAGTTTTAGTCGCGGAGAAGGAGAGTAGACGGGCAAAGAGGAGGTGGGCTACGTTCATGTCGACGAGCTCGCCAAGCCTCGGCTCGTTTCTGTTCGCTTATACTTGTGCGGCGCCTGCGTCCAAAAGCTTCACTATTCTCTCTTCCCCCTCCCAACCGATACGACCCCGATTACAACGCTGGACTCGCCGGTGCAACGAATATAACGATATTTACATGTATACAGGATAATACAGAATAACCATATCAATCTAATTATTGTACGATATCCGATGTTTCCGAGGAGTCAATAATACGAAGTAATTACAGATAATTAAATTAAATCAGAACGGAAAGGTCAGTGGTGTGTGCTTTCCGGCCTTTGACGATATTTCATTTCCGGTACGAAAGTCAAACAAATTCAATATTTATTATGAGTTAACCTGTATATGTAGATATATGTAGAAAATCACCCCCGCGAGCGTTTCCTACTCACCCCATCGCTCGATCCGCCTGACCGCTTCCCTTATCCATAATAACGAGAGGTGATAATTTTTTTATAACGAATGTTTCAATTCTCTAATTTAACAACGATTTAATTCATTTACTTATCACTTGTAAGTTCTTACAATGCGCTAATGACTTTGGCGATAAGTGTTATCGTAGGAGCGCACGGGGACATGGAAGTGGCGAAGAGACCTCGAACGGTTGCAGAGATTAACCCTTTACCCCTTTGGCCCGGAGCCACTCGAATCTATATGTATCTATGTGTATATTCGTAATCGGCCGAATATCGTGACCTCTCGTGCTTATCTGCTATAATGCCTCGACGTTACGACTATTATTTTTGGGATCCCGGATATTCCTCTTTCGCGCTCACCAACTTAAGTAAAATTTGTGGTGAAAGAATTAATTTGCTATGGAATAATTTTTTTTTTTTTTTTAAGCGACACGTCATATATAGCGAGCTCTTTGCATTTCTGTTCACGTCTTACGCCGTTATACGCCTCGATCTCGCTCGCCTCATCCCACAATGCACCGTGACGTGCATATCATTTACTTTACTCCCCTAACCCCACTATCTCGCTGTACTGGTCTATCTCACCCTGTGACCCTTTAATTCCGCATTCCGCACGACACTTATTCACGTACGTGTGTATAGATACCACCCACACGGTGCTCAACTTAATTGCACTCTCCCTATGTCATTGACGGTGAATCGATCACGCGAGGAAAGGTGGAATACGCGTGTGTGGCATCAACCATTGGAAATTGGCACATGCACGACATTTAGGTACTCGTGCTGTACACTCAATTTCATTTTTTTTGTTGTTGTATATTTCGAGTTAATATTATCGCGGCTATTGGCCATCGAGTGATATTGAACAATTATTTGACGTTCGAAATTCTAATCAGAGGAAAATGATTTCGTTTAATGAGGTTAATGATGCCAATTGATGAAACTAAAGGATTAATCGAGAATATCTCGAAGGAATTGGTTGTGCGCATTGCGGGCATATCATGAAATCGAATTTGTCTGCGGGATTTCCCCGGAGATTCACAGCTTGTAGGGGGATTCTTAGTATTCTCCTTGTGCGCCGTATTGACGATGAAAATAATAGGGACGAGTGGTGTCGGATGAGTAAAGTATTCTGCCGAAGGATTCTCGGTGCGCAGGAATCTTCGTTATTCGCAGGGAGGTCACCACAATTAGTTTGCTTTATGCTGACAACACCGGAGTCATGTTTTATCGACTTGCGGCAACAGCTCGACTGTTTCATACCAACCAATGATAAGAATAAATTCAACATTATCTTCATTTATAATTTTCGCACCTTCCTAAGAGCTAATTTATTTTAATTTTCAAATCAAAGCGTGACAACTCAGCCAAATTATCGCTGCTAATTTTTTTTCCATTTAACTTAGTAATTTCGACATTCGCGTCATTCAAATTTCCCGCCGAAGCAGCGTCGCCACTTGCGTTCGGGTATAATCGTGAAACTCCACGAAAAACCGGGGTCTACGGAGCTCGTAGCAGGGAGCCCCGCCCTGCCTGCCGCCCGCCAGCCGTCATCGTCGTCGAGAGACAAGCAAACTCTCCGCTTCGTCGTCGTGATAGCGAGAGTATCGTACAAGAACCGATTTAGAGGTAAACGCACAAGAATCGAGAAGCGATAGAGAGGGGGTCTGTGAGCTCCGTAAAGAGTTTTTAAAAAAATAAAAAAATAAACAATCGAGTGAAACGACAACTGCACAGTGCTTCGTTTATTCGTGTTCTCCATTAATCTGCAGTAAATATACAAAAAAAAGAAGCAAAGCGACGAATTCGAGTCGACATAATTGCGAGGGTTGAGGAATAATCGTTGGGAAAAAAAATAACAAAAATCTAAAGTTTGCGGCGAGGGTGAAGAGCACGGAGTGGTTTTCTTTTTATTATTATCAAGCGATCTTTCTTTTAATCTCGTGTTCTCTCTCTCCCTCTCTCTTCCCCCTCTCCGCGCGCTTCACGCCGGTACTTTTTCAACTCTCGTGGGATTTTTTTTTTAGTTATACGAATTCGTTTTCGAACATCGGCCGAGAATAAGACGAGTATCGTGACATACGCGAGTGAAACTCTATGAGATACAGGACTACGCGAAAAATTCATAAAATACACAGTGTAAAGTACAAATTTATAATCGTTGTAAAGTTTGTACGTTAGTGCGCGATTTCGCTACGCTACTGCTGCTGCTGCTGCCCGCTGCTGCTCGATGTGAAACACACTCCGGTCCGATCGCGAGACTAGTGCTGCTGTCAGTTTGTAGACGACGCCTTCGAGTGTGAATTAAAAAAACATAATCTTTCTTGTGACAAAATATTAATAATAATAATAATAATAGTATAGAGAGGATATAAAAGTTGAATATTTGTGTGCTTATCGAACGCGTGTGAAGAAGATAATTATAACGAGAAAAATCCCGAAAGAAGAGGAAAGAAAAATATATATACATAGATATATATATATATATATTTCTTTTTTTTCCCCACTTGCGATACAAGTGCTGCTTGGAACGTGGAGCGGCGAGTTCTCGCCAGGAGGATCCAAACGAGAAACAGCTCCGTTCGGGAGCATCAGGTAAGGAATTCACAACGGAAAAGTACCAGCTACGGAAAAACTCGATCCAATGTATACCTCATCTATCCTGAATTTACATGATTTTTTTTATAATCTTCGAAGCGATTGACCTTGAAATGCAAAACAATAAAAACCATCCGAATATTTTTGTTCGACGGTCGATTTTTTTTTTTTTTTTTCTTCGCGATAGTTTTTTTTTTCCTCGGGCTAATGGCGAACGAGAAACTGCCAATATGGCGGCCTAGAGAAGCTTTTGAGAGTTACGGAATTGAATTGAAGAAAAAGTGCTGTCGAATATCTAGCGAACGAGCTCCTTGGCGACCAATTTCTCTTGCACGGGTGCTATCGATTACAACGAACTCGATGACTCGTTCTCACTCCATTTTCTGTTTGACTGACTCTCTCTCTCGCTCTTTCTCTATCCCCTCTCTCCTTCCCTACACACGCATACACACCCTGGGAATATTTCCTTCGTTCGCACTCCCGTGACGACGGTAAATTCAATCGTAAGAGAATTATTATTTGCGTGAGAAATAATATTTTCGCGAAAAACTTGCCTCGATCTGTTTATTTGCGGTCAAACATTATTGCAACGAGCCCCGTTATTGTTTGACGATCGTATCTCAGTACAGACGATGTTTTTTCGTATCAATAATACGATAGTCGAATAAACAATCTTCGATATCTCGCACATATCGGCTCGAGGGCATTTTTTTTGGCATTCGACTTTTTCGACGAATGGAAAGCTCGGAATGGACAAAATAAATTTGAAGGGCAAAAAAACGCGAAATAACGGTTTTTATACCATTGGGACTCCGTCACGATTAATAATTTTTTTTTATCATCATCCGAATATAATTACTCGATCGCTCGATCATTTGTATGCGTTATCCTGACTTGTTCAGCGTCTCGTTTTTTGTTCTTTTGCGGGTAGCTGAGTCAGACAGGAAAAACGATAAAAAAAAAAGAAACGACTACTAGTTTTTGGTTTGCGGTATCGTCGCCTCGAAAGCCGATTGCTGCGTCTTCCGGTGACGATATATTGGCTCGGAGAGAAGACGAGATTCCCCGCCATAAATCGAGCTCTCGAAACATAATATGCATTGTACGAGTGTATGTGTGCGTATGCGCGACTGTGCGCGATGTGTGTGAAGTACGCGCAATGAGCCTGCAATTCTCCTCTTCGAAAGCACGCGACAAAGAATGCAGGTCAGCATCGTGTACTTTGGGGCCACACACGCGCGTGTACCATTTGCTCTGTGTCTGACGGGGAGGTGCGTAAACTCTCGGATAGTACGAAGAAGAAGTACGTGATGCCGTTGAGTAACGTAATCTCGAGGCTGTCGCGATCTTTCATTGGACAGTCAATTGAACGCGATGCTCGGCAGCTGTCTTAAGCAGGAGAGCGGTACAGTCCGCACAAACGTAAATTAACATTAGCAAATTTTTGCGAAACATACGGTTCATCGACCCGCCTAACCTAAAAAAAAAAAAAAAAAAAAAAAAAAAAAAAATGGCGTTGCAATTTCACCGATAGTTCGATAATCGCGCGAACTTTAGGAACACATTTTTTATGCCTTAAAATACAACCCCTTCCGATATTCCGGCATAAAAAACACATCTCCGATAATTCGTAGATAATCGTATCAGGAAAAAAATAAACCGCGAGACATGAATATCGGAACACCGATGCAGTTTGTAATTCGTGGAAAAAACGACTACAACTGCAATACGAGTTTATTTAACGCGACTGTACCGCCTGACGTCTTGATAGGTTTTAATTGCCGTCGTGTTTAATAATACACGATTCGTAACTAAGAAAATGTCGTCTGGTGAGTTTTATACTCGGCTGAAGGAAGTTACAAAATATTATGCGGTGTTAAACATTTTTTTTTCTCATTTTCTTGCTACTGGAGGATATATATCGCGCATTATCGCGTTGAGACCTCGAGAAGCCACTTATCCGGCGCGTCCATTGAGTGCAAACGCCTAGTACCTCTTTCTCTCTCTCTCTTTCTTTCTTTCTCTCTCTCTCTCTCAAGTTCTCTCGCTCTCTCGCAAGCGAGAGAGTTTTAAAAATATCCTCGCAACGGTTTTAGAACGTAAGCCCCGTCGTTCGCTTTTGGAAGCGTTATTAAACACGAGGCTGCGCGATGAAACGCTTCTCTCCCCTTCGGTTTCTCCGGCGTTTTGCTTCGTTACTATTTCCTGTGTTGCTTTCCTGCGGACACGTCTGTCGTTCGGCACCTGCCGTCGTTGCCGAGGACCCTCTTCGACGAGAGAAAGAAAAAAAAAATAAAAAAAAAATAAAGGAAATAACAACTTTCCCTTAATTCGTAACATCGAAGGAATTCAATTTCCACCGCTCGTCGTAAAAACATCTTTTTCTTCGTTTATAAGTAAAAAAAAAAAAAAAAATGTGACGAATCCGAGATTTTTAACATTTTCCGTTATTTTTCAACTTTTTCACGAAAGATTATTCCATGCGAAAGCATCGTCACTAGATTTCTGTGAGTTTCTCGTGAAACAATGTTTCGTGAGTAACACGAAGATTCCGAGACAAAAAGATCGCGACATCTTAACCCTACTTTTTTTTTTTTTTTTTTTTTTTTTTTACAAGCATTTTTTTTACAGGGCTTGTTACCCTTCGAGAAGTAAAGTCCTTTCTCTCGTGCCGTCAAGATGCTCGTTCCTAAGTAGCGTTTCGCTCGTATTCTTTTTTACTTTTTTCTCTCATTCTCTCGTCGTACTTCCAGCCGGCAGGAAACACCCGGCAGCAATGCCGGAGCCGAGGAGCAAACGGGTGGGGTGGGGGAACGGGGACTGACGTACCGACGTATAAGCTTGAGAAAGAGAGAGAAAAAAAGAGTCGAGGAGAATTTTGTGCGGAATGGTTAGTAGGGCGCACCAGTTAACCGCAGAAGTAGGGTCAACGTATTCGCATTGGATAATATCGTGACGCGAATCGTTCCTCCGAGTTCCGGTTAAGCTGCGAGAGAGGGAGAGAGAGCGAGAGAGAAACATCGTCGTCGTGACGTTCTTTTCTGCTTAGGATATTGCTCTTTTTTTTTCTTGTTTTATCTTTTTTTTTTTTTTTTTTTTTTTTTTTTTTTCATCCCCCGACTAAACCCTCCGACGTCTTCTTATTCTTCGTCTTCTACTTCAGGAAGTCAAAGCAGAAACTCCGCAGTACCCCTTAACTCTCTCTTTTTTCTCTCTTCTTTTCTCCCCGCGCGACTACCTCGTTAACCCCGAAATCCAAATAACCACCCGCTTACGTAGTCCAAGTAGTCGAGCGACTGACGTCATTGTAATTTTGTAAAAATAGTTTATTCGAATCTCGTAACGCCGTGAATTTCGCAACAATCCATCCATATCTGAGAATGTTATATAGATTTTTAATTGATAATTACATTTCCTTGGGATTGAAACGCGTCGACGAGTCTCGTGCGTCGTATTGCATAATTTATGTTTGTCACGAACGACATATATCGTATCGTATATCGCCGACGTTATAAGTCGTTGGTAAACCTGCAAAATAAAACTTCGTCGATTATTTTTTTTTTTTACAAAAAAAAAAAAAAAAAATAATACGCGCGATGTGTACTCAAACCCGCGATGGCCTGCGAAAGCTATATATATAATGAAAAAACATCGATAAAAAAAAATCTGTAAATTAAAAAATTAGTAATTACAAAGTTATTTTTTTAATTAAAGATTCACTTTGCAACATAATCGATAAAAAATGATATCGATACATATTTAATCGATTGTCGTTATCGATTGTGTTGCAAAGTGAATTTTTAATGAAAAAACGTAATTTTATAATTGCTAATTGTTGCGTTCCTTAAATATTATATATGTTGTATTTCGTAATGTTTTCGTAATTTTTTTTTTTTTTTTTAATAAAATTGTCGTTCCTAAAGAATAAACGGAATAAATGATATTTCTTCGATGGCAAACAAATTCGTGAAATGCGACAGAGTCGAGGAAAAGATATCGAGATTCTTGGTGCATTCAGGTTTTCCTCTGACGTCACATGCCGCGCTACTGACGTCACTCGTACCTGGCGTCTCGCTCTCGCGCTCTCCGTGACACGAGTCTGTCCTGAAATCGCGTGGCCTCGGGTACGAGTTTGAGAAGAAACAGGCAGCAGGGATTTGCCATTTGGTTTTTCTAGATACAACCATTATATACAACGTATATACTGTTATGTACTATAAACGCTATATACCAAACGTATATATATATATATATATGTATATATATAGCGGCGAGAGAACGCACAGGCCATGGGGGTGGAGGTGTGTCGGTATCAGATATTTGGGACGACGTATCGATCTCTCGTGCTTTTCCATCTCGCAGTTCTCTCCTCTCAGGCGAGAAACGTTTTGCCGTACTATACGCCACGTTCATCGTAATATTACTAAGTTTTTCGAAGTATTAACACCTTATCTCGCGCAATCGGAAAAATGCTCATCGCGATTAATCGGACGATGTGTTTCTCAACGCTAAAATCTTTTTCTCAACTATAACCTCAAATTTATTTTATTATTATTTTTTTTTCACCCGAAAAACGCGAGAAAAAAAAATACATCGCATAATCATCGTTTCCGGTATATTCGCGTAAAAAAAAAAATTCTTGACGAAAAAAAAATTAATTTTGGCCAATTTTCGGATTTTTTTTTTTTTTTCACCGCAAACTTAATAAGGAGCAATATGTTCGAAAAAAAAAAAAAAAAAAATACGTTACTAAAGTTTTGTCTGCACGCGAGCCAAAGAGGAGCGACGTTCTACCTCGTTGAGTCCGGGTGTCAGGTGCATCTGTTCGTACGACCTGTGGCTCGTTGAATCCTCGTGCCACAGACCCCCGATATTCAACGGTCGTTCTCGACAGGTTTCGACTTTTGTTGCGCAACTCATTCTTCTTATCGCGTCCGGGTGTATAAAACGATAGAAGGGATGAAATAATAATAATAAAAAAAAACGCCTAGAGACAATCGAAAAAAAAAAAAAAAAAAAAAAAAAAAAAAATTCATTGTTTGTCGACTGAGAGCAAAAGTTGGCAACCCCGTCGAAATCCTAGTGAGTTTTGTGGATAAAAGTAGATGGAGCATACGTGCGCCGGTGAAGGAGGAGTTGGGTGGCGATGGGCGCATAGATGGAGAAGGGAGGGAGGGAGGGAGAGGGATGTTTCAGAGGGCTTGGTACGTCGACCCGATGCTCATCTGTTGCTTCGAGAATCGTTTTTTCACGGAACGACGAAAAACTCTTTTTTTCCAATGATCCCCTTTTTTTTTTCTTCACTTTCGGATTTTTTCGGCGTTAATTTACAATTCAACAGCGGTCGGGGGATGCAGCGAGGGTGTCGGGGCGTAAAAAAAAAAAAAAAAAAAAAAAAAAAAAAAAAAAAAAAAATGTCGATAGTAAGAGGAGAGGGTAGTTGAAGCGTTCAACGACCCGTAATGTAAGAGGTACCGACTGGACTGGGTGGAGAGTACTCATGTGTTTTCCACCATCGTCAGAGCGAAAGATCTCGAGCGTGAGAGCAAAAGCAACGAGGCAGGTATAGAGACGAGAAGCGTCCGAGCGAATCAAGCTACGGGGCTCGATATTTCAAGCTCTCTGCTCTACTGCTCAATAGTAGGGGAACATTTCGATGGCGTACCAGTTATTGGCACATTTCGCGACAGCCTATTGGACAATCTTTGCTTTTCATGCAGCATAGGAATTTTCTATCCGGAACTATCGTCGTACATAAATCCAAAGGCATTCACATCGACATGCATCGATTCAATATCCGGTAGAGACTCTCGCGTGCAAGCGAATTCCGTGCATAACTGTTCGTGCTTTGTGTGTATATGCACATTGGCGTTGGACATCACTCAATCACGCGCCAAGCATTGTTCATGGCTCATAGATTAATCGCTCGCTTTGATCTGTGTTTAACATGATTTCGGAACGACTATGATTAATCGGCATATAGTTAACTCGTGTACGCGTTGTGGATGAAATTTAACCGAAAATTAAGCGTTTTAAGGATTTTTCGCGATCTTATGTAACGCCATCGGTAACGAAACTTTCGAACGATTTATTTTTCGCTATTGGGTTCTTATTATTTTTTTTTTTTTATTTAAATTAAAGGAATGGAGTTTTTTTTAAAAGAATTCTTGGCCTCCTTACGGAGTTCGGTTAATGTAATGGAGATTTTTATCGAATTTTAACGGTATGCGGTATCGGTATGCAAATTCTCCGAAAAAATGAAGTATATGTGAGGATATATGAAAGATTTATCTTTACATAAAATGGCAAAAAGTTACGGGTCGGTTGGTCTCGTAAATACGTAATTTACACGAGGAATATAGTTCTGTCGATTTAAAAACAGTCAAACTGAACCGATTTTATCGTAAACGAATCTTTATTAAAGAAAAACACTTTCATTCGTTTTGAAAAAAAAAAAAAAAAAAAATTCGGAGTTTTGTTATATTCGTGAATCAAGTAGATATGAATATATACCAGAATCGCGTATATTAAAAAAAAAAAAAAAAAAAAAAAAAAAAAAAAATTCCCAGAATGATTCTGTTCTCTATTCGACAAAAAAAATGACTATCATATGCTCTATTATACAGTACTAAGGAATATACAGCCTCGAGAACGATTACGTTGCAATTTTCATCCAAATCAACATACATCGCGGCAACAAGGAATGCATAAATATATTTTTCCACGGTTGCACTTTATTCTTTCGAAAATGCCGTAAAACAAACCAAAAAAACAATTTTTTTTTAAATACAAAAATATAAAAAAATCGTTCACATTTTAAAAAATCTTTTTCCAATTTTTCTCGCTCCAAAAATCGCGTAATATCCCCCGAAAAAAAAAAAAAAAAAAAAAAAGAAAAAATGAAACATCTGAATGGAATTTAATCTAATAGTACCGCCTTAACGAGGCCATTATGCTCCAAAAGCCTAACGAAAATTTCTTGTCATGCCAACGACTGTGTGCCATTCTCCTTCGCAAGGGCAGAGTTTCACGGAACAGGCTCCGTTAAGTTCGAAGCGTCTGAGTGTGCGCCTTCATATACACGGTGGCCGCTAACTAATCGAAGCGTGTATGGGCTGCTAGTTTGCGTGAAGCTCTCCTTCCCTCATCCCCCATAGAATATTTCGAGAGGGTGGGAGAGAATAAGCTACATCGCTCCGGTGAAGGTTTTCCTGCGCGAGCGCGCGAAATAGCGGGTAGGAAAGGAAGAAAAAAAAAAAAAAAAAAAAAAAAAAGGGAACTTGGGATGCCTTAGAGGGGTTGTAGAAGGGTGCGCTAGGATCGGCAACAGCAACCTGTCACACGTTTCGACAATGGCGTCGGCGGCGCCGCGACGCCGGTGTACTTCGGGGGCAGACCGACGGGCGTCGCGATGGCGCCACTGGCGACCTCCTCCTTCTCCTCCCTTCGCCGCCCCCTCTCTTCCTCTTCATTTTCTCAGCTATATTCCGCGCCGGCGAACCAACCCCCGACACACGGTTCGCGTGCGCCTCTACCACCACCAATCCGTTTTCCAATCTTCCTTTCTCTCGCTCTCTCTCACCCTCGTCGTCCATCGCTCTATCCAACATCGATGCCTGCCTCGGCGCGGAGAGACAGAGAGAGAGAGAGATAGTCTACTCTCTCTCCTCCACTTGACACTGTTCCCTGGGTGTGGTCTGTCCGAGAGCCTAGTAGAGGATACCTCGTCGACGTAGACGTCGTCTCCCAGATAAAAACCCACGCGTCGAACAAACGAAACGGTCTTCGCAACTTACGATGGGAATAGATAAAAAAATAATAAAAATAAAAGAAAACTCCGTCGTGTTCATTTCAATCGTATAGATAGTTCTTAGTTTTTTTTATTTTTCATTTTTTTCACCAACGAATCTTCGAAAAGTATATCCGAAGATAACGTCCTGTGTTCGAATCGATTTTTTTTTTTTTCCGAGAGTTTCGTGCTTTTCTGTGATAAGGAGTAGAAAATTTAATATGACGCGTCTGTGAGGATTTTTAAAGATTTATTTCGCCGAAGAGAACAAATTTTCTCGTGTTTCGTGAGGATAGTTGACGCGATGTATTGAAAGTGAAAAAAAACGATAATATATACGGATTAATAAATTGATAAAAACTGTAAACAGAAGGAATTTAAATACCGGAAATAGTGAGGTGCAAAGTTGGAAACGAAGCTTTTTCTTTCGTCTTTCGAGTTGTTTCGCGACTGAAAGTCGCAGTCTAGAAGACCGGGCTGCCCCCAGGGGTAGCGCGGAAGAGGTGGCTGATAATTCTGGGTAGTTCAGCGTCACGAGGACATGCCGGCGAGCGCTCGATGATGTCGTGACAGCGGGACTAGGGAAAGCACGGGAGTAAGTTACTTGCCTTCTTATCTTATTCGCCGAGCCGCAGTTTTCCTTTTTTCGATCGTTTACCCGGCCGCGGAAAGCTCTCCGAACATAGATAATCAATGTAAACGAAGAGTGACGATCGCGAAGTTTGCGCTATAAATTCTTTCGATTCAGGAAGCTTGCAAATTTTAGAATGATTTATTCCCGGGGGGGCGCGCGCATGCGCAATGATACACCCGGCTACCTCGCCGGGAATGCCGAGCGCTCCCTCTGCCTCGAGCTTTCGCTCGCTTCCGCGTACATTTTGTTAGGAGATATGAGATTTCGTCGAAATTACGATGATTCGTCGTAAGATCGAAGGAACTTTTATTCTATAAGAAAAAAATTATTGAATTTTTTTTTTTTTTTTTTTATATACTTTTTTTTTGGAGTATTGCGATTTTTTTGATTTTTCGATATCGAGAGGAGGAAAGGAGGAAAAGGAAACAACAGGTATCTTTACGTGTCTTTTCGTTGCGTATCGTTCCTTTCGTAATCGATTTCGGAGCGCAAGAACTCCTTATAACTTTTATTATAACTCCGTTTATCATGACGAAATTATTTCGTCGAGGAAAATAATAAAAAGCTTTATGACGAAAAAATAATCGATATATATGTTAATTTTTGTAATTTTTGTATAATTCCAGAGGTGGCAACGATCGCGTTAGAAGGTGTGGACGCTGGCGCGTGGGGCGGGAAGCTCGGTAGAGGTCTGAGACCCGTAGACAAGAATAAAAGAAGGAAAGAAGTGTCCGAGTCGTCGATTGGACGCCAAGGAAAATATTGGATTTACAATAGATCGCGTCTCGTCGAGGAAAGACGAGTCGTCGGTGGAACGTTTGGAAGAAAACGAAAATTTCCGAAGTACAAGAATAATAAAGTTTATAACGACGGAGCGAAGAAAAGGGGAAGTACGCCGGCGTGACGACGACGGATACGACGAGGGACCAGCGGGGAGCGTAAAAAATTCCTCTTTTTAAGTCAAAGCTAATCGCTGCTCCGATTTCTTTTTTTTTTCGTCGATATACTACCCGACGAGGGGTTCCACAAGGATTCTTCCGCGAGAATCCGAGGAGAATAAAGGAGAAACGAAGCGGTATCGACGTTAAGAAAGTCGAGACACTCGATTGATCATCATGAATGAACTCGAGAGCCTTCGTCAGGAGGCGGAAACTCTCAAAAATGCCATCCGGGTGAGTTTTGCGATATCGGAAAACAATTTATTATCGAAATTATAGAAAATTCACGAAGATGAGAGGCAATGAGAGCTTTCATTCCCATCCGAGTCGCAATAATAATATATACATTATAAATAACTTATACATAACTTATATCGATAAAATAATACATAAATTATATTAATTTAAGATGAGATGCAACGAGAGCTTAGCTCAGCTCGTCGTCAAGTGACTTCTTCAATATATATTTCAAGATTGAGAGCCGCGGTAGCGTCTCGACGCCAAGTAGTTGTACGCAGCAAAGATATCGTTTCCGATACATTTCACAAATACCGATTTTTCCACGCGCCGGAAACTTGAGAAACGCGAGCTTTTTTTTTTTTTTTTTTTTTTTTTTCATTTTCGTCCTTATAATTCACGTATCAGGATTTATTACTGAATGGCATTATTTTCTGATTTTTTTTTTTTTCATTTTCGTCCTTATAATTCACGTATTGGCATTTATTACTCAATGGCATTATTTTCTGATTTTTTTTTTTTTTTTATTGAAAATAAGTTTTCAAAGTTTCTATCGAAACGGGAGATTTAAGGGTACAAGCAACAGTTGTATAGACGAAGAAAGCCGTACGTGTATATAGACCAACGGCTCGAAGTCATCCCGGCATTGTTTCGAAAAGATAAAAGTGTACGATGCGGATGAGAACGTGAGAGAGGCGAGGAAACGTGTGAATCCGCATAGAGAGAGAGAGAGAGAGTGAACGAGAATCGTACGTGTATGTCACTTGGCGCGAAGTGCACTTGGCACTAACCTCGACCAATCTCTATTCATCGCTCGAACGGTCGACCACCCGCACCTCGTTCAGTCTTTTATCTTCATTCACGAATACTTTACTCGCCGAAAATATGTTTAGTTATTGAAAAAAGTAAAAAAAAAAAAAAAGTTATATATCGGATCACTTCTGCGCGAGAAACGAGTATAACTCTTGTACCGCAAAATTCATTAATCTCTGGTCATCCGGCATAACGATAGGGGTTTTCTGCTAAAGAAAAAAAAAAAAAAAAAAAAAAATTAATTAGAGCGAATTTCGTCAGTAAAAAAGTTATACTTACGAACGATAATGAATTCGGTATAATTTCATCTTCGAGTTCTCGTTAACTACGGTACTTTATATGGAAGAAAAGAAAAAATTGTCGAATTTGATAAAATTTCGCCACTAATGAGAGAAATTTATTGAAATTTCGGAGAAGGCAATAGTTTCAGTCGCAATTTATCATAAGCCAAAAGCAACCCATAGGAATTTTTTTTTAGAGATAAAAAAACAATTACCGCGTCGGATCACAATTTCGTTTATACAACAAACGAAAATTCGTTGTATCTGTCGATACAATACATTTTAACAAAAAAAAAAAAAAAAAATGCAATAGAACCGAATTTCGTCAGAATTTCGTAAAAAAAAAAAAATTACATCAACTAATGATAAAGAATTCGTGATAATTTCATCTTCGAGTTCTCGTCGACAACGGTACTTTCTAAGGGAGTAAAAAATTGCCGCATAGGATTTTGATGCAAAAAAAAATTGAGAATTATTAAAATTGCGGTGAATGTCTTGAAATAGTTTCAATCACAATTTCTCGCAACCTAAGATACACCTATACACCTTTTTTGATAGATAAAAAACAATTGTCGTATCGAATTACACAATTTTTCTAACGCTAAAAAAACGGAAAATAAGTTGTATCTATTAATAAAATAAGGGATTGTTACAGTTAAATTCCATAGAACGGATAAGGGCTTTTATGGTGTCAGTGTCTCGGCAGTGGTGACGGTGCTGCTGCTTGTAACAGTAGTGGTGGTAGTAGGGCGCGGCATAACCGTCGCTTCCATGATCAATACGCCGCACCATCCCTCTCTTCATCCCTCGCGTTTTCCTCGCTCTCTATCGCGCTCCGACGATTTCTCTCGGACGTTTGCGCGCGCGTGTAACTCTACTACACCACGTTTACTACATACACATTACTCCCGTACCGTCTAATACAACTATATCGCCAAAGAGAAGCGAAAGAAAAAAAAAAATGCTGCTACACCTTTTTTTTTTTTTTTTTTTTTTCTCGTTCTTTATTCCTCAATGTAGTGGATATTTTTATTTATTTGTCGTTGCAGGATGCGAGGAAAGTGGCGTGCGACACGAGCCTCGTACAGGCGACGTCCGGCATGGAACCCATTGGCCGAATACAGATGCGAACGAGACGCACCCTTCGCGGTCATTTGGCCAAAATCTACGCTATGCATTGGGGCAGTGACTCCAGGTATAAAAACCCAATCCGACAATGTTACTTCATTCGGAAAGATCCCTCACTGTCAAAAATTCGTTTATTCGGTAATAATAATTAAAACAGCATCGGCAAATTAATTATACCGCGAAAATAGATTCGACGATGGAAATACGTGTTTCACATTGCTGATTAACCCCTTCATTGGCATTGACGCGGGGTACTGCGCCGGTACAATATTGGTAGCGACGTGTCCGCGGCACCCCCGGGGTTAACGTCGTTTAATCGTAACGGGACAATCGGTATGCAAAATAAATGATATTCGAAGCTTCCAAACGGCTATCGTCACCCTATCAATCGATGAAACGAATGCGATTGGGATTAAAAAAAAAAGGAGAAATTTGTCGGCTGAATGTCTCATAAAAAAAAAAATTTCGCGTAAAAATCACTTTCATCGATACATCGAAATTTGAGATGAAAAATCGATTTTTTTCAAATTCATTATCGAATGCTGTTTTTAATATTATTAATCTGATATTGAATTTTCCGCAACGAGCGACTTTCCTCGGGTAACGTTTTTTTCCGCATTAATCGCATTATTGTTTCGCCGATAGTACGCGGATTTGTCGTTTCCATCGCTTAGCAATGTGAAGAAAAAAAAAAAAAAAATGCTGAAAATATCGTTATCGCGTCGAATAAAATTTGTCGATAAATAACGGTAATACGAAAAATACGGATACATAATAATGCGCGAATGTTATTACGTTGTTTGTCAGTAGGAACTTAGTGTCAGCGTCGCAGGACGGTAAACTGATAGTGTGGGACAGTTATACCACGAACAAGGTACACGCTATACCATTGCGCTCCTCGTGGGTAAT
This sequence comes from Cryptus armator, assembly GCA_963971235.1. Lineage (NCBI taxonomy): Eukaryota > Metazoa > Arthropoda > Insecta > Hymenoptera > Ichneumonidae > Cryptus > Cryptus armator. Next base: position 10,161,924 of record OZ020241.1, on the reverse strand, counting down.
GACCTGTGCATACGCCCCATCCGGTAGTTACGTAGCGTGCGGTGGATTGGACAATATATGTTCGATCTATAGCCTGAAGACGAGAGAGGGCAACGTTCGCGTAAGCCGAGAACTTCCCGGTCACACCGGATATTTGTCCTGTTGTCGTTTCCTCGATGACAACCAAATCGTCACCAGTTCCGGGGATATGTCTTGGTAATTAAAAAAAAGCGAAAAAAAACGAGATATATATATATATAAAAGAATGAAAGCTTCAATATTTTTCCGCAATTTTCTCGATCTTTTCTTTTTTTTTTTTTTTTCGACGAATAAGAATTTTTTATTAGTTTTTAATAAAAATGAAGAGATGTTAAAAAAAAAAGAGATATGTATATGAAAAATATGAAAACTCCAATATTTTTCCACAATTTTCTCGATCTTTTTTTTTTTTCTCGAAAAATAAGAAATTTTGATTAGTTTTTAGCAAAAATGAAGAGATGTTAAAAAAAAGAGATATATATATAAAAAAATTAAAACTCCAATATTTTTCCGCAATTTTCTCGATCTTTTGATTTTTTTTTCGAAAAATAAGAAATTTTTATTAATTATTAGTAAAAATGAAGAGATGTTAAAAAAAAAAGAGATATATATATAAAAAATATGAAAACTCCAATATTTTTCCGCAATTTTCTCGATCTTTTGATTTTTTTTTCGAAAAATAAGAAATTTTTATTAATTATTAGTAAAAATGAAGAGATGTTAAAAAAAAAAGAGATATATATATAAAAAAATGAAAACTCCAATATTTTTCCGCAAATTTCTCGATCGTTTGATTTTTTTTCGAAAAATAAGAAATTTTTATTAGTTTTTAGCAAAAATGAAGAGATGTTAAAAAAAAGAGATATATATATAAAAAATATGAAAACTCCAATATTTTTCCACAATTTTCTCAATCTTTTTGTTTTTCTCGAAAAATAAGAAATTTTTATTAGTTATTAGTAAAAATGAAGAGATGTTAAAAAAAAGATATATATATATATAAAAAAATGAAAACTCCAATATTTTTCCGCAATTTTCTCAATCGTTTGATTTTTTCTCGAAAAATAAGAAATTTTTATTAGTTTTTAGCAAAAATGAAGAGATGTTAAAAAAAAGAGATATATATATAAAAAATATGAAAACTCCAATATTTTTCCGCAATTTTCTCGATCTTTTGATTTTTTTTCGAAAAATAAGAAATTTTGATTAGTTATCAGTAAAAATGAAGAGATGTTAAAAAAAAAATGATTTATCAACAGCGCTCTGTGGGACATCGAGACTGGTCAACAGTGCACCTCGTTCATCGGGCACACCGGCGATGTAATGTCCCTATCACTCGCACCGGACATGCGTACATTCGTATCCGGTGCTTGCGACGCGAGCGCAAAACTATGGGACATACGCGAGGGTTCCTGCAAGCAAACTTTCCCCGGTCACGAGAGTGACATTAACGCGGTTACGGTAAGTATCATTTTTCTTTTGTTTTACATTTTTTTTTTTTTTTTTTTTATATGCTTCTCATCACATTTCAATAATAATCATTCGTTCGTTTTGTGCCGAACGCAGTTCTTCCCGAACGGATACGCATTCGCGACGGGTTCGGACGACGCGACTTGCAGACTCTTCGACATAAGAGCGGATCAGGAACTCGCTATGTATAGTCACGACAACATAATATGCGGCATAACAAGCGTCGCATTCAGCAAGAGCGGTAGACTATTGCTCGCTGGTTACGACGATTTCAACTGCAACGTATGGGACTCGATGAAGAGCGAACGCGCCGGTGAGTTTCAATGAATAATGAAAAAAAAAAAAAAAAAAAACCATTGATTACCAATTATCACCCAACGAAATTCAACGAGAGAGAAGTGATAATTCACGATTTTGTCCTTCTCTGTCGTTCAACAAAATCATTTTTTTTTGTTCCAATTTCAAAATCATCATAGCTAAGGATCCAATGTCTAAAAAAAAATGTATTTCACAGTCTGAAGGAAAAATTATCGAGTCACGTGTATAAAAAAAAAAAAAAAAAAATTAAAACGATGTTTATCAATGATTTCGGAAGACGAAATCTCTGCGTAAAGGAAAATTGACGAATATCCGGAAAGATCGGGAAAGAAATTTGTTTTTTTTTTTTTTTTTTTTTTTTGTTTTGAGGAGATTTTTAACGGGAATGAGATTGAAAAAAATCGGTTGTACGATCGTTACAGGTATCCTGGCGGGTCACGATAACCGAGTGTCATGCCTCGGCGTAACGGAGGACGGTATGGCGGTAGCGACAGGCTCATGGGACTCGTTCCTACGCATCTGGAACTAACTTGGGCTCGCAATCGGTCCACGTAATTCCAAAGGGCTCCTCCAAAGAACCAATTATCGCAGCGTCTCGAGTTCGTCATACAGAATACGTATAAAGTATAAGAATCTTAAAAAAACGATAAGCACGAGAACGACGGGGGTGATAAACGATGCGTCAAACGTTAACGGTGATAATACGGTTATTGGGAGTGCGTTAACGAGATCGAGAGACGTGTATAGCGTCGAAAATAGTTCGACGTCAACCACACCGGATATAATAATGTACGATCACGAAGGATATTCTAGCAGTCTTGAGATAACGAGCTGTTGCAGTTACGACTGTTGCGACGACGTTGCAAAGATCGATAATAATGATAAAACAATGATAAATATCAACGACAGAAGGAACATCATAACCGCCACTGACGATAACGAGAAAGACGATGATGACGATGACGATGAGGACGATTGTGAGGATCAACGGGAGGATTCCTCTTTCAACGATAATATTCTATTGGATTCCGGTGTTAAAGGTGTCAAACGTGGAGGAGTCGGTGGTGGTCGATACTCTGCTGCGATAATGCGTCGTAATATCCTCGTCGACGTGACCTGGCGACGGGGAAAAGTCGGCGACAGGGTCAATCGCGAGTACCAACGTTTCTGATCGCGAATATGAAATGAAATATAAAAATCCAACAACACACATAAATACATACATTACACACAAAAAAAAAAAAAAAAACGATAAAGAAAAATGCTGTCGAACAGAAAAGTTTGATTTGATCGAAGAGGAATTACAAATAATACGCGAAAAAAAATAAATAAAAAATAAAAATAAAATAAAGAAAACGCACTTCTCTTCCCCGTGCAAAATCTTATCTGTGTTCATACGATCGAGCGAAACGTTTTTTTTTTTTTTTGTTTTAATTTAAATTTTTTTTTTTTTTTTTTTTTTTTTTTTTTTTTTTCGATGACTAAATAGCGCAAAGTGAGAGAAAAATGAAAAATCGTTTAAAAGATTTTGCACAACGCGCGTTTCACGCACACGAAAAAAAGAAACACGAACACAACATACACGTACAACATGCATTGAAAAGCCATATATACATAAAATATCTATAAATAAATGATAATATTAACGATAAAAAAAAAAAAAAAAAAAAAAGAACAGAGCGTAACAACAGGACGGAGATTGATGCGAAGACCGAGCAACGCGCACATAAAAAAAAAAAGGAAGGAAGAGATTGAAGGATCGTAAGCATTTGTTTTTCTTGCGTCGTCAGCGTTTATTATTTAGTCCCCGTCGTGATTAATCGTTGAAGAAAATGATAAAAACACAAAAAAAAAAGCCACATATTTATTTTGTATAGTACACCGTCGCTTTGGTTATCATTGTCTGATCCAAAAGAGATAATAAGTTACTCCGAACTTCCGTGAACGAAATAAGAAACAAAAAAAAAAAAAAAAGGAAAAGAAAAAGTTGATTTTCACCCTTATTACCCCCCCTTTTTGACACAGCGATACACACGATTACACACACTTCTCACCACTTTTTGTCGACTAGGTGTTTAAAAAACAAAAAAAAAAAAACTGTGTATGCATTTAAACAAGAAAAAAAAAAAATTGTAATAATATTAATGATAACGATGATTGTAATTTATAATTATTACTATTTAAATATGTAAGGATGAAAAAGAAAAAAAAGCAAAAAAAAAAAAAAAAAACAACACGGATGTGTGAACGGTGTCGTGAGAGAATTTTCGGTCGGTCTGTCGGAGAGAGTAAGAGATAGCGAGAGAAGGATTAGATATATATAATAACAACACCGAAGGGGAAAGAAAAAAAAAAAACCGAAATAAAACGCCCATTCCTCCGCCGCCACCCCTTTCGTCGATAAAAGGCAAAGATCCTTCTTCAGTGGAAGTTTTTCCCGACCCAACATGCAATGACTAATTAAAGAAAAAAGAAAAAAAAAATAATAACAATCACGAGATAAAAAAGTATCATTAAAAAATGAAAGAAAATGAAGAAAAAAAAAAAAAAAAAAAAAAGAAAGCCTGTCACTGAATCGCTGCGAATATTTATAATCGTTTTTTGATAACTCTCTTCTACTAATATCGCTTCGTCGCAATCTACTATGTGTTTTCCAGCGATAAAAAAAAAAAAAAAAAAAAAAAAAAAACAAAGAAAAATACAAATCGGCCACAACATCCTATCGATTAGCATGAAAAGGAACAAAACAAATAATAATAATAATAAAAAAATCGTTCGCTTCGATACAATTGCGTATACATAAAAATCGAATGTGTGAATTGTATCGATCGGAAGAATGATATAATATATTTACAATTTCTCAATCACCTAACTCCCTGCCCCCCGACCCCCAGAAACGAAACACTGGACTAGAAGAGTAATTAAAACGACGAGACAAGGATTAAAAGAGACAAAAAAAAAAAAAAAGAAAAAAAAAAAAACCGCAAATCGAAAACAGGATAAAAAAAAGAAAAAACAAAACAAAAGATCTGTACTTTTTTGTATCTCGTAGACGGTGACTCGACGGAGGGAGCTTTCCTTTTGTACGTACCGCACGAAGCCTCCGGAGTCACGTAATATATTAATATAATTTTTCCGTTCGTTTGTATATCGAGGATAAACTTGTGTGATGAATCAATGACGTTGAGGGAAGAAACAAAAATAAATTATATAGATTGTAAACAAAGGGAGACTAAACTAACACTTACACAAAAAAAAAAGGAAAAAAAAAAAAAAGAAAAAGAAGAATAATAATAATAATAATAATAATATAGCGAAAGATGAGAGAAGCAACAAAAACACCCAAACTATAAACGGATAATCGTCGACTAAAAATGAAAAAGAAAAAAAAAAGCAAAATTAAACGTTATTATGTATCTAGTCATAGTGAGGCACACGCAGCGGAGCGCAAGGGGATGAAATGAGATAAAAAAAAAAAAACAAAAAAAATACAAAAAAAAAAATACACACTGATCGAATAGTGTACGTAACAATTAAGGGTGTAAACATTATTGTTTATCAATCGTTCATTAATCCGATGGTTTGAGTTCGAAAGCGAACGGTATGTTGTCCGTAATGCAAAAAAAAAAAAAAAAAAAAAAAAACAAAACAAACAAAAAAAAAACAATGGCAATGACAGATTGTGTGTGTCATTCCTCGTTCTTATTTTTTACTTTCTCGACTATAATGATTCTTTCGTTCGTCATCGTGAGAATAAACAAATATTATACTATAGAAAAAAAAAAAATAAACAAAAAAAAAAAAATACAAAAAAAAAAAACAAAAATGGATCATTGCGAGTTCGCGATGCGAAGCTACTGAATAAAGAGATGATAAAACAATGCAACTATGTTTGAGATGAATGAATGGGAGGAATTAACCACGCGACGCGCTTACGGAAACGAAGACATTTTTTTTTTTTTTTTTTTTTTTTTTTTTACATTTAACAATACCCCGCAAAACCCCTTTTGTTTTAATTGAAATTACACCCTGAAACGACGTACATACCGCATCCTGGGTTGCGATTCATTCGGATAAGAGATCGAAGTATTCAGCACCGAATTACCAGGAGAACACTATTAATACTGCCGGAGATGCTGAAAAGGGTAGAGAGATCGCGCGCGAAATAAATAAATGAAGCAGAGAAGAATTAAATAACAAAAGAAAAAAAGAAAAAAAAAAAACAAATGATAAACACGTCTTTACTGTTAAACGGTAGATAGACAAAAAAAAAAGAGGTTTCATCACTTTTTTATATACGTAGGTACACGTAAAATATACGATATATATATGAATGATAATACAAGGAAATTTGAATGACACGAGAGTACGAGAAGTACGATATCGAATATCGAGGAATGCTTAAATCTTCTCGAAGACAATTGTTTTTTTTTTTTGTGTTCGAGAGGACTTGACGAGTGTTTCTTGAGATGAGTCTAAACCCGCAAAGCGATCACTCGAACACGATAGCGGTGAAACTATCCCGATCGAGTGATCGCGAGAAAGCGGGGGTTGAGACTCCTCTCAAGCGAATGCTGAGATAAAAAAAAAAAAAAAAAAAATCGCGTTTCTCGGTGTCGCGTGTCGCGATGGTAGACGGAAAATATTGGTTGCCAAGGGGTACAGGTGAGACACAGAGATAGAGAGAAGAATTCCGAGTAGATTTTGCATGGATTTGATACTAAAGCCTCCTTCTCCGCTTCCTCTTGATTGATCTCAAAAAAAAAAAAAAAAAAAAAAAAAAAAAAAAAAATGGCGCGATTCGATCACGGAAACACCGAGAAACGTTCGATAATTAAAAAAGCGTTCAAAAGCTCCCGAAGCTAAAGAGCACAAAGAGAGCGAAGAAATTTAACAATTAAAAGAAAAAAAAAAACAGTATACGTGCATATGATAGAAGATAAAAATATGTACTTGTACTATAATAAAATAAATAAAGAAAAAGAAAAAAAAAAAAAAAAAGATACAACACAGACACACATAAAGGTTGTTCGAGATAATCGAGGGCATGCGTCGCGCGCGCGTCATCAATTAATTATTACGATCATTGTAACTATAGTTAGATAGACGTTTGTTCGCATGAGTGTGATTAACGTCGGTGTGAATCGGTGAATCTGACTAAAATAAACACAATAACAACAAAAGCAACCAATAACAAAAAAGTAAAAAAAAAAAAAAAAAAAAAAAAATGCATTTTGTTTCGGTTGCACGCGTGAATGCGTAGGAAAGAAAAAGAAAAATCGAAGTAAGGAAGCGACTGATAGTGTCACTAACGCCAAAAGTTCGCATAATAAATATTTTATAGCGTTGACTCATTTCTTCGATATTTCATATCGACGAAGTGAGTTAATGGCAATAAAATTATTTAATTTTGAGAAAGCAATGTTGACGATTCAAATGATGAAAAATGAATTCTATAACGGTGACGAACTTTCGGCACTAGCGAGGCGATGTACCTTCTCTACACTTGAGCAAAGAAAAATATAATAATAATAATAATTAAGAAATGAATGTCAAAGATGTCTTCTGGGCTTTTTGGCAGATATAGAAAAGAGAGAAAAAAAATCCTCGCTGCTAAATTTTTTCTTATCGCCAGAGCGAGGCAAAGCGATTTTGCGAATGCGAGGGGCTTAGAGGAGAATTCAAAGGTTTTTGGAAGTGAGAATAAAAAAAAAAAAAAAAAAAAAAAAAACCAATTCCGGGAGCAAACACGACCAGCGAATGCAGTGAAGCAACCGCAAGTAGCAGCAAAAAATGCAGCAAAGGCTAAAAGAAAAAAAAAAAAAACAAAAAAAAAAAACATATACTAGTCAGCGACGTATTTCGATATTTTTTATTAATCAAGAATTAAGTAACGGCTTGAAAAAAAAAAAAAAAAAAAAATCGTCGTTTCGACGAAACTCGAAGTGCGTCGGCTAGGCGAGCGTCATCGACGAAGATGTACAGACGCGCGACAATCTAAAAAAAAAAATTAAAAAAAAAAAAAAAAACAGAAGAAACTTGAAAGAGGAAAATAGTTAAAGCTGAATGAAAGAAGCGAAAAAAAAAAAAAAAATGAGCCGTTCGAGAACGCGCCGATATGCACAATATCCTCCAAGAACTTCGCGCCGAAGATATGAAAACAAAAAAACAAAAAACCAACACGACGAGATTGCGATACTAAATATAATAGAAATATACGATATGCATATAAAAAAAAAAAAAAAAAAAAAAAAAAAAAAACATTGTCTCAACGGCGTCGCGAAACGTGTTTTCTAACGTTTTTTTCTTTGATTTTCCGTTGTCGCGGTTGGAACGAGCATATTATAGAGTACCCTGTTTCTAAAAGACACAACTGACTAAACTGAGAGATTTAAGGATGGAGGAGAAGAAGATGATAAAAAAAAAAAAGAAGCAACAACAACATAATGATAATAGATAAGATGATTCTTCATAAAGGTATAATGTATAATGAATGATCCCAGGTACCATATATGATGTAAACGCATTAATTATTATTATTATCGCCATCGCATCGTATAATTAATGTGAGTGTGGACTTAAAAAAAAAAAAAAAAAAAAAACAAAAAAAAACCCAAGAAAAAGGAAAAAACCAATAAAGTGTACGTAGTAGAAGGTCTTATTCGAGATATTCTATTTATTGTCATCGCCCTCGAGGGCCAATTGCATTTCCAGTGTTTTTCTCGTTCGAGAGCCATTTTTACCTTCGTCCATAGCGGCCCGCGATACTTGCATAAGTTTTTCTGCCGATTTGCGAATTTTCGTAATTTCTTCGTTGCTCTTCGTGGATCGTAAATCGCTTGGAATCTTCGATCTCAGAGAAGAACTTTCTTTCGATACTTTAACATTATTTTTGGACCTTAAATCTGCTTGGATCGTCGTTTGGGAGTCTGAGAAATTGGGAGCTGTTGATTGGTCGTTTTTACCCCAAAATCCTTCCACCTCACCGTCCTTACTGTAGACGATCCTATTTTTTATATCGAATTCGATCATTTCGTCGCAAAAGCTTTTCATCTCTTGTCGTATCTCGTTAAGTTTTGTGGACAAAGGGTTAATCTCCTCGGATTCTTCGATTTTTAGTGAACTATTTTTTGAGAGAGTATTCGATTGATTTTCATTGGGATTGGCGACAACTTCCGGTACCTCTTCAGCTATTTTTTTCGAGTCTTCTGCGTTATTTGTTTCCGGATTTGAATTGACAATTTCAGGGTCTTCGATCGTTTTGCGAATATTTTGGACTTCCGGTATATCTTCGGCTAATTTTAAACCGTCAGTCTTCTCTTCTTCCGGTTCAGAATTAATCATTTCAGGGACTCCGATTATTGTTGAATCGTTTTTTAACCGAATTTTCAACGGATATTCATTGGTGATATTGACGACTTCCGGTATCTCCTCAACTAATTTTTCCGAGCGTTCCGCCCTCTTTACTTCCGGTTCAGAATTTATTATTTCAGGTTCTCCGATCGTTCTGCGAATATTTATGACTTCCGGTATCTCTTCAACTAATTTTCTCAAAACTTCCGGTCTCTTGGCTTCCGGATCAGCAATGAAAATTTCAGGCTCTCCGATTGTTGTTAAATCGATCGTTGTGCGAACACTCGACAACGATTCGTCGGGACTATTCACGATTTCCGGTATCTCTTCGACAAATTTCCTCGAACCTCCAATCATCGACATTCCTAAATCATTATTAGTTTCCGAGTTCTCATCCTCCGAATCTTCAGAAGAAGTTCCCGATACGCCTGTTATCTTATTATTTTTCTCGAATGACAATAAATCTTTATTCTCGCTGTTCGATGTCTCCGCGATATCTTCGGACTTTTCGGAGACTTCGAATTGCGGCTCAATGCGTTTTCTTCTACTCATCAACGCTGAAATATGTTTACAATTTAATTAAGATTCAGATAAATTAGTATCATTTTTTAAATTTATTTTTATCGATCGTACCTTGAACACTGTCGTTAATTTTTTTCTGCTCCGCCTCTACCCATCTCTTCCTCTCAGCCACTTCTTCCTGAGGACCACCGCGTTCCCTGCAAACGTATTGGTAAATTTGAAGTTCTCTTCAAATTTACGACATCTTAAGAATAACGACATTCAATGTATCATTATAATGTTTACCAAGCCTCGGCGCAGGCGCGATCTCTCGGAAAAACTGGTCTATCATCGAGATACTGAAGTTTTTTGCATCCAAGAATCATAATTTTACGATAATTCGCGATCGATTTAATAACAGGATTGCCGGTCAGCGTGACTACTCTAAGCGATTCCATCGAACCTAAAATCTGAAATTTCATATTCTGTAGCAAATGAATCGTCACTCAGTACACATATTTTTTAGATCTTTCGTCCGCATATCGGGGATTTGTATTCTTGAGCTTTTCGAAGGATTACGCGCTTAAAACTTTTTTTTTTATCGGGTATTCTTTTCAAAGTTTCTGATACATAAAACAATAGTCAAGTCAAATAATAAAAATATTAAAAAAAAAAATAAAAAATTGTAAACCATTTTTAAAAAATTTCGACATCAACTGTGACTTCAAATGCGCAGTGTGCTGACGGAGAGGTAATTAACATCATGGCGTTCGTTAGTTTCGGAGTGGAATATCATTCAACTGGGAATTAAAAGAAGTTTTCATCTTTTTTGCGTATTTTTATGCATTTAAAAAAAAAAATTTATCGAAAAAACTAATAATTAGTTGGGAGACATAATTAGTTATTTGGTTCCGAGTTTTTAATTGCCGACTGCCCGTTAGCGTAGAAACGGAAGTTATGCGTTTCACTTTTACTTTTGCAACTTTTCGAAACGGCAATTGTTTGTCAAAACGTAATTATTATTTTTCCCGACGAATAATTTTTTTTAAAGTGCTCTCATTAATTGCAAGGAACGTACCTCAGTGACGCAGGTAGTATCGATTCTGTTGTGAGACAAATCGAGAATCGACAAGGACTCGAGACATCCGAGATGCTCGATATCCTCGGCACCCTGAAGATAATTGTGCGAAAGATTCAACGTATTGAGACACTTTAGAGACTCGAGATTCTCAATTTTTCGTATAACGTTATACGATAAATTAATCGTATCGAGCTTTCGTAGGGACGACAGATTATCGATTCTTTCGATAAGATTGTTATGCAGATAGAGACACTTAAGTTCCGTTTGATTTTCAAGGTTCGCGATCTCTCGTATGCCATTGTTTTCCAGCCAAAGACACTTCAGTCCTGTATACTTGCCGAGATTCTCGATGAAGGAAAAACCTGACGTTCGAAAGTGAAAAAAGCTTTATAGAGGATTGGAGAAAAAAAATTACAAAAAATAATAGGAGGAATAATTATCTTCGATAAAGAAATTTCGTAAGTTCCCGTATTTCGAGCGCCAAAAAGAAAGTTCACCTCCAAAAATTCCAATCATTGTTTCTTCGGCTTTTATCTCGAAAATATGTTGTTTCGGTAATTATTATTATATTTATTATTTTTGTACGATTTATCCGCGAAATTTTATTGGAAACATCGATATGTAAATTTTATTTTTTTAATAATTACAAAAATTTAAGTTCGAACCTTTGTAATGCAAGTATAAAACGTCGTTTAGATAAGGCGTTTGATATAACTTTTCTTCCCTGCAGTGTTGCCTTATCATCGCCTCCGTCATCCTAAAAATATATCTCGTGAATAATTTTAATCGATCAATTGATCGATCGATCGTTTGCGCGATTATCTCAAATTGCTGACCTCGTGCCGTGTTTTTTTTCGTCATATTCGTAAACTTTGTCCTCAATCAGCACGGACTCCTCGTGCATCGGCGTTAAATCATCGGAATCGCTGTCGCTCTCGGAGTTTTCGCTATTCATCGTAATTTCGATCTTTTCATTAGCGACTTTTTTTTCCGTCTGAAAGGGTACTACTTCCTGTCCATTCAAATTAATTATCGCTTCTGTATTCGTTATCGGCATTTCTCGCTCTGGTCGATCGTTATTTTCAATCGTATCGAAATCGACGCTAAGAGACTCGAGAACCTCATTTTTTTCTCTCTCAATTCGATCTTTTTCCAGAGCTATTATCTCGATCGTCTGCAATGCCTCGTACTCGCTGGACGGACGATCCGAGATTTCCGAGAGCTCGCGATAAGCTTCGACACTCTCCATTTTTTTTTTTTTTTTGCGATGTATTGCTTTTCCTTTAAAAAATATTCTTATTATATAATTTATTATTAATTAGATTTTGGTGAAAAAAAATGAAAAAAAAAAAGAAAAAATTAATTACTATCTAATTAATGCTATAAAAAATATTTAAAAAATTGTAACCAAAAGGTTACAATAATACGCAAGTTATTGCTAAGTTCAGCGATAAGTCAAATCTGTGTGGTATCATTACAGTTGGTTAAAATAAGAGATATAGATGTATGGATCCGGTAGATCGACTCGTCAGATTTAAGCATAAAGTGCGAGAAATGAGGTCAGACTTTACCTTGATCGGGAAGAAGAACTGGGAAGGACGATAACTATGACGTCGGAGACACAAACGTATTGTTCAAGGTGGTCTGCGTCTCTTCTCAGCGAACATTGAGTGTCACTTCAATGATACGACGATGACGACGTGGAGAAAAAAAAAATCAGTATCGACAGAAAATCCGGTAAGTGTATTCAAATTCGCTCGGAGACAGTAGTCGGCTTGAGATCGAAGAATGCTGAACCATTGAACGAAAAAGATCACAAACGCAGCAGAAAAAAAGCTGTCAGGGGAAAGACTTGCGTAAGAGCGTCCGCCGGAAACGAACCTCGCTATTCCGCTCGTCATGGCAACCGCTGTTGGCGTTTGTTTGTTCGATCGCATGAAGCGCGTTGAATTTTATGGTTTTTTCGTATTTTTTCTCCCCTTTTCTCCTCTATTTCATTCCTTTTCATCCGCCTTTCACAACGCTTGATAATTTTGTGTTATCGCGAAAAACTGTTTCTCGATTCTTTTTACCTTCCGCGCGAGCGTCGCGCAGCGTCGTAGTAAAATACACTTGAAACGCAAGCGAATCTTGAATGCAGCGAGACAACATAATTCTTGAGTGTTACATCGATGGCGTCTCTTCGTTTCGAGTCATTCACGAAGAGGGAGAATACATTACAGGCGCTCCGATTATCGAGAATCGTTAAATCGTTAAAGATCGATGTATAAAATAATTCGAAGCCATTTTGATTAATAATTATTTTTTTTACGTTAAATACGAATCCACTGACCGGATTTGTCACGAAAACGATCGGTAAATTAATAATTAGCAAAGACGATGCATTTTTTTTCTCGTTTTCGACTAATCTCGTAATCAATTTATCGTGCGATTAAATTTACAACTATTATCAAATATCAGATATTTAATTATTGCGGTACGTAAAAAAAAAATAATTTCAATTATTATCAACGGTAATTAATGGATGCAGTGTTTATCACTTTATCATTATTATTTTCGTTTTTTACGTTTTTTTTTTGTGAAAATCATTTTTTTTCCTTAATGATTTTAATTAATTTTTGATTTAACGTTTTTTTTTTTTTTTTTTCGTTCGCCAATCGCACGAAAGACGAAAGAGTACCGGTGACCATGACCTCGACGCACACTTTCCTGCGCGCGTGTTAGCGGCTCCCTTTTATTCCAACGTGTATACGATATAACTTGTCGCGAAACGAATGCTGCCTTTCCGTGTGTCGGAGAGCTTGATCTTGATCTTAATGCATTATGTAATTGACGTCTGGTGGTCGGAGAGACGACGAGGGGTACAGAATGCGGCATCTTCGTTCCCCCTCCCCAAAGGGCACCTTGGATTTTAAAATCTTCGCGTCTTTTGAAAATCAAATACGTGCCGTGGGTGGCCTCCTGCAGATCGGTGGTCCACAGTTTTGTCGGGTATCGTACATGAGAATTCCCGCAGTCTGCGGGTGTAGACGGGACGGAATAACATCTGAATAAACTAAACGTAAGCGTGCCGAGCTACGGACACTTTGCACCCACGAGAACTGATATCCCAGGAGAGGGGGAAGAGGGGCATTCAACGATATAAAACAAAAAAGATCGTTCTAAACTCTTTCATTAGTAAAAAAAAAAAAAAAAAATGATGCAAATTAGATTCGCACATCGCTTGCAAATCGAATTTTTTTATTTCTCAATTTAATATTACCAAAAAAAAAATGCAGAAAAAAAAAAAACGAAGAATTCGGCTCGAGCGCTCAAAATTTGTGACACACACACACCGGACATATTTTCTCAATACGATTTTTTGATTATTTGGAATATACTGATCACGTGACATGAAAATCTCGACATTTTTTTTTTTTTCACGAAAACAAAGCTTTCTCTGAGAGAAAACAAAAAAAAACCTATCAAAAATCTTCAGATACGCGTAAAAAAATTATAGGAGGTTACATTTTCAATATAAAAAAAATTGCGCCAAAAAAGGGGTCTTATTTTTTTAAACAATTTGATATATGTCTCGAAAGATTTTTTTTCACGAATTTGTTTTTATATGATTCAAAAATATCGATCACGCTGGATGGCCTGACGTCGATGATTTCTTGGATTTCATAAAAAATTAACTTGTCGAAAAAAATGTTACAGCGTTTTTATAATGTACCGATTAATCGGTAAAAAAGAAACAGTTTATCGGCGATCAGTCTTTGCAGATTATCCGTCAGTCAGTCGTGTATAAGATGAAACGCAGAAAATTTTCTCGTATCGTTCATATCGTATTTTCCTATCGAAACCTCGTGCTTTTCTTATTGGATTGGATCGAAACTAAATCGGGGAACAAAGAATCCGTGTATCCGTAACTGCGGAAAAGACGATAGTCGAAGCGTAGTAGTACAAGGATGATGGAACTGCGAAGGCGAAGATACAGAGAGGAATGGGTAAAAGAATGAAGCTGGGTGGGTACCTCTCTCATCTCTTCGCGCAGGAAGCTTGAATGTTATTCAAATGTATGGAAAAACTCAACGCGATAGAATTTATATAGTTACCTATCGGCGACGAATCACTGAAAATATAAACAATAAACGGCTATCTTTATGCGTTTTACCGTGCCGTTCGGATAGGTAGGTAGAGTAGTACATCGAAAGTCTCAGGGACGATGGGGGTACCATCCGCGGGCATATATCAATTATTTATGAATTTTCCACCGCGGGCGCCATCGCGTACCAGACATTAGAGCCAAAAGGGGTAAAAGAACATCTGATGCTCGAGAGATTGAGAACTTTTTTTTTTTCCTCCTTTTTATCGACGTTTAGCATTAAACGGAAAGAAACGGCGATTGAAAAAGATGTCCCTGACTTCCGGCGTCTTTTCTCTTTCTTTTTTCTCACTAAACTACATTTTATAACCCCGCAAAGGCTTATATAGTCAAAACAATGAGTATATCTTGTCTTTTGGCATTTAAGGGGAAGAAGAAAAACCCGCGTAAGCGCAATTTATCAATAAAAAATTTCTCCAACGTTCATCGGAGTCAAAACAAAAACAATAAACAACAACACAAACACAGTGACTCATCGGAAAAATATTTTAAACTGATAATACTTAGAACGGGTTAACTGTAACTGCGCGCTCGATGGTTTCGAGACGGGAATTACGTGGAACGGCTTTCTTTTCTGGAAACTTCTCTGTGTCTCGGATCTATAAACTCTATACGGGTCGCGTACGAGGAATTTTTATTTCGTAATACCTCAATACGTACGCGCAGTAATCGAATCTTCGATAGAGACCGATATTTTTTTTCACAGTTTGCGTAGATAAAAAAGCTATAATTTATTCAAAACCGATTTAATTCGATTTTTATCGACGCTCGGTCGGTAACTGAAACTGTAATTTTTTTTTTCTCACACATGTTAAATCGTATACGGAAACACAACATTTTTACAGAGTAGAAGAAAAGACAGTATTTTTTTGTTTTTATTACGAAAATTACCGACCGATGTTTATCCAATCTTGACTCGATCGGTAATAAGCATAGTAATTAAGCTTATTTTACTGATCCTAATCGCTTCTGGTTGTAAGCAAATTCTTAAGTTAAGCAGCTATCGACTTAGTCATGTATAATTATTCACGTTTAAACCAAAATGGTCGGCGGCTTTAAGAAAAAATTTAATTGCAGATTTCATTACCGATCGTGGTATTTACCGCGAACAGTCGAAAGAATCCCTTCGACGACAATTTTCGGAGAATCAGCACGATGGCCCATTTGATACGCCCGAATATGCACTATAAGACACGCGTCGATTTATCGAAGAATGGGGGGGAAAAGGCAAATCGACAACAATCCGCGTTAAAAGGCGTAAATCGAGATAGAATTGGTAGGGGATAAGAGGTCGAAGCACGGAGACAACGCACAAAAGGAAAGTACCGCTATTCTTAGGATCGCGGGTTCAAACCGATCCGTATCGTCTCTCTTCTCTCTCTCCATCACGATGATATATCGGCACGCGTAAACGGAGAGTTTACCACCGTGCTTTTTACATTGGTAATTTTCTTTACGGCGAATTCGCCACGACACGATACACGGGAACAACCGGTAGTAAAAACCGTGTTTTCGGCGGAAGGGGGGGAGGAGGTGAAAAGAATGAAATGTTTTTGCGTTACGAAAATAGTCTTCGACATAAAAACTTCAATTTCTTTTGCTTCTCGATCTTCGATCATTAGTTTCGATTTTGTTTTTTTTCGATCATTTTTCCATCATCCCTAATTGATTTTTTACGAAAGAAAAAAGGCAACACGAAAAAAAAAGTCGTTGAAATATATCTCGAATTTATTTTGGCTCTCGATCTTCGATCATTATTTTCGAATAAATTTTTTATTTTTTTTCACGAATATTCCATCACTTTTCATTAATTTTTAACCTTATCTTCGAATTATGGCTGTCGAATAGATTATCTTTTTTTTTTCGTTCATATTTTCATCGTCCTTGATTAATTTTTAACGAATCTCATCTCGCGAAAACAGACGCGAGTGCGCGCCCGCGTCTCGTTGCCTTACATTTTATAAATTCGTCGCCTAGATCCTTAGATAACCGATGGCAATCGTTTACAGCGGACTACATTTTTGCGACCTAAATGGGAATAAGACCAGCGCGGCAATGAGAGTTCGCGAAGATTTATAGGTGCAAAAAGTATAATACCATCTCTATATGTCGTCTCTTTTGACTTCGAGCGCATGAAGCGCCCCTCGCGCATTCAGCAGATCACGCAAATTAGACGAGTTTAATCGAAGCGCCTGAGAGTTATCCAGTCAATAATGATTACACGCAACGCACGCGCGTGGCATCCGTTCGTTTCGTTAAAACCTCCGAGTGAGCATCTCGTTACGCCACTGGAGAGCTTTACCACTGTGACATAATTCACGCGCTTGACACGGCGGTTTATATTCGCGTCTTATAAACCCCTACGTTTTTAGTTTAGTGTTCGCGCGTAGGCGAAAGAGGACACGAGCGCGTGTGCGTTTTTCGAGGCTTCATAGGCAAATAATTTCTTTTTTACCTCAACACTTCGTATCTCTCAATTAATTTTTTTTTTTTTTTTTTTTCGTAAACTTACGATCATTTTTGGACTGATTAAAAAAACAAAAAATACATCGTGATTTGTAGGAAGGAAAAAAACGAAGGAAAAAAACGAGGGAAGCGATAGAAAAAATAATCATAGATCGATGAATATTTAGTCGTTTTATTGTGAATCAAGATCGATCTCTTTTCCCCACGAACAATATATCTCGTTGTACCTTTTGACCCACAGGCAACAAAGTATACGTATATACACGATCGTGAATCGATCTTCTTCCGCGTTGATCCTCGTCCAGCAGGTTACTTGGACAGCAGAGCGAAGGCGAGGAGAGGCCACATTGAATATTCTTCGAGAGCGAACGAGATCCTTCGATCTTGTGGCTCCCCGGTAACCGCGGAGTACGATAAAAGAAGAAATAGAAGGATGGAAAGGAAAGCGAGAGAGGGCCACACATCTATACATCTATATACATACTTCTGTCTATATATGTATATGTATATATATCGATTTATCGCCTCACCGATCGACGAGAGAAGATCTTTACTTTTTCCTTTTCCTTTCCAACGGAGAAACGTTCAACCACGTGCCGCATACGCATAGCCCCCTTTTTTCTTCGGTCAGTTCAGGACTCCTTGATGGCCCGATCAGCAAATTCGGAAACATCGGACAATTTTTTTTTTTTTTTTTTTTTTTTTTTTTTTTAAACGGCGCGTGCGATCTTGAACGGTCAACCTGCCCTCCAGCAGCCGAAAGAATACTCGAAAGATTCATTATGCATCGGCTGACCTCCCCGGATTATATTTCCAATGTGGCGCCTCTCTCGATCGTCATCAGCATAGATCCACATCTCATTTCTCTCTTTCTCAACCCCCTCCCCCCCCTCCCGCCCCTTCCCGTCCCTTTTCCGACAACGTGAATCATTTTTGCGCTTCAACAGCATATTTTGTAACTTTTGTTACGATAACGGATTTTTTTAATAAAAAATCGGTTTTTTAAGATTTAGGAATCGGATAACCAATTTTTTAACAAAAAAAAAAAAAAATCGGTTGTACCAACTAACGATTATTATTATCCGAACTGATCATTTTTTTCATTATAGATGGTAACTTCCGATAGACGGATGAAAATAGACGTTTTACCTATTATTTTATCGCTACGGAAGATAACGTAAGAGATCCATTTTGGATAATAGATCGTTCGATAATAGCCCACTGAATCGTCATTGCGATGTTTTTCTGGACCATTGACTAATGAGAGTGTTGAAGAAAATTGTACAGGGAGATCCAATGACGCACTCGTGACCGATTGAACGTATCCTCGGTATAAGCGCGTCATCGGGACACGTGGAATACGGGACTAGAATACACGAGAGCGCTAGATTTTCCATTTGCCCTCACGACTCCCTCTCACCCCCCGTCCCTCTCGACCGAGTTTCATCGTCGTGTTCATTCTCGATCTCGAAGCTGAGAGAACGTGCCAGTGATTTCGCGACAAATGAAAAACAAAAAAAAATACATTCTATCGACGAACAAAAGGGAAGGGCGGCAATGGCGATAGTTTTTGCTAATAGCGTAACCGATCCACGTACAAAATGACGTACACGCGTACACGCGTTTGCGGTACACGATGACGAGTACTGTTGCATCATCGGGGTTCACAAAAGCGGGTAAAAGAGTAAGAAATTGGCGAAAGGTAACACGCGACACGTGCGTCGCGCGGGTTTATGACATTCGGGTCTTTAATCGTAAACTCATCAGTCATTGACCGCGAAGTTAAAAAAAAATAGCATTTGGGTTCTAAAAAAGATTTTTTTAAATGACGAACCTCCGAGAAAAAATTCATTTGACTTGGGGTAATTTCCGTCATTTTTTAAATTGAAATATACATACACGGAAGAAGGGGGGAAAACGGACACGTGGCGCAACTCGAAAAATCACTGAAATTTTTTTTTTATTTCATACAAAATTTGAAAAAAATTTACTTAACATTGAAAAATATTTTTTTTTCCGATTATATTTCTAATTTTTTAAATAATTTTTGTTTTTATGTGATCCTTTTCTCCCGGATACCCGTTTTGCCCCGCTGTTCCCTGATTTCATTTTAAAAAAGTTTAAAGGATGTCAACGATTTAAGGTTTGCTTATTAAAAAAAAAAAAAAAACATTGTTAATTGACTGAAAAAATGTACAGATTTGAAAAAAAGTCGTCTCCGCGGTCGCGATACACCGGTCAAAATCGCGTATTCGCGTTCTCCAACTGTACCAAAGACTCCGTTTCTCGTCTGCAAAGATATTCTCTCCTTTGCGTACACCAACGATATCTTCATTCGAGAGGATCTTTTTTTTTCAAATTTTCAAAATTTCTTCAATATTTTGATTTTTTTTTAGGTCACCGTTCTATAAATATCGAATAGTATCAAGGGCACTGCACTCTCGGCGTATTTACCCCCGCGACACGGTCTCCCCGATCCCGTCGACGACTTGTTAGCTTGGACCGCATTCCAGCACACAGTCGTTTCTCGCTCGTTTCGAGTGCATTAGCTTCTGTTGGCTTATGTTGCGAGTTCGAACGCTTCGGAACCGAAGAAGAGTTCCGGGGTAATCGGCCGAACCTGAGTGAGTCGTCAAACACGCAACGCACGGTCAGCACGGATACGAGGGAACATGTTGGCCTTGACCGACGACGACGACGACGACGAAGACTACGTAGTCGATAGTCGATGCTTCTTCTTTCATCGAGTTTCGTCACGTTTTTTTTTTTTTTTTTTTTTTTTTTTTTAGAACGCCGCAGACGCCTACACGTTTTCTTATCGCGTCTAGAATTGAATCTACGCGATTCTGTTGCGCGTGTTTCTCCTTTTTTTTCTACTCGAGAGAAGGTGTAATAGTTTGCCGCGTCATCGAGGCTTTCTCAATCGCAAAATTCACTTGAACTTGAACTGATTTCTTTTTTTTTTTTACCCCGATATGTCTACCATCTTTCTCGAGAGGCGTAAACTCTTTAATTCGCGTACGTGTCGTGTGTAACGATGCGGATAAATAGGAATTTAAATACGATGCGATCGGCCGAAAAATAAATCGAGTCGGGATCAACGAACTGAAGATTTTTTGGCGATTTTTTTTTTTTTTTTTTTGCAAAAGTCGCAATGCTTAAGCAGATCGTATCGAAGAAATCTTCTTCGTTTTTTTTTTTTTTTTTTTTTACATCGCGAAACGACGATCGTACTTGTATGATAGATAATCAATGAAGGAGACGATCCTCGGTCTCGTGTCCAACGGATATCTGAATTTTCGTCGGGCGCACACCGGCGAAGAAAAATTTGTATGCGCATGTTTTTTTTCTCATCGAATGGCTCGGACTGTGGGTGGACGCTCAGCACAGATCCGTCGATAGAAGATGACGAGCTCGCGAGGTCATCGAATTT
The DNA here is from genome assembly GCA_963971235.1 of Cryptus armator. Taxonomy (NCBI): domain Eukaryota; kingdom Metazoa; phylum Arthropoda; class Insecta; order Hymenoptera; family Ichneumonidae; genus Cryptus; species Cryptus armator. The sequence continues at coordinate 10,141,137 of OZ020241.1, read as the reverse complement.
TTTTTTTTTTTTTCGCGATACCGAGTACGGTCGTCGATCTTCCATCGTTTTCAAAGGCAAATATTTTATGGTGATGCCCTCCCCCGCCCCGTGTAAACGCGAAGAATGGCGGAACAAGTTAAACTAAAACTTACATCTTTCATATTTCAAAATTCGCATTAAAAATGAATATATCAACATTCCAGTGGTGAATGGATAAAATTGTATGAAATTGTATCAAATCGCAGAAAATTGTATGAAATTTTAACAAATCGCAGAAAATTGTATGAAATTTTAATAAATCGCAAAAAATGTTACGAAATTGTATAAAAATTATTTCGCAAAATGCAATCGTCGGGGATTCAAAGATTTTATAAACGTAAAAAAAAATCGAAAAAAAAAAAAAAAAAAAAAATTATGTCCGAGATTCTCGACCGAGATTCGTGGTCAGCCTCGACGCGAGTCTGATATGCAGAGAGACGCATCCGTCTGCACATTTTACTCTGACAATGATCGAGGATTCTCGATGTGAGGAAGAGAGGGAATGACACGATCGAATTTAGGCAGATGATGCACTCGGGTCCTGGTCTCCTCACCAATTTGAAAACCAAATAAAATTCGAACGGCTACGTTCGTTCTTCTTGTGTACCTATATAACCCGATACCTGGTTGTAGCCCGTTGCAACGGACCCGCGAAGAAGAACCGAGCCGCGGCATTCGAATACATTTGTATTGTATTACATAAAGCCGATGCGGCCTCCTGGGAATCTTTTTTTTTTTTTTTTTTTTTTTTCGTTTTTTTTTTATCTTTAGTTTTGGCTTCGACACCGCTAAAGTGCATACAGCGAGTGTTCATGCTTTGGGGGTCTGATACCAGGTCGCCATCCGATGATCATGGTAATAGAAATTCGGTAGCAGTTAAACACAAAAAAATCGTCTGGCTCGCCGCGCGTGACCTCGGATCGCTTCGAGACACCTATATAGCTTATAGGTGACTTTGACGGAGATTTACGATCGATCGAAAAAAAAAAATGGTTTTTTGACGATTTCCAGCAAGTCGCTCGAGTTTCGATCGAAAATCACAATAGGATTTGCTTTTTGGGATAATGTTGCCGAAAAATATTTTTTTCAATATTTCAATTAATGGAAAAAAAATTGAAAATTTATATAATGAAAAAATTAAACACCATAAAAAAAAAAAAAAAATTCACGATTTTCGTAACGTTTTTAGTGATTCAACAGAATGATTCTATAATTCCGTTAAACAACCTGTATGATGTTTTTTTTTTTCATGCGTACGACTAAAAATCTCATTTTTTTCGAATCGGAAGAATAAAGATACTGAAAAATCGCTGATTACCGTTAAATGCCTCGTAAAAATGGAAAATTTCACTCGTTTTACGCGAATCACTTATCTATCGAAAAAAACGAAGAAAACTGGTACACCGATGAATTCACCTGCGATTGCCGTAATGCGCTCGAAATACCTATTCGTTTGTGCGAATCAACTACCGGTAGTCAGGAAAGATTAAATTAGTGGCACGGGGTATACGATCGGCCCGATTATCAGACTGCGGTGTTGATTAATCATCAGCGTCGCGATAGTCGACACGGAAGAACGTGTCGTAACTATCTCTCTACCCTCGTCTCTCTTTTTCCGATTCGATCTATAATTCTACCTGTTTCTACGATGCCGATCTTGAGCGAGAATCTAGGTGAGCAGAGATCGAGCAAGTGTATCGTATAAAAAAAAAAAAAATTGAAAAAAAAAAGTCGGAAACCACATAACTTTCATTACGATGACATCGGTGCCCTGAATTCAAAAAAGTCTATCGAGTCTCAAAAAAAAAAAAAAAAAAAAACGAAAATACATTCTTAAAATAGTTTCCATACGTCGTAACCAATTTTTCATAATATATTTGTTCTTATATTTAATACCGTGCGGATTAAATAACGCATTCGTTTTTTTTTTTTATACAATTCTCTTTAAATTCGCATTCGTCAGATAATCGCGATAATCGAATTCTCGCGAATACCGTGTTCTTTCTGCGAAAAGCAGCCCCTTTTCTCGGTATAGCATCGATATCGTTGAGCAATACATATAGCTATATCGTGAGAGGGATACGCGCGGCTTGTAAGACGAAAAAAAAGCGTAGATAGACGTTGAGGCGCGTCGCCAGAGAGGAACCTCGATCACTGCAATTTCAAGATCGCTCACGATCGTTCTCTCCCGAGTCTGTTCTGATACAATTCCCGAGGACACATTGGTTACCGGCGATGTCGACAGAGAAGATCAAGAGCAAGAGAAAGAGAGAGAGAGAGAGAGAGAGAACGAAAAAAGTGAGGTTGTCGTTGATCGAGGTGCGACTGGTTCCCATCTTATAATCGAATGCCAAAGCATTCATCGAGTCGAAGGTCTCGCGCCAAAATCAAGGTTGACTTCGGACACCGCTGTATATATCGAGTTCCACTAAGTTTATAAAAAGGGTCTCTCCAAAAGATGTATTTCTAGTTTTTTCCCCCCTCTTTAGCGAGTCTAACAATCGCACCCCCAACTTCGAGGCAATTAAAAAAAATCGTCAAAATCGCCGCGTTGATAAATTCGGTGTCCTTTTTTTTTCAATTTATTCGAATAACGATAATTTTTTTTTCACCATCCAAAAATCAACTCAAAATGTGATTTTAATTGAAAAATCAATAATTTAACATTTCCCGACGGATTGCGAGCATTTTTTTTTTTTTTTTCGATCTTTGATAAGAGATAATTGTTTCTCGAAAAATCTGGAAATTATATCGGAAAGTGATTTTTATTTGAAAAAAACGAATCAATTTTTCATTTTCTGATAAAATTACCTCATTTTTTTTCGAACCAAAAATTTGTATAAAAAAATGATTCGGCGAAAAATCTGTGTTTCACTTTTTTTTCGTATAAATTTTCCCAATGCTCTTCAAATTAGTCGAAATGAAAAAAAAAAAATTAATTCATAGCTCTCGATAAAATCCGCAAGTTTTGTCGGGGATTAAAAAAAAAATGGTGTATTTCCTTCGAGGATCGAGATCGATAGATCGAGTCGCGACGATGATCGTCGGGCCGTTGCGTAAGAGATGTCTGAAAAGCGTAACGGATGTATTCTCTCACACGTGAAAAGTGTATCTCTCGGTCTGGGACTGCGCCGAGATTGATCTGCATGTAGCGGGTCTCACGGCTCGATTCGCCGACCGTCTTTTAGCTTCTAACGGTGTTTCGATTCTTTGACAAAGTTCGCTGCGGTTTCTCCGCACGGCTACCGCGAGTGCACCAGAAGAACGAGAGGCAGATAACAGATTTGCTTTTACATAAGCGAACATAAGTACATACATAACGCAACGGATAGACCGATAGATCCGTACGTAAAACGGGAACGCGCGTCTCGTTTGTCTCGGGGTATAAACGTACTTGCAAAATTCGCTACCGATACATTTATGGAAGCTTTGCAAGCCTGCGATCGATATGTTTCCTAAAAAAACCGAAAAAAAAGTGCAAAACCGCGAACTGTGTATAACTCCTTTTGTACGGCTGACTTGGGGAATAGTGCGAGTAGTCCGATAGCCCGTTACGTCGAAGGTAAAAGTTTTCAAGTTCCCCTCCCCCTCCCCCCCTTCCCTCTCGATCCCCCCTTGACAGTCGGTCATTGAAAGATGCAACGTGTGCGTTCTGCATAATACCAGATTACAACGTATCGCGCGGCGAGAGTTACACGATTTGAAAATTCGTATAAGCGAACGATGCACGCGCGATTATCGAAATCGCTTATACGCGAGAAAAGTGATACATTTTAAACGATTTTTTTTTTTGAGGTTTTACTTTTACTTTCTCATTTTCGGGAAATAATTTTACTGTTTTTTATCGGTAGAAAAAATCGTATATCTTATCAGACGCGATATTAATTTTTTTTTAGGTGTTTTATAAAAAAAAAAAATGTTAACAATTTCAGGAGCTTTTTTTTTATAGAAAATATTGGAAAAAAAAAAAAGATTGAGACTTTGTTACATTTTTTAAAATATTTGGAGCAGAAATTTGTTTTTACGTCGCGAAAGATCGTTCGTACGATTTTTTTTGTAACGAATAAAAAAAAGTAAAGTAAAACAGATATCTCGACGAAAGGGAGATTAAGCGTTTGAAAAGAGAAAGAAGCGTGCATCCGGTTTGAAGAACAAGTATGCGAAGAAGCTTCGCTTTCGATAAGATCGTTGGAGGGACGTTACCGTTATACCATTTTATCCGTCGTGTCAATCGAATTTTTGCTTCGAGAAGCCATCGGAAGCAGTGTGGTGCTTGGATACCGCTAGTTTCCCAGAAACTCCACGCACCAAGCGAGAGCAATTCTTCGTAAAAATAGCCAACAACAGTCTGATGCAATTTTTGTCCCAATTTTGGAAAATCGTTTACATATAAGTACGTACGTGAACACGCGAACAAAATAAAGTTTAATTCGAGTAAAATTGACTCAAAAAAAATTTAGAGAAACAAATGTATATAATCGTAAATATAAAAAAAATGGAAAAGACTCGGTGACCCGATGGATGGTTCGAGTAGTTGATAATGAAAATCTAACGATCGATTTGTGAAACTCAATTAATTTTTATTTTTTTTTTTTTATTTTAGAGACATTTGGCACATTTATAGTTTTTTTTTTTTTTTTTTTTTTTTTTTTTTCGTTTTACTCGTTGACGTGGTTCGCTGGGTTCATAAGCGCGTACCATGTTTTATTCAATGGTTTCACGGATCGAATTCGTGAAACTTCTATATCGCCCAAGTGCGCGAGGCTCCCGGTAATACCCCCTTTGGTAAGTCCCCCCGTGGTAACACGAGGCGATTCTGACCGTTCTTTTGCACGCGTGTATACGTACGTATATCTCGCCCGTCTGTGTCACCGGCCATTCACAATTAGCTAACGGATTTTCCTGGTACCCCAACCGAGACAAACAGAGTTAACGCGTACTTGCGTATACGTGTCGGGTAAAAGCTTCGAGAAGATTCGAATTCGCTTTCTCAAACGCGCCAAAATCCGAATGGGAATGCCAAAGTCGCAAAACGATGACGCAGTGCATTGGCTGCATAAAGCAATTTACTCCGTATAACCAAAATCATTAAACCTCTTAAAATGATCAACAATTTCGATTATTTCCGAACTTTTAGGTTATTTGTTAAAAAATTTTAAACAAAAAGTTTTTTAAAAAATTACGAACCAAAAAGTTACGTTTTTTCCATTTACAGTTGCAGCGCTTAAATAAAACGATCTTTGCTCGAATGACGATGTTTTTTTGTAGGTTAGGGGATCAATTTATTTAAAATAACAATAATAATATTCTTGATAAAAAAAAATTGCGATAACTTTACGCAACAATGAATAATATAGATTTTTCCCATAATGGACCATTCGAAGATTCTGCAATCATTTTTTTGCATAATTTCCGAATTTTCGTAACTCCCGATATCAAAGTTTCGAAATTCTCAATTTAACGTCAATAGTTCAAAAACAAATAAATCGGCAAATGTTGCATCGATGAAATTCTATGCGTATTTCGTTGCCTTATCGCCGACGAGGGATCCGAAAGAGTTCGCCATAAAACGCGGTTTTCTTCGTTCCAATTAAGGGTTACGAGTTTCGGGTTTCTTCCCCCCTGAGAATACGACGAAACAAGAGTTCGATACGGTGAACTGACTGCTGATGAGTCCGTACGCCCTTTGCGCGCGTTCGTTCGAACACTTGGATCTACAGGTCGGGGCATCGCGAGCCTTAAAAAGCAGAGATGACGAGATATAAAGAAAAGTCCCTTATTCGATTCTCGCGTCCAGGTGGCCGGGCGGCGGCATCGACGAAATTTTTCGTATCAAAACCCTTTGACTCGCGAATTAATGTTTATACTAAAAGTTCGAAGGAGATACGCTTCGGATAAGAAGAAAAATAGAATAAACGAATAATCCCCTTCCCTCCCCCCCCCCCTTTCCGAGCCCCCAATCTCTTTGAGTGGACTGTTCAAAGTGACGGACTCGGTACAAGAAAACATGGTTAACAGTAGCTGAGATAAAGGAGGGGTTGGAATCGGTAGTGGTGGAACGTACGAACGAACGTCGTGAATGTGCTGACTACATTAACTTCCAGGGTATATAAGATAGCCGGCTTCCACCGTCCTATCCACAGACCGAGTCAGATCGGCCAACGGTTAAGATTTACGATATATATATCGAAACCCCAAACCACTTGTTCGTCATCCTCGATCACGTGAAAAATTTGTTAAAACAACAATAAAAAAAAAACACAAACTCAGCATCGAACGAAAAAAAAAAAAAAAAAAAAATCAGTGCGAAAAAAGCTGAGGTGTATTTTTTTTTTTCTCATCTTCGCAACAGTGCCTATTATCATTCGGAGTGAACGATAGATTTATCGAAATATAAATAAAAAAGAAGAAAAAAAAAAAAAAAGCAACAATGAAGCTGATAGAATTCAGCACGACGACCTACTTCCTCATAGTAGCGACCCTCGTAGCTTTTATAATGATTCTCGTGGATAGCGCGCGTTCGCGTAATAAAAAATCATCGAAAGAACGTCTCATGTACGACAGCGAAGTACCGACACTTCCGGAAGCGCCCGGACCTAAACCTTGGCCTATCGTTGGCTCTCTTCATCTACTAGGAAAATACGAAGTGCCCTACATGGCTTTTGCCGAACTCGCGAAGACGTACGCGAGTCAGGTGATCAAACTGCGCATGGGATCGGTACCGTGCGTCGTTGTTAACGGATTGGAGAACATAAAGGAAGTTCTCATCACTAAAGGACATCAATTCGACTCGAGACCAAATTTCGTCAGATATCATCGTCTCTTTTGCGGCGACAAGGAAAATTGTAAGCATTTTTTTTTTTTTTTTTTTTTTTTTTTTTTTTAATTTTCGATAAATTTGAGTTTTGAAAGATAAAATGTGCGAAAAAAAAAAGATCGGTATAGAAACGCGTGTTAATGACCTTGCGAACGAGGCATTATCGTACGATGTTTCGTAGGCTTGTACGATGCGTGTCTTACACTTTTTTTTCTTAGAATTTCGGTGTCTTCACGAGTAACTCGAGCTTCGATCGAAATATTAACGCACCTACGTTGCATTTTTTGTTTTAATGCGTTTCCTTGTTTCACGATCGATTTGAGACATTCCGACGCGCGAAATGTAAAATTAAAATCCGTATTCTAAAAAATTGTTGCAAATTTCAATTATCGTTTTCGAAAAAATACGAAAAAAATTACGTCAATTTCGAATCGGTAGATAGAAAAAAAAAAAATTACGATCTTTGCGTTATTTACGATTTGATTATTAATGATTGTTTTTTTTTTTTTTTTTTTTTTTTACAGCTCTCGCTTTCTGCGACTGGTCGGAGCTCCAAAAATCGCGAAGAGAGACACTGCGAATGCACACGTTTCCTCGCGCCTTCACCGCCAAATACAATCAACTAAACGGCATTATAATCGGCGAAATGGATCATTTTCTTCGACAAATAGATTCGCAGATCGGTACGAGTTTGAAGGCAAAACCATTGATACTTCACGCTTGCGCAAATATTTTCACCAATTATTTTTGCTCCAAACGTTGGGATCTCGATAATTCCACGTTCTCCGATATGATCGAAAATTTCGACAAAGTATTTTACGAGGTAAATCAAGGATATGCCGCTGATTTCATGCCGTTTCTCATGCCGTTTCATCAGCGAAACATGACGAGAATGGCTAATTGGAGTCACAAAATACGAGAATTTGTAAACGATCACATTATTGCCGAACGTTACGATTCGTGGAACGGCGTTATACCGGAAATCGATTACGTCGATTGTCTCATAAATCACGTAAGAACGGAGGCGCAGCCGGCGATGTCTTGGGATACCGGTCTATTCGCTCTCGAAGATATAATCGGTGGACACGCCGCGGTTGGAAATTTGCTCGTCAAAATTTTGGGATTTATCGTTACGCGACCGGACATACAGAAGAATGCTCAACGAGAGATAGATATCGTCCAAACGGAGGGAAACTACGTCGGTCTTGAACATCGAGGATCGATGCCGTATATAGAAGCTATTATTCTCGAAGCTATAAGAATAATCGCGAGCCCCATCGTGCCCCACGTTGCGAATCAGGACAGTTCTATCGCTGGTGAGTTTCTTTCACTTTTTTTTCGTTTTATTAAAAAAATTTTATCATTTTAGTGACTTTTAATTTTTTTCGTTTATCTTACAAAATTTTTATTATTTTAATTACTTTCAATTTTTTTCGCTTATATTACAAAATTTTTATTATTTTCGTGACTTTTATTTTTTTTCGTTTTGTTACAAAATTTGTATTATTTTAGTGACTTTCAATTTTTTTCGCTTATATTACAAAATTTTTATCATTTTAGTGACTCAATTTTTTTCGTTTATATTACAACATTTTTATTATTTTAGTTACACTTTTATTTTTTTTTCATTTTACGACTTTTTTTTACATATTCGTAAACACGAAATTTTAATGTTTTTTTTTTATTTTTTGTGTTACAGGTTACAAAGTAGACAAGGACACGTTTATATTTCTCAACAACTACGAGCTCAATATGTCCGAAGATTTGTGGAAATCCCCGAGAGAATTCGCCCCCGAAAGATTTATCCGTAATGGCAGAATCTCTAAACCCGATCACTTTCTACCGTTCGGTGGTGGACGAAGGTCGTGCATGGGTTACAAGATGGTTCAGTATCTAAGTTTCTCGATGCTCGCGAGTATATTGAAAAATTTCAATATCGCGCCGATCGACAACGAATCGTATAAAGTGCCGATCGGCAATCTCGCCCTACTGGGAGATTCGTTCGGCTTCCGGTTCGAGAGGCGATAGTGCGAATAATAACTTCATAGGCTAACACCGTATTTCGTTGAAACGATCGAACTCCTCGATGTATATGTATTTTTTTTTCTCCCCCTTACGCGATCATCGATTTTTTTCCACGATGGTCGCGCACAGAGGGATGAAAGACGAGGAGTCGTGAAAACATCGAAAACAAAAAAAAAAAACGAAAAAAAAAAAAAAAACAGAAAGAAGCTTTACCGACATTACTAGACTCTTAAGGATCTTAGCCAATTTTTAGGTGTAAGAAAAGACGCGAGGCCCTGAAAATCCTATACTCTCCGGGGGTAATAATTAATCCTTTGAAGCCACTTTTATATAAAACATAAAAAAAAAAATTTATATAGAGTATTCATTCAAATGGAGGCTTCAAAAGATTAAATTCGCTGATCGAAAAAAAAAAAAAAAAAAATTTCGAGGTTATTTTTGTAATTTCTTCACTCTCTGTCTCTCCTACTAGCTATCTTGTAAATCTTTGTAATTTATTACTATCCAGATGATTATTATTACAGCTTAAGTAGGTACATACAATTACCCCTTTCGTCGTTCGAACAATTGTCTATAATAATTCGAATGCGCGTATATACATACTTTATCATCCCTCGTATAACAATTATTATATGTACGAAAAGATTGAGGATTATATTTGTTGTACATTCGTTTTTTTATTTTTATTACTTCGTATCATCGTCTCTTTGTTATTTAATTGTTCGTCACTGTTGCCTTATTTTGTTTATTTATTTTTTATAAGATAACTTTTTATTACTATTATTACGATTTATTTGCATATTAAAGACAACGTGAAACGAGAAAAAAAATTATTTCTATGCTTTTTTATCCGCCCCGTTGTGAGTTCCCGATAATGACGAGTGCGCGAGATAACGAGTTTCGGGAATTTCTTTATATGAATGGCTTTGAACTTGAGTCGCGCCGGTTGATTAACAGTCACGAAATTCATGAATATGTGTTGAGTAAACATTGGGGACGACGTGTGGAATATAGAAAACACATCTATTCGTCGACCGCGGCTAGATTTTTGGTACTTTCGCGGCACACGGCGAACGTTTAAACTCACCGTAAGTCTTTTTTTTCTGTTTTATCGTCGAAGTGATTGGACTTCGATTTTAGTCGAGTTTCGCGCGTGTAAGAGAAAAAAACATCGATGTCGGTAACGAAAGAAAAAAAAATGCAATATGCATGAGGATTCATAATTATAATGATGGGAAACAATTGAAACATTAGTTTGCAATGATTTCCAAACAACGCGAAATCCTTCATATCCTCCATCACCAAAAATCGGCCCCGCGATTCTACCAATAACCTCGATAGTCTGCAAGTGAAGTTTTTCGACTTCCGGCAACAACAAAATAAAAATGATTCACGTTTGAAGGACGCGTCTTTACGGATGTCTAGATAAATTGTTTTTTTCGGGAATTAAAAACTCCCAAGTTGCGATGACGACACATCTTTCACGGTTACATTAACAAAACGCATAGGGACGATATTATGAGACGAAAAAAAATATAAACAGTTTTTTTTCAACTACGATATTTCGCGATAACTATGTACTAACTTTTTTGGCGTTGAATATTTTTTGTTTGTCTTCCGAAAAAATTCGCCAAGCTATACACACGTGTAAAAAAAAAAAAACAAAATAAGCACTCGTTTCTGAATACTCGTATTGCCACTATCTTTAACGACACTATGGAGATTAAAATTGATTGCAGATATACAAATCGAGATCTTGATAATCAAAGCTATTTGATTATCACGTATATTATTACAGGGGATCAACAATATCTTGTCAATTACACGGAGAAAATCATTCATTCAATAGTGAATCGATATAAATATATAATGAGTAATGAGCATGCGGAGTAAATAGAGTCGCATTATCCGACAGATCAGAGTTGCGTGTGTTACCACGAATGGCATAAAAACCGTCAAAGAGTGTAAAACTAGTTACGTACCGAGTATTTTGTATCGTATTAACATGTGAGCGTGTGAAACGTTCGAAGGCTAGACGAGTGTTTACCAGGTCACGTGATCACCTCATACCGCCTGACCTGATCAGACTTCATTGCACTGTAGCCTGTCCCGTCGCGTCGCATCGTCGCGTTCACTTTTATTTTTCTAACCCGTTTGTCGCGAAAAATGACGGTTTACGACGGGCAAAAAGCCGAAATTAATCAATTCAATGGGAATCTCGAATTCTGGATGACTCAGCTCCCGCCATTCTTGAAGAGACTTCCCATAATACACCTCGCTATACCCGGTGAGTTTTATTCATCATTTCGATAACACCAACCACTTACCTCCGAAACACACGACCGCCCTATCGTGACTGTTGAACTGTCGATGCACCCGTTACCTGCAGTGTATAGTATTGTCAAAATGCCAACTTGTATACAAGATATCAATGTTGTATTATTGGGAACCGATGATATCCGATGCTACATGTCTAGATGTTGGCCACCCGACAGTTATCGGCCGGCGGAAAGGATGCCAATAACTGTTGTAAACAATAACTATTTATCGTAGTCTCAAGTTGCCAATAACTGTATCTTGCAGTTTTACGCGACCAATAACTGTTATAAACAGTAATCTTTTTTTATACGGTATTATGTGGCCGATAACGATATTTCTCGATGTCTAAATCAGCAAATAATCGAATAATCAAATTTCTTCGTATTAAATTGTTGAGTGGCCAATGACTGTACTACTGTCCGTAAAGTCGTGAATCTGTGTCACAGGATCCCACAACACGATGACTTATACAATACAACGTTACAACGACGTCGGTCCCGACGAGCCGTTCTATCTTCGTATGTTGGGACGTTTCTGTTCGTTCATATCGAAACCATTAATTTTCAACTGGTCGGTGACTCAGTACGACAACGTCAAGGAACAATTGAATGGTGGGATCAGGTAAAACGATAATTACATATTCGTCTCACCGCGATGTTTTACCTTCGATTTAAGCTATAAACGCGAACGTTCTTTGATTGTTTCTTCAACAACGGATGCATTTTTTTTTTTTTTTTTTTTTTTTTTTTTTTTTTTTTTTTCAGATATCTCGATCTAAGATTGGCGACAAAATCCGGCGGGGATTCAGTTTATTTTCTTCACGGTTTATATGGCTCCGAAGTTACCGAACCTCTCGAACAGATCGCCGAATGGCTCGTCTCGCATCCCGACGAAATCGTCATTCTCGATTGCCAACATTTTTACTCCTTTACGCCGATGCATCATCATCAATTCGTTGACAAAATAAAACAAATTTTTCGTCATCGTTTGTGTCCCATTGGCGATATATCGCAGATAAGCTTGAATGCTATGAACGCCCGCGATTATCAGATAATAGTTATATACAGAAACGAAATCGCGAGAATCGAGACGAACGTGTGGCCGAGCGGTCTGTGGCCAACTCCGTGGCCCAACACCGTTGTTCCCCAAAATCTTCTCGATTTTCTCGATCTTCGATTGAGAACTCGAGTCTCCGGTATCGGCTTCGTGTCGCAGTGCCTTCTCACTCCCGATACCGGTTACGTGATAAAACATCTATGCGGAAGTCTTCACCGCGATCTCGCGGATGTATGCCGACGCGCTTCCCTGCCGTGGATTCGACAACAAAAACCCGGATCCGGCGGTCTAAACGTCGTTATAACGGATTTCGTATCGTACGAAAATTTTCTTTTCTCGCGTACGGTTATTCAGCGAAATCACGAATTAATGAAATTATCCGACATCGCTTTGCCGAAATATTGAGATTCACAATACTCGTCGTTGAACGACTTCTGTGATTTTGTAAATTGTTATTTTTTATTATTTTCCTTTTTTTTTTCTTTTTTTTTTTTTTTTTTTTCGATTTATGTACAAATAAATTATACATACGTATATCTTTTCTGGTTGTAGAGATCGCGCGATCCACAACACACTCGAAGGATGAAAAGAAAAAAAACATGAAAACTTTCGTCCAAACGATGAATGAGTTATGCGATTTAATCGCAGAAAAAAAAAAAAAAGCGAAAAAATGCAATAAATGTTGCGATGCGCGAGGATAACTTCAGATATGATATTTATAGTGCAAACTGTTTTTTTTTTTTTTTTTTTTTACTTTCATTCTATTATTTGTTCTGCACGAAGAAAAACGAAAAAAAAAAAAAAAATTGCACACATCTGTTCGATTGTGATTCGTGATAAATTGATCAATTAAATATATATATATATTTTTTAAAAGTTTTTTTTTATCGTCAAAATTGATTCATGATTTCGCGACTTAATGATACTCTCATACGTACGACACATATACACGACAAATCGGCATTAATCGATTTATGCCGATCCGACGATTGATCGAATCACAGAGCTTTTACTTTCAGCTGTTTCATTCGCGGCGCTCGTTTCTTCGCGAGTCTTCGCTGTTCCTTCTCTTCCCACTTGCGCTGCTTGTCGGGATCTTCCTCCTGAAGTATTCTCTCCTTTTCGGCTCGTCGACGATCCTCGCGACGCTGAGCCGCGGCTTCCGCTCTTGCGGCGTGCGTTGTCTTCAAAAACGCTTCTTCGACCCTTAAACGATTTTTATCCGCTTTGCTCTTTCCCTGAAACAGTCGAAAACCTCATTAATCCATCTTCACGACTCGGAAAACTCCCAAAACGCTCATTCAGCTGTGTAAAAGCATAAATAAAAAAAAGGAATAAAAATCGACGATAAAATTCGTTACCTCTTTCGATAGTTTGAAACGACGAAGTTTATCCAAAAGATAGAAAGTTAGCTGAAGTAGCGGTCGCATCTTTTCGTGACTATCGCTCGGTATTCTTCCTTTGATACTTATGTTGAGACCGACGAGAAGGACTCGTTTAACTTCCGGCATTGTAAGAGCTCCGGAATCTCTGTTATCGTAAAGAAAAGTATTAAAAACAATATTAACAGACAAAAAAACTATTGAGAAAGTTCGCGGATAATTAAAAATACTGACTCTTGCTGTTTCGGTCCGCTGTACTGATCGCTAATGTGTATATAATCGATATACTGCGAATACTTCGTAAACGCTTGAATGAGTCTGTTGTCGAGTATCGCTGAAGCGGCCTCCGCGATCTCCGACATAACGAAGAATCCCGGCGGTAAGCCGAATTTCTCGCTCGCCCTCTTCTCCGGACAGTAAGTCGCGACGTCCGCGATATCCCGCGCCAGATGAAGCGCCGTTTTTTTCGTCGCCACGGCGAGAACGAAATTGTCGCTCTCGTCCTTCGATAATTCGATTCTAAGGTGCGCCTGATCGTTCTGCGGTCGTCCGAGTTGCGCGAGTACCGCAACCAAATCTTGCCGCTTTATAAGTTTCAATTCGACGAGCATAGAATCGCAACCAACGCGACCCGTGCAGTAAAGACTGTACTGCGATTCGCTCTCCTTAACGAAACCGCTTTCCGTCGCGTCTTCGCGAGATTTTCCCGTATCACCGACGAGCGAAAAATTGTCGAAGAGCAATTGCGCGTTATCGGATAACCAGTACTCTGCGATACGCGAATTTTTCGAACGGCCGGCGATGTAATTGACGAAATATACGAAAAGTCCGGCAACCATGAGAATTTCGAGATAAAAACTGTCCCATCGCGCGCGCAGATGAAGCGGAACTTTCGTTATTGTTAAAGTGGACGGTTCGTCCTGTTTGGATCCGGCGTTTCTGCCGTTATTCTCCAATCCCTCGAATTCTTCTTCGTCCTGAAAATGATCAAATTCGTTGTCCGCGTCTTCGACGAGCGCTCCGTCCTCCTCATCCTCCTCTTCCTCATCTAACGACGAATCGCTTGCCGCTCCGAAATTTTTTTCATTGTCCACTTCTTTGAATTGTTCCGTCATGCGATCGGCGTCCAACGACGCCTTTGGTTTTTCCTCTTCGAAATCTTCGAATTCCGCGAATTCATTGTCTTCGCCGAGTTCTTCGTGAAAATGGGCGCCGACCCAGAGATTCGTGCCGACGAGAGCTATGTGCACAGCTACTAGCCACAGCTTCATTTTTTAACTGCGAACAGATAAGTAAAACAATGGAGTGACGATAAAAATGGATTTGATTAAATACGATGTAATACGATGTTTCGAATGAATAAGCAGACGATATTTAAGCACTTGGGGTTATGATTTCCGCGTAAATGACGAAAAAATGATGGAAAAACTCGATGTTTTCAATTTTTTCACGTCGATGCATTTTTGCAGAATAAAAATGGGACATGTTTTCCGGAGATGAAAAAAAAACAGGTAGAAACGAAAGAATCGACCTCGGCATTCTCGGAAAGCTTCGAGAGATCTTTCGCAACAAAATGATAAATGAAAAACGTCGTTTTTGGGTATTCGTAAAAACTCACCGAGTTCACGCGATCAATTGAAATCGTACGTATCGTCGGATATTGTGGATTTTCTACATATAATTGAATTAATTAGGCCAAACTGATGTTAAATGAATACGACAATATATCGCGGTGGAACACACGAAACGGAATTGGTGACTTGCACCGACTGAACGTGGCATCGAGTCCTGGTTGATATATATAGATATAAATATAACCCCCCGTTGCGCCCGGTACTACTAGCGCCATTCGCGATGAAAAATAACACACGGATTGAGAACACCTGACAAGCTCCAAACTTCGTGGAATCGAAGCTCTGATGAGAGTGCCAATAGCGACGGCAGTAAGCGCAGCTAGCAGACGGGGTGAAAGCGTCGAGAGAGCTACGAGTGTCATCGATCTTCTCGTCGCAACAAAACGACATGTAAACTCTTTTCGTCTCTGCGGTGACGAGTGTCCGTCAAGAAAAAAAAACACTTACTCTCGTCTTCGCAAAGAATAAACGTGCAACTCCGTTACCGGGATTGTCGCTTGAACACGGAATAATTGTATTGAACAGTTTGACAATCAATGAGCGAGTTAGTTGTGTAAACGGAGTACAGAGAGGGGGGCGCGGCGATGAGTCAAACAATGGATCAATACACGTGCGAGGAGAGGACGAATTGAACTTGTTTATTCGTCGTCACCTGGTGACTGGCGAAGGGCCGAAAAATCGTCCTAAAACCTCCAGACTCCGTTTTAACGTAAGTAATACGAAAGAATTCGCTAATGCACCGTTGAAATATATAATTTATTCCGCGTAATCATTGCACTGTAATTTCGAGTTACAGTATAACAACATTTGTTTATTTTTTTATTTTAACAACTCGTTTTCTCGACAGTAATTGAAAACAACAACAAAAAATGGATAAATTCGATTACCAGTCCAGCCAGGCTGGTCGTACGTCTAAGCGACGCACCTCTAGTCGCCCGATTACCGTGATGAACAATTCCGTCGATTCCATAACGCAATGCGTCCAGGTGGTCGTGCGTTGTCGTCCGATGGACGAGAAGGAAAGCGCGCGGGGATATTCACGGGTTGTCGAGGTCGTGCCGTCCCGCGGTGTCGTCGAGATTCGCAATCCGCGCGAAGATCCGACTCGCGACAACGTAAAAGTATTCACTTTCGACGCGGTTTACGATTGGAACTCTAATCAGGGAGAATTATACGAAGAAACTGTGAGGCCTCTGGTGTCGTCGGTATTGGACGGTTTCAACGGTACGATTTTCGCTTACGGACAGACGGGTACCGGAAAAACATATACGATGGAAGGAACGAAAAACGACACGGAACGTCGGGGCATTATACCCCGAAGTTTCGAACACATATTTAATCACATAGGACGTTCGAAAAATATGCAATATCTCGTACGCGCGAGTTATCTCGAGATATATCAGGAAGAGATACGAGACTTGCTGCATCCCGATCAGAGTCTCCGTTTCGAACTTAAAGAAAAACCGGATAGCGGTGTTTTCGTTAAAGATTTGTCATCGGCGATATGCAAGAACGCAAATGAGATACAACAATTGATGAAAACCGGAAATCAGAATCGTACGATAGGAGCGACAAATATGAATGAACACAGTTCCCGATCGCACGCAATTTTTTTGATAACTATCGAGATGAGCGCAATGGGAGACGAAGCCGGTGGTATACGCGTAGGACGTTTGAATCTCGTCGATCTTGCGGGTAGCGAGCGGCAGAGTAAAACCGGAAGTTCCGGCGAGAGGCTGAAAGAAGCGAGCAAAATAAATTTGAGTCTATCGGCGCTTGGAAACGTTATATCGGCGCTGGTCGATGGAAAAACGAGTCACGTACCTTACAGAGATTCGAAACTCACGCGATTGCTTCAGGACTCTCTCGGCGGTAATTCAAAGACTATTATGGTCGCGAATATCGGTCCGGCGTCGTATAATTACGACGAAACACTGACCACTCTGCGTTACGCAAATCGAGCGAAAAATATAAAGAACAAGCCGCGAATAAACGAGGATCCGAAGGACGCTTTGCTTCGTCAATATCAGGAGGAAATAAGTCGATTGAAGGAGAAACTTGCGCTCAAGGGAAGCACCCTGCCGCGTGCTAAGCGTGAGAAGAAATCGCGAGGTAAAAAATCGTCGGAAGATTGTCTCGAGTCGGAATCCGAACCCGAGGACAGTCGCGAGGACAATCGAATGACCGAAAGCGACAAGAGACTAATAGCCGAGCAATTGAAGGCCGAGAAACAAGAAACTGAGAGTCTAATTCTTCGTATGCGAGATCTCGAGTCTAAGATGCTGTGCGGCGGTAAAAACATCGTCGATCACACGAACGAACAACAGCGCGCACTGGAGCAACGCTCCGCCGAGATCGCCGAGAGAAAAAAGCGCGAAGTCGAGATGCAACAAAAATTGGAAGACGAAGAAATGACGACGATTGGCGTCCGCGATACGTACACTACGCTGCAGCAGGAGGTCGACGTTAAGTCGAGAAAATTGCGCAAATGCTACGGCAAACTTCAGGTATTGAAACAAGAATTGGAAGACGTTAATGGAGAATTTAATCGCGATAGAAGAGACCTGGAACAGACACAGCATGAATTAATGAAGGAATTAAAGCTCAAGTATCTTATAATCGATAATTTCATTCCCGTTGAGGATAAGAAGAAAATAATGTCGCGTATACGCCACGACGAGGAGGAGGATTGCTTTATCTTCAAGGAACCCTCTCCGTCGAGCATCGAAACAATAAAAAGACCAACTTCGGTGCCCGGGGCGCGACGTCCAGTTTCTGAATACGCGAAGATCGCCCTCGCTATGGGAAGAGGATATCGTTACGCCGGTGAAAATATCTTGAACCTCGAGCTCGACATGCCTCTGCGAACGACACTGGACTATCAGGGACCCGCTATCGCTCCGACGATCCAAGCGGTTCTCGAAGAAGCGCTGAGAGACGAGGGCGACATCGACGTCGACGCTTCTAACGCACGGCTGAGATCGCGACCTCGAATCGCCTCGGCGAAAGGCGTACCGAGACCCAAAAGCGTCGGTAAAATTCCACAGATACCCGCACCCGTTTATCCAAAGACACGCGGCCTTGTGCCCAAATAGAAGGATTAAAAGAAAAGCGCTAATTTGTATATATTTATTCATTTTAAAAGCTAACGCCATCCTGATCTCGCTTCTAATTTATTTACTGTTATTGTACTTTACGATTGTCGTCGATTGGTTTTGTTATTAATTTTTTTTCTTTCGTCTCTAGTCATCAAATGTTCCAACGAATCTACAATCAGATACCAATAAACGATTTTTTTTGCGATTAACAAGAGCGTTTCAATCATTTCTTTCGCGATCTTGCGAGAGAAGGTAAAAAAAAATAGTCGTCGAAACTTGAAAAAATTTATCGCATACTTTGTTCTTTTTTTTTTTTTTCCCCGATCTAAAAAATGTCTCACATAATTTACTCGCCAACAAATAAAATTATTCAAAGAATCTTATACATATATTTCCATTCTTCACATCTCACAAGTCTACAAGAAACGAAAAAGGCAAAGCTGACAAAGGTTTTCGGAGGACAAATAGTAACAAATTGCATCCTATTTACTGTGAAATTTCTTTTTTTTTTCTTTTTTTTTTCGAAAAACATCGATCGTTTTATCATGCATATTTTTTTTTTATTACTTAGGTAAAAAAAATGTTTTTTTCTCGTGTTAGTAGAAACGTTGCTGCGAATAATTGCCGTATTGTTGTTGGGGATAACCGATTGGTGCACCAGCGCTACCACCGTATTGCGGTGGTAAGCCGTAGACCTGTTGTTGCCCTTGTGAAGGTTGTTGTTGCTGCTGCTGTTGAATCCCGTAAGGATTTTGCATCGAGGCATTGGCGTACGACTGCTGTTGGCTCTGAGAACCCATCATATTCATGTTGCCGTACGCTTGATTATAATTATAACCATTATTCATGTATCCACCGGTATTACTGTTGAAACTTTGTTGCTGTGGCTGTTGATAATTCTGAAATTGATTAGACATTTGGGCGTAAGGCATGGATGCGATATTGGAACCGGTCATAGCGCTCTGTTGTTGCTGCATAAGACCGCTCGACGGATAATTCGTTCCGTAAAGATTCTGTTGCGGTACCGGAAGCTGCGGTATCGATGGAATCGTCATACCGGTATCGGTATTGTCGCTTTTAGACGGACTCGGCGCAGCGTGAGATTTAACAACGTATTTGTTCGGCAAATCGCCCATTATGTTCGCTATGAGACGTTTAGTTTCGTTAAGAATCGCGTTAGGGTCACCGCCGCCTTTCGAAGCACCGTCTCTGGATTGTCCCGACGGTGACAAACGCGATCGCGACCGCGATCGCGATCTCGATCTCGATCTCGATCTCGATCGCGACCACGATCTCGCGCTATTATTCGAACCCGAACGCGAATTGACTTTTCTCGCTTTTTCATTCTCATTAACGTTCTTATCCGCCGCTTTGTAAATATCCTCGAAGGTATAGTCATCGTCGTCGTCGTCAGAAAGATCGATCTTTCCCTTCGAGCGTTTAGCCATTTCCTGGGCGTGCGCTTGTTTCTTAAGTTCCTCCTCGTCGTCGGCGAACATATCGAGTTTTGGTTTCCACTTCGAATCGTCGTCGGTTGGATTTTGATTACCCTTACGTGTCGAAAACGGCGATGTGCTCCGACCGCCTTTCGACGATTGCATATGGCTCGGCGGTCTCTCACGCGGCGGCGTTTCCGTCTTCGAATTCGTTCCGTGACCGGACGGTGTTCCAAGATTAACGTATCCTCGCAATTTTTCGACTCTCGGCGGATCGGTGGCTTCCAATTTCTTCAAAAAATTGATCAATCCGTGCTGCTCGTCGGTGCCGAGATCTTTGAAATTTTGCAACAGGGTCTTCAGATCGTTATCCGAGAGACTCTCCATTCTCGTGGATTTCTGAGGCTCCCGCGGTTCCGAAATTCGCGATTGGATCATTTCTCTTTGATGAGGCGGAGTTCTTTCTCGTTCCTCGCGGATAATCGGGGGTTTCGGTAGAGGCGGAGATTTTTGGGCGACCGGAGGTGGGGACAGCGCTCGAGCGATGGGAGCCGGTGGCGTCGGAGGCAATTTGGGAAGTTCCGGAGCGGCGGGCGTTAACGCAGGAGCGGCCGGTGCGACTGGCTCGGCCGGTGGAGCCGCTTGGGCCGCAGCCGTTAAACCCTTTACGAAACTCGCTGCCGTTATCGGTTTGTCACTGTGCTGCGAAGCCTCAGCCATACCGACAACGGCGTTTATCAGAGTTTCAAGTTCGTCCTGCGAAACGTTCGTTCTTCCCTGAGCTATGAGTGCCGCAGCGATTTGCTGAGCTATAGCGACCTTGTCGACGGAGCCAACACCAGGAACGCTAACTGGTTCTGATCTAACGGCGGGAACGTCGATAGCACGATGATATATCGGTCGCGAAGACGTCGCGAAGGATGTTACAAGAGGTCTCGTTAGTTCCATCTCACGCCTTTTTCGTCTCTCCTCCTCTTCCTGCTTCTCTGCCAACAATTGTTGTTCCAATTTTCTCTTCGATTCCGAAGCTTTGTGCAACAACTGGGCGATATTTTGTATCGCCGATTTCGTCGGTGCAACAGCCATCTTTTCAATCATTCCGGCGAACAATTGACCCTTTAATTTTTCTTTTACGGTCTCAAAGAGTACCGATACTTCCTCGTCGTGCAGCAATTCCTCGGCGGAATTAGGTTTCGCCTTTTCGGCGGCTAAAGCGCGCGATAAGAGAGAAACAATTTTCGGACCCAAAGATCCTAACTGACCCTCGAGGGCTGTGAGAAGTCGCAACAGGCCGACTATCTCGAGATCCTCCCGAAGTACCTCCTCCTTCTCGGGTGGCGTTGGAGATTTTTCCTTCATATACGGAGAACTATAATGACGAGGACGCGAAGGCGGCAATACTCGTGGAGGATAATAAGACGAAGTTCTGTAGATTCCCGATCTGCCACGCGTGTACGTGTATCCGTAATCACGGTCTCTGATCGGCTCGTGACGCTCGTGATAATCAGTTTTTACAGTTTTCGTGCCGACATACTCGACATCATCGTCGCTCTCGTCGTGATGACGAGTTCGCTTTGCCGACGGTGAACGTTCGCGCTTTTCACGGGGTATCGTTGTCGATGGCCATTTTTCGCTTCTCTCCGATCTCTCGGAACGTTCGGCTCTTTCGCTTCTCTCGGGCCTTTCGGTTCTCTCCGGTGGACGATCCTCTGGCAATTCCAGACGCTTTCTTATTTCCTCCTTTCGCTGCTGTAGCTGCTCGTTGTGTATCTCCCGCATTCGCTTGTTCCAAAATTCAATCCATTCGGGTTTAAAGTCATGTTTACTCGGATCCTTACCTTCGGCCTGTAATTCCTTGTAACGACGATTCCAAAATTTCTTCCACTCGTCCGGATAAGACGGATGTTTCTCGGGATTCTTTTCGTGAAACTTCAATGCCCTCTCGAGGGTCTCCTCGGCTCGTCTTATCTGCTCGCGATATTTGTCCCATTTGTCGCGCTCGCGTAACGGCTCGGGACTGCGAGAACGCGAACGCCTCGGATAACGCGATGACCGATCGCTCGCGCGATACTTGTGACTCGCTAAACGCTCGGATACGGTGCCTGATAACGCGGCGGTACGACGACCCCGACTACGAGAACGAGAACGCGAACGCGAACGCGACGGCGATGGGCTGCTTGAGATACTCGACAAAGATGACAAAGATTTCGTATCGTCGGACGGACGTATCGCGGAACCGGACGATTTTGTTTTATCGTCGCTCTTCTCCGGCTTTCGCAAAGCGTTCAATTTTTCTTTCGTTAATATACGAATCTTCATGGCCCTGAAAAATATACGAAACTGTTGTAAAATCGATTTGCGTATAGTCACTAAAAATCTTTGCTCGACACTATTTCAACTTACGACTTTTCCTTGTCGGGCTTCGGCTCGATCTTCTTGGGGAAACGCTCCTTCTCCGTCTTCTTATCTTCTTTCTTCTTATCCTCGGTTTTCGCGATCACTTCCACATCATCTTCGTATTGGTATTGGTATTTGTTGTAACGCACTGCCGTTGCACCTATCACTGAATTCGTATTCGCTGCGATAAATACAAAACGATTGTTGCAAAATAAGAAAAAATAAAATTAAAAAAAAAATTAAAAATAGTGCAGAAAAAACAGAATTAAAAAGGAAAATGTAACAACGGATCGATAGGTGAGTGATAAATTTTATTACTCACCTTCTTTCTTCGCGGATCCTGTTATTTCAGCCATCTTCTCCTCAAAGTTAGTCATCCATCGCACATCGTAAACTTCCATAAACGTTAACTCTGGCGTTTCCCTGTACGGTGCGGAAACACAGCCACAATTCAATAATAACATCGAAAAAAAAAAAAAAAAAAAACAAAAAGAAAATTCAATGCAATAGCTTCGAGCAGTCATTACAATTCGTTAGATAAAATCATTTCATCGATAAATTCTATGGAATGGTGCTTACGGAAAAATTTCTATCTAATCGCGACATAAGTTTTCACCAATTGAAAAATTGAAAAAAAAAAAAAAAAAAAAAAAAATGAATAAAATCATATATTCATTATATTTTCGATGAATGAAAACGTTGACCTACCTAAAGTGATAGTCTTGATAAACCGTCTTGATGTACTGCATCTTGTTTTTCTCGAATTGATTCTTGTCGACGAGTTGCGGTTGAAGTCTGCCGAATCTCTCTTCGATCTTCTTGGCGACAAGCACGGAAATCTCATTAGCACCGCGTTTGTAGTTTGGCGTACGTGGCAATTCGGTTATCGCTCGCGATATCGTGGGAAAGTGACGATTTAGATAAGTTATACGATGATTATAACTTGTAATGTGTGCCATAACTGTGCGTGGATCGCCGCGTTTGTCGCACAGTACGCAAGTGTAACTCGGCTCGCAAGACTCGTTGTCTACTAATTCGAGAAGATATTCGAGACCAACGAGCGGCGAAGTTCTATGCCGATCGAGACTCATCTGTATGCTCGTCGATCTCGTCAATTGGTCCTCCATTCCCGGCGGTATCGGCTCACCCGGCGCCAAAGAATCCGTCAATGGTATAACGTTCTCCGTTGGACTACGATTTTTCGTTCTCATCGCATTTGCGTCCGTTCGATTCGACCATAACGACACGGGGTACGGACACTCGTCCAATTTCATTTTGTGACGATTGCAAGAATTGTGACTCATCAGTTTGTGAGCACCGAACAACGATATATTGCATATGTGACACCATATATCTTCGTCGTCCGTCAACGAATAAACGGGCCTCAGGGTTCCATCCTCGGCGGTGACGCTGCTTCGCATCAGTCTCTTACGATCGTGTTCTTCCTGCCGAAAACACAGACAAGACGGACACCCAAAAATCAGTCTCACACTTTCCCAATAAAATGTTCTCATTTCAACTTTTCAACAATTCGTCGTTCAAATATTCGCGTTCGTCACCATCGCGTTTACATTCGCGTTTTGAAATAATATTGTTCAAAAATAATTAAATAATAATGCATTCAAACAAATTAATATAATAGTTTCAATTAAATTGTATTATTCAAACAAATCGATTAAATAATTTGATCAATAGACTATGTAGAAAAATATCTTCCGCTGTAGATGTGCTTTTTTGTTTTTTTTTTGTTTTTGTTTTTTTCTCTCTCTCGACGTCGCGCAATTTACCTTCTCACGTTCCTCTTCGGAGAGATGAGAAGGATTTCGTCCCTCGATATCGAGGTCATCAAAGTTCTGCATCTTGTGTGAAGAACGTTTCCCCTTAGAGATGCTCTGAAAAACATTAACTTTCGTTAATCGATAATTAATTTTTCATTAATTTTTTTTTTTTTTTTTTTCAAAAAATTGACAAAAAAATATTTTAGCTACCATACAACCTTATACTTACCATTGCTTACAGATTTATCGCTCTCGTTTAGACTAGTCGACATACTTTTTGCATTTCTATCTTACAGTAGGAATTATTCGATAGCCGAGTCGATCGGTGTCTAAATTGATTAATAACAATGTAACGTATTTTTAGTGTGAGTTGAATGATGAAAAAAAAAAACACAAGGCTTCAACAATCGCCGATAACATTAGTAATATAATGTGTTATATTATTATTGATATAAGAGAATGCTGGAGTTGTCACTGTGCCAGCTACTTACCGAGTGACAACGATAAACACAACTTCCGCTCTCAAACTGTTTTTTGTTTTTCAAAACTTTACACAATCAAACAAACTTTTCTTTCTTTCTTTTTCTCTCTCTTTCGTTTTCGTACACATATAAAACCGAAGAAAACGTCGTATCGCTTAACCCCCGAAACGACCGAAGTTTCGATAACAGCGTAGTCACGACGGTACGAGATTTATGCTCTGTGTAACGATAAAACTTTGTAGACGTTCAAAGAATCAAAATAAAATTGCTTTCCGTACAAATGAAAATCTTTGCGCAAATAATTTCTTTTTTTTTCGTTTTTACGGCAACGGAAATGGCGAGGAAATGCGCTACGCGGCAAGGAAGAGAAAAACAGATTTGTCGTGAAAAAATGCACTACGAGAAATGTCGAAAAATTCGAATTGAAGCTCTTTGCACTGATTATTGTTTATAATCCAAGTGAGTCGCTTAAATTAAGTGGTAATTACTTCGGACAAATGTAATAAGGACTACTGATAAGTGGGGGGCGGGAGAGAAGAAACGGGGAAGGGGGTAAACGACGCTTTCGCCGAAAAGTTTTTTTCGCACGATTATTTGGTCGGATATTAATGAATGTTCGTCACCGTATCACACGCGAATAAGAAAACCGATATTTTCATTTGTTTCACCGATATTCACTGATAGTTGGCAATAAATACATTATAGGTGTACGATGATGACGACACCTTTATACGGTGAAACAAGATATTTTTCATTCTTTTTTTTTTTCAACAATTTATCACGTAGTCTTAACCTACTCGTCAGACTTACCCGTGAGATCGACGATAACGCGTGCGACGTTTTTTTTAAATTATTTCTCGTTCAATTGTTCCTCTATTTCACGTTAATTAAACAAACGTGTTTGCTACATAACTTTACATCGCTTGCCAAAATAGCACAGTGATACTAGCAGCCGGACGCCATCTTTAAAATCGTGTATCCCTAGTAGACGAAGACGGATAGAAGAGACTCATTCGATATTCGATAATCGATGTATTCGATGGTCAATGTTTTGTTTTGCTTCTCTATTGCGGCGTTTGTTTATTATTATGTTATCAATAATAACAGATAATGAAAAAACAGGATGTGATAAGGTAAAATATCGTAATAATACAATAACTCTTTTGTTATTTCGTCCAATTGGACATGCCTCTCGTTTAATTTGTTTCTCAATATTCTTTATTTATTAAGAAGGCGCTCTTCGTGTTATATTACTTTGTAATTCTACGCAGTTTTGTTTTTTTTATTCGAGGGTTTTTTTTTTTTTTTTTCATTATCAAGCGGAGCGATAAACTATCGCAATCTTTAGTCCCTTATTTGACGTCACTTTCCCTGCGATCCTTTATTTTTTTTTTTCGTTTTGAAGAAAATTTTCCGCGCTTACTCTATCGCCTCACCTTCTCCTCCAAATTTTCATCGCGCGCGCTTTTTTTTTTACTCACCGGCTTCAATAATCAATAATATTCGTATTATTATCAGTAAATTAAATAATTCAATAATCGTTAATTTAAACTCGGCGTTCTGCCGATGTCCCACTGAATTTCGATACTCGGCCACTTGGTCTGGAGTACGGTGAGCATCGGATTACTGTCCAGAATACACTTGACATTGCACTCGAGTAGTACGGCCTGTCCAACGTGATACTTTACACTGTTCTCGGGGTTGCTGCGTGGCAGACCATTGTAGTGATACAACGGGAATGTGTCGGGGCAGGTGCGAGGTTCCTCCGGGAAAAACTCGTCCATGAAACCGGCCAGAAGTATTATACCGAGGCATTCGCTATCCAGCTTTTTCCTCATTATGTTGACGCTATAAAAAAAAAATAAAAAATTAATCGCATCTATTCCGCTCGATGAATTATATCATTAAGTAAAAAATATTTAAAAAATACTGACTATTCTGTGTCCGCGCAGAGTCCGAGCTCTTCAAGAACATCCTGAAGCAAATCCGCGGAAATAAAATTGTTTCCTTCGGGATCGAATTTCTTGAATACACGCCTCGCCTGTTCGGCCGGTGTTTCCGGACTCACGAGGCGACGATCCGTTGAGAAAAGTACTGTGAGATGCGTCTCCGAACCGAGTACCCAAACTGGATGAGACGGCGATTTCAGAAAAGCACCGACCTCGCAGTAACGCAGGTGCTCGAGAAGCGCGAGAAAACCTACGGCGTTTTGTTTGTCGATCCCTCGGAGTTCTGCGAATCGGAAAAAAAAATTTCATTCATTAATCGAACTCTTGTCGAATTTAATCGATTTCTCGAAATTTTTTATTTTTTCTTAGTATCGAAACATTTTGCAACGATCTTTACTAAATTATAAATAATTTCTCGATTATTATTGGAAAGGAAAGAAAATTATAAGAAATTATTTTATTTCACGATGTACGAGAAAACGGCGTTGCGGAAACGCATTTCTCGCACTCGTGAAATAAAATTTTGTACGATACTATTGGAATGCATTATTGGTCGTAGAATTTTCGAAGGACGAAGCAGGAATCCTTTTCGTAGTGAAAAGCATTGATAACTTACTGAGTCCACCAACATCTTGGTCGTGATCCCAAACATGACCCACCGCTCTGCCTGTAAGCATCAAATTGATGAGACTTTGACTGCCGTATCCGTAAGTCGAGTCTATGATCGGCTCCGTTGGATCCGACATCTCTGCCCGCATTCCCGCTATTCCTTTGGTACATACAACTGTGTACAAGAGCAGTAGAACTCCAAATGGTTCTTTGAGTGTTCCAATCCTCTCAGTCAGGTATCTCTCTACCTCATCCAAGCTCTCCGTGGTAAGTATCCTAAAAAAATAGAATATTTTTTAGAAAATACAACATAATACATTTTTACACTTTTCTAAAAAATTGAATAATTTTTTTTTTTTAATTCGATGTTAAGTATCGTAAATAATCGAATAATTTTTAATAAATAAAATAAAACGTTTTTCGTTAAAAAAACAAATAGAATAAACAAAAGAAATCTTTTAGTTTTTTTTTCTTGTAAATTTTACTAAAAAATTTTAATTTTTTTTTTAAATAATTTTTTTTGTTTTTTTTTTAAATCAGTTTACCTTAATTGTAAATGAAATAAGTCAGAATCGAGTCTCTGTCGTGCGTCGCTCTCCGCCGTTTCGCTGTTATCTTTATTTTTGTCAATAATTGGCAAACAGTCCTCCATCGGTTCGACGCAAGACTCGTCGGAGACTTCGCCATTCTCTGCTGGATTATCGGTCCCTTCCATCTTCGACGTACCGCCTGTAGTAGTTGTAGCCGTCGTAGGGAGTTCCGGATGAACTATTCGATACACGGGTTTCTCGATACTCGCAGCTTGACTTATAATCTCTGTCGCAGCTCTTACGAGCAGTTTATCCTGCTTGTGCGTATCTACGGGACTCCAAGCATCCGGTTCACCCTCCGTCAACAGTTGCTTCAAGACAAAAGCTTGAACCGGCGCGATAACCGCGCACGGTCCTCCCTCTGTCTGAACCAAAGCTGTAGGCTCATCGCTGCTGAAGTAAAATCCTGAAAAAAAAAACAAAAAACAAAAATCGATTTTTTTCGAAAACATCGATTTTTTACCGTTTTTAATGTTAATTTTGATTGGCGAGTGATTGAAATTGCGAATATCGGGATATAAAATTGTTATTATAGGCTATGGTCGAAATTTAAGGAAGGGGAGAGGATTTGTGAGGGACAAATTTCTCACCCTGTGCCCATCGTTTGAAGACGTCCTCCTTCACGGAGTTACCCCAAAGGAGATTTCTTATCTGTTCGATGCGCTCGGCATCCTCGCCTCTCGGATTTTCTGCCATTATCCGATTGATCGCGAGAGGACAAAAGTTCTCTTCGCAGTCGTCGCGTCTTCGCCGATTACCTGCACTCCGGGGTTTACTTCTCGTACCTCGGAGTACGGCGTTTTTTTTTTCACGACGGATAAACGCGACGGTAGATGCGATTATCCGCGCGAATTTACACGTATTCACGCGCGCATTATCACCTATACGATGTTATGTCGATGAATCAACACGCTTAAACAACAACGCTTTGAATTCGCAAAATATAAAGAATCACTTCGCGTTACAATATCGCTCGTCTTTATTTCCTCGAACTGTGAGAATTTATAACCTTTATTTCGTCGACGACAGCTGCCAAGTACGTCGCCATATTGACATCATTTTTTGACAACGTTTTTTTTCTTTCTTCCATATCGGCAACGCTCCGTCGGCGTAGCAGTTTTCGCGAATTTTTGTCATCGATTCGTTCGAAAGGAGCTTTTTTTGTTTACAGAAAATTCAATCATTATTTAAATCGTTTATTTTTCATAATAAAGAATTGTCAAGGGAGTCTGTCTCTCATCATGGCTTTCTGTACGAAGGCCGTCGGTCCGAACGACGTTATTCAAGGTTTTCGAAACGATTGCGTGAGGTTAATCGGTAATTTCGAACAACTCGAGACCGTGCGATTCGAGGGATTCTGCGATACATGGAGAGAAATGAATTTTCCACTCGTTTTCGCGTAAGTTGAAGCAAAGCTGGATATTCAATATTAGGTTTATTTTCGTCGAATTAACCCCGTTAAAGCTTCGTAAATCATCTTGTACCGTGTTTATCACAGGGGAAGAAAATCCATGACAGAGCTACTAGAATTCTGCGAAGACAGTCTGCTTGTGGCGAAAGAATTTTTTTTGCCTCCGTACACGTTCAACGAACGAATCGGTGGACTCTATCTGCTTTACGGGTTGTACTTCAAGATTCCAATAATGGGGCCCAAGATAAGAGTCGAAATGTCGGAGTGGCAGGATATAATAGAGTTTCGTTCCGAAATCACCCAAGCGGAGCATCACGACGCCAGTTATATCCTTTCCAAGCTGATGGCAGAGAACGCATTTGTTCATTGTCTCTTCCAAGCAGAGGTGCAAAAAAAAAAGACGTCTATCAATTAATTGCAAAAAAAAAATCGAGTAAATATTTTTTCAAAAAAAAAAAAAAAAAAAATTCAATCAAAATTAAAAAAAAAAAAAAAATATCCTGTAAAAATTTTTCCAAAAAAAAAAAAAATCCAGTAAAATTTTTTTCCAAAAAAAAAAACCATTAACATTTTTTTTTATATCTTGCAGTTCGGTTTGACACCGGGTTACCTTCTAAAAATGAACAATTCGATAAATCCTTACTCCGTTCTACCGGATATAAGAGAACTCGCGGGACCTCGAGATCTTTTCGAGCGGATAAATGAACTCAGCAAACTCTACGAGACGAGCAAAACTCTAGAATCCAAGGAGGAATCGAGCGCCGCGGGTTCCACTTCAAAAATACCTACCGAATTAACGTGGTACGACTCGCATTTTGGCGAGAAACTCTTGGAGAGCGTTAAGCAACTGGAAACTTCACGAAAAAGCATTAAAGTTCCGGACGTTCGTAGGCCGATAAGAGACAATAATCAGTCGATGAAATTTCGTTTCCCGAATAAAAACAAGAATACCACGTAAGTTACGAACGGTTATGGAGATTGAATCGAACAATTGGTATTTATTTTTCTTTTTTTTTTTTTTTTTTTTTTTTACAGACAGAAAGATCGATCGCCTCCGGGTGTTATAAGGACTAAGCAAGGACACGGTTTTGACACGGATTCGTCCGACTCGGAGAACGAGGAGTGCATCAATTTGCTCGATAATAGCAAAGAGCTTCCCGATCTCTTCGACTATTCGTCGGCCTCTGATTAAACTCATTTCGGTAAGAATATCTTTTTGTTTTTTTTTTCTTTTTTGTTCATTTAACGTGTTTAAGCGCAAATCCGTCGGGAAAAGAATTTCAATGAGCAGCACTCGGTTATCGGATCGAAGCAATCGACTATTAATGAATGATAAATAAACGGAGTTGAATATTCTCGAGATGGCGAACAAGAGTTGTCTCATCATCTGAATCTCGGAGATCTCAATAAACTTTAAGTTGATTGTTATCGTCAAAACCGGCGCTGTGTCCGGCATTTCTCACGATGAAACTCGTTCCGTCGTAATGCATTCTTCTTTCACCGCGTCGAACGAAGAGATGCGAAGTCTGTCCGAGAGAAGCGGTGCAGTGAAGAAACGGCGTCGTCAACGAAGCAGTACCGTTGCCCGGCGACGTTCTAAGTTGATACTTATTGCTGTTTCTCGCGATCCTATTTTTTTTGTAACCAATAGGGATCGAGTCGAGAGATATATTAGTTATCGATTGATTTTTTTTTTTTTTTTTTTTTTTTTTTTTTTATAATGGTTACCTGACGAGACCGTCCGGCGTTTGGGAAACTCGAACGTTGTTTATTATCCAATTCTCCACACCCTCGTCGGTAAGCCAATACTGTGCCGCGCCGAGAGCTGTCGCAGCCTCTTGCAGACACGATGGACCGTGTCTCGACTCCGAGTAGAATACGTTGAGCGAAAAATCCTCGATAATTAATTCAAATTAATAATTAAATAAATTTAACGTAAATTTGAAGAAATTAAAGTGCAAAAGTTGATCATTGCAATCGCTGAAAAAATATTGGATCTTTCAATGGTGAACGCTGCGGAAAATAATATAGTTACTTGACTCATGTCGGAGAAAGAATCGGTCGTTGTTCTTGTTCCTGCGGCATCGACTAGATAAACCAAAGCGCACTGTTCGGAAGTGAAGCTCACACCCTTATACCACATCTTTGCATACCTGCGTCGAAAATCATCGAAGAGAACAATAAGTATTGTAGAAAATACAGTGCATGACAATGATTTTTTTTTTTTTTTTTTTTTTTTTTTTCAGATTTTCGCGAATACTTGTTGTTTCCGTGAGTGTCGTGCGCGAGGATCTCTACTCTCGAGCCGTACTGATAAATCCTTCCATTGGGATGCAAGAGAGCAGCCGCCGCTCCGGATCCGCTCAACGATAGAACTATATTGTTCTTGAGAGGAAAAGAAAAATCATAAAAAATCATTTCGAGAAAATATGGAGAAGAAATGAACGCTACAGGAGAGATAACTCCGTGAGTCCGATTTCACGTAATTATATGACAATTTTTTACGAGATATTTTTCAGCAGATATCGATTTATTTTATCGATCGAAACGTACTTTGAAATTAATGACTCTGACCGCCCGATCTATCGTCATGTCGACGCGAATTCTGTTGTGAAGACGAAGAGATATCGTGCCGTGCGGTGTGGCAATCGCTCCTCCGCTGGTCCCACCGCTACCGATTCCGATCTCATTGTCGTGTTGATGATCTCTCCAATTGTCTCCGGCGTACAAACAATTACCTTCATCCCCTGTGTAATACGGCGTATTAATCGGTTTCGGGTTTCGCGGCTGTCGCCAAACGCCCGGTGTTGAGGAAAATGCTGCGCCGCCTCCTCCTCCCCCTCCGCCCATTCCTATCCATTGATCGTTTGGATCGAAGAACTTCGAAAATTCGTTGTATCTCTGAACGCAGGAAAACGAGAAGAAAAAACGTATTAAAGCTTCGGAAACGTTTGTCATAAAAATCCAAAGCTGATCTGCAATTCCTATTTTTCAAAAAATTGACTTTTCTGTGGTTTTTTCGTCTCAAAAAAAAAAAACGAGAAAGCAATTTGCAAAATTTTAATTCCCCTTAAGCTTAAGTCCGAGTAAAAAACATAAGTCGATAAGTGTATTAAGGACATTCGGATGTAAACACCAATAATTCTTTCTACACTGACGACATCGTCGTAATTGCATTCTTTTTCATGTAAGAATTTTGCGGCTCGATAGACGTATTCTTCTTTACGATTTTGTTACCGTTTGGAAATATTTTTATTCCTTTGTAGGATAATTTATTTTTAATTATTGTCTCATATATCATTAACAGAAGATCCGGTTTTCCGTGACCGCGTAAACCTCACTAACGATACGCTTAATCGAAACGTCTCATTAAAAAACTATTAGTTTTTATAACACTGCCATTAAAATTATTTCCTTATAGTTGTAAATTTTATCATTCTTCCGACAAACGCTTTTGCCCAATAAAAATTACAGTAAAAAAAAAAGATTTTAATACGACTCTGAATCTCATCTCAAAGGATATCGATGTTTTCAACATTTTTGCTTCTTCTTAAAAAAAAAAAATTTGAAAGTTTTTTTTTTTAAATTTTTTGATAAAAAAAAATAACTAACTACGAAAACATTTGTATTGACTTCACGCCATTTTGCTGTTTTATAATCGTAGAGAAATAATGAGGAAGCAATGTTCGCCAATTTCACTCTTAATCTTTAGAATATTTATTTAAATTTTTATCTTGATATTGGAATAATTTGGGAAGATTATTCCTTCCGAGCAAAATACCGACTAAAGAATTTTTTATACGAATACAAGATTTCTAGAAAAATTGCTTTACATTTCATTAGACACGATTTACTTCTGATACAGGTATTTGCCGTCTTTGTAACTTGTTTTTAATCAATGGAAACATTATCTTCACTTCATCGAATAATTGCCTCATACGTAAGCATAATATCCGGTCTAAGAATTTCATCAACATATTATCTTTTATTGTCAAAGTCAACAGAACTCTTTCCTCATAGCGCAATCCTAGCGAAAAATCGTCATCTGCTATCATACTATCTACAGACTCTTTTCATCGATCTAAAATAAAGAAACAAACGAAAAATTACGTGCCAATTTAAAAAAGGAACAAACATCAAAGCAGCTGCCGGATCTATAAATCATATATCTAAAAAAACACCGAGTATTTTTTTTTTTTTTTTTTTTTCGATTTTTTAATATTTTTGTTTCTTTCTGAAAATATGATTTTTATAGTAAAAAACAAATTTGAGTTTTTCGGAAAAATTGAGAATTTGACGATTACCACCTCGTCGTGTGCCTTCAATCGCACAACTTTCTCTACGAAAAAGCCAACATATCGCGGAACTTTCTTTTTTAATATTTTTTTTCTTTTATTTTTATCGCCCGTAGGCGCCATTTTTGAGTTTTTCGGAAAAATTGAGAATTTACCGATTACCACCTCGTCGTGTGACTTCAATCGCGAAACTTTCCTACGAAAAAGCCAACATATCGCGGAACCTTCTTTTTTAATGTTTTTTTTTATCGCCCGTAGGCGCAGTTTTTTTAAGTTTTTCGGAAAAATTGATAATTTGCCGATTACCACCTCATCGTGTGCCTTCAATCGCGAAACTTTCTCTACGAAATAGCCAACATATCGCGGAACCTTCTTTTTTAATGTTTTTTTTTTTCTTTTTTTTTTTTTATCGCCCGTAGGCGCAGTTTTTTGAGTTTTTCGGAAAAATTGAGAATTTGCCAATTACCTTCATCGTGTGACTGCAATCGCGAAACTTTCTCTACGAAAAAGCCAACATATTGCGGAACCTTTTTTTTCAATGTTTTTTTTTTCTTTTTATTTTTTATCGCCCGTAGGCGCAGTTTTTTGAGTTTTTCGGAAAAATTGATAATTTACCGGTCACCACCTCATCGTGTGCCTTTAATCGCAAAACTTTCTCTACCAAAAAGCCAACATATCGCGGAACGTGCTTTTTTTTATTTTTTTTTATCGCTTGTACCGTGGTTTACATTGATTATCCTGTGTCTCCCGCGTTAACACTCGCCCTTGCGCCAGAAACGTGGCTTTATTTTTAATCCGACCGCTGGAGAATTCTTGAACAAACCGCTGATTGTAGATAAGCCAAACTTGTTTCCTCGCGATAATTCCATTTAGATATACA
The DNA here is from genome assembly GCA_963971235.1 of Cryptus armator. Classification (NCBI taxonomy): domain Eukaryota; kingdom Metazoa; phylum Arthropoda; class Insecta; order Hymenoptera; family Ichneumonidae; genus Cryptus; species Cryptus armator. The sequence goes on along the minus strand of OZ020241.1, from coordinate 10,106,958 downwards.
ATTGAAGTAACACATTCCCATTGTTTGTTGTATGTGTGGCGAAATTTAATCCGACGATACCGATAAGTCACGCGAACGAACACGCGAGTCATTTGGATGAGTTTGTCGAAGGATTTTTTTTCGCACGTGCCGCAACGATCGTTTATCTCTAATGCGGTCTACAAGTCGACGAGGTAAAAAAAAAAATCCTTCGAGAATGTAGTTAAATGAGCGAAGATAACTCGTCGTTAGGTTATAATTTTATATTTTCATTTTCCCCTCTCGAATTCTCAAGATCGCGTTTAACGAGGAGATAGATAATTATCTCTTCGCAACATTGATGAAAAAGTCTATAATTGTACAATTTCCTACGATTTAATTCCTACTTTTTGTTCATTATTCCATCTAATTGGTAGTTTATCTGCATTGCGCGTTGCGCAATCCGCGGATAATTCACGGACGCTAAGGCCATATAAACGCGGAAGTAAAAATTGACTGATTTATCATTTAATATTCATCGGCGGTCAGTAAATATATCGTTGTATCGCGTTTACTTTACCGAATGACTCACGCGGAATAATAATTTTCCGATTCTCCGATCGTTGCCGGTATCACGGGATTCCGATTGTGTTACCGTACCGCGGCTATTTACGGTTTATCGTTCGTTTCATATCTATATAACGCGAAATTATCTTCGAAAAAGAAAAAGCGACTCACCGAAAAATTGTTCGTATCGTTATGATAGGCGGTATGAGCGGTGTATAGAGAACGCGGTCTCATCGGACCGGAAGATGTTTGATATTGTTGAGGCGGTTGAACGGCCGAACCCGGCGGTGCAGATTGGCTCTGCGAGGACGTTTTCTGCACGTCCTTCCGGTATGTCTCGCCGCTAATTTCGGTCATATTTCTCGTCTGTTTTCACGCGCGTAATAAATTAAATAAAGTTATTAAATTAACATACATTAACGACCAACGATATCGACTCTCACTTTCGATACACAAGCGGCGCTTCTCGGTTTCTTGCGTCGGGTCTTTCGGCTCCTCGTGAGCGCCGTTTTTCCGGATTCGCTTGGATGATCCACGACTGATTGATTGATCCTATCGTTTTCTTTTCTCTTCGTGTTCCCCGCACTCTCTTTCGCTTTATTCACTCTCTCGATGGTAATACCGGTTGTCTTTCTGTCGCGAGCAAACAAATTGATGGAATAAATTACGATTGGCGATCGGTGGCGTGTATGACGCGACGAAGACGATGAAAAAACTAAACAAAAGAGAGCTTATCGCCATGACGAGCGACATCTTTTTTTTTTCCTGGAATATCCTTCGGCATAAAAAAAAGAGCATCAAAATGAAAGTTTGTCCATTATTTTTATACCGTAGAGAAATTTTTTTTTTTTTTTTTTTGACTAAAAACACAATAATACACAACTTTTTGATTATTGATAATCGTGATAAAAATGATATATTATACTTCCAAATTCTATATTTAGTATCATTTTTGTCCGAAAGTGAATCGGGACATTGATAATTCTTTTTAAAAAAATGTGTTTTTTTTTTTTTTTCTTTTTTTTTTTTTCGTTTCCGGCGCAAATGCATTATTCATAAACGGTTTCCTGCATCAGCTTCACGTAACATCTAATCATCACAGTCGGACGGAAATTTTCAATGACGGATCAGTCGGTTGATAAATCGCTGAGAGTATTTCATGTTTGCAAACTGGAAGTTGAATGATACGAGCGTTAATTTTTTTTTTTTTATAATATACCATTATAAGAATGGAACGTCTCGTTCTCCTTCAACTGACCTAATAAAAAAAAATGAGAAAAAAAAACGTATAATACTCCCTTATCTTTTCTCTCTTTATTTCTCAGTTTCGTATTCTTCGTGTTCTTCCATTACAAAATATCGGCTCTTGACGCCAGCGGTCACCTTAAGCATAATATAAAATAGCACCTCGTTTCGCGTTCATACAATCGACAATAATTAATGGACGCGATAAGAAATACTCGGTAACCGCGCCGATAGCGCACAGTCTTCGAAGGAAACAGATATAGAATTTTAGTAGAGAGTTGTACTTTCTTGTCCAGTGTTAGCGTAATGCGAATCCGCTGTTAAGTCTTTCGAATAATCATGTTTTCCAACATCAAACAGTAAAGATACCCGTGCGGCTTAATGAAGCCAATAGGCATTACGCGCGTAAGTTTTTGATGCCAATTCTTTGCACCTTTCGATGTTTATTTATCGATCTTTTTTTTTTTTTTTTTTTTTTCATCGGCTCGTCGCCGCGATAAGGCGCAACGAGAGGAAGGAAAGCGTTTCACAATTCGCGGTTCGCGTGAGTTCCGCATTAAATAACGAATTAAAGCCCACAGAGAGATATATATATGTAACAAGAGATCGGCTGACAGAGCGGTCATTGTCGGACGGCTATTTGAGACGACACAATCAGCGTCAAGCCAATGAATAAATTGGTTTCGCTCTTTTTTTTTTGTCCTCCGGTTGAATCGGACCATTTATACATACGGCCGGTCACGCGCGAATGGAAATCGTTCGTTTAACCGTAACGATAAATATCATTCGCATACAGCTAATTATCAGCCGTTCGTAAAAGAAAAATACTATCTGGAAGGTCGATTTTTCCAGACGAAAATGAAAAAAAAAAAAAAAAAAAATCCCAATTTATCGAACGATCCTGAAATTTTTCTTTTTTTTTTTTTTTAATTTACAGATTTCTTCTCTCGACGAATTTTATGGAAAAAAATAAAAAAATAAATAAGGACAACATTTTTGCTTTCTTAAAGAAAAAAAAGGGAAACAAAATAAAGTGGACTTTCCAAAAGGAAACATCAGTTTCTTTCCTCACTTAAGGGAAATGACGAAACAAATTATAACGTATAAGGTCGCTGAGGAACTCAGGTTTACACGTGACGTTTCACCTGATTTTTTATAATTTTTTTTTTCTTTTCCCTTTTACGTGTTACGAAAGAGAAATGAGGAAATTTTTAAAACTTTTTCAAGGGAGAAAAGAGAGGAAAGGATAGTAAATTTCCCATAAGGAAAATAGTAGATTTCCCATAAGGAAAATAGTAGATTTCCCATAAGGAAAATTAATGCGATGGATTTCTCTCATATGGAAAACGAATGCTATCAATATTTTTATTTTTTCTCAATTAAGGGAAAGGGGACGCAAAGTATTGCGAAAAAGGTCGTTCGGGACCTCAGCGTCACACGCGACATTTCACATTGCGACTACAGCGCGTCTGGAAGGTCGATTTTTCCAGACGAAAATGAAAAAAAAAAAAAAAAAAAAAATCGTAATTTATCGAACGATCCTGAAATGTGTTTTTTTTTTTTTTTTTTAATTTACAGATTTCTTCTCTCGACGACCTCGAAGCGAACTTGAACTTTTGTCACAGTCGGATCGTACGGCCTTCGAACGTGAAACACAGCTGTTGACTACGGGTCTGGCGATCGAGGGACGTGTTCAGCACGTGCTGTTCTGTTTTTCTCCCTTCTCTTCTCCGTAATTGCCTATTTATCATAACATAGTTGCATAATTCGCATCTTTGCTAATGCTGATTAGAATGTTAGTTATTCGCAATTATTTCTTTTTATTTATTCCTTTTTACTTTGCAATTGGCGCTCCCGCGACAGAAAACAACGGCTCGAGTCGCTGCTACTACGATACAACCGCTCGCACGTGCATCGGCATCAAACGATTTATTTTACTATACGGTTCGCCGAGTGGAGAAACGACTGAGGGATTTTTAGGTGGGGACGAGTCTCTTTATAACTACGGGGAGTTTATTCGAGTTGTGTTCAGTAATCGTTCGGACGTCTCGCAACTCCTACACGCGGGGACTCATTTATATTTATTTTTTAAAAAGTTTGTATTATCAACGGTGCGTTTTAGCGCCGTTTACTACGCGAGTCGTCGACGGATATTCTCGTTAAAATCGAAACACGAAGGAAATAACCGAACAAACAAAAAAAAAATGAAGATGTTCGGGATACTCTGTGCGGGTCTCGCGCTTCTGGGTGTCGCAGCTACTGTATCGGGTAATTTAAAAAACCACAAAAAAAAAAAAAAACAAAAAAAAAAAAAAAATTGTCGCTCGCATCGCTCTTTTCGTTTTCATCGAAAAAATTGCCACCATATGACATATACCGGCGATAAACCACCACCACGACCATCTTCGTCATCTCTTTGACCAGTGGTTAGTTTTTTCAATATCGAAGTTCAAACATCAATTTATAACATTATTTATCGATCGATTGTTTGCCCGAAAAATTTATTGAAAAATTACATAGATTAGCGCTATTCATTTGCAAAAAAAAAAAAAAGAAATTATAGTGATAATAGAAAGATGGAAAAAACTTCAATAATTAGACGAATCGTGAATCTTTCGAATTTAAGGACACCGAATTTTCGTACCCAGAGGTTCTTCCAGATCGCCGGCGGAAAGTGATTATACCGATCATTCATCACCGACCATCAATCAGGATACCCTTCGGCAAGTTACAGTGGTATGTTAATGTATAATAATTATTATTTTTTTTCGTGCTTTCCTTTCACTGTAGAGAAAAAATCACTCGAATAGCTTTTGTTCCTAACGGAGCAAACTTCACGCGCGAAATAATCTAAACGTCTGTCGCGTCTCTGCATTGATGTAATGTTTGTTTTCGTTAATTACATCTGTGTCTCTATATGCATTATTGTCGGCATTACTTTTGCAATGTACTATGTTGTTCAGTGGTTTAACTACGGCGGTGAACCTGCGCAATACGAAATAGACGCTTAAGTAGTCAAAGTAAATAGTGTTTCGCTTGTGACGAATGTAATAATTGTGTGCGAAGCTGAGATACCGAACAACTTTATTTTTATTATTTTCTGACTTTAGCTTTGTAACTTTTTTTTAATTTTATTATTTTCTTCCTTTCCTTCTTAAATTTTATGGAAAAAAATAAATAAGTAAATAAGGAACGCATTTTTGCTTTCTTATGAAAAAAAGGGAAACAAAATAAAGTGGAGTTTCCACAAGGAAAAATAATTAAATTAATTCCTTTCCTCACTTAAGGGAAACGAGGAAACAAATTATAACGTATAACGTCATTGGGGACCTCAGGTTTACACGTGACGTTTGACCTGATTTTTTATAATTTTTTTTTTTCTTCCTTTCCCTTTTACGTGTTACGAAAGAGAAATGAGGAAATTTTTGAAACTTTTTCAAGGGAAAAAAGAGAGGAAAGGACAGTAGATTTCCCATAAGGAAAATTAATGCGATGGATTTCTCTCATAAGGAAAACGAATGCTATCAATATTTTTATTCTCAATTAAGGGAAAGGGGACGCAAAGTATTACGAAAAAGGTCGTTCGGGACCTCAGCGTCACACGCGACATTTCACATCGCGACTATAGCGCATTCAACAGAAATAGTTACTACTTATCAATGCTTAAGATGATGAAAAGAACACGTTTTAAGATATTTAATTAATTACACAGGTTATGCGACACGGAGACAGAGCGCCTGCCGATACATATCCAAACGATCCTTATGTTAATGCAACGATGGAACCTTTCGGTTGGGGGCAACTGACGAAAGTAATAACACAATAATTTACGACAAGTAAAAAAAAAATTGTTCTTCGAAAATTCGAAAATTGTTCGTCGAAAATTCGAAAATGGTTCGTCGAAAATTTGAAAATTGTTCGTCGAAAATTCGAAAATTGTTTTTCGAAAATTTGAAAATTGTTTTTCGAAAATTTGTAAATTGTTTTTCGAAAATTTGAAAATTGTTTTTCGAAAATTCGAAAATTGTTTTTTGAAAATTCGAAAATTGTTTTTCGAAAATTCGAAAATTGTTTTTTGAAAATTCGAAAATTGTTTTTCGAAAATTTGAAAATTGTTTTTCGAAAATTTGAAAATTGTTTTTCGAAAATTTGAAAATTATTCTTAAAAAATTCGAACGAATTTTTAAATGTAAAATAAATTGCAGAAAGGACGAAAGAACGTTTACCGAACGGGTGAATTTTTGCGAAGACGTTACGGCAAATTTCTCGGAGAAGGTTACAGTCCCGACAAGTATTGGCTACAAACCACTTCGATAGATCGTACAAAGATGACCGGTCTGATACTTTCGGCAGCGTTGTGGAAGCCGACCGGAAATCAAGTATTCATACCGGATATGGAATGGCAACCGGTATCATTGCACTATTGGGAACGTCCGGTAGACCGGGTAATTACCGATACTTTATATCCGAAAAAAAAACAAAAAAACAAAAAAAAAAATGAATCTTCAAATAACCGAAAAACCCTCGAAAAACAAAATACGAATAATCGAAATTTCATACAGCTCTTGATAATCTGGAACGCCTGTCCCCGTCTAACAATGGAGAGACTGAAAGTCGAGAATGCGACCGAAGTAAAGAAATTCAACGATGACAATAAAAAGTTGTACGACGAGTTGACGAATCTGTCGGGAATGTCGATGACCGGCGCCGGTGATGTTGCATCATTCTACAGTACCTTGAAGGCGGAGGTTGGTATAGAAAACACTCTTGAATTGGTCGATCTATTTTGATGAATAAAAAACCGGATGAAACCGGTATCGGTAGATGAAAAAAAAAAAAAAAAAAAATTTGCGTTCAATTCTCGACTATAATCTTTTCAAAGAGCGCTATGGGTCTCGAACTGCCGGAATGGACGAAGCAGTATTTTCCGGAAAAAGTTGAACCCGCGGGGGCTTTCAGTTTATCGATGAATGTATTCACCGATACGCTGCGAAAGCTCGCCGGTGGTCCATTAGTGAAAAAAATCCTCAACAGTATGGAGGGAAAAGCTGACGGTCATTTGAAGCCCGCGGACAGAAAAATGTACGCTTACGTGGGTCACGACAGTACGATCGTTAATATGTTGACCGCTATGAGAGTTTGGGACGGCAGAGATCCCGATTTCGGTTGTATGATAATGGTGGAGCTTCACGAGGAAAACGGCGCTTACAACGTTCAGGTAAGAAAAAAGTTCATTATTAAATTTTTGTTTATTTTTTTTTTCTCGATTTCTTAATCATTAACTCACCTATTGCTTAATATCATTGCCTTCGACAGATTTTCCAGAAAAATTCAGCCGAATCGGCGCCGTATCCACTGACCGTTCCGGGCTGCGAAACCGTCTGTCCTCTTGACAAATTCTCCGAGTTAATGAAACCAAACATTCCCGGCAATTACGACGAAGATTGCAAAGTCGACGATCGAAGTTACGTCATACCTCCCTCGCCGCCCGCCTAACAGAGGCGATTTATTAAAGAAACTAAACGAATTATCTTTGCCTCACGTTCTTCCGTTGATTCTATAACTGTGATTTTATTGATAATAAACACGCGACGTGCTACGATGATAATAAAATATACAAATCAAGTACAACGAGAGTCGATTGGATTCATTGTTCGTTTTAATCGGCAATCGTAACGTTTAATTTGTCACCTCACGCGAATATCTTCTCCTCCCGACGTTTCTTCGTGACGACGGTGCCGGGTTTGTGTTGCGCTTCCGGATGATTGAGAAGCTCCGGAGGACAAGTCGATATCGGACTTCCGAGTATCGTTTGCTTGAGATCGTAGAAGAGATGACTGTCGTCCTTTGTGCAGAATGATATTGCGAGACCGGCTTTGCCCGCGCGACCAGTTCTTCCGATACGATGCGTGTAATCTGTAAAAATTGAAAATTCGATTAATCGATCGAATGAGATGCAAAAAAACGAAAAATAAATTATCGCACAAAGGCGACCGAAAAAAAAAAAAAAAAACAGATTTGGAGCCAAATTTGTATTTATTTTACCTTCAATAGTTTTAGCCATATCGTAATTAATGACCATCGAAACATCTTTGATATCGATACCACGTCCAGCAACGTCCGTCGCAACGAGGATATCTTTACTTCCGTTTTTAAGCGACGCGAGAGCGTATTCTCGCTGTTCCTGACCTTTGCCACCGTGAAGAGTGCAGGCATTGTACTATAAACAAAACAAAAACCAAACAATAAATAATAATCTATCGATAAACATAATTAATTAATTTACGTTAAGGAATAAACGCGAATTTTCGTAAAACTCACGCCAAGTTTTTCGAGTCCCCGCGCCAAGACATCCGCTCCTTTCTTTTGATTGACGAATATGATAACCGGAGGTTCGACACCGCGACTCAGTATTTCGATGAGCTTTCTGCGTTTGTCGTTTTCTCCCATTATGTGAACTATCTGTTCGGTTCTCTCGGTAGGTTTGCCGACAGAACCGATGTAAACAACGGCAGGACGTCTTAGATATGTCCGCGCGAGTCTTTCGACCGCCGCAGGCATCGTCGCGGTGAACATCACCGTCTAAAACAGAGAAATTTACGTTGAATTCAATTTTTAAGAAGAAATAATAATCGTAAGTGATCGGCGCTATTATTAACCTGTCGGTACTTCTTCTTCGTATTGTAATTGGCGAGCAATTTCTCTTCATTCTCCGCGTCCTCGTTGTCCGGCTTTAAATTCGTAACCGGCATATACTCGAGAATCTTCTGCACATCTGTTTTAACATAAAAGAGACAAATGAGTAAAATAAATAGTTAGCAATTATCGTCGGTAATGATACTGATAGAACATTTTTGATTACCCGGTTCGAAACCCATATCAATCATCCGGTCGGCTTCGTCGAGTACAATATACGTGCATTGATTGAGTACCAAGTATCGATTTTCCAGCACATCTATCAATCGTCCAGGCGTCGCGATAACGATCTACAGAAAAAAAAAAAACAAATTCGAGATAAAAAATGAGAAATTTCGGCGATTCGTATTATAGATCGTTGATCCATACCTCGCAACCCATACGCAGTCTGAATCCTTGTTCCTCTCTCGATAAACCACCGACAACCACCACCGTCCGAATGCCCAATGGTCCACCGAATTTATTCGTCTCTTCTTCGATCTGTTGCGCCAACTCACTGTGTACAATGAAAAAAAAAAAAAAATTTGATAAATTTCGGAACAATTGAATGTGAGATATTTTTGTGAAAAAATCGATGACTAACCGTGTAGGCGCGAGAATTATGCTGTAGGGTCCCTGATCGGCTTCTTCGAGACGTTCTATTTTCGGTAAACTTGTGATCCACAACAAGAGTGGTATGAGGAAAGCCAAAGTTTTACCGGAACCCGTTTCCGCGACACCTATTATATCTCTGTTTTGCAAACCAATCGGTATCGCTTGTCTCTGTATAGGCGTGAGATCCTTGTATCCAACTTTTTCGATGATATCGAGAATCTCTTTTTGGAAACCCGATTCCTTCCACGAGCGTATGGGATCGGGTATGCGGCCGCCTTTGATCGTGATGTTGTAATCCTCCCGAAATATACGCCAATCCCTCTCCGTCATCTCGGCGAGTGCTTTCTCCGACCAGTGTCGATCGTCCCACTTTTGTTTTTCCTCTTTGCGCTTTACTTTCTTCAGACGCATCCTGGAATATAATAAATCTATTTTAAAATAAATAGATAGGGCTGCGATCGATTTATGAAAATGTTAAACGAAGTGCAACGATTACACGATCGAAGTATTCACCGATTTATTCGCGAAAAAATAAAAAAATTTCATTGATTAATTTTAAAAAATCGAAATACGAATGCTGATTTGTCAACTGCGATTATAATTCTTGCTATTCCCTATACGATCAAAACAATGAGATTTTATTATCTTAGAAATTCTTTTAGGTATTTTTTTTCATCTCATATGATATTGTAAGAATCGGTGCTAATCACGGAGAGACGAATTTAGAAATAATCAGATTTATATAGTATAATTACTCTGGCAAAGTAATTATACCCTATATTGTTTCACGGCATACCGGGAGTTAATGCGCTCTTCGCGAACAGACGAAATTACTCCGTTTCGGAATAATTCATACCGCAACGAATTTTTTTTTTTTTCGGACAACGATTCTCGCGTTTTTGAACGCTGTAAAGCATCTCACGTTATACACGCGACTCCTTTTCGCATTTAAATAAATCCATTCGATAATTCGATTCGATTACTCACTTCTCCTGTTCCTTCTCTGCCTCTGTTCTCCTTTTCTCCAAAAGTTCTCCATAAAATTTGCTCTGATCTCTCTTCTGTGCTTTTATATCGATACCAGCGAGATTTCCGCGTCCGAAAAATTGTACCTGATGACGTTCTTTGTATATATTATTGTAATCGACAGACGTGTCCTCCGACGTGTCCCAATCGAACACAAATTTTCTGTCGTTCAAACGTCTGACTCTGCGTTTCTTTTTTATCAAACCGAGATAACGTTCCTTTATGGCTTCCACCTCTTTTTCCTTGTCCTTGTCTTTGACATCTTCTTCGCGCAAACGCTGGCTGTCCCTTCGCCTATGAAAAAAAAAAAAAAAATTGCTCAACAAAATTGCAAAAAATTCGAAATATTTGAAAAATCAAATCTTACCTATCGCGTTCGTCCCATTCGCCTCTTTCCTTTCCCATTCCTGAATTTTCGTTCTGTGAGCCGCCCTTACGATTTTCTTCCTGCGCTTTTCTCATGGCGTCGACTTCCTGCTGTCTTTTTGCCAATGCCACTGCCGCACGTTCCTCCTTTGTAAGAAATTTTGGTTTAGCTCTAGCGTCCTCCTCCGCCTTTTTCTTGGCCAATAGTTCCTCCAAACTCAGCGGTTCTTTCTTCGACTGATCGTTCTGTTTGGCCGCTTCTTGCTTCTCCTCGTCGTCCTCTTCGTCTGTTGTTTTTCTCCACGCATCGCCGCGAGTTTCCCTCTTACCGTCCTCGTCGAGACTAAATATCGGACTCGGCTTTCGTTTTTTATCGTCCTTCGCTCTGTCGCCCTTCACGGTTTCGTTGTTTCTCGGATCTCTCGCGCCGCGATCTCTCGACGGACCGGCGTCCCTCGATCTGTCGGTTTCGCGATCGCGTTCACGAGATCTTTCCCTTTCGCGCGAACGTTCTCGCGGTCCGTCTCGGCGCTCCTTCTTGCCGCGTTCCTTCGAACGACTCCTGGAACGTCCTCTTCCGCGATCGCGTCTCTCGCGATCTCTTTCGCGATCGCGTTCGCGCTCCCGCGATCTACTTCTTCTCACTGTTTTTTTCTCGTGAACCATCGTTTTTTTTTTTCGTTTCAATAGGAATTCATTGTTTTTTTCTCTAATCTCCACTGAATCGTCACTTTTCGAACGTCAAACGTTTTATTATGTATGAGAAATCTTAGGTTATGTCAACAAGACGGAAAGATTGTATAAAAACGCATAGACGTCGGCGACGACGGTGAAACTGTGAAATTTTTCGATGGAGGAAGATGCTTCGAACGGACTCGTCGATAACGGCGCGAAATTCGAGAATTTTTCGATCGGTAAACCGGAAGTCCGGATATAATTTACGCAAGCGATGAAAAAAAGAACATGAATGGCATTAATATATTATTTTATTTATATCTGTAGACGTATGACACAATTTTACAATGGCAATTCAGGATTATTTACATAAAAATGTCTCCGATTACAAATAGAGAGGAGGCATTTACGCGGTAATGCGAATTCGCGGAAGCATAAAAAAATAATTTTTCTAATCGTTCGCAAGACGGTTTTTTTCACGAAATGATGACCGTTAACGATAGATTTGTTTCTTTCCTATAGTATTATATTTGGTAAATAAGAATTTTCTTTAAAACGATGATATTTACAAGATATATTGTCCGCATTGTGTACTCGCAGATGCCTCGAGGAGAGAGTCATTGTGCTTCGCGGAGAATCTGATGATCTGCGCTAAGAACGTCGTGAACTCGGATACGAAACCGATAGGTGGTTATTGCATTTCGGTTGAAAAAATCGGTCCCGAGGATAGAGAATTTCTCGTCAATGTAGCGGCTTCGATGAGCATCGAGGATCACTTTGTCGGCGGCTCGAAACTCGTCGGTACGATAACCGAAAATTTCCAATGTCTGGAAGAGAAGAGAACTGAGTTAATAGATAACCAACGCGTAACAGTATCTAAATTTATTTATAATTAATTAAAGTTAAAACACGCGAAATATGTTTTACTTCAAGATATCTTCGTTGCGACGATGGAACTCACGAAAAATGTTTATTTATCGGAAACGAGGATGATGCTTATCACATTAAATGCGAAATGAATTGTCCGTGCGGCGATTCGTCGAGCAGTAACGATATACCGATGGAAAATCATTCGCGTTTGTTAAGCGAAGCCGGAAATATTGTTTTGATGAGATATCTCGCATTGATCGATTATCACGGCTCTCTGACCGTCGAATCGATGACGATTGATGGAAAGATCGAGTCTTGCGATTACGTAAATTAATGCTTCATATCCTATAGGAATCTAATGCTCGTAATCCCAAATGACAAATTTTTTCATTTTTTTTTTTAATTTCGGAACGTAAAAGAGATGCACATCGGCGTCTTGGCAAAAGCTCGATGAGCGTAGAATGGAGATTTACAGAATTGATCGAAGACGCCGAGAAGAAGAAACAGTGAGAGAGTCAAAGACTCTATTGACGAGAAAAGGAAAAATCTTGAGACACGAATGGCTCGATTTACCGTATCTGCTGCGATTAAATCCTCTCGTCGATCCGCATTCCAATGAAAAAAACTATTCACGCTTACCGCTGCGTCATACTTGGCCCGATGATATGGAATTAATGTCGAAATATTTGGACAGAAAAGTGAGAACATTTTTTTTTTTGTTTGTGCGGAAATGGATAAAAAAAAAGACTAATCACCAATTAATCGTTATTAAGAATTGCATAGATGCCCAAGAAACGAACTACTTTGAGTCTCATCCCGACATTAAGAAACTTATTGCCGATTATACTCAAGCGCTGCTTATCGGTAAAACGAATGAAATTTCCTCATTTTTCTTTGCCGCAATTTGTTTTTTTTTTATAAGAATTTCCTTTACTCAGTGAAACCCGTCGACGTTATCGGCTTCACTATTCAACACTTCAGAAGCTTTGCCCTGAATCCCGAATCGTTTGACGAAAACGGCAATTCTTCGAAAATGTGATCGGTGATGAGAATAGCTATAAAATTCACCTGTATCATTCTCTGCCTGGTCTCGTATCCTTTTGCGGATTGCAAATTACACAATTTTCCTGTGAAACGAATAATTCAAATTATTGCAAGATATTGAAAACACAATAATTTCAAAAATTTCAAGACAACGAAGAAAATGTACCACTTGTTCCAAATTCGGAAGACATTCCTCGTGAAATAAATGTTTGCAGTAGAATACGACTAGATTTCTCGGATCTGAAAAACAAATCAATAAAAAACGTTAATCGATGGCGAGTAAAAATTTTTTTCGATTCTCTTGAAAGCAACAAACCTCTGACGATAACTTTTCTGTGACAAGCGCCGCACATTTGATCGTCGTCCACGAATATTCCTTTCTCGTGAGATTTAACGAGTCTCTCGTGAAGATTGAAGTAATCGCTTGCGAGAATTTTCTTGCAACCTTCCTGAACGGATACCTGAAGATTATAGTCGCACATCATCTTTACCAGTGCCTTTTTGAGACCAGGAATTTCCATCGACGGCTCGATTCGCTGTACCATTAGTCTTGGATCGACGTAAGTGCCAATTTTTTGTAATAGGAACGTTATATTTTCTGTGGAGAATTTTTTTAAAAATAAATTTCAGATATTCTACATGTATCGATAAATAATTTCAACTATTCGCGACTCGATTTACCCGATTTACTGAGAGAATAGTTCACAAGATCGTTCCACAATTCCTCGTCGTCGTGTTCTTGACAAAAGGCAATAGCGCTCTCCATATCGTTGAGTTCTCGTGTCATCAGACCGAGAGCTTCCGACATATTGCCTATTCTTCCGAGAAGATAAACCATTTCCGGATAGAATAGTTTCTGACTGCATATATCGAGCGCCTGCTGAATCGGATAATTATCCGAACGACGAAGAAGTGGCAAAAGCTTGTCTCGCGAATAATCGGCGTAGAGGCGCACCAGGAGACCGTGATGCTTTCCCTTCGTATCTTTGGTATCTTTCTTGTCGAGAGCGTCGAGATACTGTTGAAAAAAGAGTAAAAATTCATCAAAATACGCTTCATCAACGTTAGATACGGTTAAATATCAAATTTATCGTCTACTCACGAGATACAAGTATCGACGATTTTTCTGTAACTTTTGGACTATCATATCGGATGCTACGGGCTCTTTGTCGAGAAAAAATTGTATAGCACGATCGGCATCGAGATCTATGAGTCCTTCTATCATATCGTAAACGGCGTGATACAACTTATGCTTCTGGATGAGCTGAAATACGTCTTTGTGACGTAACTTAAGATACATCGCCAGAGCTTTGTCGTATTTTCCATCGTGACTGTAAAGTATTGCCAGAGCTTCGAGAAGAACGCTCTTGTGTTGTGTGTGTACCATAAGATGCTCGAGAACGCCGTTTATAACAGCCGCAACAGTGTACAATTTTGGCGACCATTCCTTAACCAATATGAGAAAACCATCGGGATCTTTCTTAAGATATTCGTAAAGTACCATCTCGTAGATGAGAGGATCGAGATTTACTTCGCCACGCGGCAAATAACACGATATCGATCGCAATTGGTGAACGCGAGCGAATTTGTATACCTGTCGAAATATAACTATTATCAGTACGAATAACGAATTAAATAATTCAATTAACTGTTTCCAAAGTCACACCTCTTCTTCCCAAAGTTTCTTGTCTCTTCCCAACACCTTGAGACACAATTTACCCGCCTCGTCGAATTTTCTCTTCGCCAACAAATCGTCGAGATAAACTCTACCAACGTAAATCAACGTGTGCCTCTTGCAATCCTTTCCACCGTTCGAAGTTACAGCTTCGAGCGCTTTTTCGAATTTTCCGTGACTCAACAACCATTCGATCCTATCGTCGGCGTCGTAGAGACTCGCTATCACGATATCCTTTGGACTTACGATGAAAAATCTGAAGAAAAAGAAACCGATGGCACTCGATGACGAATTGTTTTACGGATATGCGGTAGAAAAGGTATTTCCGCAATGCAATACCTGTTTTCTTCCGTTAGACAATCCAAATGATAATCGTTGGTACTGTACTCCTTGTAGCCGCGAAGTGTTAAAAAATTGGCGCACACCGGTAGGCAGTGTTGATACTTTGGCTCAACGACGTGCAAAGTCGGCCGTTGACTTTTACCATCGTCGTCGAGGTCTTTGAGACATCCTAGTAATACCAATTGATTTTCCAGCGGCGCGATACCCGATATATAAAAATCCACTTGAAACATCGACACTGTTTCGGAGACACGTGAAAATATTTGGATAAAATATTGTAATAGAAATTAATTAAATTTATTTACGAGGAAAGCTAATCACCCGGATCGACGATGTACTCCGGTTCATCGCGATTCATCATTTCTTGAGAGAGGCGTTTTCGTATCTGGCAAATCCGTACGACGTCCACCCAACCGATGAGGAGCGTCCAGTCTCCTGACCATCGTAAATTGCATCTGTAGTGCTCCGGTGGCGCGCTAATGATAATCAATTATAGACGTTAAACAGAGATTACGAAAAGTTGGAAGAAAGAGAAACGATGTCTTACTCAACGGATCGGGACCACTTGAGAAATCCCAGTGAGCATCGAGCGTTTAAATCGTAAACGCGCACACCGGTATCGGAAGCCCACGCGACGAATTGACCCGCCCAAGCGACCGAACGCACGCCACCCTCAGCTTCACCCAATGTGGTGAGTTTCATGCGAGAAAGAAAAGTCTTTTCGTAAAGAACGAGTTTGTCGTCACCTGAGAAGAAAAGAAGAAAAATTCAATTGTAATCGATTGAAATATTCCGAGTTTTTTCGAAAATTTTCAAAGCTTCAATGAACTAATGGCTAATGACCAATGGCTAATGGTTTTTCTCCATTTTCGTTTCATTGAACAGAAAACTTTGGGACAAAATTCGCGACACACAACAAAACAATACATTGGTTATGACATTTAAATGAGATTTTTTTTTCTTTCCCAATTCATCTAATAAATTTTAACATCGAAATGCTTTCATTAAATTCTCGGAATTCTCTTTATAACAAACGCTTAACATTTGCAATTTGAAAAAAAAAAAAAAAAAAAAAAACTCTAGCGATTCGTCACTATTTTTGTTTTTGTAATTTTTGTTAGAATTACTTCAGAGATTTATATTTTATAGGATTTAAATTGACACACACACACACACATTTTTTTCTCTTTACAAATTTTGAAGGATTTTGAAGAAAAATACAAATTTTTTGAAAAAATTTAAATTCTTCAAAATTTGAATCTCTGGAGTGACTCTTACGAAAATGGTATGCAAAATCTGAACGATATTGTTATGAAATTCGTGATTTTTTGAAAATTATTTTATGATTGTCATTATTATTGTTTTTTTTTTTTCATCTATGAGAAAACAAAATTAGGCGCAGTTTCTGTTTCAGCATTAATATTGCTTTAAGATGAGGTAAATATTTTTTAAGAGAACCTGTGATGAATTTTCTGTTGTTTCCACCCTTGTAAAAGTTTGGATCTATAGCGATGCTCTTGACGACGCGTCCCATGTTCATATTGTTATTATTTTCTCCATTGTAGAGTCCGTATATAAAAACTTTTCCGTCATCGCTGCAGGAAGCGATAAAATCACCTTTCTGATCTATGGATATCTGGTTGACGGCTACCGTGTGCGCCTGCAGGGTTCTCGATTCAATATTGTTACCTTGATGATCTAGCAGATGAATCATACCCCAGTGAGAGCCAAGGCACAGGAACTACAGAGAATAATTTATCTATCGTTTATCATTCGGAGAGTTCATTGTTTTCCGAAAAATTTATTACGAATTATTGAAATACGTACTTTGGGATGAACGGCTATACAGCTTGCAGCATCATTTTGCAATATATTCTTTAAATCATTTTGCATTCTGACGTATTTGAGTCTCGGTTCGATCTCGTCGACTTCCGAATCCGAGTCATCCTGATTGTTTCGTTCGTCCTTAAAGGTCCGTCGTTAATCGTTTTCGAAAAATAGAAATCGTTCGATACTGTACACAAAAAATATAATTTTCCTTACCTTGCTTGAGTTGTTTTCCATTTTTTTGTCACACTTTCTACTATTGTTGTTATTTATATCGCGCTATTCCAAAAGACTAATTTAACCTGAGCTGTCAAAATTTCTTAACCTCAATTGCTGTACGGTCAGTAGACGCATTCGTTTGTGTCGACTGTTGTACCAACTTCCGGTTAAACAAATTCGGAACGTTCACAATTCTCCCTCGCGAGGAGCGTGCTCTCGAGTCGGCAATGAATTTTTATTATTCGGGCGCACAATTTGACCTCTGGCTTTGAGTGTTTACTCGCGACGAAATACATATTTCACTCACTCGCAATTTGATGCACCTTCGCGTGTTTATCGCGCGAGCCCTCGACGTGTCAAGACGCGTCAGTTTTCTTACGAAAAAAAATAAAACCCGATAAAATCCCGTAGATTCTCTAACCGTTTAAACGGCAAACGTTGCAACGCGGCTGGGTACAGATATATTTAGTTTCTTCACCGTTGACGCGGCTACGAGAAAAATTGCGATTTTCGTCAACTATCCGATTTTAGATTGACAACGAATCGTCTTTGAACTTCGCGATCAAACACACTTTCGACAAAATGTCGAATGCCGGTTCGCCAATTCGTTCGCCGATATCGCAACATTCCTCGAATTCTTCCGTTGTCCGGTCGCCGTTGGAACGCAAGGAAACCCTTCGCGCCGTCCTCTCGAGTACAAAAAATCTGCGTAAGTCTTTGTTGCCTTCCCGTTTTTTTTTTTCAAATATATCGATCTTTCTATTCATCTCATAGACGATCGTTGTGTTTCAGAGGATGCCAACAAAACTACAATGCGAAACCTTGAAAAAATTATTCAGCAAGCGGATAATTTAAATCTGGAAGTTTCTATCGAAGAAAAAGGTATACATTCGATAGAATTTGAAAAATCACCATGCGCACAGAAGTAACTATTGGAACAATGCAATTTAACTTGCAGTATCATGCCAGGATGAGATTGTCATGGATTCGCAGGTCATGACGGCTTCGTCTAGAGTCTTGAAGACTGTGAGTTCATCATTGACCAAAGATCTGAGTCCCTACAATTACAGAGACTTTGCGGAAAAGTTGGTAAGATTTTATAGAATTGCGGTACAGAACTGTATTCTAAAAATCATTGAAATAATTAATAATTATCGCAATATTCAATAATCATTGAAACATTTAATAATCATTGAAATATTTAATAATTATCGAAATATTCAATAATCATTGAAATATTTAATAATCATTGAAATAATTAATAATTATCGAAATATTCAATAATCATTGAAATATTTAATAATTATTCAAATATTTAATAATCATTGAAATATTCAATAATCATCAAAATATTTAATAACCATCGAAATATTTAATAATCATTGAAATACTTAATAATCATCGAAATATTTTATAGTTACCATATTCAATAATCATTGGATTATTCCATAAACATCGTAATATTTCATAATCATCAAAATACTTAATAATCATTGAATTATAGCAAATCTATGTACACTCATTACCGGATGCAACATACGAGACAATCGACTGGTCTATGCTCGCCGACGAGGTAGAGAAGGTGTTCAAGCGAACGCCCAATTACTCAACGCTATTAGGTATAACTTCACTACAATCCTTCTGTGCAAAAAGGATTTTTATCGACATTCTTCTTAATAAACAAAACATTAATTTTCCAAGGCTGTCTCGACCCACTGGAGAAAAAAGTCGCGGTAAAGCGTCAATATGCTAAGAAGGAAGCATTAGCACCGATGAAGAGACCAGAAGCCGTGGTAGTCGTCGGCACCGAAGAGGAGAACAGCGTCGAGCGAACGGTTGAAAAGATCAACAAATTAATCCGTCGACGTTGCGAGGAAAACGGCGGTCCTATTGATTTCTTTCGTTTGGCCGTTAATCCTCACAAATTTTGCAAAACCGTCGAAAATATGTTACACATATCTTTTCTCATTCGCGACGGAATAATGAAAATGACCGTCGCGAATGACGGTGATATCTTTATCGAACCGACTACAAAAGAAATGAGATCTCAGGCAAAGAAATCCGACAAAACGGGTAATGTTCAGAGCGTTGTAGCGCTGAACGTCGAAGAATGGAAGGTCAGTGTTTTTCCTTTTTTTTTTTTTCCTTCATTATCCTGCAAGCGATTTATAACTTTTTGGAATTTCAGGCGCTGATAGCACTTCATCAGATCGCCGAACCAATGATTGATTTCTAGTGATTCTACCAAAGAGCGTCAGAAGTACCGACGCCGTTAAAATTCCTTAAGCAAAAGTTTTTTTTATCGTTATCGATAGATAAAAATATTTTTCTATACCGTGAAACAGTATTTTTTTAACTGTGAAAAGACTAAAACATAAAATTTAGTTTCTAAGTTTTGTAACGCACACACCGAAGCGTTGTTTCGGTCGATGTGAATCGAGAAACGAAGCAAATCTCTTTTTTCCCGATTCTTCGAAAACGCGGCGGGAGTCCAAAGATCCAAAAGATCGCCAAGCTAATCTTGTTGAGTTATGAATAGATAAAAATATTTTTCTAATTAACCGAATAGTATTTGTAACTCGAAAGAGAACAACGATCCAATAAATATTCCAAGTTTTCTATCGCACAGACGATCTTTTTTTCACTCTACGATAATCGAGAGACGAAGCAAATCATTCAAATTTTTTTTTTTTTTTTTCGTTTGTTTATTTAATATTTTTTCATTTTCTTACGTATCACTAATGTAGAGTACAGCCTCGCAGTGTACATTACGTATCCAATAACAACATTGTAAGTTAAGAATTGTTTTTCATTATCGCGTTTTTTCTTTTTTATAGTATGAATAACAACTTCGGATGATTCGAGACCGTCGCTTCTCTTTCCCTGAAAGGTAAGAGTGAAGGAGTAGAGAAAGAGAAGAAAATTAAAAAACAAAAAAAAAAAACAATCTTCCAACGTTACAAGTTTTATTAACGCGAACTACACTCGTCGATCATACAAGGCTGTCGATAATAATTTTTTTTTTTTTTTATTACAATGTACGATCCTCGTCAGGATGAGTTGGAAGATCGTTTCTCGACTCGACGAGGTCACGGCGAGCTTTCTATAATTTCTTTCTTTTTTTTTTTTTTTTTTTATTCTTTTACGCGCTGACTGTGTGAGTGTTGTATTTCTCATTTGTTTCTCGTCTCATTGTCGTCGTTTTTTTTTTTTTTTCAACGTTTGATTCTGAGACTGAAAAAGTTTACTCTCGCTATCCCGCGTTCCGTCGAAGATACGCGAGAAAGGAGGAGGAGACACGCGGTGTGACGATGATAACTGATGGCTTTTTTTTTTCTCTCTTTGCTGTGTGTGTCTCTCTAGTTTGTGGGGTTATGAGCTTTTTATGACTTGGCGAGAGTCTCTGCCTTGGCGACGACTTCCTCGATCGGTCCAACCATGTAGAACGCTACTTCCGGGAGATGATCAAGTTCACCAGCGAGAATCTTCTGGAAGCCCTTAATCGTCTCTGCGAGGGGTACGAGCTTTCCGGGATGGCCAGTGAATACCTCAGCGACCTTAAGGTTTTTTTATAAAAAAAAAAAAAAAAAAAAAAAAATGTTAAAATTTTCGTAAAACAGATAATTTGAAAGTATAGCTTTAGAAATGTAAACGACGACAAAAATTTACCTGGAATGGCTGAGAGAGGAACCTCTGGATCTTACGGGCGCGCGCTACGGTAAGTTTGTCCTCTTCGGACAATTCATCCATACCAAGGATAGCAATGATATCCTGAAGGGACTTGTAGTCCTGAAGGATCTTCTGGACACGACGGGCAACTCCGTAGTGCTCGGGACCGACGATATTGGGATCCATGATACGGGAGGTGGAATCGAGGGGATCGACAGCCGGGTAGATACCTTTTAGAATTAAAAAAAAATCATTAAAATGACGAGAAAGTACCGAAAAAAGGTAAAAAAACAATAGGAAGATTGATAAATTACCAAGTTCGGCAATAGCACGGGACAACACAGTGGTGGCGTCCAAATGAGCGAAGGTGGTGGCTGGCGCGGGATCCGTAAGATCGTCAGCGGGCACGTAGATAGCCTGCACCGAAGTGATGGAACCCTTCTTCGTCGTTGTGATACGTTCCTGCATGGTACCCATGTCGGTGGCGAGGGTTGGCTGATAACCTACGGCTGAAGGGATACGACCCAACAAGGCGGATACCTGAAGCGCAAAACCACAATTTTTAGTTAACGATACAACGTTTTTGTATCAAGAGACGCGGCAGCGACTCGACGCCAAGAAAAAAAAAAAAAAAATAGAAGAATTTTTTTTTTTTATGATTATTACACGACCTTAAAAAAAAAAAAATAGAAGAAATTTTTTTTTTAATGATTATTACACCACTTAAAAAAAAAAAAATTTTTTTTTTTTTTTTTAAGGTGGTGTAATAATTATTTTTTTAAAACATCGAATAGGTTTTTGAACAGACCTCAGAACCGGCCTGCGTGAACCTGAAGATGTTGTCGATGAAGAGAAGCACATCCTGACCTTCCTGATCACGGAAATACTCCGCGACGGTGAGACCGGTAAGGGCTACACGAGCGCGAGCGCCGGGGGGTTCGTTCATTTGTCCGTATACGAGGGCTACTTTGGAGGTCTTGTCCTTCAGGGAAATTACACCGGTCTCAATCATCTCGTGATAGAGATCGTTACCCTCGCGAGTACGTTCACCGACACCGGCGAACACGGAGTAACCACCGTGAGCCTTGGCTACGTTGTTGATAAGCTCCATAATCAATACGGTCTTTCCGACACCAGCACCGCCGAAGAGACCTTTTAATAAACGAGAGAAAATATAAATAAAATTATTGAAAATCGAAGATCCCGATGTATAGCGATATATCGCGTATTATTTCGATATATCGAATCGATATATCGTTTCGTATTTCAGCGAAATATTTTTTTTTTTTTTCGATTTACTGACCGATCTTTCCTCCCTTGGCGTATGGGGCCAAAAGATCGACGACCTTAATTCCCGTTACGAGAATTTCTTGCTCGACGGACATGTCGACGAATTCGGGAGCGTCGGCGTGAATAGCGGCGAGTTTGTCGGTTTCGACCGGACCGCGCTCGTCGATGGGTTCACCAATAACGTTGATGATACGACCGAGAGTCGCGTCACCAACGGGAATTCTGATGGGAAAACCGGAGTCGAGTACTTGCTGTCCGCGTACAAGACCCTCGGTACCGTCCATGGCGATCGTGCGCACGGTGTTTTCACCGAGATGCTGAGCGACTTCGAGGACCAGACGCGGCGAGCGATTCTGTACCTCCAGCGCGTTCAGGATGGGTGGCAATGCATCGTCGAATTGCACGTCGACGACGGCACCGATAACGGCGACAACCCTTCCCTGGGCGACGCCGGCCTTTGGTGCTGCTGCAGCCTTCGCGGCATAATCTCGGCCTGTTAAACGAAAAAAATAATAAAAACGTTCATTCAATCGCGGCGATTTGTTTTCGAGTCGCTTGACACGGCCATAGCGGACAAATAATCATTAGGTAATGGATCTTTTGGTAGCTAGCGTTGCAGTTACATAAGGGGAGGCCGTGTGTGCGAGAGACGGCGAGACTAACGGAGCATAAAATACGCGCAAGAGATCGCGCGAATAATGAATGAAAACGATGACCGAAAATTCGTTCGCGTTTTATTTTATTTCGTAGCAAATGTCTCGTTGTCGGGACTGATAAAATTCGATTCTCATAACTGCCTGCCGCAAGTATACGACGAGTGTGCAAAGGGAGCAAGAAAGCAGCACCGGTCGATCGATCGTATGGAGGAGACGTGACCCTGACGAAAAAAATTATTTTTCCGAGACAAACGATCCCATTGAGTTTTCTTCGTTTAATAATTGTTCTCGTTTATTCGTCGTCGATAAAGAATTCGATGAAATTGATGATTTCGTGATAACGTCGATCGTCGAATTACGCGATTGTGCATTTTCGAAGTGGGTATCATAATCTCACGAGTCGAGGTCCGCCATGTTGGCACGAGTATCACGGTTTCGTCCGGTCGAATAATACGGAGATTATATAACCCGAACAAAAGATGTTATAATTTTGATTTATTCGGGATTGTCACCGGAACTTAAATAAACGAGAGTTCGTCGAACGATCGGGTGAACGTTAATTGAGTTTTCACGGGATATCTGCGCGGTTCGCAGCGAGGAAGAACGATGGGAATAATAACCACGGGGACATGACGACTGGCGAGACACTTTTCACGAGGTTTTTTCATTCCGAACGAAAACTTTTTTTTTGTCGCGGTGTCAACGGGGGGGAGAAACAAAAGAGAAATTGTTACTCACTGTTCACGGAGATAGCGCCGGATATTTTGGCGACTTCGTTTTGGAGTAGGGCGGGTTTGACGGCCCTTAGGGCCCCAGCGGCAGCCTTCGATACGGCACTCAACATCATGGCCGGTCAAGTGAGGTAAGGCGACCGGAATACACTCGACTGACCCCCGGAGCAGACAGTGCGCTGCGAACCCAGTACTGGCAACTATCCTATAGTGAGATTGTGCGCAGTAACGCCGTTTCGGCCCTCGTGCGCATACACCTTAACTACGAGAGTCGTTGATACACAGTCGATAAGTAGTCATTTTTGTGCGGCAATATTTGATTTTCATTTAGAATAATTTCGTTCGTATACATTTGAAGGGTTATTAGACATTACTATAAACTATAAAAAGCAGCATTTTTGTTTCGACAGTTGAACGGTATAAAAGTTATTCTCATTTTTTTTTTTACGGTTTATACATGATCATCGTAATGACAGTAAAGTAGGTACACATTTTAAACTGAACTTAATCTATTTTTTTTTATTTCTGCATTTTTTTTTTCGATCTCAATGTCTCGCAAAGTTGTTTATTTATAATATGTTAACGCTTTTGAAAGATCCACTCGAAGGCGAAGCCTCTCAGTGCATCTTTGCCATCGGGAGTCGTCTTTCGATTGACGAATGTAATATTCGGCTGATGACCAAATTCGTTTGATATGTATTCGACTTTAGTATCAGTTCCATTAATTCCCCGAGCCAAATATGAACCGTCTTTCTTCCCATCGCGATATCCGGTTTCTTCGTGACCGTGCGAAGTTATCGTGTAGTTGAAACGATAATGCAAATCGTCCGGTATATTTTCATCAGTGGTATTTTTTCCCTGCAATGCCTTCGCGTTACGAATTTCGTTGTCGAAGATCTCGTTGTTAATATCTTTCTTCTTCGTCGCCTCGCGTAAGATCGCGTCTCGGCGGGGTGTTGTTTCGAAATTGTCGTTCATTATTTCGATAACATGCGCCGCGGGATTATCTTTAGCTTCCGTCACAGACGTTTTCATCGTCGTGTATAAAGTCGGCGAATAAATGTTTCT
Organism: Cryptus armator; assembly: GCA_963971235.1. NCBI lineage: Eukaryota > Metazoa > Arthropoda > Insecta > Hymenoptera > Ichneumonidae > Cryptus > Cryptus armator. The sequence goes on along the minus strand of OZ020241.1, from coordinate 10,082,440 downwards.
TTCGCTCGTCGTTACTTTCCGTTGAAACTTCTTATCAGCTTCATCTTCGTTATCCTTGGGTACAGGAATTCCGCATCCACCGCACGATTTCGCCAACACTTGAATCACGCGCTTTGCAACTTCCGGTTTACCTTTGAAAATTTCTTCGGCTACTTGCACTGCAACGCGAAGAAAAAATTAAATTTGAAAAAAAAAAAAAAAATTGTTTAACAATTATAAATAAAAATAGTTAATAATCTAATAATATATATAACAGGTAATATTAAGTAATATAGAAGTTAAAAGTTTAGTAATAAGTCGGAACTCACGACTCGTTATCTTTCGATTCTTCATCTTCGTTATTACAAAATCGCCATTTTTATTCGTAGCATAACCGGTCTCGTGATAAACGCCATCGGCAGTTATGAAACCGTATTCTCCGGTCACAATACCATCGGAATCTAAATTAAATGACAATGAGATGTTAAATTATACGTCTTTGATGATTGAAGATAAGCATAAATAAAAGAACGCTTCCGAATTACCTTTCTTCTCGTATCGATGCTGAAAGTCTGCAATATTGAAGGAAAACTCGTAAGGTCTCGTCTCATCATTACTAACTGCTCCAATAGTTTGCAAAGTCCAGAAAAAGCACAGAAACAAAATCGGCGTGGAAATCTGCAAAATCAAAAATCAATCAATTTATACAAAAATATAATTTATTATTTTTTTTTTCATTTTTTTTTATTTAAACATTTTTTTTTCTTCTTTACGCGAAAATAAAAAGCGAAAATTTGTTATTTTAATGTAATTTATTATACGAATTTTACCAAAATTTTTTAAATTTACGATATAAAAAATTTGAATTTTCGATTAAATTCCGATTTTTTAAAATTCCGAATTTTCGGTTTATCAAAATTTCGAGTTGTTTTGAACAATGTATATTTCAGATAATTATATCACCGTAATTTGCCTCATGTTGAACAATAGCATTCGATGCTTCTTCCAGTAGAGCTTTCAACCGAATGGGATAAAAGATAATCGATAGTTGCGCGACTGCAGATGAATGAAACGGGTAGTTCCAGCAAGCGAGAGTAATTCTTTACCTTCGACGTTCGAAACGATGGGAAATAGAGAAACATTTGAATAAATATAAACGCTTGTTGATTTTTTCTTTTTCATTACCAATAGAATGCATCATCCAACCAATGGAGGACCTTCGCTAATAAGTGACGGTGTGACCATCACTTTTATCCACTTCTCCCGCATCGCCGACGATGACACTGTCGAGATAAACGATTGGCAAAAAGTAAGAGGATTCTTCTCTCTTAAGCGTGAAAAACACGGCGTTTCGCGTATTTAATTATAAAAAATGTTTAAAAATAAAATTTTCTTCGTAATTATTGCATTTGGATCCGAATCTTACGGTAATATCGTATTGATCTCCGTCTCGCGACTATATAGTCTCGAAGTTGGAATATGTGGACCGCAATGCCGTTACCCAAGGCTCGTCCGTAGCTTCAAGTGGCACACGACATAGTCTCTCGAAATCGGATACCACAGTCCACGAGGCACTTTTGCTAACGCAGAAACTGTACAATACAAATACAATAACGTTTCATTTTTTCGTATTTATTAATACTATTTATTAATTTTGGTAAACAAATTTCGTATATAAATTAAAAATTAATATTTCGAGACATAAATCATAAGACTAATCACATTCATCGATATAATCACATTCAGCATCACATTTACTCTATTTGGTTTCAAATAATGACGGACATTGATTTTTTTTTTTGAATTTTTTTTTTTTTTTTTCGTGAATATCTTTCCATTCATTAAACGCTCATCCGATCCATCCCAGCCATCCTTTATTTGCCTCCGGTTCCTCGTGTATGTGAGGATAAAAGTGATCGTGATGCTCGGTCGGTGGTTGAATCACCACTGTCTTCGATACCGATTGTTGTTGACTTTTTATCAGGTTGTACAGCATCAGGAGAAGCGCGAGTTTTCCAACGAATATAGACTTCAGTAATGACAATTTTATCGAAGCTATCGCCACGGGGATCGACAACATCTGACGGAATAATGAGACAAATTATTTCACTGTTTAGCATACAATGCCTTCGTCTTCGTGTATCTCTTACCTGCATTATCAGAGGTATCATCATCATTACCGCGCCGAATTTTTGCATATTGTCCTTTTTCTTCGCATCCTTGTGATCTTCTTTCTGATGAGCTCTGCTCTGCACAGCTGTGACTGAAGATCAATATCGCAAATTAAGTAAAACATACATTAGGTATTTATTTATAGTGAAAATGTTCGACTTACCGGGAATCATGTCTTCAAAATTGATTTTAAATCGTAACACGTTCTCCTCGAGAATCAATCGAAATCCGGGAAAGAGATCGAGTGATTTACTCGTGGAAATCGAATTATCATTTTTCTCGATTCCATCGGTATCTCGTATAATCGTCAATACGATCGATAGTATCAGACACCACGTGATTTTCACTGTTTTCATATTTAACTACGAATATTTGTATCTATTCTCTGTCTGAATAAAAGTCTATAGCGTTACAGTTACTCGAAGATTAACCGGATCTTCTTTCACTTGAAAGTTTCTTTGTACTTCTCACGTTTGTTGAACCGCTATAGACAATTAATTTTTTTATTTACCGCGCAAGAAGCTTCGAACGTTCAGAGGCGTGAGAGACTCCAGTTCGCGGAGGCAGTAGTTGAATCCGTCGCGTTTCTATCGCGCCGCAATACTATATGTGGATTGATGGTCAAGCGGACGGTTTCTGCTGATTTTCCTCCTGCTAAAGCAATCGAAAGATTTTCTTCCGTATCCCCCCAAGTGACCAGTAGACAACCCCACTATCGGCCGACTAACTGGGTCTCGGAATGGAGGAGATTGCAGTTTTAAGCTGTTCGCTCCACAACAGTGTCTGCGGTGCACGCGTGTGCATCGCTCTCTTAATGCTACAGTTGGATCTTCTCTACCTGCAAATCTGTTCCAGTATAGTAAACTCGCTAGGCGCGCGATAGAGAGCTGTCTCGGCTTATGGTCACCGCAATAGTTGTCGGCAACTCCGGGCGCCGAACCTTGAATTTACGAAGAATTCTACTTAACTTCTCGTAAGAGTTGGAAGCGCTGAAAAAGAACGTTACGTAAAAACGTTACATCGTGAACTTGAAAACGCGCGACAACAACTGCTACTCCGAGTCTTTTTTTTTTTTTTTCGTTGTATTTATTATTTTTTTCTTTTTCATGTCATCATTTTATACAACATGTTATCGATAAATAATCTATTAAATTTCTAAATTCGTGAAATTGTGCGATGCATTTTTTTTTTTTTTCTTTCTTTTTTTCGTATGCAACTATAAAACGATGTTGGCGAGGTATTCGCGGTGTATTATATTTGTTTTTTTTTTTTTTTTTTCTTAATTATAACTATCATTTTGGTCTATCAGTTTGGCTGAATGATATTATTTAGTTTACGGCGACAAGAGGACCGGAGTTTCGTCGTATCGCTGTGTTTTATCCCCTGAGTATCGATATCATCACTGCACTTAGTCGGAATATACGATTTTTATAGGATTCTTTAACACGTAGACACACACACACAATAATTTAAATAATGGCATCAACTTACGACGCACCACTTGAATCGTATATGAGATTCCTGTGGGTATTTCACGCATTGTAATTATTCAAGATCCGCGGAAAATCTCGCTGAACGTTTCTCCAAGTCATTGACACAGTTCGCAGTTCGCGTTAATTAATTATCTAATACTTCTGGTATCGAACATCTTAAAAGACTCCGAACTTTTCTTTCGTTTCAAGAAAAGACAAAAAAAAAAATTTTTTTTTTGTATGGCGAATTATATAGATGACTCGATTAATGGCGCATCATAATTGCGGCCGTTGGGAATGATTTCGTTATTTTTTATCATCCCTTGTAATAGAAGTGTTCGTCGTCCGTAGGACCGCTCGCCGATTCCCATCCGCTGTAAGGATTGTGATGATGAAATCCTCCGCCACCGGCATTGTGCACGTGAACGTGAACCGGCGGAGGTTGCGACGGCCAACTTTGCACCGGTGTTTGCGTACTCGCGTAGAATTTTCCGAAAAATGCGCTGAGCTTCAGAATCAGCAAGATAACACCTGCGAAAAGAAGAAATAAACATTGAAATGACGAGCGTAAAAGGTAAGTGTTTCGCTATAACTTGGGTACCGCTCCGCTTTCCCGGGGGACACACTTCGTGTGAATTTACATAAACACAGGAAAGTTTGGGGTTCCATCCTTCTTTGTTCAACTCCTTTGCCGTTAAAGTAAAGCATGTCAGTAGTGAGTTATTTTATATTCAAGTTGCGTACTTATGTTAGATGATTTTCTACTCCATCGTTGGCATACTAACGACGATGACGACGATACAGTTAATTTGAAGCGCCGCATTCTTTCGATTTTATTTGCTATTTATTAAATATGTTTTCGTGGGAACCGCAAATTTTTTTTTTTTTTTTTCGGGACCTTTTGTTTGATATTCAAGATGCGGACTTATGTTAGATGATTTTCTACTCCATCGTTGGCATACTAACGATGACGACGATACAGTTAATTTGAAACGCCGCATTCTTTCGATTTTATTTGCTATTTATTAAATATGTTTTCGTGGGGACCACAAATTTTTTTATTTTTTTTTCGGGACCTTTTGTTTGATATTCAAGTTGCGGACTTATGTTAGATGATTTTCTACTTCATCGTCGGCATACTAACGACGACGACGACGATACAGTTAATTTGAAGCGCCGCATTCTTTCGATTTTATTTGCGATTTATTAAATATGTTTTCGCGGGGACCACATATTTTTTTATTTTTTTTTTCGAGACCTTTTGTTTGATATTCAAGTTGCGGACTTATGTTAGATGATTTTCTACTCCATCGTTGGCATACTAACGACGACGACGATACAGTTAATTTGACACGCCGCATTCTTTCGATTTTATTTGCTATTTATTAAATATGTTTTCGTGGGGACCACATATTTTTTTTTTTTTTTTTCGGGACCTTTTGTTTGATATTCAAGTTGCGGACTTATCTTAGATGATTTTCTACTCCATCGTTGGCATACTAACGATGACGACGATACAGTTAATTTGAAGCGCCGCATTTTTTCGATTTTATTTGCGATTTATTAAATATGTTTTCGTGGGAACCGCAAATTTTTTTTTTTTTTTTTCGGGACCTTTTGTTTGATATTCAAGTTGCGTACTGATGTTAGATGATTTTCTACTCCATCGTTGGCATACTAACGATGACGACGATACAGTTAATTTGAAGCGCCGCATTCTTTCGATTTTATTTGCTATTTATTAAATATGTTTTCGTGGGGATCAGATATTTTTTTCTTTTTTTTTCTCGGTGCCTTTTGTTTTTAATGATATAAAATTGCACGGGTCGCGATACTGTTATTAACGGCAATGTTAAACATACCAATCGCGAGACCCTTCAGCGAAATGACGGTAAGTACCATCATCATTGTCATCATAATTCCCATTTTGTAGATCATCGGCATCATCATGAACTGCAGCCTCTTAACGCCAAAGGTTCTTCCCTCTTCGTAAGTAGGATCTGTTGATTTAAACATACGATTAACATTATTATTTTGGCGAAGACTCATCGTTCTGCAAACATTGGTGGGTACTTTCGTTTATCCTAAGTGTGTCACACGTGGTACCACTGTCACGCGTTGACCTTCTTACATTGGTGAATAATGAAAAATGTATTAAAAATTCCGTTTATCGATCTATTCGTAAAGATTTCATTAGAAGAGAACATCGAAAGAATTTTATCGAGAAACGATTAATCGCACGAATCGTTGACTTTCCGAAGCAAATTACAAGTTACAACCGGTGGCATAACGGAGAATTATTGTTTCATCGCTGTCCGTTAGCATTCCACAATAAAATGACATTCAATAGACAAGCATTTCACTTGTTACAGAATGAATGAAGTGAAAAAAAAAAAAATTGGTGAAATATTTACCTTGCGATTCGTTCGCAGGCCACAGAAAGTCATCGACAAACTTCTCTACAGCTTCAAAGTCCTCTGCTATGGCCCCATTTTCAACAATAGTTTCGTTTCCCGTTGATAGTTTTTCAACAGTCTTTAGATCAATTTCTTGGGTCGCGTAGGCGTCACCGATAGATTCGGAAAAACCACCGTTAAGTAGACTAACGAATACGAAGCACAGAGCGATAAGATTCATTTCGTTTCTCGTGTCAACAGAAATCGATTGAATTATTCAACACTGAAATATAATTATACACAATCCGTTGAAACAGATTGTTCTTCCGGTTTTTGTTTCGATAATAAATAAGTAACAGAGAATATGATAAATAAATAATAAAATTAAATTTGACTGAAACCGAAGATGTAACAGAAGACACGTGCGTATCGGAGGTGAACGAGTCTGTGATCCGGTGTACTGAGTGTCGGAACGTTTGGAGAGGCGGTAAAAGGAAAGGCCCGGAGTTTGCGAGGAGTAGGAGAAATGAAGAGGATCGAAAGGCTTGGTTAGCTATCTTCTGAACGATTGCGGGCATTCGTATTCCAGCCGCGATGACTTGGGGTACGCGAGTCCCCACTTTTCTCCACCCGATCGTGACTCGGCAAGCGCCGTGAAGGCTTCCTATGGATTTAGTTCAACGATTCTCGTTCCCTTTTCGCAATTTTTTCGTCTCGATGTGGCATTGCGAAAATATCGAGAGCTATTATCGTCGATATGCTGCATCGATGGGGTTGAAAACGAAAGGTGGCGGCAGGAAATTCGTCATACTGGAAATTTTTTTTTTTTTTTTTTGCGATTATCAACATTCAACTCGAGTTTAGTACAACAAAACAGCCATTAGATTTGTATTTAAGTAAAATATAATTTTTTTTTAATGTAATTGGCGTCGAGACGCTGCCGCCGACGTCTCTTGATTTTTAGATCCACTAAAGTGACGAAAAAAAATTCCAAGGGTTATCGTGTTTTATTTTTTTAATTACTTCGAATGTTTTGTAGTTTTACTGGGAAGGAAGATAGAGATTTGGATCTTTTGGAAATTCTATTGAAAAGTAAAGTATATGACTTTTTGAAAATACCGAAAATCGCTATAAAAAATTCTTGGTATTCGTTATTTCAGGAGTTTAATCGATGGATTATTTTCTCGATCGCGAAGTCTGCCAGTCATTCCACTATATCATTACGCAGTTAATAAAAATATTATTCTTGTAGAATTTATCAGCTATAAAAGAATTCTTAAGTGCGCGAAGAGCGCTGTTGCTGTTTGGTTTCCATAAACTCGAAGAATTCGAAATATCACGAAATTTAAATGCATTCGGACCTTTCGTCGTTCAATACAATATCGATTATCGATTTTATTCCTCTTTTCGTGTCTGTAGCGAATATTTAGTCTCGAAAACAAATGTTTTTTTTTCCATGAAAACAAAAGGTTTCTCCATAAAGCCGAAGAATGTAGAAAAATATAATAAATCGCTAAAAATTGTAGGTATGTGTACTATAAACTTCGTGAGAACCCCTTGAAATCCTCCCAAGTCATCCAAGAGACACACAAAGATAAAAGCAATAAAGATTAATACTGGTTTAGTGTAAGATATACCATCACTACGATAAGAGGAGATGCAGAAATCGCGAGGAACAAGGCAAAGGCGGGGAGAGGAGCATTCGCGGAGCTCATCGTTCTCGCGAAGGTCTCATGCAGCTCGATAAAAAAAAAAAGAAAAAAAAAAAAAAGAAAACATTTACTGGTATTTTCATCTCCGAAGAGTCCGAACCGTTCACCCTTTCGCCGCAGCATCCTCTTGGTCTCAGTATCTTTACCTGGGGGCGCAGTCCTCTCTCAAGGACTTAAAAATCCAACCCCCGGCTCTCGAGTGCGTTGTCCCTGCGCGGTACCTACGAGCAAAACAGGATACTGGATATAATTTCCAACGTTTCGAAGGCTCCGTATACATCGAACGATATATAAGTTAAAAGGGTTTATCCCTCGTCATTCAACGCGAAGTTTTGCGTCCTTCTAACTTTTATCGCATATTAATTAATCGAGTAACTAAAAAGAACTTTTATAAGTTCGACTAACGACTTCTCGATCGTGTGTACGAAGTATAGAAGAAGTATAGTCCCCGAGAAAGCAAAGAAAAGTATCGATACCTGTATGGGAACGCGAGAAACGATACAGAAATAGCGTTGAGTGTGTTCGACCGATAAAAATACAAACCCGTTTTCATAGCTACTTGTATCGGCTTTGTTCAAGGCTCGACTCGTTTTCCATTTCTGTGAGGCCGTGAACCTCAGAAACTCGACGATGAATACATCCGAGAGATCTTCGGACTGCCGATCGAGGGAAGAAAAAGCAACCGGAGTCGAGAGTCGATGAAAAATACGAATGCTCCCCTCCGGTGCACACGGGCGTTCTGTTTTTTTTGCCTCTCGTTATTTATCAGCAGAACATCCGCTTTATCGATTAAATGAATAAGTTATTCGCGGTAAATTTCAACATAATGTTCACATAAACGTAAATAAAATAAGAGTTTTATTTATTTTTTTTGCTTTTCGGAGAAATCTCGAAATTTTGCACTTTTTTTTTTTTTTCAGCACATCGGTAACCACGAGTCGGTTATTATAATCCGTTGCGCATTAATATCTTATTCACCGAAGGCTTGAGAACCGTCCGCAACGGAGGGATAGGATCGTTGCTCTTGCTGTTTTGTTCTACGAAACTTGTACTTAGCGAAGCAAGTACTCGTTGCGAGAGGAGGAGGAGGAGGAATCGCCGGAGCAGCAAGAGCGCCCGTAAAGGAAGAGTGAAGAAGAAAAAAAAGAAGGATAGATCGCTCGCAGCGGGAAGGAGCATAGTGTAGAAGACGAGTTTTAGCCTCGGAGTTGCTCTTCTCTTCGTTTTACTTGTCTCGTTTCTCGTGCTTCTCTCAGCTACGTCGAGACATTCGCCTCGCGACCGCGACCATGAGAGCACCAAACTCTCGACGTTCGCTCAACGCGCCGAGTTCTTCGTTCGTTGTTGTTTCATCTTTCATTGTTCTGTCGATTTTTCTCGTCGCACCGATTCCCGTGAGTACGCGCAGTGTCACGAGTCTTCGTCATTATGACAATCGACATTCGGCCGATGATATTAACGATGATAAATTGAGTTTTCATCGAATCGACGGTGCGTCGTTGGAATCGGGAAGAAATGAAGAGAAACTCGAAGATCACTCTGCTTCGTCGCACGGATTCTCTCGACGAGACGGTATCGACAAAGCGTCGATAATCAACGATAAAATATCGTCGTCGCAAGAAGCCAACGAAGCCAAAGGTTCGAAAGACGTTTCCGGTAAGTCTTCGATCATTTCGGAATTCCAGAGCGTCAAGAATGTCGAGGAGAGTGCAAAGCCGGGACAGGAGGGTATAAGGAGATTCGATGCGGTGGTCGCTAGTGACGATAATCTCGGCAAAGCTTCCGCGAGCGATGATGAAAAATCGCAAGATCGTCATGAGGCAATATCGGAGATCGGCAAAACCGTTACGAAGGGAATAATCGTGAGGGACGAACCCGTTGACGCTGGTATTGTGAAAGAGACTTATCTTTCTCACGGTGTCGTTGAGACTTCCGACATCAATCATCATCGCAAGAGATCTCTAAACGTCGCTGAATCGGTCGCGATCGCTGCGGAGTCGATTAAGGAAAATCTCGAGTCATCCGCGGATAGCGAAAAGGCCGATACTTCTTTTCAAGTTACTCGGGACGAGTCTGCAGCCGATTCCATCGAGTCTCGTCAAGTACCGGTGCTAATTCCCGTTGGTTCTAGTTACGCGAAGCCGCACCATAAACTTTCCAAGAACGTCGAGTCGCCGTCGAGCGAACCGATTCCTCCGGAGTCCGGGAAGCACGTCGCTATCGAGGAATCGTCGAAAGAACCTGAAATTCAAAAAGGCAAGTCTCAGATAGATGATAGAGTTAGAAAAATTCCAGAATTAACTGAACCGCAAGAGGAATCGATCGTACCGATCGGCGGTATCGATAAATCAGAAATCGTTGTACCGACGACAAAAACGATCGTTATTAATTCCGATGGTCTCGGCGATGTTGCGGACCAACCGGAAACGGCTCCGGAGGAACAAAATAACGCTAGAAAATCATTGCTAGTTGCGGTAGAGAACGTTGAGAACGACGAGGACGATGAAGCAATTGATACGAAAAATGAAAATGAGAAAACGAAAGACGACAAATTGAAACCACTGAAGAATGAAGAATCGTCGGATTACGAGACTACTACTCTGGAGAGAATCGTGAAGAGTAACGTGAGTCTGAAAAACTTGAAGCTTCAAGCGATATCGCTACAGAGAGATATTAAGGATAAAACATTGTTGCAACGCTTGAAAGATCAAGCGACTCAAGTATTGCCGGACATACCGAATTTTGATGAGAATGAACTTCTTGAGGCTCTGGATATTGTATCATCTTCGAAGGGAATGTCCGACGGTGAGGCGGAATATTCGTATTTATCAAAAATCGACACGAGTTCCCTTAGCGAGAGACAATTGAAGATTCTGAAATGCGCAGAGGCTCTCGTTGTTCGCGAACAGAGACAAACCTTTGGCGAAAATGTCATCGAATGCATACGCGGCTTAAGTATCCTGAATTGCATGAGAATATTTGTTTGGCCGGTTATTGCCGACAATATACCGCAAACTCTCAGTCAAAATTTGCCAACGTTACCGATCGAAGTAAATGTGATGGATTGGCTGCCGGGTAATCAGCAAGACAAACCGAAGAGCACGAGATTGCGTTCAGCCGCGATTTCCGAACAGCAGAAACTCGTCACTCCTGAACTCGTCGTCTCGAGTATATTGAAAGATGCGCTTAACGCTAATCCATCGACCGGTGAAATTTCAACGACTTTTATCGATCCTTACAACGAGACTCTGTCGAAGCTTCTGACTCCGGGACAACTTGAGATTCTGAAGATGGCAGAGAAATTTCTTCCCGAATCGGCGAGACAAGAATATTCGAATCGAATGTACTCTTGCGTACGTAGATTCGAATATTTCTCGTGTATAAAGTACTTCGCTTGGCCAATGGTGAAACAACATTTCTCATCGTTGCCGGAATTCCCTAACTATCAAACGTGGTATCCGAGCGTTACGCTCTATCCGGGTTATCCGGTGCTACCATTTCCGAATTCCGAAGGTATCGGTGAATTGCCTGAAGTCGTCGAAGCCGATGCGACGAGAACGAGAAGTCCCCGACCCGAGGCTGTGATTGTTCACATTTTGGAGAACACGCTGAGACAATCGTCGAATTTGCCGATTTCGTATCACTATCAGGCGAGAAATCCCGAAATTCCTTTGGCTCCGATAACCGCTGAACAAATGAGTACATTTTACATCGCTCAGCAATTCATACCGATCCCTATGCGCGCCGAATTCATGTCGAAGACAATGCAATGCGTAAGAGATTACGATTATCTTACTTGTGCGAAATACTCAACTTGGCCAACGATCAGACAATTCGCACCGAGTCTTCCGTCTTTTCCCGATTTCTCGAGTTGGATACCGACTTTCGCTGTACCCGAGTTGCCGGACTTTTCGCAGTACATACCCGACTGGGGTAGTTACTTCCCGACGTTCCCGGGATTCCCGGGATCAAAGCCGACGACAACAACAACGACGCCTAAACCAGAAGAGCAAAACACGACACAACCCTCAACCGTCAACCCGCAACCGCAACCCTCGCCACAACCGGAGCAACAGCCGCAGCCGATACCGGATAAACCACCACCTGAAATCGCTATTAACGCCACTGGAACTCTATTGAAAGAAGACCAAGGCGTCGCAGACCCTGATAATTCAATAGAGTATCGTATAATTCAGATTCTCTCCAACATCAGATGGACCGTATTAGCGAGAAACTCGCAACCGGTTGTTCCTTCGATCGAAGGAAATCTGGACGTTCTCAATTCTCTTACGTACAATCAGATGCAAATTCTCGGATTGGCAACGAGCGTCGTTCCGCATCAGGTACGAGGAGATCTCGACGCAAGATTCATCGGCTGTCTTCAGGGTGGTATCGACTTTTTGAGTTGTACGAGAAAAGTAATATGGCCGACGCTGCAGCTGTACGTTAGAGATTTGCCGATGTTTCCGGATGAAGAAACGAAACTACCAATTCAGAAGAGTCCCGAAGCTATATATATCGGGAATATAGTTAGACAACCGGGAATATATCAACCGATTATTGGTTCATTGCGACAGGATGGATTGAAGAATGATGCATCACAGATCGAAGGAAGATCGCCAATTGCCAGTGAAATCGACGCTGAATCCGAAGAATCGCCGATTCCCGATGCTCCGATTCAATCGGAAGCTCAGGTAGCCGAGAATGATCGAGAAAGTCAGGAATCAATCGGTTCCTCCGATAAGAAAGCCTTTGCGAAGTCCAGCGATTCATCGGCACCGGTAATTTCCGTTACCGATACGAGATTCACGCCGATTTTCTCCGATAAGCCGGAAACGGTGCTCCTGAAAATTCTCACGATCATTCAATCGTCGTCTAAATTCGCGCATCCGTCTCAACTCGCTGCGGTCGAATATCTCGATCTCAGTGATCACCTGAATCCCGACGAAATAAGAGTTGTACTAACGTCGGAAAGATTATTGCCGGATTCGATAAGATTGGATTATCTGAACGAAATGTTGGGATGCGTGAGAACATCGAAATTCATCGATTGCTCGCGTGACATTGTTTGGCCGACTTTGTTGCGATATTATCCGAGTTTGCCGAGCTTTCCAAACTTCAATATCGACGAAACTAGCGATGATTCGTCATTGAGTTCGTCGGGATCAACGAAATCGTCTATCGTACCGGGACTCAGCGGAGTTCAATCAGCAATTTCGGAAACGGACGTGAAGACCGGACAACACGGCGACGCGGTTGTCACGATAACGGACACGAGATTCGTACCGATATACAGTCATCATCCGGAAGCCGTCATACTGGGAATTCTTAAGAACGTACAATCGACATCACCGAATCTGTTGGTACAACCGGCTTCGCCGAAAATCGGCGCAAGATCTCCCGAATTCGTGTCCAGTTTTACCGATCAACAGGGTAATATAATAACAATATCGGAAAATCTTTTGCCCGAATCTATACGCGAAGTATTCACGAAGCGGATGACCGAATGCGTGAAGGAGAACAGCTTCTTGGCGTGTACCAGAGACATCGCTTGGCCAACGATCGCGCAGTTCTTCCCGCGTTTGCCAAATTTTCCGAACATCGGCGCTCTGCCGGAAATTGCAATCGAAGAACCGCAACAGCCGACGCTTCTTCCGCCTCAACTGGAACCCGGAGCTTCGAAGACTCCAATCGCAACGGAAGATCCTAGTATAGCTCTTCCCGCTCCAAATTTACTGCCGGTGGTAAGCGATGACGTGGAGTCGAGAATAGAATCAACTCTCCGACAGATTTCATCGTCGGGCCGTTATCCTCAGGCAAAGTCGTCGTATTTGAATACCAAGGATCCTCTCGTTGTACCATACCTCACCGAGAGGCAAACCAACGTCATCAGATTGACGGAAAATATGTTACCAACTTCCGTAAGACCACTGTTCGTCGGCCTCATGTTGGACTGCTCGCGTGATAATGTCTTTCCGACTTGCGTTCGCAACGTCGGTTGGCCAATGCTGCGACAATACGCGCCGAACATTCCGGAGTTTCCGGATTTAGGCAATTTTGGAAGTTACTTTCCTCAGGTACCGCAGGAGATACCACAAGTACCGCAGTTTCCAGGACAGAATCAGATTCCTCAGTTTCCAGGACAAAGTCAGATACCGCAGTTTCCCGGACAAAATCAGATTCCACAGTTTCCCGGACAAAGCCAATTATCGCAGCTACCGAATTATCCGGGCTTTGGATTTCCCGGACAGGGTTTCGGTTATTCACTTCGATCCGCACAGGATAAGATCGATCGGAACGTTCCCTCTTACGTTGGCGAAGCTTCGTTGATCGGTGGAGCCGCACATCAGCCACTGGATCAACCCGGCAGTGTATACGTTCCAGGGATCCAAGGAATAACTCCGTCAGTAGGTGAACGATCTTAAGCTTGAAAAAAAAAAAAGAAAAAACGGAAATCTGCATTAATTATCAAAGTTCCTCGTACCGTTGTTACTGTTTTTATTTGATTTTTTTCTTCTTCTTGTTACTCATTAGGTACGTCAAGCGCAATCTTCGATCGAAGCGCGTCATCCCATTCATCTCTGGTATCGGGATACCCGAGCGAACCAACCGATCTACTGATCGACGCCGTCGATTCATCAACGAGACGAAGAGAACGAAGATCGCTCGCTACCGAACCGATCGAGAGTCAGCAAGACATTTCATCGGATCTCAACGATTCACCTAAATTCAATATAACAGAAACGGAATTTCTTCGGATTCTCATAAACGCAACGAAGCATTCCGGCGAAGAAACTCGAGGTCCCGATGTCTACTTTGTCGATAAATTAGATTCCAAGACGAGAGACGCACTCACAACGGAACAGTACGCAATACTCAAGATAGTCGAGGATATCAGTCATCAGACAGCCAAAGCCGGTTTCATGTCGAAGATCTTTCAGTGCATCACGAGTCTTAGTTTTATCAGATGTATGGGAATATTTGTTTGGCCCGTAATAACGCAGAATTTACCATCGCTTTTAGGACTTCCGACTCTCGGGAGTCTCAATCCATTCGGAAGATCAATGGAAAACAATACCTTTGCGGATATATTCGGTATGACGAGAGAAGAATTCGAAACAGAACTTCTCGCGAGAAAGGAGAACGTCGAGGGTATGTTGATCGACTGGTATCGCGGTATCGTCGAGGAACGCTACGACAACGACTACGGGTTCATGAGAGTTCAGGGGTACGGCGACGGCGAAATTGGCATAAGTTTCAATGGTTTTGGGCGCAAAGGCAGAGCCAAGCTGAAGGATCACAAAAATTTACCGAGTATTTTGACGATAATAAGCGACATTATGGAAGACGTTCTCGATAAGAGAGAAACGAAACCGATACACGAAAGAAGAAAAGAAAACGGAAAGAGGGATAATGTTAAACGCGGTAAGAGTCTCGTTGCTCACGACGATTACAACAACAACAACAACAACGTATCGAACGAACCCGACAATTATACGGAAAGCAAAAGATCGAACAACGACGACGAAATAATTGCCATGTTTCTCGATAAAATTAAGTCCAATGGTACGAGCGACAATGCTGGGAGCACAGAGGCCAATTATAATTATCTCAGTGTTGAGGACGCGTACGAAGCTTTCGAATTATTGTTCGGCACGAGACTAAGCGAGAGAATGGCTGAGAGGCTCAACGATCTTGGAAAAAGTCATTTCAGACTTCTGCGTGAGAAAAATACGAAGGATGCGCCGATGAAAGTTGACAAAATTTTTTCAAACGATCGCGAAGATTCGAAAACGATACCCGTGGAACTCGATGATTCGCGGGAAAGAGTAATCGAGAAGAAAAAAATTCAATCGGGTCTCATTATTAGACTTCCAAAAATCGATGAAGAATTCGTCAGTCGAAAGATAACCGACAGTTTAATGAGCGTTGGGAGAAAAATGAAGATGCAGATGTCGCAACTGATACCGGGGATAACATTTGTCTTCTCTTTCTTCATACAAATGGCACTCGCGCACGCGAGAGCTGCGGCATCGATAGCCGGAATGATGAGTAACATGGCACTCGGTTCGGCGATGTTAAGTATGCTGCGTCAATCGCTATTCGGACCGACGACACAACCGCAAATTAAATATGTTTACGACAACGAAGCAATGGGTCCGGGTATCACTTGGCCGCAACACAATCATCACGGTTGACCGGCGAAACGATAATTTAACGAGACTGCGTCATTTAATCATTTACTCATCAAAATGCACCGAAAGTCTGAATTAATCATTCTATTTATTGAAGTTTATTAATCATCGATTTGCATCATCTTCACTGATTATTTGTTTTTACTGTCTTTCGCTTGGGATTCGATGGACGAGCTGTAAGAGCTCTCGTTTCGTTGCGGGAAGATATTAACGGTGTTGGGTAGAAATAAATTATTCATAAGTAGCGGATATCATCGCAATGAATATAAGAGGATCAATAAGATTTACTAATCTAAATGCTCAATTAAACTCGTAACGACATTAAAAGGAAAAAATCATTCATTGACATCATTTGGATGCGTCTCTTGTGCAATTTAATAATAATAACTGTTATTGGATTGTCTACGAAATTCTTCGATAGGCGATAAAGCTTTCGTTTTGTACGTTTTTTTTTTATATGCTACAATAAAGGATGTAATGTCTATTCATATTTATCGACGAGTCTCCAAATGAAATAATTCCTATCAGACGCGATTCTTAAAAATCGGCTCTGCGTCACTAATCGAGGATATTGTATTATCTACTCGAAGATATATTAAACTATAGAAGTCTATACAGTCGATGTGGAAGTAACGTACACAGGTTTCGTTAAGCAACAGCTCTGAATTCACTTTCACTACTGCTAACCAATCGGGTTATACTATAACGCGACTCGGAGCTTTGAGTGGGAAATAGTTTCCCTGACAATTTGACTTCGATTCCGATGATTCTTTGCAGCCAAAGTAATTATCGTTTCTTCCGTTATTTATTTTTTACCATTCGACGCCGTAATAGTAAGTATCGCGCCGACAATAAAATTGAGAGGAACATCGAAGCGAACGATAGGCCAACGGGTTCGGGTGGAAAGAGAATCATTATAAGGAACAAGCGGCAAAGATTGTTAGGAAGAAACGAAAAGAAGATAAGGGAGAGAACGATAGTAAGTTTCCTCTGACAGAGAGAACATCCGCGGCGGACAGTATAGTCCACTCTGACAGAGAGTCGGCGGCAAACAAAATGGTACGGTCGACGAACGAACGAGCCAACACCCAGCAGCGAGGCCTTTCTCTTGCCTTCTCTGCTCTCAGGTTTGCTTTCGTCGCGGTACTGGAAGGCCTCAGCAGCAGTTCTCGTAGCAACTTGATCGACGAACCATCGCGTACAATGTTTCTGCTCCTCGATCCAAGTTATAGTTATCCAAAATGAGTTAAAAAAAACGACACTATCATCGCAATACTCGTAAAAATTAATTTAAAGTTTTTCGGTGAATAAATAAAAATAATAAAAAAATACCAAATGTTCATTTCCACGATTTATCAATAACGAAAGGTATATAATTGATTTTTATTATAATATGAATTATGCATTCGGAATATTACGGTTTAAAGTGTATATATACCGTCATCTCGCGTTGGAATATATGTGAATAACTGTGAAACTTTTTAACGCGCGTTTATTATACGTGGTAATCGTTGTGCTCGTCTGCGAAGACGCACGTGTACTACATGACGTACAACATGCGGGAAAGACGAGTGTTTCCTCTCCGTAACGGCGAGAACGGTGACTCGGATGCGCGCACAGGCAATGTCCTCGGAAAAAAAAAATATTTCGCGAATTTCACGATGATGACGAGAGTCATCTGAATTCGGAGAATCGCGCGTGGAAATAATCCTGATATTTGACCGCGGAGACTGCAAGGTCGTCTGGTGAAATGAAAATATCCTTGTCCTCCATCTCGAGAGAGAAGGGATCAAGAGACTCAATGAAGAAATATATTTAAAAAAAAAAAAAAAAAAAAAAAAAAAAAAAAAAAACGGGAATAGAAAAAAATCCGCATTCTTCGGTACACCAGAAAATTATTATTATTTGCTGGTAACTGTCCTTCGACGCTTTGACGATTACGATAATTTCGCATTTAATTACAATGCTGATTAGAATTTTTTTTTTTTTTTTCTTTATTGAGCAAAGAAACTCGTATATTGCGTGTCTCGTTGCACGCGAAGAAAGTGGAACAGTACTATACTGTTTCCCCGTTTGTCGGAGACTCACAAAACTTGCAATTATCACTCAGGTTTCACTCCCTTATCTCCCGTACACAGCCGGAAATCTATTTCCCTCGTCAGCCCTGTGATTATATACTCGCGGAGATTTCTTCTTTTTTTTCTCCCCCCTGCGATAGCTTTCAACACGTGATTTCCGAAGTGACACAGAAATTGCGCGATGTACAAATCTTCTCGCACGCGAAGAAGTATGAAGAAAATTACTAATTGAATTTTGAAAAAAAAAAAAAAAAAAAAAAAAAAAAAAAAACTTATGCAACACAAATGATATAAATATATATATTTTTTTTTGTGTGCAAAATGCGCGCTAATGAATATTTAGAAATTTTTTAAAATAATTTTTTGATCACAAATTTAGCATTTGAGATTATAATAGCCGCTCCCGGTGTCACCATGAAACTCTGACATTTCCTGGTATCGAGTATCGGCGATAATCGTTGTAAAACATTTACAAAAGCGCGCGATTTGCTTCTGGCGAACAGAGCGCCTTAAGCGCGAATAGGCGCGAGTATTATATTCATCGAAGCGTGAAAACAAAAACTTTATACGTGACGCAACCTCTCACTGCCATGTTTAGTACACCGCGCTTTTCTACTTGTCGCTTATTCCAACTGCATAAGTGAATTTCGCTTATGCGTATTGCAATAATTTACTTATGTGTGTCTGTGACGTATTTGCCTTCATGGTGGACGTTCGACACGCTCCGCGCGCGTCTGACTTGCTTTGCAACGAATTGCGCAAATGCGACGCACTCGCGTTCTATATAGTATACAACATTTACTGTTAATACATAATCTACCAGCAAAACCAGATTACAGCTACTGCCGCTGTGCGCCTTTCTTTTCCATACGGTTAGTATGGTAATTGGAACGATCGAAGGAAAGATCTATAGGGGAAAAGCCTGAGAGCAATAAAGCAAATAGAAAAAAAAAAAAAAAAAAAAAAAAATGAAGCGTCCAGCGACCGTAGTTTATCGAATTTTCATGGATCACCGAGAAAGTTTGATTGCCGTTACAATCATTGCTCCAATTTTAATAGCGGCGTTTCTTTGTTTCGACAATTTATCGTAATTTTGATAATCCGCCAACAGGCAAACTGATATTACGCAAAATTATTATAATTACGGATACACGTTTATATTTGTATATACGTATTATATATCATTATAGTAACTACTTCCGTAATCTATACGAGCGATTGGAGTGTTACGAGTCACCGGTTTAGATATACCATAGAGTTCTGCAAATTTCTAGTTTCACTGAAGAGAAAGAAGAAAAAAAAAATGATGTTATGTTTTATTGTATGGACTTTCGCGCAGTTTCCAGTTGCAACTATTCTGCTCTATTGCTCGTTGAAGATGTTCCATTGTTCTTGGCGCCCGACGTGGCCGCAATATCTCGCGAAACGTTGTTATTCTCATAATTGTGCATCGCGAATCATCGCGGATTGGTCAGAGATAAAGTTCCGTGGGGAATATATCGTCGTAACTTTAAACTTAATCCATATTTGCGACGCTACAGAGATCGTCGAATTTTTTTTTTTTTTTTTTTTTCGTAACAATGAAAAATCAGCGTTAGTGAACTCATTAATATTGATTTGAAGTATAAAAAAAAAAAAGAAGAATTGCGGAGGTGTGCAAAAGGCTGTAAAATCGAGGATAGCACAGTAGTTATTACCGATGCCTCGAAGACTCATTTCGCTTCGGTATAATGCCGTATAGAGCGCGTTGATAAATACGATGAGCATTCACCTACGTGTGAATCCAGAGGCGTGGGTAAGGAGCCGCGCAGTCGGTCGAAAAAGGCAACGAATAAGTGTGGATATTTGGGTCATCCGTTTTGATGGCTGCTCTCGAGGTTCATTGATCCTTTGCCATTCGTTGTAAAAATAATGCTGAGCTAATACGCGGCTCGATTAATCATTCGTTTCGAGAGAAGTCTCCGATATATATATTTTTTTTTTAATTTTTTTTTTTGCAGTAAAATGATGGGTACGTTGTGGTTGCTGCTGGGACTGGCGGTGCCTATTCTCGGAGGCTACGTACCACCGGGACCGAGGTACACGTGTCCGAAAGAGCCGATCTACATCTATCCTTGCGAATGCACACGAGGCACCGATCTCGGAATATACGTTCGTTGCGAAAATACGAATTTGGCGAGTCTTAGTTTGGCATTCGTTAATCTTGGCAATGAAGGGGTTCCGATCGAAGAATTGATACTCTACAAGTGCAATATAGAACGCTTATATGGTCCCGCATTGTATCCGTTGGAAGTACGAGTTCTCAAGGTGATAGATGCGCCGATAAAGATAATAGAGGAACACAGCTTTCTCGGGGTGAATCGTACACTCCAAGAGCTTCACATTGTCGGCAGTAAACTCGAGAAATTTCCTCGGGAGGCTCTCAGCATTTTGGGTAATCTTTCGACTCTCAGCATAAAAGGTCACAAGATTCCTGGCTTAGCGGGCAATAGCTTTGTCGGGAGTATGTTGGCTGGAAAGTTGGAGAGATTCGAGATGAGTAACGGTACGCTGTCTTCTCTGCCCACCGACGCACTTACACCGTTGAAGAAACTCAAATATCTCGATCTTCATGGCAATGAAATTGCCGAATTAAAAAGAAATCAATTCAAAGGATTGAGAGACACGGAAACGCTGGATTTGTCTCACAATTTGATCGCCAAATTGGATCCGTCGCATTTGGCCGATTTAACTAAAATGGGTTGGTGCAATATATCGCATAATTTAATAACGGAATTAAAAAGGTACGAAAAAAAAAAAAAAAAAACGGCCATTTTTCAAATCTTTGCGCACAAGAAAAATTAACGAAAATTCGTAACAAACGATTTATCTGTTGCAGGGGAACATTTGCGAGGAATTCCGTTCTGAAAGTGTTGAACGTAAGTCACAATAAAATTCGCAAATTGGACGCAAACACCTTTAGAGGAATGACGTTTCTCAGAAGATTGTTTTTAAGCGATAATTTGATAAGCGACGTTGGACGCGGAACTTTTGGTTCAGTCAAAAGAATAGGTACCATAGATTTGGCGAGAAATATGATAAAGAAAATCGATTATCAAATGTTCCATCAGCTTCAGTATGCGGAGGTAAATTCTTTTTTGCTTTCACATCGAAAGTCGATATATAGAATCGATGTGGTGGTTAATCTTTTGGAAATTAATTTCTTTTGAAACTTTCCTGCAGCTATTGGACGTCTCGGAAAATCAAGTAACGATAATCGAGAAATTGGCTTTCAAAGATGTTTTTCTCGCGCGCATTAACGTTTCGCACAATCAAATATCGATCATTCAGGCCGGAGCTTTCGAAAATTGCGCGAATATAACTGTTCTCGATATGAGTTACAACAAAATTGAGAATATAACGAAATATGCCTTCGATAGTACGACTTACGCGACGGAATTGCAACTCAGTTACAACGCTTTTACTGCTCTGAATCAGGTAAGAAATGCGATGACGATGATTTCATCGAGAAATTACGGATTCTCAATGCATGACAGAGAAAATATAAGGGAATGGGGGCAAAATGGCCCATCGGAGTAAAAATAATACAGTCGCTCGACTCGAATGTTGGGGCAAAATAGACCAATCATCAAATTTATCAAATTTTTAAAAAGTTCGATTTTTAAGTTTCACGGGTACCATTTTTGCTGTAGATCAATGCTTTCCTAAAAAAAATGGTCCATTTTGCCCCCTTTTTTTTTTTTTTAATCTCAATACTCTAAAGTTATGAAAAATCTATTTTTTGGTTCAAAAGTAGTGGAAAAGTGTTGCGTAAATCGACAAATCTCTCTGAATCGCTAAAGTGGCTCCTTTTGCCACACCTTCTCCTATATCGCAACTATTTTTTCAGGTTCCACTGCACAACATGACGGGACTGAAGATTCTTAACGTATCTCACAACAATATAAATACCGTACCGAGACAAACCTTTCCAAAGCTCTACGAACTTCACACTATAGATTTGTCGTATAACAATCTATCGGATATCTACAACGCGATCTTTCAGACGCTCTTTAGTTTGAGATTTTTAAATCTTTCGCACAACTCGTTGGAGAAAATTAAACCGTCGACTTTCGGTCCATTGCCGACGCTTCTCGATCTCGATCTCAGTTATAATAAATTAAACGACGTCGCTCGCGGTAGTTTGACGAGATTAGCCAGTTGCAGGTAATGAAATTATCGGCGTTTACGTAATAATACCTATTAAGCCGAAAAACTCGGTGTCAACTCGACAATTCGTATTTCAGAGTACTAACGGTGAAGAGCAACAATCTCAGTAAGATATTTCAATTACCGATATCATTGGGTCACTTGGATTTTTCGGAAAACGCGTTGGAAGAAATTCCGATAACCGAAGTATGGCCGCCGATGAACGCTCTTCTGACTCTCGATCTTTCGAGTAATCGTCTTGGCGATACTCTTCAGCACGGTAGCTTCGACGGCCTCTTGACTCTCAGAGTGTTGAATCTTCGTGCGAATAACATGACGAGACCTCCGTGGGCCGCTCTAAGCACATTGAGTAGCCTGCAGTATCTCTACATGCAGGTAATACGGATAAAGTTGCGAAAAGCCGACCGGAAACATTGAAAATCGGTCATTAAACTAAATGATTTTTTATTCGCGATCGCAGGACAACGCTCTCGATAGTCTGAACAAAGCGGCCTTCGGAAGACTGCCGATAGTCTTCGAACTGAATCTCGCGAACAATAAGATTACCACAGTCGGCGCTCGAGCCTTCGAGGGACTCTTGCAGTTGCTGACTCTCAATTTAACGAACAACAACATAAGTTACATACCGAACGGAGCATTTCAGGGTCTCGTTTCGTTGAGAACTCTCGATCTTTCGCACAACAGAATTGAAAAACTGGACAACAAGACGCACGGTTTGCTCGACGATTGTCTGTCTCTCGAGAGAATCGATTTGAGTCACAATAGGATATCTTTCATAACGAGGAAAACGTTTCCCAATGATCCATGGATCCCTTACAGACTCAAGGAAATCGATCTTTCGTACAATACTATGCCGGTCGCTACGTTTGATTTGACGGTGGGAACGAAAAAAGTTGTACACATGAATTTAAGTCACAACAGCATAAGTGAGATACGCAGACGTGAGTAAACGCCTTTAAAGTAAACTAAGTTATTGCACGATGTTAATTCAATCGTTTGGGTTAATTTTAATTTTTTTTTAACGTAAAAACGATTTACAGATGTTATCGGCAATATGACTTCGCTACAGACACTCGATTTGTCGTTCAACGATTTAAGCGATATTTCTGATAAGGATATCTTCGAACCACCGACCAATCTAACGAATATTTATCTAAGCAACAATCATCTGACGCAACTGCCGATGAACAAAATTTTACCGTTGCCAAATCTCAGAATTCTCGATCTCGAGAACAATGAATTTGGTAGCTTCGATGATAAGCTTATGAAAATCATAGAAAATCGGACTTTGTTGCGATACGCTGGTAAATTATTAAATTATTAAATTATTAAATTATTAAATTATTAAATTATTAAATTATTAAATTATTAAATTATTAAATTATTAAATTATTAAATTATTAAATTATTAAATTATTAAATTATTAAATTATTAAATTATTAAATTATTAAATTATTAAATTATTAAATTTTTTTACTATTTATTTAGGAAATCCAGTGAATTGCGATTGCTACGCTCGCCCTGTGAGACGATGGCTCGCCTCACTCACGGAGACTCCGCAAGAATGGTCGCAAGTAGTTTGCGTTAGTCCGCCATACATAGCCGGAAAATCGTTGCCTACAGTAAGTGAAGATTTGATGGGATGCAGCGAGCGCGAGACTCAGGACGACGAGAAATTCGCTATAACACCCGATCTCAAGTTTCGAAGCATAGATTAGTAAGTTCCAAAAAAAAAAAAATAGTAATTCAAAGAAAAAAAAAAAAATTTCCGACCAATAATCGATGGCGATCTTTGCAATTTTAGCGATAACGAAAATGACTCGTGGAAGGTAACTTGGTTCGTAACATCGCGCGGCGACATTGGCGATTTTTACATAGTCGTTCGTCAAGTCGGCGGCAGCCAATCGATAATCGAGAGGGACGTTGTATACAAAGACAGATCATTTACCATAAAGAAGTTGCCGGAGTCATCGACGAAATACGAACTATGCGTGTTGGCGAGAGACTCGATCGGCAATGTGAAACACTTCAGAAGTTCGCAGTGTCAAGTGTTGCAAAAAAGCGGTTTCGGATCATCGGGAATTTCACGACCCGCTGCGATCTTTTCGATACTTCTGATCAGCTTAGTTATTGTCGCGTGAAAATTTATTTTCCTCTGCGCTATAATAATAGCTTCGAGAGAAAAGAAGAAATTGCTTCAACGGCCCCCCGTTGAGGCGTGAAAAAGGCTCTTCGCGGGACATAACTAGACTGCAACTTGCGCGCTGTGTTTATATTGCGAGACGTTGAACGTCATGTATATTTGAATGATTATCAAATACAAATTGTATATTTATTTTGTAAGTTACGATAGATTTATTCAAATCCTCGACTAGACATGCTTCGACCTTCGAATAATTTCCTACTCAAGGCTCCCGACGTAACGGGGGGAAAGGAGGAGGAATCTGGCAATTTTTTTTTTTTCACCTTCCTATTAGCGCGTATAGCCGTTAATCCCACGGGTTTAATTTGGACAGGCGGAGCAGAGTGTCCTCCGCGTAGCTTAAGATACGAGAACGCGCGTCTCGTACCACAAGATAATGTAAGAAAGGCTCCTTAAAAAATTCTCAAGGAAGTAAATCGCACTGAGGCATCGTCGTGGTAACCAGCAGGCCACGAGCTCTGGTTCTTCCCTATAGTAAGATTATTTCATTATTTTTTCTTCGTTTTTTTTTTTTTTTTTTTTTCCTCGGGTGTTCTCTTTATAATTAGGATCTCCGCCTTCTCGCTCTACACTCTGTTAGAGCTCTGTGCTTTAATGAGGATGGGATCATCGTGGAAGTCGCGCCGTTGGAGTTTTGCCTTCTCCACTGAGGCTCTCTGAATCAACGCGATCTGATTAGGATCATCGAGGGCTCCTCTCTAAGCATAGAGAGAAAGAGAGAACAAAGAAGAAGAAAAAAAAAAAAAAAGATCCCCTACCGGTTCCGAGCAGTTTGATACGAAATTAATGATGTCGGTGGCAAACCTCACATCTGCGATTCAGACACGTCGGCTATAAAGTTGTCTCGATTCCAAAATAATAATGTCCGGCGATAAATTTGACTGCGCATATTTAATTAATCCAACCGTACGTCCAACGCTGAGATCGTACAAAGTCGTTTTAATTGCAATCGCGAAATCGTAGGATTTGCGTACGCGCGATCGCGATCTTGGCGCCTTCAAAGGAGTTTAGATGATTTCTTGGTGGCGAGAAAAGTTGTTTTAATTTCAATCGCATAATCGTAGGATTTGCGTACGCGCGATCGCGATCGTGACGCGTTCAAAGAAGTTTAGATGATTTCTTGTTCTCGAGAAAAGTCCTTCTAATTTCAATCGCCTAATCGTAGGATTCGCGTTCGCGACGCCTTCAAAGGGGTTTAGATGATTTCTTGTTCTCGAGAAAAGTCGTTTTAATTTCAATCGCATAATCGAAGGACTTGCGTCCGCGCGATCGCGAACGTGACGCGTTCAAAGGAGTTTAGATGATTTCTTGTTCGCGAGAAAAGTCGTTTTAATTTCAATCGCATAATCGAAGGACATGCGTCCGCGCGATCGCGAACGTGACGCTTTCAAAGGAGTTTAGATGATTTCTCGTTCGCGAGAAATATTCATAAGAGCAGATAAGTTTTAATCTCGAATCTCGTCGATGACGCGAGTGACTCACGGGCCGAACCGATCCCTATAAGGCCGATTTGCTTCGCCGGTTGGAGGTTAACACCCACTCGTCTCAAAACTCGACGGGACGAAACTTCGCGCGGGACTACTCGACTAGCCTTGTGGATTCTTCGTTCATTTCTATTTTTATTTAAACTTCCACCACTCTTTCGTAAATGCGTCAAATCGAAGAGAAAGAATTTCACGTTGAATAATTAATTGTCAATTTCGCGTCAGGTGCGCGAGGGAAAACGACAAATGGAACGAGTGATATCGAAGTATCAAAGAGCCAATACTTCCCATCTCACTTTCCCCATTTCTCGTCTGTGTCTCGAAGAAGGGGAACCGTACAGTCCTGAGCTCCCGCCTCGGGCCCCCCTCAGTGTTTCCCGCGGCCTCGTACGCTAAGCATCGCCAAGTCCCCGCGCGCGCTCGTTGCCGAGCTCGTTGTGACGCAACATTGTTCGTCCCTGTAAGGCTCTGTACGTGAACGGGGACCCAATTTGCCGCGACTACGAAACCTCGCAGGGCGAATAGAAAAAAATCATTCAGTGACAAATGACGTTAATACACTGAAATCATTAAATTTACTCGTCTATTCGTCTTTTTTTTCGAGATTTTATTGGTGTATCGTGACGTTTGTGTGCGAAAAAAGAAAAAAACGAAATACAAAAAAAATGGGTCCTCGCAGGTGTTTTTGGTGTCTGGCAGTCCTGATGATTTGTGTCGCCGATGTCGCTTTCGCTAATGGTAAGCCTAACAGAATGTTTTCATCTCGAATGGATCGATTGGATCGTGAAAAAAGAAAGTGAACGAAGTATTCTTCATTGCCGCGACGACGGTATAGTTTATGGCGGGATGTTTACACAAAGGCATCGATGTGTTGACGGTGGAAGTTCGGTTGATTTTAAAATACGATTAAAACGAAGAGAATAAACGTTGAGGTGTCCTTGATAGCGAGAATTCGATAGATTCAACGTCCGTGTGAAACTTAACGAAATAATCGAACTTTCGTGGCCTGTGGCGTTGCGAGGAAACAGGTTTTGAAATTATACGGTAGTCTATCCGGTCGATCGAGGATCGATGGCTTCACTCGGAGACGCGTACACGCGCACGCAGCATTATACGCGTTCGTGTCTTCGATATTTCGTTTTTTTTTTTTTTTTTTTTTTCAACAAAGGCGACCCTGCGGAGTAGAGAAATAACAGTGGAGTAGGGGAACGAGGAAAGCGAAAGTATTTGCGAACCCGGAGACTGTTCAGTTGCCTATTGAAAAAATTCTCCGAGAAGATATAATGATTGAGCGATCGAAGTGTAAAAATCGATGGAAGATTAGACCGATTGGCGATGTTTTTTTTGTTTGTCTGTAACGTAAGCGACTCCCCGTCGCTCAGCCGCAGGATAGACAAACACAAGTGCAGCCCGTGGGCTCACCGACAGTCACGGAGGAAACGCGTGGCGGATATACTGTACAATAGAGGGGAATGTACAGGAATAATATATACAAGAGAATAACGCGTAAGGCCCACCGTACACGCAGCGCGCGTGCTTTCTGTAAATATGGAGAGAGGATGGTATGCCTACAATTACGTAAAGGTACTGCATTCAAATAATTATACGTGCCTAACGCTTTGCCGAGGTGGAGCGTAAGAGATGGTAGTTAAGTTATGCCGTTGTTGGAGAGGATGATCCCCGACGTTAGTAGAGAAAAAAAGAAAAAAAGGAGAGATACTCAACGCACAAACATTTCGTTCCGTTTATACTATTTTCTACGCAAATAGTTTCAACGGGTATTTCATCTTAGCAATGAAGTGATGGAGTTTTTTTTTTTTTTTTCAAATCTGCGAGAGTCGTTCTTCGAAATTGCATTTAAGTGCAACGAAGAAAATGATAATTCAATCTCACTGCGAAGGGCTCGAAAATTTTCAATCAGTCCGGTAAAGTACGTGCTGTGTATACACATCGGGAGGAAGGAACGGAAGGAGCATCTGCACTACGAAGTGGGAATGTAGAGACTGGTAAACCGCACGATATTCTACGTGAAAGCGAAATTTCACAGCGCATAAACAGCCCCGTGAGTTTCTCGTCTGGTCTCATCTCCGGTTTCGCCTTCCGCGCGGACTTGTGGAAAAAGAAAATGACTCGAAGGCAGTCGCGATCGTATGGAGGATCCTCCGGTCGCGGAAGATCCCGCGGCAGTGCCGTAACGAGGAAGGGCCTCGTGCCATTTTCTTCCATTTTTGATTGTACGACGAAGAGAAAGAGAAGTTTACTCGCGAAAAGATGACGACGAAGACGAAAATTTCGTTTCACGAGAAACAACGCGTTTTCATATTGCGATAAATTGCAGATACCCGACTTACCGGCGATTCTGTTAAAAAATCTTTTTTTCTTTAATCTCTCGCATTGCATTCGCCGAAATCGAGTCTCTCGCGATCGTCGAAGCTTCCAGTCGAGTAACTACGACAGTGAGAGCGGAGACCAAAGTTCGAGAACACGAGAGTGAGAAAAGCAACGTTCGGCGCCGGAGGAAGGAGAGACAGAGAAAGCTTCGAAGAACCGGTTGTCGATCCGCCCGGATATTCAACAGTCGAATGAAAATAAAAGAATGAAAGGCTTCGTGTCCACATGAACATTTTTCTTTTTTAAATCTATGTAAAGTACATGGAAACACGATTTTGTCGTGAAGCGAAATGTATGACAATTTTTACGACTAAACTGAGAAAATTTTTTATTTATAATAGTTAACAAATGTATAGCTTACTATGGCGAGATAAATGTTTAGGTATTGTTAACAAACATCAGCGGAACCAAATAATATTAAATTTAACCGCACGAATTCAACAACAGTTGGTAGTTAAAAAAATATATAAAAAAATCATATTTCGCTCAACCGAGTTTTCGGAATATTTATTTCGCCATATCTAACTATCCATTTTGTTAATTATAAATAAACTCTTTTCTCACTGTAAAACCTCAAAACATTTTCTACAACGTATAAGTATTTCTGAGTCCGTGAAGCCGAATTTTTTTTTTTTTTTTTTTTTTCGCCTTTCGGACAATCAATTCTTTCGTATGTTTGATCTCTCGACTATAAAAAGTAAAAGAAAAAAAAAAAAAAAAAAAAAAAGTAATGACCTCCGAGTCCCGATATATTGTTTTATACAAAGATTCATTGCATCGAGACTAACGGTCGATCCGATAGCCGGTAAGTAAATTGGTACTTTTTCTGACCCGCGATCTGGTATGAAGAAACCGATCGCGTGCATCAAGAGTAATGTTCCGCGCGAGGAAAAAAAAAAAAAAAAAAATGAAATAGATACGAAAGAAAAAAAAAAAAGACTTGGAGAACATACATCTGTATCCGTTACCTCGGGTTTTATTCGAGCGCGTGCTCCCGTACGCGCGTGTACACAGGATGGCGGCGCGTGGTGTTTGTAATCATCGCGAGAGATCTCTCTCTCGTGATCATTCGTGACTGTGATCAATTTGGCGTGCGTGGCCCCCGTCGCCGATCGGCCGATTGAAGGCGCCAGAGCCCCAGTTCATCGGAATGGAATTGGTTTCGATCGTCTCGATACACCGGGATACCGGTAAAAATAGTAAACGATACAATCGTAAATTGCACAGTCATCCTAAAGACTTTTTTAGGAACTTCCAAATCTCCATTTACGACTCCTTTAAGAATTTCAGTTATTTTCATGCCGATTTGCGTTCATATATGAAAATCAAGCTGATAGCCGATCGAAATGATCTCTTCGACAAAACTCCGGAGTCATGAAGAGTCCTTTGTTTTTGTCGACAATCTCACGAATATTTTTTTTATTTTTCGTCACTTCCTTATTTCTCCGAATGCCTTCTCCACCTCCGCAGATTTTCAGCGGCTTCGATGTACAAATAAATATACACGATGACGTGTATTTTTAACGGAGCATCGATGACTCCTCCTTCGACGTTGTTCACCCGTGAGATTGCGAAAGTCAAGGTGTCTTCCGTACGCGCTGATCAAATATGGCCTTAGCACCGGTCAGACGACTCGAGTTATGCCAAAGAGAAGCGTTGCACGGGTGGCGAATCGCGTTGGGGGACCTCTCGCAAGCGTGGCGTCACGCGCTTCACGTATGCGAGAGTCGCGTTTGGAAACGGTTCTTGAAAACGAGAAGCAACCACCGATTAGTATGTACCAAAAGGCAAATTCCTGATCGTGACAAACGTTTCCGCGTATGCGAGCGAAAAATGTATCCTTACGAAGAGCTTCGTCGGCGCGGAGAAACGCTGGAAGAGATTTATTAACGTCCGTTTCTCGACGATTCGCTCATCACATTATAAAGCGCAATTCATCCGAACCAATCTCTCACAAGCGGAGTTTGTTCCGTTAAATCCAGTTATAACGATCTAATTCAGAGACGGGGGTCCTTGGCTTGCGCTATCGCGGATCACGATGGAATCGCCGCGTCGCCGCCGGATGGTCGATCATTTTTCGTGATCGACTACGATGACGAACACTCGTACCGGCGGAGGTATTTCGTTTGAAACGTGTCTAAGAGTCTTGCCGACGAGAGGAGTCGATCGCTTTGGAATTTTTCGATCGGACCTCTTGCAACATTGTACGCTTGAAGTTGCGCGCTCGCTTGCCCATCCAACACTTCCGGTACAATCGAACATTCTCTGCTCGCGTCGGCCACAAACCAAAAGAATGAGACGGAAAAACATACTGTGAATATATTTTCCGGAGAATACCTTTACATCATCTGATTAAAGCGTTTAATTGTTTCCTCGGACGCTTTATTTTCTTCATTGAGATGAAAACGGAGCGGAATTCTTATTAGGCAATCAGATCGGGCAGACGAAACATTGTTTCAAATGTGTTTCAAATATGATAATTTTTTTAAACACTATTTTTAAGATTAATTAAAAAAAAATCAATTATTTTCGATTTATAATTTGTTACTAATTGAGTTTTCAGCGATAGGAATAAACTTGAGGTTCGCGTAGAAACTAATATATCATATACGAGTCTTCATATTTCACTTTTCTGTTCTCCAATTCCGCAGTATATTAGTTAAAACAGTATTACAATGAAATATTGTAGGAATCTATCGGTTACGATCGCCGAGAACGATAGCGCGATAACCCGGAGAGGCGGAAGCCAAGCGCTTCCATTTACAACCCTTACCTCCCTCGATTAATAAACATTTAATCGACAGCAAAATTACCCAAAATTGGTATCAATTTAACGGTACATCGGTTATCCGGGATGCCGAAGATCGTAAACGTTCTCCTGTTTAATTTCACGTTCACTCGGTAAGAGACTATCGAAGTAATTTCCGGTCCCAACGAGCCGCGCATTTTTTAAAAATATATATTCTTTTAACACTCAACGACAAGTTGACATTCTCGACTTCTCGAATCGAAAAGATCTCCGGTTGAAAAAAAGAAAAAAAAAATCTTCGGTATTCCAACGATATTCTCGACGTTAATACCGCAGCGCGTTTAAACGCGCATTTCTCACGTAAATATCAATTAATTAATTCCGCGAATAGGTAGGGAGTGTCATTTGGTGGGAATGGTCGGTAGAAGATATCACTTTCCATGCAGCAAAGTGTACTCAGCCGTCTCTCGACCTTTCGGTCGTCTCCGTTACTGTTCCCTAAGCTTACAGAGCTTACGGAGTCTTTGCTGCTTAACGGTCACCACATTTGTGAACGCCTATGGTAAATCACGTACGGGTGACACGCGTACCTCGCTTACATGAGTGCGACGGTTAGAAGCCATGCAACGTTTTACCGTCATGCACTTTATACGGTGCACCGTGTCGAAGGCACGTTTACCGCTCCTAACACTTATTTATAGCATGTGTTGCCCATCGTGAACAACGAACAAGAGTTACAGTTATTAAAACGACAAATTCACATTTTTTTTCCGCAATAAAACGTTAGTAATGTGAAAACGAAACAGTTGGATCGATACGCGGTATTCATGAATTCGTTAGGAAACAAAGTCGTTTGGACTATTAGGGTCGTTGGGTCCGCGCGGACTTCTTGTCTGCCCTTTTATATTTTCCTCTCGCGTTCCTGCGCTCAAGTCACGCTGCCGGATAATCGATGACGATGAAACGATCGATGATCCTGAACGAGAGAATACCGCATACCTACATTGCCGATTGGGCAACGATACTACGCGCGTTTCTACTCGTCTTCTTCGCTCGATCGGATCGACAAACTCGGAGATCCCGAGAGAAAAGAAATTCCTACGGTTGAAGCAGTTGAAAAGGGTTACAGGCAACACGGAGCTCGTAAAGGGATTGTGGAATGAAGGGAAGAGGATTTACTGTACTCGAGTAAATTCACCCGAACAGGAAGGCAAAAGCACCCGAGGGACTGTTCGCTCGCGCGCGCGCGCGCGCACACCGCACACACACACACACTTCGATGCTTACAGCAGTGGAAAAAAAATATCTTTAGAAATAAACCGGATATGGTATTCTTCGACGACGGCGGAAGGCATAAGATAACATCAGAGAAACTTAAAAGCCCCTCGTCTACTTGAAGATGATTGATCCAAAAACATTTCAATAGTAAAAAAAAAAAAAAAAAAAGCAACACCAACAACTTGAGAGAAAATAAAAGTGTTCAACAGCGGTGAATTTAGCTATAAAAGTCAATTAGCGAAGAGGGAGTTTCTTCGCCGTTTTTATCGACTCTCATTCTCCTACGAGGTATCCGTAGAATTCCTCGATAAAAAACCGTACCGCCCCGCGTGTTGCTTGCTTCCCTCGGTACCTTCACACGGAGTTTTCATACTCTAGAAAATTCAGTTGCATCGGTAGAAAATGAGAAAATTGGTCGTATGACCATTAAGGAGTATGTAGCGGAAGATGACAGAGAACTCGACGTATGAAGACGAGTAGGAAGAGACCGTTTGGCCATTAAGTATTTATCAATTTGTTGCAAAAGATCAGCTTGAGGCTTCCTGCTGTGTATACAACCGATACTTCGGCCAGTCGTTCCTTCGCTTTACTCGAGTACACATATATTCAAGTATAAAGTGGCTATTCCGAGCCGCTGAGCTTGTATATAGCATTACGAAGAGAGTCGTGAAGCGCGCGTTAACGCAGTCGCCTGATGATCAGTGATTTACCGTCCCCCGGTCGGAGTCCTTGTGCAATTGGCACACACCTCTATCTCACGTCTTTTTACATCTCCTTCCTTAGCGTATGTGAAGTTTCGCTTAAGCCAACTTGCAATGAGAAAATCACCGTTACGAGAGATAGTGAACAAGTTGTAAAGAGTAACAAGAACGGGCAAAGAATAACAATAAGAGTGAGACGCACGCCGTCGATGTTACCGAGGGGTATATATCGAAGCGGTAGGAGGGCTTCGGCGATTTATTTTTATTTATCACCGCAGCAGGCGAATCTACCGTCTCTCTCGAGTAGAATCGATTAACAACTTTCGATCCTGTTATAGTTGCGGGATCTTGTGAGAAAACCCCTCTACCCGACATACACGCTGTTGCGTGACAACCAGGCGTATCCGTTCTTTTTTTTCTTTTTTTTTTTTCTTCCTTTTTTCTTCTTCGTCTCTCTTACTCTGTTTAGTTCGTTCTTGTGACTTGGCACCGGCACGAGACTCGCGATTATACCGATATCGAATTACTGAAACACTCACTTGCTTCGCGTAGATGGCAACGAGGAAGGAGCGGAGAGAAGTTGGAGACGTTGCGGCAAGCGGGAGTCTTCGCATTTCCATTTTTTTCTTACGCTAATAATATGACGTATAGCCGGTGGAAAATGGTTATCGCTCGTGATAACGGACGAGCGGTAGCTCTGCCGATTTCACGGCTTCCTGACTTCTTCTCCGTGTATTTTAACTCAATCGACCCGAGAAGGATAATACCGCGACCTCCGTTTGTAAAGTACCATCGACGAGTCTGCAAAAAGGAAATAAGTTAAAGAGATTAGCGAATAACTGGACAGTCGAACCGGTAATATCTTCAACAAAGTATCGAGAGTCTTATCAGCGACCTATAGATATAACGCCGTAACGCTTTAAAAGCGACGAAAGATCGATACAAATAGTATTAATTTTACAGTTGAACTTAGCTGATTGAGAGAATTATAGCATCCGAGAGCGAATGGATTGATAAGGGAAAACTAGAGGCCTAAAAAAAAAGGAAAAGAGGAAATACAAGGCGGAGTGGCAAATACCGCGAAAGGGACATAGGTAAACCGGTAACACATGGAAAGACGGATAACCGTGTGTGTCTTATCACGATGGTCGCGTGCTACACCGACTCGTGGATACACGGGGCTCGGCACATAAATACACGTAGGAAGAGAGTCCAAGCGAACAAGGGTCACAGACCTCTTGGGCAGAGTTACTGGTAGTTGGAGGATATATACCATCGGATTCGCCAAAGTATACACAGAAGCATTGGCGTTTACTCTTCGGTACAGTGGAAAACTTGCTAATGGAAAGTTGTCAGCTTCGAGCGAATATCTACGGGGAGGAAAGAGGGAGAAGCGAGGAGGAGGATATTACAATCGTTTGACTAGAAGAAACTGAAGGGAATTAACGAGTAATATGACATCCGGCAGAAGGATGAACTGAAGAGAAAAAAAAAATGGAAATCCTTTCCGCTTCAAGCGAAAAAGAAGAAAAAAGAAGAAGAGAGATAACTGAGTCCACGTCCTACGAGTATTTTATTGTCTATATTCTGGTATACTCTCGGGGGGGTTATTGCTGCTCTCGGTGGAACAGTGCAGCGAAGCGAGAGTGGAGAACAACACACACACTCCATCCGCTTCTTCCTTAGTTTTCTTCTCCGAGACCCGAGCGCGCGCGTCTTCAAGAACGTACACTCCGAGGGGCTTGCGGCGCCTCTCCATCGAGTCATGCTCTTCCGAGTTCATGGTTAACACTTAACGCCCCGGCATGCCATGTAGAATCGTAAAAGTGTCCGGTACCCAACGAGTCTTCTTTGCTTTCCGTCCGCAGGCCTCATTTTTATTTCCTTCTTCATCGTCCGTTGAGAAACTCTTCGCAAATCTTTAAAAAAAAAATCGAAAGTTCAATATTTCATTTGCCTCGTAAGGTGGAGTATCGTTAACGAGACGAATGAAAAGATATTTGTATGCTGCGCGGCATAAAGTGGAAACTGCGTTTCGCAGGCCTCAACAATAGTCGAACGACGAGGACAATAGAAGATACAATTAAGCCGACTATTTCGCGAGATTTTCTTTTTTCTCATAGAATTCTCGTTGAGAGGACAAAGTGCAATTGCGTTATTGTATCGCGGTGAAAGTATGCACACTCGTCATTCGGCAAAAAACGATGAGGAAAGAAGGTAACAAAAAAGAAGAAAAAAAACGGCTACGGCTCTGCAGCACTCCGATCCTCGAGTGCTTCGCGAGCGACTTGCCGTCAAGGTCGGCATAATCAACGAGCGTGCATCACTTTAAATTATCCTTCTTCTTTCCTCGGCTCCACGTGAAACAATTAGCCGACTCTACTTTTGTTACAATGTTTGCCGAAGCATTTTTCTTTTTTTTTTTCAGCGTTATCTCTTCATCAGTTAATTTGATTGTTTCGATGCGTTTTGTGTTGCAGTACAAAGCAAAGTGCGGTGCACGAAGGATCTCATGGAAGTCGATATCGTCAGAAGTAGTCCAGACGCCATTATATATCTTCAACAATTGAAGGAGTATCCAGGTAACCATTAGAATCCACACTATCGTGTCGCTAGTAAATTCCTCAACGTTCTCGTCATTATTATCATCGGACTCTCTCGCGAATGTTATTTGTGTCTACGAGATCAAAGGATGATTCCTATAATTGAGTTGATGCGACGCTTCCTTTGCGCGACGGCTCGTCTCTGTCGCAAGAAATTATAAGACTCCGAAGTACGTTGGCAAAAGAAGGGAAGGAAGGGGGGTACCTCACGGTACCCCGAAGGCACTTGAACTGCACAGTCAAGCCGTTGCTGCCTTAATGGCTGCCTACTTTCCATGTTCTACATGCTGCGCCTGGGTTACCGTGCCAAGAGTATAGTCAACAATCTCTCCCTACTTTTCTGCAATTTCTTCACGTTCCACTTGTTTATAATCGATCCAACGCTGCCGGCTGAACAAAAGATTATACATGAATATCATGAATATACAATAACATTATGTTATTAGATTCTTCAAAGATAATTCTCATTCTTTTTTCTTCAATGCGCTAATATTTACAGACGAAGCATGTAAACCTCGACTGAGTAATGGCGTTGCCACATTCAGCCTCTCTTTGGATGAGAAAAACATGTCCCGTTGCGGAATCGCAAGGGTAGTCAATAAAGTAACGGTACGAACGTAATAAATAAATTTACAAATTTTTCTCTTACCTCCGCGAGTCACCACACTACTTGGTTATTAAAAACAAAAACCATCCACAGGGCCAGAAGGTTTACTACCATCGGATCGTTGTCGAAGAACCACGCGTTACCACTAAACACACATTCACGGTAAAGTGTATCGTCACGGAAGTTGTCGTTGAACCGGGAATGGAAATGTCGCTGAATCATACAGCATCGAGAAGAAGCGTTCTACCCGCCGGATTCGAGGAACTCGAGTGAGTAAATCTCTCAATGATGATGATGATGGCGTTCCTTCAATCGTAAGGGATTAGATAAATTATTAAATGTACAATTTTCTAAAGAAATCGTAATCGATTTTCATGATTATGGAGAAAAAAAAAAAAGAAAAAATTTGCTGCATAAATCAACGTCGCGGAGATGCGTGCACGCATGGGGATGCCCCCCAACCCCCCTCTCTCCTCTATCTCTCTTTTCTCTCTTCGTCACGCACGAGAACGAGACTTAACGAGGCTCGGCAACGATTTCACGTATGCCGCTTGCGTACCGGAAAAATAAAATCGTTCAGACTCTCGGATAGTCGAAGGATACTTGCTAAATTGACCGGTAGCATAAGTAAACTCGCATGAATGCACTTAATCAACGTTATAAGTCTCTTAGGATGTTAGGCCACCGCCATAGACGATTTCACGCTATTTGACTTTTCAATCCTTGCATCTCAGACATTTCCTGCATTACCAATTTTTTTTTTTTTTTTTTTTTTTTTTTTTTTTTTCGTAATTCCGATCTTCGATATGTTTTACTTGTGTAACATAGTAGCGCCGCGAATTAATTATTCTGGAAATGTTCACTATGTTACGTTTTTTTTTTTTTTTTTTTTTTTTTTTACAGAGCAACCGACGTCGGCGAAATTTCTGGCAACGCGCCGGTACCGAGTTTATCCGTCGGCGTGAGACAAGGAGACAATTTGGTAACCGGTGAACTCAACGTAAGTCCCGGTACACCGCTGCAAATGGAAATATATTTGGACGAAGGATCGGCACCGATTTACGGGCTTCTCGTCACTTATATGCACGTCACGGACACGAAGAGTCAAGACGAAACGATTATTTTCAATGGGTAAACTACGAAATTGCGATAATACGAAGTATTATGGGAGTTGAGAGAAATAACAAAGTTATAAAATTTTGTGAGACGAATTCGGAAGAAGAATAAGACGGAGAAGTTTCATGACTTTTTTTCAGATGCTCCGTGGATCCGTATCTATTCGAGAATTTTAACACGTTCGACGGCGATTTTTTGAAGGCGAAATTTCGAGCGTTCAAATTTCCCGAAAGTACTTATGTTCAATTCAGTTGCACAGTCAACGTGTGTCTCGATGTGTGTCAAGGGGTGAGTGTCGCGATTTGATTTATCCGAATGCAATGAAACAATGAAACTTTACGATTCATTTTTATTTTTGTTTCTCGTATTGCAGATACAGTGCAGCAACGGACACGTTGGGTTTGGAAGAAAGAAGAGAGCAATCGCGATGTCGCCAGCCGAAACGAACAGAGTATTCGAAGTGGAAATGTCAACATTCATCAAAGTCGATTTCAACGGTGACGCTTCGGAGAACGAAGGTACGATAATGTTATAAAATAATCAAATGAAAGATTACAAAAGAAATATTCAACGTTTAAAGGCAATTGATTGATTTTAAATGTCTGCCGATTGTAGCACTTTCGGAATTCATCAGAAGAGGAAAAAACAGAACGAACGAGCGATCCGTTATCGGGGAAGAAATTCGAGAAAAGTACATCTCCCGACCGGAGTACATACCAGCAGAACCAGAAGTACTATTTGTAAATGACGAGACCAGTGCGGCGAGCATTGCGATAGCGTTGAATTATCTCTTGGCAATCGTTTGCCTTTTGAAATTCTTCTGAGACACCGATCGGTTGAATATACGACGCTCCATCGCGTATAGATTGACATAAACAGTCGTGTGAAGAACAGAAAAAAAAAAAAAAAAAAACAAGAAATTAGTTTCGTTAACGAACACGGAGCGTCCCTCAAGTTAAAACCACGTATGTGATACTAAAATTAAAAAGCATTTCGCGAGAATGAAAAGCCCGTGAGAGACGAGACGAATTAATGAAATATAATGGTTTAAATCGAAGACTCGACGTTGACGCCTACAAACTTAAGAAAAAAAAAAAAAGAAAGAACGAAGAAATAATTCGCGATTCTATAATAACAGAGCGAATAACACCCTCAAAGATCTCTCCCCTCTGCGACCGCTGTATTTTCTGTACAATCGAAAAAAAAAAAAAAATCACTCATTTATATTCCCTTTTTTTCACCCGAAACTTATCGATAACGAAAATTAGCCTTTGCGCGCGGAGAGATCGGAGGGACACCTAGTCGTACGACAGCGTAACAATTTTACACGTAACGCAAACGAGTAATATTAATAAAATTCCATTAACTATCGCTTACTCGTAATTATCGTTAACACTTTTTTTTTTTTTTTCATTTCCATCTAATGATCGATATAAGCGTGTAAGATAACGAAATAAAGCAAAGCCTGGAAGGAGAAACAAGAAAAATAGCTGACGAGCATTTGATTAATCGAAAAAAATATATATATTAATCTC
This sequence comes from Cryptus armator, assembly GCA_963971235.1. Taxonomy (NCBI): domain Eukaryota; kingdom Metazoa; phylum Arthropoda; class Insecta; order Hymenoptera; family Ichneumonidae; genus Cryptus; species Cryptus armator. The sequence continues at coordinate 10,043,559 of OZ020241.1, read as the reverse complement.
TGGAATGTTTCCTAAGCAGTTGATTGATAGAAAAATAGTCTCTCGATAGTGGATTCTCTGTACAGTTAATCGAACTTCGTGGATCGCTCGATTACATTCTGAAGACACCATATTTGCTCTCCGGTATCGGAGCATTCAGGGACGCGGCTAAGCTGAGACCGATCACAGTTCTCGTGTCGACGGGATCTATGACGCCGTCGTCCCAAAGTCTGAAATTCAAATGAAGACATCAATAAGACATTGGAAAGATGTTTCGAACATCGATCCTTCGTTAACGGCACTTACCTCGCACTGGAATAGTAAGGACTGCCCTCCGCTTCGAATTGTTCGATGATCGGCTTCTTCAATCGTTCTTCCTCCTCCTCCGTCCATTCTTTTCCATCTCTGGCTCTCTGATCGCGAGTTATTTGTGCCAAAACACCAGCTGCTTGTTCACCTCCCATTACCGATATTCTGGAATTGGGCCACGAAAAGAGGAATCGCGGCGAATACGCTCGTCCGCACATTCCTATTAATCACAAGACAATCAATTTTGAAAAATTCTGAAGACAACAAAAAAAATGTAACGCTGCGAAGATTAAACTTACCGTAGTTTCCGGCTCCGTAAGAGCCTCCAATGAGAACCGTGATCTTCGGTACCTTGGCACAGGCAACGGCCATTACCATTTTTGCACCGTTTTTCGCTATGCCACCCGATTCCGCGTCTTTGCCGACCATAAATCCTACGAGAATTACAATAGCAATAGTTTAGAAAGGAAAAACCAACATTATCGCAGTGCAACGAGTTCTCGAATCCACAAACCTGTGATGTTCTGAAGAAATACGAGAGGTATCTTTCGCTGAGCGCACAATTGAACAAAGTGGGCGCCTTTGAGAGCACTTTCCGAAAACAGTACACCATTGTTCGCGACTATACCTACCGGATAGCCGTGAATCGTCGCGAAACCAGTGACAAGAGTCTCGCCGTATAGCGCCTTAAATTCGTCGAATCTCGAGCCATCAACGATTCTCGCAATGACTTCCTTAACGTCGAACGGTCTTTTCAGATTGGCACCGACGATTCCGTATATCTCGTCGATCGGGTGAACGGGTACATCAAAATCTTGTTCAACGTTCACGTCCACTTTTGTCTTTCTGTTGAGATCTTTTACGATGCGACGAGCCAAATGCAAAGCATGTTTATCGTCAATTGCGAAATGATCGGTAACTCCCGAAGTTCTATGATATTCAAGATTCGCTATGAATCAATTTCACAATTCTCGTAACAACTTCGCCAATTAGTCCGTTTTAGCAACGAATTTTTGACTTTTTTCATTAAATTTTCAATCGATTTTTAATTTTACTTACCGGCAATGCAGATCGGCACCTCCCAAATCCTCGGCGCTTACGTCTTCACCCGTTGACGCTTTTACCAATGGCGGACCGGCCAAGAAAATCGTTCCCTGTTTACCGATTATAATATTCTCATCGGCCATTGCCGGTACGTAAGCACCGCCGGCTGTACAGCTGCCCATCACTACAGCAATCTGTGCGATGCCTTCGGCGCTCATATTCGCCTAATGCAAAGATTAGCCGTGAAAATGTTAACTTCCCGTCGTGCGTAAGAATCAAACCAATCGTCATTTTTCTTCTCTTTTACCTGATTAAAAAATGTTCTACCAAAGTGCTCTTTGTCGGCGAACACTTCGGCTTGACGCGGCAAATTCGCACCACCACTGTCCACGAGATATATGCAAGGTAAACGATTTTCCCGAGCGATGTCCTGAGCCCTTAGTTGTTTCTTCACCGTTATCGGATAGTATGTTCCTCCTTTGACGGTCGCGTCGTTAGCAACGATCAGACACAAGTTTCTTCGCATAAACCATTTGTTTTTTTCGATCGTAATGTTCTGTACAGTGAAACGATTTCTCGTATTCGATTTATAATTAATTACCCTTCGACTCTGCCGATTCCCGTGATTATACTGCCCGCCGGTACTTCTTCCTTGCCATACATCTCGTAACCGGCGAGCTGCGAAAATTCCAAAAACGGCGAACCATTGTCCAAAAGTGCGTTTATCCTATCGCGAGGCAAAAGCTTTCCTTTGCTCGTGTGTCTTTCTCGCGCCTTTAGCCCGCCGCCCTCCACTATCTTTCCCACAGTCTTTTTTAACTGATCGACAACTTTTTTCATCTCCACATAGTTCTCCTGAAATAGTTCGTGAATCGTAGATTATTCTTATTATCTTCGAAGGGGTAGATAGCTTAGCGTCGGTATTACAAAAAAATCGAATTAGATAAGCGAGAGCCGTTGATGAAACCGTTGAAGTAAATATTTACGAGGAAAAAGGCTCGGAATATATTTTATAGACATCGATAGCACATTTAAAAAGCCTGCGGGGTCACATCCGTTCGCATATTAAATGATTTTCATGTGTGCGCGTTTAACTCGAAACCATCGGTCGATAAGGCAGAGTTGCGCAATTTTCTCTTTGGAGAACGAATATAATAAGATTAATAAAGTTTTCGTTGCGAGAGACGCAATAAAATTTGCATTGATTTGTTTCTGAACAATAACTGAACTTTGACGCGATTTATTTACTTATACATCGCGTAATAAAAATTCAAAAATTAATTTATTAATTTTCAAAAGATTCTAACCTGATAAACCGGAGAACTAGCATCTTGCGGACTGCCGATAACGGAGACTTGATCGTGATAATTTTTCGATAAAACACGAAAATTCCTCAACAATGTTCCGCTCCGTTTCAACATTTTTTTATTGATAAAAATTTTAACCGTATTTTTTTTAGATAATAAATGCTTCTACCGCTACCATGTGTTCCACGCAACAATGATCACTACTCTACAGTACAGTTGGTATTAGCATTTTATCGTGACGATGAATACTTCGTGACGATGAGCCGTTGTACGCGACATCTTCAGCGACTGTTCGCGAGCTTCGATAATCGAAACAGGCGCTCTTATCGACCGTCGAATAGTCGGAAATTATTGAATAAACTTTCGAAATTTTTCAATTTAGCTTTCACCCTTTCTAAGAAGATGTTTTTTCTTCAACTCAATCTTCGATTAACGATAGTTTCGTTTTTATAAAAATAATCGTAACATTGCGATGATAATTGACAATTAGCAATTTCGCGATCACAAACTGCTCTACATAACTACATGACAGCCTTGGTAGATCCTCCTAATGTTATATTCATGACGCGTATCGATTATTCGCCGCTAAAGAGGTTCGTGATTCTAAATTTAAATCCAACAAGTCCTCCTACAGTCGGTGACGAGGATTTTCTCATGGCGCAGATGGCATCACCGGCGGGGGCCCGTTGGCGTTTCTGCATCGTATCATTCTTGAAGTTTACCGTAGTACCGTAGTCACACTACTGCGGTTGCTGCTGCCGCTGTTGTGTTATTAAAAAATTACGAAGAAAAAAAAAGTCTTTTTGACAGTACCAAAGATATCTCTGCAATTCGCGGACGTTAAAGATCTTTAATCGAAGATCCACCGATAATAATTTTAGCTGCGATCTTCGTGTCTTCGTTTGAGACACCAAAATGCCGGACTTATCAGCAATAGCACACTATCCCTTAAAGGTAAGTGGAATTCACTATTCGCCACGCAGAATATTTATGAGCTGTCGTCGGAATCCCCCTCATTACATCATTGGTCGTAACTCGTTGTACACATAACAATTACTCGCACGCACCTCCATTATTACCGGATAATAAAGCTTTGAAAAACGATTTATCCCAAACGAATGTTATTTTTTTTTTCTTGATCATTGAACTTTGTAATAAATTTCTCATTTCAAATTTATTCCATTTTACGATTAGAATCTAACATTTCGATAGTATCGAATGTAAACGTAACGCGAGACCATTGACACGCCCGTTTGATGAATTTCCCGTATGAGAAATAGAGAAAAAACCGGGAAAAAACTATGATAATTAATATTTCCGACGCAAATTTGTTGCCTCTCAACTACGCGGACGCATTTTAAACTGTAATTATTCAACGAGGTGTGTTGTTCATTATATAAGGGAACAAGAACCCGCGGTTAACGAGGACCGAGATACTCGATTGAAACACGAGACTGTTCTCGTTTGACGAGCTTTGTATGACAAAAATCGATTCGCTTCATACGACTCTCCGCTGTCGCTTCGTCGATGTTGTTTTCCCTTTCCCAGATACGTAGGTTAATCTTTACTTTCTCGTAATCTCCGGGGAGACGAGCTTATCGCATATTCAACAATAGCGTTCACATGTTTCACCGTTCAGTATTGCTTCACGTTCTTCTGACGACGAGAATCGAACGAATTGATTTATTTTTTATAAATTTCAGGTCATCTTTTCGATTCATCTGATCCTCGGAACGTGGTAAGGGTCGATATTGAAATATAATTACCGGATATACGGAACAACAATAAAGAACCATAAAAAATGAATTGCGATGATAACTTTAATTTTTTTTTTTTTTTTTTTTTTTTTTCAGGGGAATGCAGGGATCATGGTGTCCTTCGTCAGTCATGTTCTACAATCTGTTGTTTTTTGTATGCCTACTGTGGGCCATTCACAACAACGAATCGGATGAACCATTGCAGTTCGTAAGTCTCGAGCCTAATAATGACGTTATCGATAGCCATCTTTGGTTAAATGGACTAAAATTTTTTTTTTTTTTTTTTTTTTTTTTCGCTTGTTTCGTCGGCATCGTAGGCACTGCTTATAAACGTTTTGTCGATTTTATTCGACGTGGTGACACTGGCGGTCAGTTTTCCAACCGAATGTAAGTACCGTCAACTTTCGTTTAGAGAGCCGAAAGAATATCGCATAAGCGTAACACACGATTTCTTTAAACTACTTGGCGTCAAGACGCTGCCGCGTCTCTTGATAAATTGTTTAGTTTGAAGCGAGCGTACGAGATTTGTATTAATCACGTATTTTTCTTGATTACTTTGGCCCCTCTTTTTCTCTTTGTCTCTGTTCATGCTGCAGAAGATCTGTATCTGTCTGATTCGCGATCAACTATTGTATAGTAGGTGCAACTGAGAAGTTCAGCGCGGCGATCATGATAATTAACATGCTCGCGCGCTTAGTGACCAGCGGTTTTCTATTGAGGATCGGACAGGCAAGAGGTGGAACTCTCGCCACGATATTTCCTCCGGGTCCTGGCATGGGTTAGTAATTAGTAAAAAAAAAAAAAAAAAAAATTCCCGTTAAAAAAAAAAAAATAAAAAAAATAATCGTATATCGATCATTTATCTATCGTTACAGAATTCAGTAGCAGACAGCAGCAGTACGAAGACATATCTTATCCGGTGTCGCAAAACTCCGACTTCGCTGGAATCTAAGATCGGAGCTCTTTGCACCGGAATTCGCCGAACAAAGACCTGTACAGTTTATTTTATACTTTGCTGTTATATTATTTAAAAAAAAAAAAAAGGACATCGAATCGTCATCTCGCAATAATCCGTTCATCTCAAAAAATGCGTCTCGAAACTTGCCGTAAGCTTATACGGGTATATATATGCCATATATTTGTATTGTCTCGAGATATCGTTAAATACTCGCGACACTGTGAACAATCACCGAACGATATTATTTTTTTTTTCTTCGATATATTAACATTCGATAACAATATCGGCCTTCAAAAGTAGTGTCGAACGAATTTATTGTCGTTCTACGCTCCACTCAATGATTTGTATGTACGAACGATACTGACAACGATACAAAGAACGGCCAATTAATAATTATTTAAGGAGATTCGAGAGGGAGTATAGACTATTTTTTCACTATTCCCCCATGAAGATCTCATAATAATGTATTATAAAGAACGAAAACAAAATCTTCGATGTTTATCGAAGTGCGAAATAAATTATAATATATATCTGCATGTAACTTTGTACTATGTAATATAGAAAAAAAAATAAAATAAAAAAGATGCTTTAACTCGAAAACGTGTCTCCTTCGATCTCTCGAAGAAAATTGAGTAGAAAAAATGTTACTTTACGAAATTCCTCGTTCGTGGGACGGTATAAAGGGTATTTTTAAAGATCCCGCTTGGCGAACAGTTTGTTCGGCAGAGGGCGCGAGTGTTCCCGGTATAAAGAGGCCGTCTGTGAGCCTTTAGGGATTCAGTAGTGTGCGTGACGTCGGTCGGGTGGCTCCGCACGCGGTTTCACCGCGAAACCCGACTCGCTGGATGTTCGGAAACATGGCGGCCAGCGACGACGAGCCAATGCATCTCTACGAGGTTTTTCAAAACTGCTTCAATAAGATCGCCAACAAGCAGCCCGGTGAGTTCGAGAGATAATGAACGCGTATTATTTGTGCGGTTTTAAACCTATCAATGCGATAACGAGAGTGCGCGTTACGGACGAACGAGTGTCCGTACCTCGTGACGTTAAACCCCGTGGCCATCAAGTTAAACGTACTACGGAGGTGCCTGTACACCGAAGAGTAGTAGTAGTAACAACGACAAGGGGGTTCCAAGTGCGAGGGAGAAAGAGAATAAAGCGAGAAAGAGAAATGCGTGTGTGTCTGTGTGTGTGCGTGTCGGTGTTTCATCGTTAAAAAGAAAAAAACGAGACGTCTATCTAATCTCCGTCTCTCTATCAATCTATGTCTCTCTGTCACATTGTACGCAGTCGATGGTTTTTACAAGTTTGACGTAAAAAAAAAAAAAAAAAAAATTGATCCATCGATGGAAAAGTGTACGGTGAAATTTTCAATTCAAAGCCACGAATCGCACGAGAATATTGTCTGGCGTTCGGAGAACATTAGTTTTTTTCTTTTTTTTAACAACGACCGGTGTTACGACGCCCTGCGCCCAACATCGCGTCGATTACGCCCGGTTCCCCGAGACGCTTTTTCCCTCGATGAAGCATCGCTGTGTTTTGATTCGCTTGTCAATGTGCCGTACGGTGCTGCCCCTACGGCGTTTTTCCACGCATCCCTCTGTGACTATCACCTCTTTCTCTTTCTCGCACGATCTACATCGCTCGCGCGCGCACTCCCGCGCGCGCGTGTGCGTATGCGTGTGTCGCACCGAAACAACATTACAATCTTAATGCTTCGTTCAAAATAACAATAATTGCACAGAACTATGCTTTTTCAACATAGTTAAAACCCATTTTTTATTTTTTAAAGGTTAATTCTCCGATTTATAATAAGTTTCGATTTGCTATTTCTTCGAAGTTTATTCTTTCATTATTCTCGTGGCACGAGATAACCGATGGTACATAAACTTTCAAGAAATTGCGACGCGCATCTATATTCGTTAAAAAAAAAAAAAAAAAAAAAAAAATTAATAATTTCGATTATGCCAGAGATCGAGACTGTTGTTTTTTTTTTTATCGAAGTGCATACACGCGCACGGCGTGTACACCTGCCGTTGAAGATTCTGTGGTATATGGACGGTGCAACGCACGACGCGCATTGCTACAAGAGTTTCAGTGGTTCTCAGCCAAATGTGTCATATTTATACGAGTATTCCATCGAATTAATGAAAAATTGAAGTATCTTTAGATTAAAATTCACAAAAGAGATGAACAAACTGACGTCACGGAGTCCATAATTAATGTACCAACGATTGTGTACTCCTTACGAGACTAATAACTCCATTATCAATCCAAAAATCGACTCTTAGGCTTTTCCCTTTCGTATACCAACAACGCGAAGAAACTTCGAGTAATTAAACAACAATATTTTCTTCAATTCGCTTCGAAAACTCGCCAGCGAAGTTTAGATCATTGCGACAACGACAGGTGTTCTCGCCGCGACGACCTTTTCTCTCGGCAGCGCATCTTACGAATAATCAGAAATTCCTTCGCTTTGATCTTTTGACTCTAAACGAGTGAGAAAATTGGAGAAAACCACCTGTCGTTTATCCAAAAATTTTGGTAACCATTCCGTGAAACTGATACCATTGTTGTTGCATTTCGTTTATTGAGAGTCTGCATTTCTAGTTGTATTAATACTTCGATGCACCGGTCATAGTTGGAAGTTGAAGTATAACCGGCTGAGCTATAAACTCGGTCCAGACACAACACTCGTGACTTGGCTCTGTCGTCTCCCCTGCTACCCTCCCCCCCCCCCCCACCCCTCCTTCTCTTACTCTCACCGTTTCCCTAAAGAATTACCGAGGGAGTGTCACCGTGATGCACCTGCCTCTCGCCTTCTCTCTTACTCCTTATTTTGCCCTCTCGGCCCGTCCCTTGCTAACACTTTTTATCTCGCTCCGCGCTTACACGCGCCACGCACACGTATCTTCCCTTCTCTTTCCACCTCTTTGAGGAATTATACTCGGTACACGATGTCGAAAACCTACATATTTAACGCGCGTACAGTGGGTAACGTAAAGACGCGGTGGGGAGGATGAAAGAAGTAAAGAAAGCATATTATCTTCGGGCGTTACAAGCGCTTCGCAATAGCGTGCAAAATTTTCGCTTTCAAAGTACCGTTCGTCCGGAGTATTTTTCCCAAGACGAGACCAAGATACACAGCCTTGAATGTGCGTGTTAAAAAGGGAGAAAATATCGGAAACCGGGAAGAGCATCTGCTCTTCGTAGTCTCCGGTTCTTCACGCCGAGACTCACTTGGCGCTGGTTACGCTTGGGATCATTATTATTGGTAGGGCTTGTGGCCCCTGCATTGCTAACTCCATTTCAACCAAACTAATCGCTTTCATTTAAAATTTGCATCGAATATCAGCAAACTATAATCGAAAGTTAGGATTTAATAGCGCTGATATTACTAGAATAGTCTTATCGAAACTCATATTCTTGATAAGAAAAAGCACAGCAAATATATGTTTTCGTCAATAATACCCGACAGACAAACTCGCAGAAATGTGCAGTAATTTTATTCAAATTTATTGCATCTTTATATTGATTTTTTTTTAATGCAATTTGGTTGCATTTCGTTCTATTGGTCACAAGGAAAATCGAGTATTACTTCTATAAAGGACCGATTTTTTTTTTTTAAGTACTGAGATTAAAAAAAGCCATTGCATCGCGTAAAAGTATTCCGATTAATGGCATTTTTTTTTTTTTTTTTTTTTTTTTTTTTACAATCGTAGCGATTCAATCTTATCAATCCATTTTCAACTGTTGCAAACGAAAGATCGTTGTACGTTGAGAAATAGAGACAAGCAGCAAGTGATTTCATATCGTGGTCACTGTCGTTTCTCGTGTTTCCTGGGGTACGATAGTAAACTGTGCGCAATTCTCTTGGTAGAAGCGTCAACCCCGCACGGGGCCCTATATCCTCGTTTCCATAGGCGTAATAATGCAGTGGTTCTCCGTTGAAGCAAAATAAAAATTTTAGTGGAAAAACCTGTCGGTATTTCAGCATGCGACCTGTACGGCACCTCGAACTAGACATCTGGACAGAGAGAGCCAAAGATTTCGGGACCCGCATGTATATATATATATATATATATATACATACAGTCATTCTGTTCCGCTAACAAATGTGCAGCCGGAAAGCAGCCAAAGGCCGCAGACCGATGGCGCCTGACTGGTACCCCGCAGGGGCACTGATTTTTCGGCGAAGCAGGTGGCACTGTTTCGACTACGTCACCCGGCGAAATGAACTCGAGTTCCTCCACTACTCAGACAACAAGAGAAAGAAATCACTTTTAACGCAATTGACGAAATACCAATGCCTTCCAAATGTATACCGCGGTATACCAAACTCATCGATTTCTCTCAATCGGCAAAAACAAATGAAAAAAATTTCGTATGAGAAACTTGGAGTGACATAGGCATTTAACGAATGCTAAAGTGTACTCGTCTCACCTGTTGATTGAGTCGAGAAATACTCGCGAATCGGGAGAAAAGGGTGAAGAGGATTTTGTAAAGTAAATTAGATAGACCGCAGAGTCGAGTCGATTTGCCGTGGAATAACGTGAATGAGAATGCTTCTAGGATATAGAGGAGGATTGGGGAGTGAAGTAGCGGTAGCGAGAACGAGGGGTGGTGAAGCAATAGGGATGCGACCGCCAAGACCGCTGGACACGTGCGGGTCACGTGCCATCGCACGCGTTTGAATTTTACATCTGCATTCTCTTTCTGCCTCATCGAGGTTTTTGAAACGGATGTTGCACCTTTGCATTAGTGTCATTACAATCGTTATCACAGTCAATAAATCCATCAAATTCGATCTCCCAATTTAATCATTCGGACGAAGAAATGCATAAAGAATTGCTATTCATCGCGTTAAGAAGAGATATTTCCAAGTAACGAACTATGATGACTCTTTGTCTTCAGTATTTTTTTAAAAATTCACTTACTAATTAGATAATAAATATTCGCAGAAAAATATAATGATTGAGAATCACTGAATTTTGTTATGGGCCCCAAAGGTCTACGCCAATGTTCTCCGGTGGGCCCCTTCTAGTGTAACGCGAAGGGGGGCACCGCCAGCGACAGCTGCTGCTGTGGCCGTCTCCCTTTTCTCTGGTCCCGCGTCCCTCGACCCGTGCCCCCGCGTACGTTCCCCTCGTCCTGAATTTCCCCCATGGGTGTAAACCCTACCCGCCCTCACCCCCTCGTCCGGCGACGGTACCCCCACCAACAAGACGGTCGCGTGGCAGGCAGCAAGCAGTATTCTTCTTCTTCTTCTTCTTCTTCGTCTTCTTCTGCTGCTTCCTCCTCCTTCATCCATAAAATAATAATACTCGCTCGCTCGCGTTCCCGTTTACTCCCGAACGATGCAACGGAGCATGTTCTTCGTCTTCCACGATAACCCCCTCGCCCCCCATCCGCTGTTTTTTTCCTCTTTCATTTTTTCTTTAATTCAAGCGCTTTGCTTCCCTCTCGTCCCGTTTTCGACTGCTCCGGGGTGCTCAGGTACCCCACAAATACAGAGATACCAATGGCGATAGCTTATACCGAACGTTAGAATAGAACTCGATCGTTTGCCCGAACGTTTGTTGGATCATTGTCCTCGGATTGAAATACTTTCGGTGCGATGTTTCTCGTTTGTATCCCTCGAACGCTTCGGGAATCCTCCCTCCCCACTACGTAACCCATAGTCGCGTGGCAGACAACCTTCCTCTCCAATGAGATACACCTTCGCATTCGGTTTACTACCGAACGGTGCACATGTCTCTCGTCTCTCTCTCTCTTTTTGCTCACTCCCCACCGGTTATTTTCAACCGATTCGCCTTCGCATATGAGTGCAGAAAAAAAATAGCGCGCCCCGGGCGCTCAGGTATAAATGCTCCTCGACGAGATCTCAATGAAAAATATAATAAAATTTCTTTCGTGGCGACAAAAATGAAAGTTTTCAACGAATTGAGTAATGTAGATTTTGAATCAAATTCGTCTGTAATAGCGGCATTTTTGGTTCTACACTTTCGTCACCAAAAAGTTTTTTTTACTCAATTACGATCTGTTCCGAGCGGTTGAAGGAAAAAAAAAGGGACACATTGCCAGTTCGCTCGTTAGCGAAGTCCCCTATTCACCCTCTCTGCCTTCATCGACGGTCGTCTTTGTACCTCCGGTTGTTCTTCGTATCTTCTCACAATCTATACCTTCCGGAGTCGCATACGGGGGCCAAAATTTCTCGAGTTCTCTTCGTGCGATGCGATGATTTCTTAACGGAACGATTACTCTCACGAGGGGATTTATTCACGAAATATAATGATCGACGCACGCAAGACGGAGCGAAAAATTATTTCATTCTTTTTCTTGAACTGAATGAGTGTTGATATTTATGACGAACAGCTGTAGTTACAATTCGTGGATTGACTGAAACCCCGAATATCTTTTCTTCATCGATTGCAAGGCGTCAAAATTGTCGATAAGACGTTTTTTTTTGTTGTGTTTTTCTAATTCTCTGCACACGTTATCGATCCGAAGTGAAATGCGAGATCCACGAAACTGCAGGAAATCTGTGTTCAGCGTTGGTTGAGCACCAATGGCTACCTGAGCCCTTCACAACTTTTTTTTTTTTTTTTTTTCTTTTTTTTTTCTTCCCTCTCTCGGCTTCGTTGGCTCTATTCTACCAGTATCCCTACGATTCTTCAGCCAACCCCCTCGTACGATGTATCGGAGCTTTTCGAGGGGTGGATTCAGAATACCCTATTCTCTCCTCCGCGCTTCGGAACCGAATCGTTCTTTTTTTTTTTTTCTCGCTCGGTCGATCGTTTGTATTTCACTCTTTTGCGATTCTCTTCGTTTTACCTGCCGCGGTACTACGATGACACACCCTTTGAGTCGCGTGGCGCGGTGCACTTGGCAACGACCACACGAAATTCACCATTGTATAATTTCTCTCTCCATCGGCGACGTCAATGGACCGGATATACGAGAGCCATACACCTCTTTTTTCATAGAACGATGATAAAAAAAAAAAAAAAAAAAAAAAAAAAATATGTGTATCTTACCCTCAGAAGGAAAGGGAATGTATGAAAAATTTCTCAATATTCGAAGTCGTCTCGTGGATTTATCTCTGTATCGAGGTATTACGCACGGTAAACGGAGAGACAGGTGGCCGTGAGTATGGAGTACCGGCTCTCTACTCCGAGTAGATGAAACGATATCAGAGCCTCCAGGAATGAATTTCGATCGAAGGTAAACTGGCTTCGTCGCGAGACATACCGGTGAATTATTATCAGACTCGATACACTCCTCGAGAGTTGTTCGACAATTTCCAATGCCTTGAATTGCACTTTAGCCCTTTCTTTTTTATATTAAAGTATCGTCATTCCTACGAGACTCTTAGTCTCTCGGGGGTCAAAGCCCAGACGATCGGTCACCCTATACTCTGATGCTGCATTAATTTTGCTACATCGCGCATTCTCACGTATCGGTAATCCGACAAGGGACCGGTGCAACAGCAGTAAAAAAAAAAAAAAAAAAAAAAAAAAAAAATAAGGGGGAACGATGAAGATGGGCTGAAATTTTCGAAATTCGCAGACGATCGGACGACGCCATACCGTCGGCGAGGACATATTCCCTGATGTGCATACGGCGAGAGTTTTTTGGGCGTCGAGGTGTCGAATAAAGTGCCGAAAAATACGATCTGCATCTTGACGCGACGATGGTTTAGTGGGGACGTTTAAAAGAGGCCGTATTAAATGCAACACCACCGCGCGAAAACCTCGTCTCTGGCTACTTGGCTCCGAATAAATCGACGAGTTTAAAAAAAATTAATTCTCCATTCACTCGAAATATTTTTTTTTTTTTACTTGTGGAACAAATTTCGATGTCAAGTATCAAATTAGGCATAAAATCGGCGGAGAACATATGTATATCGAGAGACTGAAGCAAGAAATGGCAAAAAAATTATTGATTACCGATCAATTTTGCGAAAAATGCAGATTTTCAATATTTTCAAAACGGCGCTCTCGATCTCTCGAAGGAGCAACGAAGTATACGATTTGCTCATCGTATCATGAATATTGAAGAACTTTATGAAGTATCCTTTGAATCTTTGTGAAAATTTAACGTTTCTAAAAAAATGGGTGAAAAAAATAACAAATTTAAAGTATTGATATTTTTTTACGTACTTTTATAGTGAAAATAAATTAAATTATAAAAAAAAAAAATTACGGTTTTTAATATACTGTAAATTAATTTTTCGTCATAATTGCACATTATCGTAAATGTTACGAGTTTTTTCAAATTTCTAGTACAGGACATTAAATTTCCAAACATTTTTTTTACCTTATTACCAATTTTACCTCAAAGACAAATGGATCGTCAGTAGTCGCGAAACAACGAAAAAAAAAAAAAAAAAAAAGTCTTACGTTTACTCTTTTCTTTATAAAATAGAAGAGAAAAAAAATAGAGAATAGAGAAATCAATAGAGAGAATAGAGAGAAGAACGCTAATGAATCTTGAGAAATAAGATGAAAATAAAGATAGGCGATCGTTGGCTACAAGTCCGAGTTCTTACTCGGCGTGTACATACACGAGAAGGCAACCCGAGCCCCTGTAACCCGTTGCGGAGCTTGTAATGCCGAATTAATGTTCGACGAGACTCGTGTAAAGATCGTATCGACTCCGATGTGTGTTCCATCGGCGGCCGCTTTACCGCGCGCAAACACAGACACACGTTCCGAATATCCCCCGATCATCGAGAAGAGGTCACACCCCACAGCTATTAGCATACGTTTGACTCGGCAAATTCTCGACTATGAGAAGAACACAGTAGTTGTATCGTTTCGAGATTAGTCGCTGCATTGTCCGAGTTAATTCGATCGAATTGATTTCATTATTACAAATTCTTTTTATTTTTCATTTCCATTATAAGTTGCAACGCTTCTCGGGTCAACGTTCCGTGGATTTTTTTTATTTCTTTTTGTTGTGTTGTTTTTTTTTTTTCTTGCCGAAACGATTTTAATACTGGCAGGAGAACACGTCTGGATGATCGAGTAGCGAGAAACTTATGCGGGGGGAGAACGAGAAGGCGTTCTCCGAGCGGAAGCTGCGCTCGGAGAATGACGATACTACGTCATATAACGGGCGAACAGGCTTCTGGCGAGTTCCTGAGGATGACACGAGTCTCTCGGCTAACAGAATTTGGCTTGTCCTTTGATGCATGATATTGCTCCCACGTATTAGCCTTCCGCGACTACTCCCGAACCGTGGAAGGACGGGACGGGGGGCACGCTTCGCCAAACGTGTCACGAACAAGCCGAAACTGTTAGGATTCATAGTTATCTCGGAGGGGGTGGTCTATGCTGGCTAAATGGCGATCGTTGCCCTGCCACTACCGGACAATGCTGGACGCTAATCCAATATCTGCTCCTTCCTCTCCGTAATGCACTGCCGCGTATCTCTAATTTAGTTACCTCGCTACAGGAACAATTTTCTTTTCAAACTAAATTTCTTCGATGAAAATAAAATTATCTCGTCTTTCGTAATAAATAATTTGATAGTCCGAAAAAAAAAAAAAAAAAAAAAAAAATTCTCAAAATATATTTTTATTAAGGGAATCCATTTTCTACGATTTCACAATCGATCCCAATTTGCGTTATGTAAAGTATACGTCTGTGTCACATGTAGTTACCTACGGAACATGTAATCTTAAGTTTTTCCACGAATTTTTTTTTTACTTTTTTTTTTTGCGTCGTTGGATCCGTTCGCTTGCGAAAACCCAAGGCGAAACGAGTCCCGATCACATATCCACCATAAATTTCAAACCAGCCTTTCGGTTAGACGATCGCGCGCCTGTGTGTGTTCCCGTCGTAACCCGCTTGATATTAATATCGAATGAAGTCTCAGAGCTCCGATCGCACGATGCAAGAAAGGGAAAGAGGGGCCTCCCGAGAAGGCGAAGTGCTTCGTGCTATGCGCGTTTCTTCTTTATTTCTTTCTTTCTTCTTTTAATACATATATATATATATATATATATGTATGTATATTCCGAACGATACCGTATTCCGTTCGCGAAGCACGGAAACAAAACGCACACGTGACCCCAAGCGAGCGCGTAGCTTGATTTATAAAGACGCATAGCGAATTTATGCGCTTCCCCTCTCCCGCGTTGCATTAATTCTTTATCGAGAACCCGCACTCGAGCAGATCGCGAATACACAAAGAATATATCGCGAATCGTGAGAAGGATGTATCAACGTTGGGCATCGTGAATTTTTGCATGTTGCATTCATGATTTTTATATTTCACGTTTTTACAGAGAAACCCGGCTTCCAGTCGCCGTATGGCCACACGATGGACAACGGAATGGTAAGTTGACTCCACATTTCCTACCGATCGAAAGCTCGAGTATTAGAAGACAAAACCGAACGAATTCAATCGAACGAAACCTTCGAGTGTTAGAAGACAAAACGGAACGAATTTAATCGATTCGAATAAACGTAATTAGACCCGAACAATTATTTATCGAGTCGGGAAACAAAAAGATTAATCAGATTTTCATTTTTTTAATAAAAAAAATCTCTCGCGCGGCTCGGTATATACTAATTTCAAAATATCTCGAGAGCCGACATAATCCCACCCGGAGGTAACAGAGTCGCAATAATTATTGCCCCCGAGCGTGGAAGAAAATTTACCTGAACAAAAAAAAAAAAAAAAAAAAAAAAAAGAGGAAAAAAAAGGAAAGTTACTTATTCTTCGGCTCGATTTTCTCTTCTTTCTCTCGCAAGAAGCTTCTCTCATACTCTTCTTCACTCCACCACCCCCCCGCCGTTGTACGCCCCTCGACATAATTCGAAAACTTTGGTCTCGAGCGATATTTTCGTAGAGTGGCTCTCATCCCTTGTTTTCCGGGGGTAAATTCTCGTAGTTTGCGGTAACGTCGATTCGATACACGATAAGAGAAGATACCGCGAAAATCACGACACTCTCGTCTCGTAGCACGATAATGAAAGAGAAATCTTGAAAAAAATTCTACTGTATCATTATTATTTCAATGTCAAATGTTTTAAGGGTTGTAAAGATATGCCAAAGTATCCAAAAAGTTAATGACTCCGCGAGGAAGTTGTGAGCCACTGACCGCCAACTTTAATATCACTTACACCCTCCCTCATCCGTTGCCGTGTATCTGTACGTGTATATAACGACTACAGGTTGATTCAGAGATTGTAATTCTTTCCCTCGAATTTTCATAGACTTTTTCCCGAATCAATGAAATTTGCAAAAGTTTTCGGGATATTTTCGTCGGGATTTTTTTAATTAATAGAGAAAAGTATTGGATGCATTTTTTTTTGTCGGATCGAATTGCTAAATTATATATAATTATATTTACTGAATCGATCTGTAGAAGTTGTAGCGCGGGAGATGTAGCGTCGGAGCGAAGAGAATAATAGGGAGATGTATAAAACAAAGCAAGTTGGGATGGGCGAGTTGCGGGGGTTAACTGGTCCGGATGAAAAGTTACCCCGGAATAAGGATAAAGTTTCTCTCTCTCTGGAGCAGAGAGAGAGAGAGAGAGACGGTTCCTCTTTGCTCATCTACCTATAGTGGTTTAGCGAATCCTTACCTCGAAAATTATTCTCCGGTCTCTGACACTTTTTATCCTCGGAGAAGAGAGTACACCGAGTCGAGTATAGAAATAGAGATATTCGCGGTTGATATAGATTTTCTTTTTCGATATATATGTATTTTTTTTTTTTTTTTTTTTTTTTTTTTTTTTTTTTTTTCTAAACCGTACCGGTGAGATGCAGTATCTAATCGGGGAGTCGTTAAAGCATAAACCGATAAGGAATATTGATTCGATGGGTGATTTATTGTTACCCGTTCTCTCTTCGCTTCCGCTTTTTCCTTCTCGTCCTCCTGCCGCATTCTCAATGGAGTTTACAAACGATTTTATTCCTATTTCGTCGTACTACGCAATTTTTTTTTTTTTCTTTTTTACGGTTCCGTCGACCGAAGTTCGATTTCAATTATCCCCCATCGAAATTTCAATCTCGTTCCAATAATAAATTTCGATACAGCGGCATATTGTCGTAATTCGTGGGGGAAAAAAAAAACCATAGGCACCCGTTTATCTCGTTCGCTATATCGTCGTTATAAAGTGTACTTTCCGCGGGATAATATTATCAATAATAATCTAAAGTCAAAATACTTCGGTCGATAAAATTGTCGTTAAATAATAATCAAAAAAATCTTTAAAAATCTATAAATCCACAATTTTCAAGTCGAAAAACAAAATAAATTGAAAAAAAAAAATTTGGAAAAATTTTCAAATGAATTTCAAATTTTTTACGCAAATTTTTTAAGCAAAAATGAAGGGTGGGTAACTGACTGCAATGATATCTTAACATTTGAATTAATAGCTCAGAAAACGTTAATAATCGAAAAGATCGGTTTTTTTTTTTTTTCGATATTATTAGCCGTTACGCGCGGCGCGTCTGGGTGATTGAATCCGATGATCGCTCAGTGGGCAGTGTGGCGAGTAGCGATCGCGATGCGGAGCTCGTAATTCATTTGCTTCACTTCTGTTTCAGACGTACGGCGGCGGTGCGTTCGGCCCGACGGCGAGTGGCCCAGGCAGTGGGCCAGGAGGAGGGGTTGGCGTTGAGGGAGCTACGTATCCTCCAGATTCGCCCTATTTTCCGTTCGGTACTCGCGGAGTACCGCCGCCTCCCTCCGTCACAACTCCTACGCCGGCATCGAACCCCGCGACTCCAACGGGCAACAGCGCACGGTTGCCTAATCCCTCGGCCGGTGAGACTTCATTACCAATTTTTACGATGATAAAAGAAAAAAAAAAAGTCCTCTGATACTTCGATTCCATGAACGACTTTTAATCACGAAAATTGTCTTTTTTTAATTATTCACAGGGGCCGCTGCTGTCAAGAGGAAGAAAGATGTAAGTTTTCATCTTTTTTCCGTATTATCTAATTTTACAACAATTCTCTAAAGATATTCCGAAAAAAATTTATTTTTTTGTTTTGTTTCAAGATTTCGTAAAAAAAAAAAAAAAATCTCGTTTTCTAGTACAGGAAATTTTTTTTTTTTTTTTATTTCAAGATTTCGTTTCGGTTTTTAACTCGAATAAAAAAAAAAGGCTTCAATTCTGAAAACTTCAAATTCACGTTCCGACTTCCTATCTATAGAGTTCTTATTTTGTTGAATTTTTTTCGTCTTCTTATCGACGATTATTAAATCGATCGATTATTAATTTCTCTGTATCTTCTCGTTTCTCTCTGATCAGTGTCTGGGCAGCGGGGACGGCGAAGTCGTCACGAATCAGCACTGGGTAAGTTTACGAGTCAACTATATTCAAACGCATAGTACGTAAACATTGCGAGAAGCTTTTTATTAAAAAAAAAAAAAAAAAAAAAAAGCATCCCATGCACGACGTTCACGCGATAGTGTATATAGAATGAGGGTATATAACACAGCCAGAGCGACTTAATCGCTTTACCATGCCGAGACGCCTACGCAAACATTATCCGGGAGAGGAGAGACTTTCCCATGCGTGTATATAGTCTTCTACACGACTTTCTTTCATTTTTAGCTCAATATAGCTTTTTCTCCATCTCGACCCTCCGGTCGTGTCGTCGGGAGACTTCGAAGTTTTTTTTTTTTTTTTTTTTTTTTTTTTTCAATTCCAACACACGGAGTTATGACTGTTGGGCTTTTTGTTCGCGCGACTTCCAGCGACACTAGTGCCCCGCGCGTTGCTTGTCGAAGAGCTACGAGAGACGTCCGAGTAGCGATAATTCGACACTGTGTTGCGTGTACGATTACGAGTTTGCGGTGGCAGCCACTCGGTGGTATCTCTCGCGTCACCCACCCACTGTACAGTAGGCCTACTATAACAAGCATTAGCCTCGGGTTATGGCGAAACGAGCGAACCGAGAGCTCGAATTAACGAGAGACACGAGAGTTGCCAACAAGCGTCCGTATAGTATCGTTTATCCGTTTGTTTAACAAATACAGATAAAATGTATTGTAAGCGTTTCGCGTTTGCAGCAAAGAATCTATTTTCATCATGGGGGCGATCTTCGTCGTAACCGTTGGAGAAACACGTTGGGGAAACGTTCTCCATCAGCGTTACTTATCATTTATTCAGTCGAGTAGGAGAGCCCGATTACGTTTCTATTAGGATATGGGTACCGCTCAGTGTCGTCGAGGGAGCCGTAACGTAGTTCAACACCAAACCCCCTGCACTCGCGCCTTCTCGCAAACTCCTTCTTCGTCCTTTTCCCTCCTCAGGGAGACTCACTTAGCGCCGTCCATATAACCAGTAGCTTTACCACTCTCTTCCGCTCTATACCCCGAGTATTTTTTCCCCATCTTCGGCCTCCTTGAGTCATTGGGACTCAACTATTACCATTAGTACCGTGAAGCCGTATTTTCATATCGCGGATAAACAATCAATGGAAAGCCGTTGGAAAAAATGTTTCCTTATAATTCCGATCAATTTCCATATTCCGTAAATAATAATAAAAAAAAAAAAGTAGCAACTTTTTTTTTTTTTTATTAATGTGAAAGTGTCGATCTAAAGAGAAAGCAGAACGTCCCCTTAAGGGATGAAACCGAAAGGATCGTTAACTTCGTAAGTTCAGCCGTTCCGGCTAATCGATAAAATTAAAAGATTCTTAAAGCTCACGAGAGTGATAAACAGAGTCGAAAACCTTTGAGAGATTTTTTTTTCGAGGGTCTTGGAGTCCGAGTTTCTCGGTTATTTTTCAACCCCCTCTCGGAGACAATAGAGAGAGAGAGAGAGAGAGAGACTCCGAGGCGGTTTTCGTTGTGGTGAATCCGCCGAGCAGAGTATATCGCGTGTGCTGCACGCATACAAGGGTCATGGGACCCCGAAGAAGGGCCTTAGTCTCGAAAGGGGACGGGTATAACCGCCGCCATACCATATGGTGTCGCGTGCTGCGGTCGCCAGACCGTGGAGAGCCACCACCACCATCGCCACCGCCACCACTGCCATCACCAACGTAGTTTCGTCTCTTTCTTTCTCACGCTTACTCGCCTTTCAAAACTAATTCGTGGCCTCGAGGAATTTCCAAGAGACGATCGGCTTCGATTCACCGGGGTCCCTGACGTTGCAACAGTTGCCTTTATGCAAGTGCATTCGAAATAAAATAAAATAAGAAATGTCAAAAAGGACCGCCGTAGATATCTCGACATCGGTTGAACGCGCCACGTTTTCTCGTGTCCGCGGAAAAAAAAAAAAAAAAAAAAAAAAAAAAAAAAATTCTATTACGCGAACGTAATATTCGTCGAGACGATCCAATGGCAACGAGTATTCACGACGAAGGGATCGATACAGAAATGTATAAAAAAAACTGCCACCGGGTATTACAGATACAATGTAAAACTCGACGATTAGAATTTCCGGCAGACGCTTTTGTAAGGGACTCGACACGATTGTCGCCGCGTTTTATTTCTTCTCTTCTGTGAACACCGCCACGATGAATCAATTACGAATCGCGTGCCACAACCCGGGGGCTCGCGCGCTCGTCGGCGTCGTTGTCGTGAACCGCGGACACGTATAGCATTCACCAGAGAGTTCGAAACGTTGAGAGGTGCTGTGTGCTTTTGCTCGCGCCAACGTTCACTGTTTGACGGACACCTGTTGCTGGCTCTCTTCGCCGTTGGTATTAGTACGGCTCAGGGGGCTTCGGCTCTCTTGTACTCTCTTTCATCGCATTCCATGTATACCCTTCATCTTTCGTATTTCACTTTAACCCCAACAACGCGATATTTTACCCCTTTTTTTCCTCATTATTCTCAGAAAACGCAGGAAAACAGTAGTAGGAAATCGAGACTCGTACTGTTTTGCGTTCGTTTTGCGTATTTCACTTTATCCCCAACAACGCGATGTTTTACCCCTTTTTTTCTCGTTATTCTCACAAAACGCAGGAAAACAGTAGCAGAAAAATCGAGACTCGTAACTATTTTGCGTTCGTTTTGCGTAATCGATAAGTCGAGATAAAGAAGAAAAGCTAATTGAAGACTCAAAGTGTTAATTTCAATCGCTCGTGAAGTATCTCTCTATCCCGCCTTGCGGCTGATATTATATTCAAGTGACTGGGTTAGTCGTGGCTTCGTGAATCGCTCGGTCGATCGCTGTGCAAACTCTGCGAAGGGGAAGAGAAAACGGTGTACTCGAAGTACACGAAGCTACGGAGGGACGACGAGTCTCGGCGTCGAGTGAGCCGTTGGTATGTGTACACACTGCAACGTAGCCCCCGAGGGTAGTCTCGAGTTTGGAGCACAGCTTCCAGATATCATCTGTACCGCGGGTCGCGTGGCGCGTCCGGAAGACGAGATTATTTTATTATTTTTTATCATTAAAAAGCATTTAATATTTATCGTTTATGTATACATAAACGATAGTTTAAGTCATCGTTAGGTCTGTTCAAAGGGTCGATCGCTTACGCATTCCCAGGATTATCGGGATAAATTATGCCAGTGGTTACCGCTGCATTGGGACTATCGAAATGTCGATAGTATAATTGGGTCGTATGCTATATATCGACGTCGGATATAATACCCGTATCGTACACAGTGTACATTAACTACAGGCAATTTGGTATCGTAATAACGCTTATCGTCGCGTTCGCTTAATCGCTATCAGTTCTATTGGAAAAAAAAAAATAAAAAAAAATAAAAGATACGAACGCTCCATGCGGTATATATTTATGAAGATATCACGCGTATATTATTGTATAGAGACGAGAAAGAGAGTTGGGGTCGTTGCAAATTTTGAACATACGAGGCTCTCACGAAGCACCCCGCGCACTCGTTGCCAAGTACCTCTCGAACGACGAAAAAAAAAAAAAAAAAAAAAAAAAAAAAAAAAAAAACATAAATGCACACACACGCTTCAGATCGGACGCGCGCGTGCCTTCCCCGGTATCGTTTTCCCGATGCGTACATATTGTTTCGTTTGATATGATATAGAGAGAGGGTTGGTGGGGTGGTTTACTTCACGGAACTCATCCATACGGCGAATCCCGTGGATCATTGAATTTCCACGGGCTAATGATCCCGTTTGCTCGGGGGGTGTTACTTGCGTGTGATAATACTACGATATATTTACTATCTCTCATCCCCATCGACTCCCTCTCCTCTCCCGTTTTGCGACAACGACGGACGCTCGCGTGGCTCTCACCGAAGCTGAGATACACAATTAATCTATTAACTGCGTGTGACTGAATCTCCCTTCATTTTCAAATGGTGCCTTTGAGTGGATCTAATTTTACAATCCCATTGTCGTCTCTTGGATACCAACCCCATTGTCGAGTGGTCACGTGGCGTATATTTAAGCCGAAAAGGCTTTTCGCCGGGTATCAACGTTCTCTGAATACCGCAGTGATCCCATTAATACAACATATCCATATTAATATATATAAGAATCCATCGTATATTAATATCTTTGCCTATATTTGCGTCACTACATTCGAGATAAACAATTCGTATATTTGTCGCGATATAGTCGATTTATTGCGTAATTACTCATTTTTATTGGCGATTAAAGTGCCGGTAATCAGTGAGTTTCCAATCTTTCAATGAAGATTCTCATCTCGTCGATCGTATCTCTGAACTCTAATTTTTCGTACCCACAACGATGTATTATCGTGTAATTTTTCATTGCATTATATTCATATAATAATAGATACAGAAGAGTTCGAGAGCCCTGTATTCAGGTACAGCAATAAATCGGATTCCCTTGGCGTGTCGGGGATATCAATGCATTCACATAAATTCCGTCGAGTGTGCGTCCCAATAGAGAAAGTGAAACAGCCACCGACTATGTATGTGCGTAGAGGATGTATTACACGCACCCGTACGTGACTCTTATGCGAGTTTCATCCCCTCCGCGTCTCCTTCGTATCCGCGTATCTCGCCTACTCTCACCCTTCGGCGAATTCAAGAGGGCGAGGGTGCGGACCTCCTATGTATCTCTCTTTCCACCCTCTACTACGCTCTCCTAACTTGTATTATGCGTGTGTATGTGTCTCTCTTCGAGGGGTTGAATCTCGAGGGCCGCACGCCAGCAAGTAGATCGTAAAATGTTTTGCTATACTCTCTTTTCTCTCTACCCGCGACCCGCGTTCAACGTTCGCCACACTCTACTCTACACCCTTCCCAAAGGTTTCCTGTTTGTTTTACGTGCGTATCCCGGTTAGCTAACCCACAAAAGAGACACCCAAAACCCTCCCCCCGCGAGCATCGGGACTAATATACGCGCTTCGGCGAATCCACGGCTCGCCGCGCCGTTTATTAGACCCGCCTGACGTTTCTTCTTCGTCGGCAAAGCTTTTATTATCTTCCGACAATAAGCGTTCGCAGACTTCGATGCTAAAGGTACAATGGCATAGAATGCTAGTCGGATATAGAGAATGTTTTCTTTATCTTTTTGCAGCAAGGAATGCAATATATCGCGCATACCTTCTACGGCTCTATATGATGTCTATGAATTCAACTCAATCCAATTTTCTTTGTAACGATTATTGATAAATTTGCTAGAGATTCGGTTTTAAAAAAAAAAAAAGGGGTGAAAGAGGTTTCATTGACAAAAGGCTGATAGACGAGAAAGTGACGTAATCGACCGCAATGAAGCTGTAACTACTGACAATGAAGCCGCGCCGAGTGCCCGGGGGAGGAACTCCTCGACCAACGTCCGCGAGCCCTCGAAATTCGTCTCTCACACGAATCCCCAGTGATCGCGTCAGTATCCCACGTTTCACTCGCCGTTACGATACAGATATATATATATATATATTTGTGTAAATGGCTAACAGAGGCGCCCTATACCAACGGTGAGCAAACACCGTTCCCTTCCCCGCAGCGGCTTACATTATCTATTTCTCCTGTAGTACTCGAGGGATCCTCGGCGCTCTTACCGTCAGCCAGAGACAAATTGTATAGAAACAAAAAAATCCCCCGAACACCCATTTGTTTTTCGACGCTTTTGTACGAAAATTTTTCACACGAAAGTCGAAATTAAATATTCGAGATCTGAGATTACAATCGTAGAATCTCGAAGATCGCGAACGCTTTTCCAATACGACGAGCGTTGCAGAGGGCTTTTTAGGAAAGAAAAATTTACTCGCCTGAAAATTCCGTGGCATATGGTCGCGCGATCCTTCACAAGTTCCGCTGGATCTTCGGATGAAAGGCACCGACGAGGACACGATCGGCATCTCGAGAGTTTACTTGACTCCAAGGGCTCGGAACTGACTCTCCGCCTTTTTTCCTCCAGATGCCTCAGGTCCGAGGTACTCGCAGCGGAATCCTCGGGGATACGGCTACGGTAACGTTATCCAGACGTCCGGATAAGAGGTTACGAGAAAAAAAAAAAAAAAAATGGAAAAATTAGGATTGCCTCCAAATCGTGAAAAAAAGAGAAAAAAAAGATAACAAGACTCGAGAATCCTGAATGCAAATTTTCAGTCGATTTTTTTTTTTTTTTTTTTTTTTACGAATTTAGAATTAATACGCGATATGTTTTGAGATTTATTACGAAAAGCTCATTTTAAATGCGATGTATTCAATATTTCTTCAGTGATTAAAATCGTATGATCTTTTTATAGTCTGCGAGGTTTTTATTTTAAATCGAATTTCGAACGATTGTTCGGTGTTGTTACGAGAGGCTATTTTTAACTCCGTAATATTCCATCTTTCTTCTCTTGTTATACGATCGTATGGTAGTACATTTCGCTCTCTCGAGCCGCGCTATTCACTTTGCTGTGTTCGTCGAGAGTGTATACAGTATATAGATATATATATATATATATACATATATATACAGATGATACAGTAGTAGTGGGTAGAGACTAAGCGGCGTAGGTTGGTACTAAATCTCTCCCTAAAGCATCCCTACCGCGTTTCCATCCCTAACTACGCCACTACCCTCCCTTTCTCGCGTCCCTCGCTCAGTGGCTCCGCATTGGCGCCGCACCCCAGGGATTCTGACGCTTCCACGATTCTTATCTCAAATTTTCGAGACACTTTCCCCTCAGGCGATTTCGATACTTTCTCACTCGCAACGATTTCACTCGAACAAATCTTTATTTCATCGTTATCAATCGAACGATCGAAAGAAAGAGAGAGAGAGAGAGAGAGAAAAACAGGTCGCTTCTGTTATTTTATTTTTTCACTCTATTTACCGATTCATTATCGTTACTCAAGTAAAACAATAGGAAGTACAATCGAGATATCGTTCTCGATAAGCCGCGAAATCGGTAGCCGGCGTAGCATAACTGCATAAATGCGTACGAATGGATCTTTATCTTTGCAAACGGTTAATCCCGATGCTATGACGAAGAAAAAAAAAAAAAAAAAAAAAAAAAATCGTAAATAAATAAATAAATGAACAAAAGTAATGGTACAGTGGAGTAGAAGGGAGATGAAAGAATCCGTGGAGATTGTTTCTCGAGGCAGCAGCACAACGTGCATTGTCGAGTAGCAATTCATCCAAATATAGAGCGCGGTAACGAATCTCGATCATTCGCCTCGACTTATCGGGGGGAGGGGGAGGGGGAGGGGGGGGCTTAGCAAAGGGGGGACCCCCACAGTTATAACGCAACCGAGCGACCAACAGTAGCGAGTCAACGCGAACACGCGCGGTCGCGAACAGCGAGAACCAAAGGCACGCAACTCCACTTCATGTTTTCTCCGTGTTGGTTTCTCGTTTGTGCAAACGACTGATTGTATGTCCGACTGTCTCCGACTGTTGGTTTACCTTCTCTGTTTTCTCTGTGCAGCATATTTCTTTCCGTAGCCATCGATGTTAGTACGGTTTATGCGTATTGGTGAGTTGCCCTGCCGGCAGGAGAACACCAACGGGTTGAATGGTAAACGGAGAGAGGAAGGATCGCCCTAAAATGGAAACGAAAGGCGTACTCCTTATCCGGTGATAGTCGAGATAAATCTCGTAGCTCTTTCGTCGTTGTAATAATAAAAATACCAAAACAACGTTAACGGTATACGACGATATAAAAGAAAAAAAAAAAAAAAAAAAAAACAAGAATAAATTTTGTCGCCATTGATAGAAATCGACGCAGAAGACAATAATAACACGGTTTTCGTTATAATCTCGTGTACAGCGCGTATAAATGAGTGAGATCGTTGAATGCGTGAGTCCGAGTAAAGGAGGGATGGCTAATCGCTCGGGTAATTCAGCGACCGTTTTCCGTTTGGTTTACTTACGCCAGTGGGGTAGGAAAGCGGCAGTAGCAGCAGCAACGAGCGGTGCGCAACCCCCCCGAACCCTCTGCAACTCCCGCCTCCACCCTGCAGTTAATGCGTTCCAGGCTACGACCGTCGAGCGGGTTTCTCTTCTCTTCTCTTCTCTTCACTTGGAGAGAAAAGGGAGAGAGAGAGAGTTTGCCTCCGCTCGGTGGAGTCTCTACGGTAGCGTAGGCACTACCACGCCAGTTAGCCGGGGATCCCTGGGTTCTCTCGCTCTCTACTTCTCCATCCCCCTTCTCGATGGGCGTCCCCTCTCGAGCCATGAACCTAACTCCCTCGGAAAACCAGCGCAGCACCCTTCCCCCGCATTCTCCACCCCGGGTGAAACGAGCGAAGGAGAGAGATCTTGGCTCTCTCGGTTTCGCCTCTATTCTCTACACTCTACTCGACTCGGCCCAACCGTCGGGAGTATAACTCCACCGGCGAACTCGAGAGCCCACGGAAACGAGCTCAGGGCTTTGTTTCAGAAAATTGAATAAAGCTGCTCCTCTACTCTTCCTTTTTCGTTTCTTTCTTTCTTTCTCGATTTTTTTATATTTTTTTATTTTATATTTTTTTTTTTTTTTTATTGAGATATACGTTTAAGAGGTCTTTGACTTGACCTCGTGATGAAAAAAAGAAAAAAAAAAAAATTTCTTTACTCACCGTTTCCGTTATTTGCTCCCAACGAAAAGAGCATCGATATTTATCCACATAAAGTCGAAACTCGTCCGGGGGGAACAAATGAGATGATGAAGAAATATCGTAATGACGATCGAGGCAACGAGAACGAATAGTATAGACGTGTCTCGCGCGCTCACGCGAACGGATAGCCGGGGATCATCGCGACAATTCTCGTTCAGTTTACACAGTTGGCTATGCGAGGTTACCTAATTATTTGTAAGTTTCCCGATAACGAAACGCTCCCGCTTCCCTCTCCCGCCCGCCCGCCAAACTCCCCACGCATCGACGACTCTTCTTCGTCTTTTTTTCCGTTCAATTATTATTCACGAATTGTATCGCTCCGAGAACGAGACTCGTGCTAACGGGAGAAACTTAACATTTTTTTTTTTTTTTTTTTTTTTTTTTTTTTCGGGGATATGATATTTTTCATTTGCCGCGCAAACGAACGCAATGTACTCCGACGTTGGACTGTCGTAACAGTATTTTACTATTATCGATTGAGCGAAACCACTGGTCACCTTCTCCCGTTTCTCGAGTCCTTTGAGGAATATTTAGATCCAAGAATAGAAGGTATTCAGGCATTGTAGCGCAGCCTGACCAACTCTAACAGTAATCTTGCTGGTGTTCCATTGTTTTTCCTCGACACCTTCGGACGTTGGGCGTCAAAACGGTTCCCCATAATTTTTACAACACTTGTGCCGACGACAACCTTTACTTCGCAGGCTATGGGAGTTCAACGAGATTTACAATCCACCTACCATTCGTGACTACCTCCGGTCTATCATTTGAGGATTGGGCTATTAGGACGAATTCAAGTTACCGGTCGAAAATTTTTATGGTGCGTCTGAATTGTGTGAAATCGCCGTATACGCAAAATTTTTCAATTATTTAAACATCAATTATCCAAATACGCGTAGTAAAAATCACGAAAACGATTTAAAAAAAAGACGATTTTTGATGAAATACGTATTTCGCATAAAAACCAATTATCAGCATTTTTAAATCGAGAAAATCGGCATTTTTTTTTTTTTTTCGATCGTTTACACAAATCCGGAATTTGAAATATGGAAAAAAATTGATCATTCATTTGTCCACCGGACTCATTGATAATATCACGAAAAAAAAAAAAAAAAAAAAATTCGAATTTTATAAATTTAAATTCGCAAAATAATTTTTTTACTAAATATAGTATTGATACCCCTATTACCGCCTCGTATGGAATTAATGTACGATCGTCTGTGCGAAATATGAGTTCGCAGATAGAAATGAGAATATTTGTTATCAGCGAAGAGCGATAATAACCAAGTATCGGTGCGATAATTGACTAAACGCGCGACGAGAAGGATAGAATGATATACCGCCAATCCGAGGAGAACTAGAGCCTCGCATCGGTGGTAGCGGGCCAACTGGGTTGAATCTGAGTCGAGCTCGTCGCGTACTTCAGGTTGTGAGGTAATTATAAAACATCGCGGCTCGCGTGGGCACGACACTAAAATTACATTGGAATACGGGGGATGAGGCAGTGAAAATAGAGTCGAAAAAGCAAATAGATATCGTTGCGATTCCAACGAGTCTCGCCGTAGCAAAGAAAAACAATTTTCCACGTTTTTTTTTTCTTTTTTTTTTTTTTTTTCATCGTATAGAGAGCTTCATAGAAGCTTTGAAGAATTTACGAAACGCGATTGAGAACCACTGTTCCCAGGGTAAAAGAGCCTCAGTGCTTTCCCTCGTTTCCTGTGTGCTGTTTCTCCGGCTCTCGAGAGCCCAACGCTGCCAAATCGTTCTCACTCTCCCTCTCTATCTCTTTCTCTCGTACACATCGAGAGTTTTCCCGTTTTATCGGACCAACAGTAGAATCGTGAATCCCGATAGAAGGCGAGTATATCTCGAATGATCGACGATTGGGCTTTTGTTTCTTCACCATGGCGATAATCGCGACTATATCGGATCAAAAAGATTCTCGCGATACGGAGTGCAAGGAAAATTATTCGTCTATTCAGGTGAAATGGAAAATTCTATTAATCCATCGATGATAACACGAGGAAAAGGGTTTTGGAGTCAAGAGAAATGATCTCAAATGCCTCGAGGGGTTATTGCAAAGAGTCCGCTGGTTTATACTTCTTGCGCCGTTTCGCATTGGGCTCAACAAGTGGGCCAATGTTTTCGGGACGGTGAGAAGCCCCCGAGAGTGCGAGAATCGCGTTTCCACTGGGAGCAGCGAGCAAGCGAGTAAAAACTAAACGCAATACGAAGAATCCCGAGGAGGAACGGAGAAGGAAATAAGCAAAGCGTGACGGTCACGAACTTACGAGTCCGGGCCTCGTTAATAGTTGGGTTCTCTTTTCAACGTACGTATATATATATATATATATACATCTCTATATATATATATATATAGCAAGGGGCCCCGAAGGCGCCCTTTCTGCTATAATGTTCGTCTGGCTGCTGCAAAGTCCATACGCTTTCTCGGGTTGTGTTAAGGCAAAAACGGGCCCTTCTCGCTAGGGGTTGCTTCCTGCGCGTCGGTCTACAACGGCGCGCGTTTGGTTCACTCGGTGGGGAAAAAGACAGAGAAAAATTTCGACCGACACACGGAGAAAAAGGGGGGAGGAGAAACCAGTGAGAAAGACCCGTACGAGGGGTATATAACCCGGAGTAAGAGAAAGAGAGAGACAAAAAGTGTACGAGTCGTGGGAGGGGGGATTCGAGGGGAACGAGTCGATCGTGAGAGAAGAGGGAGGGGTGTCGGAGTCGCTTCCCCTCGTCGAGCGTCAGTCGCGTCGCGTACCTCGTGCCGGTAGGATATATCATTGTCGGCGATATACTTTTATTTTTTTTGTTCAACAAGAAAAACTATTGTTTCAAATTTTTTTTTTTTTCTTCTTCTTAAAAAAAAGAAAAAAACGATAAGGAGAACGTTAAAATAGGAATCCCACTGTGCGATTGTGTGGATGCAGAGATTTACTTCGATAAATCTCGCTACGTATTGTTCGTTATTTTTATATTTATTTGTTGTTATTGCGAGGGAAGGAAAAGAAGAAAAGTAAATAAACGAACGCGAAGTAAGAGAGGTGACGGACACTTGGCTTGTGCACTTCCGTTATAACTTATCGGATAAATAATTCAACGTTCGTGTAACGGTGCGTGTCGCGCGTGTGTCAGTGGATGAATGCGAAAAAAATCTTCCGAATTGGGATAATAGTGTGACAAACGTCGATGATATTTTCCATCTGGATATCGTGTGTTTTGCAAAAAAGTAACGTTTTTTTTTTTTTTTTTTTTTTTTTTTTTTTTTACGATCACAAACCCGCGGAGTGTGTTATATTTCTCGTCAAATGAATTTCGTTGACAAAAGTCTCGTGGTAAATCCAGCCATGCGCTCCGAAACGCTCATCGCGATGAAACTCGACGATTTCTGATAGTGGGCTCTTTAGTTTTTTTTTTTTTTTTTCGTTCCTCCGAAATAGTGAAAAAGTAAAGAGAAACAAAAGAAAAAGAACAAGAAAATAAACTTCAACCGATACACAGTCGTGTGACAGTGGGCGAGTGTGCGTTCGCGAGGATCGTAACGTGATTTCCTCGCTGTTTTATCGACCGACCACGACAGACCTTCGCGGTCCTTGATCTTCCCCGTGGCGAACCCCCTCCACATTTCCAACACTAAAACCAAAGTGACTCTTTTGTCTGTGATAAGTTTTTTTAAGTTACGATCCGCTTAGGTGTATCTATTTTTTTTTTTTAACTATTAAAAAAAAAAAAATATCCCGATAACCAACACAGTCGATAAACACTTGCAAAAAGTTGGAAACAAAAAGAAAATGTCGTGGGACGAGTGCAACATATCTTCGACAAGTGAAATTTGATATCGGCTGCGGAGGCTGAAAGGCCAAAAGTTGCCGGCACCAGCGTAACGTCGTTTCGAAAAAACTGCGTCGAGATAATAATCGATACAATTATAAGGACGAAAGACAGAAAAAAGGAGAAGCGAAGAGTCTCGAAAAGAAATCTCGAGAGGCGTAAAAGCCGCGGAGATTCGAGTCGATCAAAAATCTTCGGATAATGCAGTCAAACACGATAATCCGTGACGTTAGTAACACGGAAAAATTGATGGGAAACAACAACAATTTGAACAATAATGGATCACCTGGAGCGGACATAATGTTCCAGATGGAAGACGAGGGACTGACGCAGCTCGGTAGCGTCTTCCAATCGGCTTACCAGTCCATTGTGGGTGGTGGTCCTCAGGTATATCAAAAGAGAATTTTTTCATTAAATTACCAACCGACGACAAAAGGCCCTGAAACTCGGTATTTTTATTCCAAACTTCCCGACGTGTTCGCGAGTGCGACGTCATTGTTGCGTCACAAACATGGCTGTGTCACGTGGCCAGTCACGCTGCTCGGAATTCTCCATCCCCGCATGCGAAACTTCAACCCCTTCGCAATTGTAATGCGAACGAAAAAACTTATAAAAATGAAAAAAAAAAAAAAAAAAATTCCCCAAAATATGTATATATATATGGCGTCTACGCGAAAATATATATATTTCCGCAAAAAAATATTTCACACGTGTCTATAGTGAACGGTGTTTTTAATTTTTTTCGTACATTTATAAAACGATGAAAATTTCCCGTAGAATTTATTTTTATGCACATATTTCACGTGTCTCATAAATGTTAACATCGTGAAAGGTGTAAGAATTGTTGCGGAATGAGAAACATTTTTTTTTTTTTTCTGTTTCAACGATACGCGAGATGAAAAGGGTCAGAGGGCGATACGCGAGAGCGTTGGTGTGACTCGTGATCCTCGGGCATTGTTTCGTTAAATGGAATTTCTATCTAATTTAAATGCGGCTTAGCCAGAAATAATGCGATTATGCGTTAGCTTATTCTGTTTGTTAATCTCCTTTGCCACGCCATTGTTATCCGTATAGCAAGAGGGGGGGTGGAAGGGTGACGACGATAGTGGGCTTCGAGTGGGACAGGGGATGGGTTACAGTAGCGAGATTGAGAGAGCGAGAAACACGCTGCCTTCCACCACCCCGTGGCGCACGAGGCGACCGACGCACTGTACATTATTTCAGTACAGTCTCTACCCGTCGGGTAGAGGATCCTCTCGCTGGCTTATGGACTGTGTATCGCAGTGGATCTCATTTCGTTACTTTCACAATTATTACGGATGCATTATTCGACGAAAAACTTGACCTACAACACTTCCGGAAATTTATAGTCCCCAAAAAAATTTCGACTTATTCCCCGGAACGTTTGTTTTCATGTATATATTTTTTTATTATTTATTTCGCGAGATATATATCGAAAAAAAAAAAAAAATGAATTCGACTAAACGGCCGGATGTTTTCGTTACTCAGCGATACGATACTCCGCGATATTATTTATTTTCCATTTTTCTTCACCGCCCATTTCTTTCTCTTTCGTCGTATAGAAGCGCCCCCGAGAGTGTGCCTCGCGGGGGCATTTCTGCACCGAAGTTTCTTGGCTCTATGCCCGTTGGCAGAAAGCCCGTTGCCTCGTTTTCCAAAATTCGTTTCAATTCCTTCATTCCCTCCCTTCCCTCTCCCTCACGGGCGCCCGTCGCATAGTCGGCAGATTTGAAATTTATTTTGTGGTTTACTTCTCAAAGAAATCGCGCATCACCCCGGAGGGTTAACCCTGAAAAGTAATTAACGTTTAAACAGGAAATTGCTTCTTATCTCTTATTCGCGCAGACAAGAGAATCGGGCCGATTCTTCGTTTATTTTTTTTTTTTTGTTTTAATCGCTTTTTTCGGAGTCCGGAGCGCTACAACTCGTTTTCGAAGGGCCTTAGCGACTTCCGGTACTCGGTGGAGCTCTCTCCACTGTTATATCCGGTTCTCGACCACACGGGTGAAATTTTCTACCGTTCAAGAGAGTGGGGCGCGAGTGGTCGACCTCGAGGGTTCGATCGTAGCTTTTTGCTTCGAAAAAAAAAAAAAAAAAAAAAAAAAAATAGTATATTCAATAGTGAGAAACGAAGAAAAAAAAAGGAAAGAAGATCCGACAGTGCGGTAGCTGTACAGTGAGAACCTCTGGAATTGTGCGAGCGTTAGGTCGGAGACTCGCCGGCAATGAATAGAATTGATATAAATGGGACGGCGACCTGGCTCTCTCGGAGAGCTGATTGTTTTTTAGCCCTCTCTCCTCCGTCCCTTCGCGTCGTTCCCTTCCTCGCATATCAATTTCTCGTTTTTTTGTCCTCATTCGAGCATCGAATTGGCCGACAAGTGGGCTCTCGGACTCTCTTGCTCTCGAGATTTCCTCGTCTCTCCCTCCGCTCTCTCTCCCTTAAAACGCACCGATGGAAAAGCCGTATACTTCGCGGGGATATACCGTCGGAGCAATTTAATGATTAATTTATTTATTGACTTTTTCAAAGCCCTCCCCACCCCCCGACAAGTATAATTAATAGTTTGCCTCGAAGGCAAATCGTAAAATCGAAGACCCTCCGCGGTAGTGGGTACACGAGAGAGAGAGAGGGAGAGAGAGAGAGAGTATCGATATTCAATTTATCCGAGAGGGTTTGAGATACGACTTCCGGTTGATCGTCACTGCAGCAACAGCAGCAGCAGCACCACCACCACCACCGGCAACTCTCTCTCGTATCTCTCCCTCTCACGGTAATCTATGGTTGGGATTAGCATTAGTACCTGCCGCGTATGTGTATAACCCTCCCGTATGATCCGTACACTTGTATTCGTGACACGATGTGTTGTCCTACCGATATACACAGACGTAAAGCCACAGAGACGAATACCAACACCCTACCGACCCTATAGCGACAGCGATATAGATGTCGCGGAGTTTCGGTACATTCTATGTTCTCTACCTATGGCACAAATACACAATTACATAGGGATCAGAGTGAGGTGTCGGAGACGGTTGCATAGTTTCCACGAAACACAGTGGTTACATATATATGTATATATATGTAGAACACAGAGAGCAGGAGATATGTGTACACGCAACATGTGTGATACATAATAGTGGCCGTTGGTAGGCCGAGAGGATTGGCGAACGCGGAGGGCACCCACGAGGTTTCTAGTTCGGCCCAAAGGGGAGTTGGTGCGGTGTCCACATACTAATAGCAGAATCCAACGATCCAACACGCGCTCCACTAGCCCTCTATCCATTGGACGCTCGTAACTATTATCCCTCGGCGTGTTACCGTCAACGAGGCCCTCTCGTCCTCCGCCACCTCCACGGCACAAACAGAAGCAGCAACTCCTCGCTCCCGGTTACGCCTGTACACCGGGAGAGACAGAGAGAACGAGAACCGGGGATTCGCACAGAGCGATGTTAGTGTATATCGAAGGATATATACTATAATTCTAAGCTAACCGCCCCTTCCTCGACAAGACTCCAACGATCCTTGCTGCCCTCGTGAATCGCTCGAGGCATACGCTATTTATACCTTTGCATAACAGCATCGGCAGAGCAGAATCAACGTTTACTGCAACGCACAACGAAGATTTATCGCTTGGTAGTGATACTCGCGATTTCGGCGCTTCTTTGCCGGGGTATTGCGGAAAGGAATGTCGGGGCTTTTCGAAACCGACGGATGTTAATTTTTGTCACAAATTGTAAACGATAATCCAAACGAGTAACTGTCTTGTCCCTTTCCTGTTCAATGTGTCGCTGACACATAGGCGAGAGAGCGCACAGGGCGCTTCAGGCTCTATGGGAAGGAGGAATATGGCATACGTTAGGATGATGTATGCGCGAGCCTAATGACGCCAGAGTGGGCGTCACCGCACGCCGCTTGTACACGCATCATCGGGACACTCTAACTTCTATTTCTCTCTGTCTCTTGATTCTCTCTATCTTCATATAATATTGTTATTATCGCTTCCGCGATTATAGAACACCGAACGGAGTCAGGGATTCGACGATAGCAGATTAAATTTCATTGATAACGCGAATACGAAACGATAAACTAATTGTTATTTGTCTCTTACGTCTGTTGCAGGTGAGTAATAGAGCGTTGGTGTTAAGCGAGAGAAAAAAAAATGCCCGTATTTACGATTTAATGCCCTGGTAAGGTAAGACAAAAGTATATCCGTAACTACAAGTAGTGTCGTCCGTTTTTTTTTTTTTTTTTTTTTTTTCTGCTTCGGGATAAATTTTCTTTCTTTGGATCGTATTTTTCTTCGGAGCCGAGACTTCCGTAACCGGAAACCTCTCCCACGCGCGGACCGCGTTTAGTCTTGAGAAAAATACACCCCCCGATACATCGGGAGACGAATGGTTTAGGGAGAGTCTTGAGAGAATTTTGGAAAACGTAAAACTCACGCGGAGCGGTCAGGAAAAAAACGAAGAGAGACTTCTTGAGAATCGATGCACTTCCTCGAGCGTGAAAGGAGAAGACGAAGAGGCGAGAGATGTTGAGATAGCGAATGGAAACCCTCCCCGCCCTCCCCGCGGGCCATATGGCGCGTTTGGGACCCCGAGGGACCCCGAATTTTCAACGCGATCTCGAGAAACTGTGCGGAACGAGGGAAACAAAAAAGCGAATTGGATTGTCGCCTCTGTAAATTATAAAACGAATCTATGCAATCGGTGATATTATTATCTTGCGCA
This sequence comes from Cryptus armator, assembly GCA_963971235.1. Classification (NCBI taxonomy): domain Eukaryota; kingdom Metazoa; phylum Arthropoda; class Insecta; order Hymenoptera; family Ichneumonidae; genus Cryptus; species Cryptus armator. The sequence continues at coordinate 10,007,644 of OZ020241.1, read as the reverse complement.
CGTGTGCTCTGGAGTAGCCGACGGTCGCTTATCGGAGCCGAGAAAGCGCGATCGTTCGCCGATCGCGTTGCGATTCGCATTATCAATCTTTTTCATTGAGAAGGCACGACTATTGAGTCACGTCAACGTTACGAGTATAACATTTTTTAAAAATTTTATCGCGAAATGTTTATAATCTTAGTGTTTTACAAACTTACCGAACTATTGATCACCGCGATTCAGAGATTCGAAAAGTTAGAATAACGAAAGTCGTTCGGCATTTTTTGTGAAAAAAAAAATGTGAATTTCGAAAATCCTGAATTCCGAAACATTCTGAATTTCGAAAATCCTGAATTCTGAGACATTCTGAATTCCAAAAATATTGAATTTTGAAAAACTCTGATTTCCGAAAATTTTGAATTTTCAATTATTGTCTCATTTATAAAACGTTATTTAAAAAGTATAAAGTATAAAAATTTAACGAAATTGTATTTTTTGTTGTTTCGCTAAAATCGAATAATACGTCGCATAAAAACATGTTTTTTAATATAGCTTCGTTACATCGAATTCGTGAAACGAAAATACTGTTATACAATACTATGTAGTCGCACCACCTCAAGGTGGGCATAACGTTAACAAGCGAATCATAACACATATCCGTGTTGTAAGAATCGGTTTTGATTATTTTTCGATCGGCGATGATTGAGGCGTACGCGAGACAAGTCCGCAAGTTGAGTCAGGTCACGCCAATGCTCGTGGAAAAGCTCCGTACGAGAGAGAGAGAAAGAAAGAGAGAGGGAGAGAGGGAGAGAGAGTGGTAGCCGTCTCCTCGTGGCTTGAGTTTCTACGCGATTCTCCGATTTAGCTGAAGCGCGGCTCTCCGTTTGGTAGATTCGAGTTGCTACGATTTGCTCGGGAGATTTCGTGGCGTAGATGGTGCCCATCCGTGCCAACCTCGAGATCATAGATCCCCATTGTCGGGTAGGCCGGTGTAACCGCGGTGTTGCCGTTTCAAACTTTCCGCTCCTCGCGCGTTCTCTTTGGTCGAAAAACCCCTCAAACTTCGAGTCAAATCGAAGGGCGAATTTCACAACTAATACCCCACAAACTCGACGAATCTTCGTTGTTTCTTTCCGCGAACACAATCGCGAGAATGAAAAATGAAATTGGTGCGATAATAATTGGAGCTCTTGATTTTTTTTTTTTTTTTTTTTTTTGACGGATAGGCTTTGTACGCTCGTCCCGCGCGCGAGAACTTGTCGAGGAGGAATCGAGAGGGGTGTCTTCCAGTGCGAATTTATTGACTTTTACTATAAATACACCAACCTAGCAGGGCAAAGCGAGACCCCTCGATTAGTTCCGTCTCTATCGTTCTCATTTCACTTTATAGTTTCTTTCGCGCTGTAACTACAGCCTATAGCTCGGCACAGTTGACTCGAAGAACGTACCACAACTCTCGGCGCTACCCGGCAAGTAAGTTTGCTTCGCGGTTTCACCAAATCTTTTTATTTTATTTATTTCTTTCGCTTTTATTCAAATTACGCGAAACTTCGAAGTTGTCGCGTTAATGTTACCGCCGATCGAGGAGCAACACAAGCGAACAGAGAGAGACTTGATTAGGAGTAACGAGTCGCGAGTTATGCTTGTCGCGCGATTTACATTTCTCTCTTTGCACAGGTGTTTTTTTTTTATCGTTCTGACGTTTCTTTTATTTTTAATATATCGAAACGAAAAAAAAAAAAAAAAAAAAAAAGAAGATATTCCGGCGTCTCACGCGTGTATCTATCGGTTCGGGAGATTCTTTTTTATTCGGCTACGACTTACGAGTTCAACGTTTGCCCTCTCGCGAGTACTTGATTTTGCGATCGTTGATTCATTTTTCGTCCATTTGTTTTTTAACTCAAGAAAACTCGTCGATAAGGTCGTCTCGATTACGCGAGTTCGTTTACATCGAACAAGAGTTCGGGTCGATCGTATGAATCTCGTCGTCTCGTTCTTTATTCGAGACGATCCCGTCGTCTCGTCTTGCGGAGACGATGGGACGAGACGGTGGACGATTGGGCGATGTCGGGGTTTGAAAACTTTCGTGGCTCCCTCGTTTCTCGAGTGCGTAGAGAGAAGAAGGAAACCGGGGGCCCCGGAGTAACAGGGAGAGAGAGAGAGAGAGAAAGAGAGAGAGATGCACAACGGGGCCCCGTTTTAAAAATGCGTGTCTGTATGAGTGCGTTAGCCGGCGAAGGCGACGCGTCGGTGAGCAACCGAGCAGCTGTCCGCCAGGTGCGTGGACCGAACGACCAATCGGCTCACTCGGAGAAGAACTCGGGGCCCCCAGGGTGCTCAACCATCGGACAAGCCGTAGGCCTCCCGTTCTCGGGCTGATCGGTGCCCACTGATGCACGCTTTTCGCCCCCTCGTTTTACCTGCGCGGCCTCACCGAGGGTGAGGACCTGTCGCGGGGAGCCTCGGCAACTATAACCCTCGTCCTGTTGGACAGGACTACCCCTCCAGAAAAAAAAAAAAAAAAAACCGAAAAATCAACTTCCAACGATTTTAGCTCCGACTCGAGGACTGAACTCGTTATCCTACTTTATTATCCTATTTCGCTTCACGAAGCATAAATTCAGATGATAAATTCCGTAAACCCTGTCGTTGAAAACGGAGAAAACACACGTGTCTTGACTCGATAAAATATTAAGAACCATTTGCGAATGGAAAGTAAGAGTTCCGTGGTGAGCATTGTCACCGTCCGAGTCACCGCCGATAATGCGGCAACGAAATATAATAAATAAGTTTAAAATGTATGTTCACTGCTGAGAATAATCGCCGTTGTTGCAACGGCAAATATGTTGTCTCGTATATAAACCGCGGACTATGATAAAGGGTAGAGGAGGGTTGGCGCAGTGTAAGAGAACGAAAAAGGAGAATGGTACCGTTTAGTCGACGATAACCGTTTAGGGTAAGCGTCGGTTCCCTTTGTCACGCCCACGCATTCCTCTCGCGGACGACGGCTAAACTGTGGCGACTCTTTGGCGCTTTTGAACGGATAGGATTGTATATAACGTGACTTTGCTATGCTTGTCCGCGGTCTCTGTCGCGCGTCGCTCAAGTTATAGAACTTTTTCGAAACGCCTGAATCACACACGTGTACAATTGCAAACAATTAATACGCGAGAGGGTAGGAGTGACATCGGAATTAACGACTGGGGAAAGCGAGAAGTAGCTTAGCGTCTCGGTACTCATATGTTGTTGTAGAGTCATCGAAGGGAAAGAAAATATCGCAGCATCATTCTCGCGCAACAGAAGGGGACATTTTTGATCATTTTTTTTTTTTTTTTTTTTTTTTTTTTAATGCGAGTTTCGCAAGTAAATGTGAAACTGAAATGAAGGTTTTCGAGCCGCCGGCATAATTGCTTGTCAGTCCGGAAGTCACGAACATTTTCGCAAGATCCCTCAATCCCGCGCTCACCGGATATAAGCAAAATTGGTCCCTCTACTTCCGCTTCGTTTCTATCTGCAGAACCGTCATAGAGCGTCGGAGCTTTCGCGTGGGAGTTTTGCACTGTTCTCTATTAAAATGCAATCTTTCGAAGCATTAGAGAACAATGAAGTGTTTAAAGAGTGCCATTTTTTTTTTAGCTAAAAATTAAAAAATTCTAAAAAAATGTTTTAGTTTTTCGATATTTTTGCGTATTTTTTTCGGATTGCGCATCGTCGAGAAATGATTTTTAAAGAATACATCATATTTTATAGAAAACCGAAACAAGAACGGAAAAAAATTAATGGCAGGAACGGCGGGGCTACAAAATCTTATTTTCCAAGAATCACCGGGCGGATGAGCCGCCGGGGATTTTTCGTTCCTCTTTTTTTTTTCGTTTTTTTTTTTTTTTTTCTGCTCCCCCGGGTCGTAAGCAAATATACACATTGTCGGTATAGAGGTCTCTTCGTTTTCTGCTCTCCGTCGAGCTTCTCTTGTTTACAAGAGGTCGGTTATAATTCTCGTAAAAGAGGATGGATGAGTCGGGAAAGAGAAAGAGGGAAAAAGTAGGGCCGATAACCCCGTTGGTACCGTGGATAATGCACGATCCGAAGATAGTGAAACTCGGCGTCGTTTTAATGAATCGTACACGGGGCCTTTAGGTCAACGACGAGCGCCATATTGTCTGTTCTCTTATCGCTTGATATTTCTCGCGCTTGAATTCCGACTGATTGACGGCTGACAGACGCAGGGAGAGACACACCGAAGAAGCACGAGAGTACCGAGAGGAAAAGCTTACCTCCCTCTCAGCTCTCCCTTCCCTCCCCCCCCCCCCTTGAGGTCACGACCGGGATTCCAGATTTTTCTTGCACGCTCTTGTTCCTTCTTATCGTTTTATATTTCCTCGCTCGCCATTGCTCCCGCCGTCGCGCGCCTCTCCGACACTTTTTAGAATATTCACGCGAAGCTCGGCTAGTCGATTAATCATCGAAACTCCGTGAACAAAGGAAAACGATAGATTACACCCGAGACTAATGGTTCTTCTTCTTCGAAAGAGAAAGACATAAAGATCGAGAGAAGAAAAAAAAAAAAAAAAAAAACAAAAAAAAAACGTCCTCGCTAACTATTTTGTTATATTACATCGAGAGGTCTCTAGAATCTCGCCGAGTGCCGTCAGCGAACCCGATAACGATCGAGTGAAAATTTTATCACAGCGATAAACGGGATAGTTACTCGCGAACGTTATAATCCATAGGACACAAAATACAATCTGCAATCTGTCCTCATATTTCCGCAACCCTCTCGTTCTCTCATACTGCGATTTATTCGAAACCCAAAAAAAACAACAACAAACAAACCAAAACGTAAAAAAAAAAAAAAAAAAAAAACAAGCCAAGTAGCCTCGGGGATTTGTGGTCAATGTATTTGACGTAAAATGGGGAGCGCAAAAAACGAAAAAATAAAAAAAATAAAAATAAAATAAAAAAAGCAGGCAAGCGAGCGAGTTGATCGGTGCAGGCAATATATTTTTTGCATTCGCCTATTCGCGTATCAGCGATCCAATTTTCCCCTGTGCTTGGTCTCCCTCTCGGTTCCTCTCGTACGCCGGCGTGTTTTATACGCTCTGTATAGCTTTGCTCGGCGTTCTCCAACGATTTACATATTTCGGCGTGCGTTTGACCGGTAATAATGTTGCGCTCGTTTCGCAACGAATGGCTACCCACATAAAGCTTCCACAAGCTCGTTTCTCGCGGCTCCCAGTCGAGTCCACTCTGAACGACGATCCCATCCCCCCTGTTATTGTTATACCCTTTGAAAAATCAACTAAACCCCTCTCTCTCCCTCTCGCCCCTCTATCCTCCCCTTCGGAACCAAACCTCGCCACGGGTATAGGGCAAAGCGTTATATATCCATACGAAAATATAATCCACCCACCGAGTTGGCAAACCGGCCGCTCGGAAATGGGCCGATAGTAACGCACGCACGTTTTACACACGTTACCGAGAGAGAAGAAGCGAGAGAGTTAAAAATGTAGGCATCCGGAGAGACCGCGGGGAAACGCGAGAGGAAGAAAGCAGAGCGCGTGCAACTTTTCATACGAGTGACCGGTACACACGGGCCATTGATCAACGGGGCTGGGAACGGGAACGCTGGAGGGAAGGGGGTTGGGGGGGGGGGGGGGGGGGATGGCAACGAGAACCAAACTGGATCGCCTCCACCCTCGTCCGTGCCTCGGGGACTCGAGGCGATTTATTATTTCTCATTTGCCACGTTGTCGTCGGCCAACTGAGCCGAGAGAGTGAGAATTTTCCGAACGAAACACCGTTCGATCGAATTGCTCGCAAAAAAAAAAAAAAAAAAAAAAAAAAAAACAAAACAACAAAAAAAACCATTAAATAAACTTTGCAAGTTCGATGAAAAACGAATGGCAATAGTCTTGTTAACGGCAGGGAATGTTCATTTGAACGCCGCGATTCAGGCAAAATGAAATACCATTGAGGCTGTAATTCTTCCTTTGGGGAGAGGAAAAGGGGGATGGAAAGTATACTAGTCACCTCCGAAAGTGCGCCAGTTAAATATTTAAGTAACAGGGTATTCTACTTCACGAAAGTAAGAGACGGAGTAGCCTCGAAAGAGAGGCCATGTCCTTGCATTTCGCGCTCCAACGACCGAGAATCTACTTTCGTCGTATGCTTCGGCTCTATATCTCGAATAGCTCTTATCTTTATCCAAGGATATTCTAGACAGTGGTGAGAACCAATAGCTACTATTCTCGAAGCTTTTATTCGACGCAACCCTCTCAACCTCCCCGCCGATCCCATTCCCCGTCTTTAAGTACCTTCCTATGTCCGCTGGAAATTCTTTTCGCCTCTGCCAGACTTTCGAAAAAAATTTCAACGATCCCACTTCAGTTTGTATCTCAATCTCTATTTCTTATATATTCTATAGTTTCAGTTTTTTTTTTTTTTTTTTTTTTTTTTTCGTTCTATTCAGTTAATATATGCGAATTAATTGAGGAGAAAAAAAAAAAAGAAAAAAAAATCGTTGTGTAATTCACATCGAATACGAAAGGGTGAGTGGAAGAGACAAATAAACGAGTTTACGAGAGAAGAACGGTAGGAACCCTCGTGAACGATCGACCGTCACTCGAGGGTTCTTCGATATTTAACTACGCTCTCGATACAATTTTTCTCTCTTGCTCTCTCTCTCTCTCTCTTCTATTCTCACCACCCCTCAATCTCGAGCCAATTGACTCTCACGTTCGCGCGGTCGAAACTTGAAACCCTTGGAGAGCTTTGGCTGGGAAAATATATTCGACTACGAGGATGATTTTCAACGAGAAGAAAAACGATCCGGAGAACCCTCCTCTCTCTCTCGATGCCACGAACAATTAATTAACATAGCCTCGCTAATTGCATATTTATATTTTCATAATTAAAATGTTCCGTCAACGACTTGTATTCTATATATCGCGCGCTCGCGGTTTTTGCGATGAGCACATCGTGCCGTTGATTTTGATTTTATTTTTTTATTTTTTTTTTATAATAATAGCAAAAATGGACACATAGATTGCAGACTCGAAAAAAACGAAATCAAAACGACGATCAATGGAGAGAAATGGAATATCGAAGCGTGGAGAGTGACAGCCAAGTAAAATGGTATTACTAAGCTATAGCGTCATTGACTGCCCGGTTCCCTCGTCGAATAGATGAAACATCGATACACGTATCAACTGTTCGCGTCGTGACTGGCAGCCGTTCTCAGTGATTAACCGCACAAAGCTGCGTGCCATTCCCAAAGCAACTATACTACAGGCCAACCACATGGCTTTGAATCCTCGCGATTCAACTACAACGCGTAATCGTATAGGCGGTCTCTACGCGTCTACTACCGTGCATTTGCGTATTTATAGGCTTCTTACAAACGAATTCGGGAACTAAAGTCTTCTAACTCTGATAATAAAATTTAAAATCATTTTTTCCACTCCGTTTACAAAGGGCAGCGAACGATTTTGCTAAATAAAAAAAATCGTATTTTTCTTTTTCTTATCGGTACAAAACAAAATCCTATAAATAATACACTATATTTAGAGAACCAAATTCTCGCAGATAAAAATATATTATTATCCGCCACATTTCAGTTTTTTGGATACTTAATTGACTTTCATAATGATGTTCCGTTAGTATAATAAAATTTGTTCCGATTTTCCAAGATTATGAAAAATCTTAAATTTTTTGAAATACCATTATATTAATGTTTTCATTAAAAAGAAAAAAAGAGGTCCAATTTTTTTTTTTAATTGCCGGAATTATCGTTACGGAGAATTTCGATCGCACGGTATTGATACGATTTTGTTTTCGTTGAAAAAGAGAAAAAAAAAAAAAAAACCCGTAAAAAATGAATTATGAAATTCGTCGGGTTGTGAGATGTTTTTTTCTTCGAAAAATACCGATAAAATAAATGCGACAGATTCGTGAATCACGCTATGTTAGGAAAAGCGAGACGTCTAGAGGGGCGTGAGGGGCGAGAATCGTGTACATTGTGAGTATATCGGATACGAGCGAACGATTTATTACGTTTTTGCGGCCGGCCGAGAGATACGCGGAGTACGGGAGAGCGCGGGTATCGAACAACGTGCTCGTGGTAATAGAATATCTGAAAATGTCAGAAAGGATATAAGTCAGTGAGCAGCAGCCACGACGTAGGATAGGGTGAGCGTCGAGTGGACCACCGTCGCGGTCGCGCGAAAATCTTTTGCCACGCGATATTCTACCTATGAAAACTCTCCCCCTTTAGAAATTCTCTCCGCGATACTCGCAGAGTATACTGTAAAGTTATAACGCCGAGAACGGCCGAGAAAAACACATACGCACGCGCGCGATTGCTCGCGAGAACGTAAAGAGATGGTATAGAGAGTCTACCGAGCCGTAAGATATTTATCTCGCACTCGCACGCACCGCTCTTTCCTTTCATCCTTCCTTCCTTCCTTCTGTTATTATATCGCAACGACTAAAGCCAGAATGGCGTATATTATATTCTTATACACAAAATAATACGCCCTTCTGATTTTAATTCACAGCGATATACTCCGAAGCGTGTAAATTCTTATGCCAGTGAATTTTTATATTTAATTTTTCATACACAGCTCGTTGCTTTTAGACTCGCTGAGCACATCGGCGTTAAATTCTATGCGTCATCCGATGATCGATGACGGACTGAGACTAAAATCTAATCTATTTTCCTACAGCGTACAAAGAATACTGAGGAGATAGCATCTGCCGAAGAGATAATATTGCTCTTGGATTTCTATTAATTAATGTATCATTAACGTCGCGATGTACGAAAAATTGGTGATCCAATTGTACGCGAGAGTCGTCGTTGTGTTGTGACAAACGATTGAAGAAAAGAGAAAAGAAAAATGATTATCTCGCGGCTTTTATTATGTGAATAAAAAATTAACAGATTAATCCCCTCTACAGCGGGAAACCGACTGCTATTCAGTGGTTCGCTTTATCTATATCGAGACGATGATATCGTCTACTCGATGATCGATTCGAGAGTCTCCTCGCCCCCTCGTTTCGCCTCTCTTCCAGGTGATTACTCCACCGACGCGATGGAATTCCCGAGAGACCTTGTAATTTGATCGCAAATCGTTGCGCCAACCTATTCGCGACTGCGGGATTTATCGATCGTTATGGAATAAACAAATATTTTGTCTTCCGATGGATACGAAAATCATTTTTGCGTCTCCGAATTTACGTTTGTCTATAACGAAGGAAAATTTTTCTTGCCAAGCGTGCGACAAACTCTGTCTTAAGAAGGTTGGAGCGCTTGGTGTTCATTTCGTCTAAATTCGACGAAATGGAGAGGGACTTCCATAGTACTCCCGATACCGCACTTCTCGATAGTATAAAAAACTGAAAAAATTCGTGCATATTAAAGGTGCTGAAAACATTAATTTTGCATAATAATAATTGCAAAATGTTATTAACAAATTCATGAAAAAAAAAATTGTTAAACAAATTTACGGTAACTCAACTTTTTTTTTTTTATGAAAATGATTCGTTCATTTTTCTGAACACATATGGATTTTTTCAGATTTTTATCTTTGGTTTGATTTTTTTCTTTTTCTACACATTTTTTCCATATTAAAAAAAAATCACACCAAAGATAAAAATCTGAAAAAATTCGTAAGTATTCAGAAAAATGAACGAGTCATTTTCATAAAAAAAAAAAAAGTTGAGTTACCGTAAATTTGTTGAACAATTTTTTTTTTTTTCATCAATTTGTTAATAACATTTTGCAATTATTATTATGAAAAATTAATCTTTTCAATACCTTTGATATGCATGAATTTTTCGGATTTTTATACTATCGAGAAGTGTTTGCAATTCCTTCTCCATTTCGCTAAGTCATCACCTCGCAATTTCTATTCGTATGGATCAATTATGGTTTCGGCTCTTCGATCGTAATCCCAGGGACGTTGGACCCCGCGACTCGTATAATTCTATCGGTCGATCGAATAATTGAAACTCCTGAGGCCAGTGCGACGGGCAACAGTGACAATCCCTCCGGGGAGTCCTGGAACTCTGTCTCCTGTTTCTTTCATTCTCCGGACCCTTTAGTCCCCCCGTTTGCCTCGTGTCATCTCCGCCTCCACCTTATATATCGACGAGAAGCAATCTTTTGCACGAATCACACGAATGCGAGTACATAGAAAACCAGACACGCCCTCGCGCGCGCAACCCTCCCATACACACGGGACAAATAAAAAAAAAATAAAACTTTCGCCAACTTCCTTCCCCTTTTACGATTTTTATTACAAACGCACATTTACTTTTATGTAGACTCGCTATCCGCTAAACAAAGAAATATCACGACCTTCACATGTTATTTGGAAGCTAAACAAAATTTCAAATTTTTTTTTTAAGTTACGACAGTCTATCGCGAAGTGTTGATTCGGCGATATATTTTTTTTTTTTTTTTTTTTTTACGCAACCGGAGGGTTTTGGTATATTTTCGGGGGCTAATATAATTCCGTTACTTCGTGACCGTAAGTTACTTTGCAGTGCGAATCCGGGGTGAGAGAATGAAAGCCACAGGATGAGGCGAAGGTACACAACGCCGCTCTTTTCCTCTCTCGAAGCAATTCCTCCTTCCTACTCGTTAGCTTCCCATACACGGGAACGCATTAGTTCCAACAAACACACGGAGGTTTCAGACGCAAGCATATTCGCATTAAGCATGAATATGTATCACGAAGGATATTACTTGTGTACGCGTATGTGTATATCGTACGGATAAGACACAGAACGGAATAATACTGTACATACAACGTGAGGTTTCGCTGTGCCGAGTTACACATAGCGAACACGCGCACAGTTATAGAACGGCATAGGCCTCTCACGGTCGAGAGGGTGAAACGGTGGATGCCAAGGGGAATTGTTGAGGCATTATAGCGCAGCTACAAATCATAGGGCAGACCCTTCGTGTGGAAGGGTCGCGCGGCTGACAGTACTGGCGGGACGTTACAACGCGCTCCGCTCACCTCCTCTATGCTTCTCTCTGTACTGTATTCCGTATATTTCGTATCCTAGGGGTGGACAACCCCACCGAAGCCCCCTCGCCGAAAATGTCCGACTGAACCCACCCCCTCGGCACTCTCCTCTGCACCGAGGATACGCGACTGCGTCGTTACTATTCTACTCTATTTCTATATACGCGCGCCGTTCTCTCCCGCGATTCTCTGATACAACGAAAAAGCGGTTCTCACCGTAAATCGCGTCAATCTTTCACGAATTATTCGCGGCTACGAAGCCTTTTCCCCTTTTCATTCTCTTTCGTGGATTTATTCGTTTGTATAGATACCTATAAGGGCTTTTAGAGATTCTCGTCTTCTCCAACGCAGTCGTGGAAAGGGAAACTTAAAAGTTTCGAGACTTACTTCGAATTTGTTCTCTGGATTTTTGAGAAGTTTCGAATTATTGGGTCGAAACTAAGTTACGGAGGTGAAGTTTCTGTGTCATATTGCGAGGATTGCTACCTTTTTGATTCGCGAAATATCGCAAATATCGAAAGGCATCTTTGCTTTCCATCAATGACTGTATGGTACGCAGAAGTAATACGTCTTTTTAAAATGACTTAACGCTGTTTCGTTGCGAAAGGAAGAGACTACTGTGCAGTACACCGACAGTCTCGTTGTCTTCGATTAAATAACTATTGTCACTCTAAATCGAGAATTCGGAGCACGAGAACGTAATGTAATTGCGTTTAATCGGTTATATGGGGTCACAACGGTCTCTTGGAATTTGTCAGCAGTGACCGACCGGGCAAAACTCGGCGCTTGTCGTTTATTGGTGCACCGAGAGGATCGGGAAGCCGTAAAACTGGCTAAGATCAACAAGGAGACGAATTTATGGCATTTTCGTTTGCCGGATGCGATGAGAAACCCGTGGCGAATGAGAGAGAAGAAAGAGATAGAGAGAGAGAGAGAGAGAGAGAGCCAGAAGTTGAGAAGGAGTCGACGAGAGCGTGGCTGCTGGAGAATATGGGGAGAGTCCAAGAGAAGTTTGCGACTCTCCGGGACACGACGGAAGGCGGGGAGAGACGTGAAACTCTTCGGTACCGGGTGTCCCGATAAAATAAGAGCCGGAAATCTCGATTTATTTACTTCTCTTTTTAACCACCGTATTCCTGTAATAAATCGAACGAACATCGGGAACAATTTTCCACAGATAATCGTTCTATTCGCGTTCCTCAATATCTCGGTATATTTTTTTCGGATTTTTTTTTTTTTTTTTTTTTACATTTATCGTATCAGTTTCTCAGGGATCGCCCGATGGCGTGCGGAGTGAGGTTGATAGCTGGAAAGACGAACGCGACAGAGGGGAGAAGAGAGAGACTCTGAACTAAATCGTGAAATGACGATGGCCACCAGAGGGGATATATCTCGACAGAGGGAAAGATGCTTTCTCGTTCCTCCTTGGAACAAGTCTCTCCGCGTTTCAAACAGAGATGCCCGTAATTTGGTGGTATATTACCCAGAGGTTCTCACATCGATGATAGTCTTTGAGAACGAAATTATCGGGGAGAAGGATGTATACCGGAGTCAAGGAAGACGATGGAGAATACGAAATATTGAGAATCCCTGGAGTCTGCCGGTTCCAGTCTCGGAGAGATTCGAAAGATCCCTTAGTTAGGGTTACCGGGAGGGGGAGGAAAGGGAGATGCCTGCTCTACCTCTACTTTGCCGCTCGACCGAGCGCTCTAGCTGGCGAGTTATTAAATTTTTAATGTGTCCAAGTTGGGTAAGCGGAGCAGAGCCCCTAACGCCGGTGGATCTAACGATTCAACCCCTCTATCTACGAAGGCAAAGGAGAAGTGGTCCTATGTTAGCGAAGAGCAGCATCGAGCGAGAAAACAGCGATAGCGGCAAAGGGTTGCTCTCTCGAATATAATGGAAAATGGGAATAAAGAGGAATAAAGTTAAAAGGGAGGGAGTTGAGAGACAGAGGCGCGAGTGGGCGCGTGTTTTCTGTCGCAATAAATTTATGAATTGTTCCCAATTATACTGTGGCTGCGCCTCTAATTGAATCAACGAACAAACCCCCTGCGCTCTCTCTCTATCTCGTCTCCCTTACTCCCGTTGTTAAAACGTCCCATAGGAGCTCAATTTTCTTTTTGATTCTCTCTCTCGCTGCTCTCTCTGCTCTGTAATTTTTACCTTTTTTTTTTTTTTTTTTTTGTATACCATCCCTTACGCAATTATGTACCTCGTACCCAACGGACGATTTAATTACACACTCTCGTAATTAATATTCGCTATGTTTTGCCGTATCATTCGGTGAATTTATCATTTGCTGATTTTCATTAACAAAATCATTTTCATGCTCCGGCCACTGGTTAATAACGTTGATTATCTTTCGCCTCTGTAACCCCCTCCATCCCTGTGCTATCGCTCGTAGATCGTTGAAATTCTTTTGTTTTTTTCATCACCGGTCACTCGGTATATCGATTTCGCGGGCGAGTTACGCGGAGGCCACTTTTTGCCTCTTATCGCCAACGGGGAGTCCTCCTCAGTGGCAAGGTTTGCGAGCTCTCTTTACTCTCGTTCTCCTCTCTTTCATCTCCTACGGCTTCCCGGTAGTTAACGCCACACCGCCGATGGCTGACTTCCCCCCGCGATCGCGTCTCAGCTCCATGCTACGGAGAGTGACACAACTATCGAACAATTCGCAACTGTTGGCATAACCCGCGCAGCACGAGAATGGCTCCGCGACCAAAGCAAGTTGTTCACTAACGGGAATGCGCGGTCATCACGGAGAGAAGATGATCTCTCTCTCCGTTTTATCCGAGCGCAGGAATAGAATAGGCGAACCCGAGACATCGGATCGCGTTATCGAAACGAGACTCGGATTAAGGCCTTCAAACTTGTCTTCGTACGCGCAAAAAACAATTGATAGTCAAGTGCAATGGAGTGCAGTGAATTCTGGTGACAGAAAAGTACCGTATTCCTTTATTTCTATATTTATATATATATATTACACGTTTTACCGATCATTAAAGATTGAGCAAAGCGCGGAGTACTGCCGTTCAAGGATTTCTCCCATGCGAGAGGGATACATGTATATATATATATATATATAAGACGTAATAGGAACGAGGGACGTACACAAAAGGCTTTTTCCAACAGCGCATCGGAAGGTCGATTGAAGGAATATCTTGTTCCGTGAGAAACCGATTAGAGAGACCTGGTCTATCGTTGTAGTCTCACTGCAGTAGGATCGGTCTCTTTCCACTACTCTGACGATACGACGATGACGAGTCTTTTCCAAAATCTCATTCCCCATTTCCCGCTCGGTTGGTACTAACCGCGAATCGACCTTCGTCAAGTCGATTCACCGCAGCCTCGAATACTCTATCTCCTCTCAACCACCCCCCCCCCCCCCTCCCAACCCCCTCCCCATCCCACCCCTTTGCGAATCCGACATCACGATTTTGCTTGAGAAAACGGTGAGACGATCAGCGATGTATATCTTTCAGAAATGGATTTCATACGGAACGTACCATCGTATCCAATATTATCGATATTTAAAGATATTTTTGGAATAAAAAAAAAATTCTACTTTGAAATAAAAATATTATAAGAAAAATTGAATTTTTATCGGATTGGTAGCGAACAAAGAAAAACAAAGTTTCGGCTGTGAAGAAGATAAATTTTCGAAAAAAAAAACATCGTTCGAAATCATACGAGTTTTTTGAAAAAAAGACAATGGCATTGAATAATTTGGTTTTTTTTTAAAGGCGAACATTTTTTGAATAATTTCCGGAAATTTGTCGTACGAGTGGTCGCGATGGGGTGAAGAATATCGAAATTCATAGTACCGATGAAGCTTGACCAGCGGCTAGACGTGGTCAGGGTCGTTAGTGAGCGCCGATACGATGAAAAATTCATTCGTCTCTCGCAAAGAAACTTTATGGCACGAAACCATATTAGCGATTAGCTGTTAGTGCTGCTGGGAGAGATACGAAAATGGCGCGTTCGTCGATGCCTGGTTTGGGAAAAACTGGGCATCATAAGTCGTTCGGCTTGTTGCTTCGTCTTGCCAGTCGCGTCCTTCATAGCGGAAGGGCGAGTGTGTGACACTCATAGCATTCGCGTACAAGTCGAAGATAATGGGAATATCTCGATTCCATTAAAACCAAATAGGATCTCGTATATCGATTATTATTATCCAAGGCTTGCCGAGAGGTGAAATGGAAACACAGAAATAACTTCGCGTAAAAAAAAAAAAAAAAAAAAAAAAAAAAATGCGAAACATAAAATACGGAAAAAATATTTAAGATACATATATACGAAAAAAATCTTTTCGTGTGGATACGAATGGTAAAAAATATAATTCCCTCACGCAAATTGTCGAAAAATTAAGAAAAACTCAGATTCATCGAATTTAAACATTTCCGCGAGACTTTGTCTTTTCGCTGTTCTCCGACGCGTATAAAGCGTTATAGGAAGTTTCGCTATGATCATTCGCGAGCGGAACAACTGTAGGTGGATGCTGCAACTGCGGCAACGCGAAGTATAGACAAAAAAAAAAGAAAAGAATAAAGCAAAACGCTAGAATCTCGAACAAACGGAAACGACCGGTTCGGTGAGTACGCGGGGAGGGCGCCCGCGCGCGGCGCATTGTTGGGAAAGCCGGGGTGATAAAAGTGTCGAACGAAATATGCGGAGAACTGGAGCGCACAATGGCGAACGGCAGCGCGCGCGACGAGGTTTTTCGTAGTCTAGTGTGTGTAACAGCGCGAGCGGATAGAAAACCGTAGAGAGTGAATGAACGAATGCGAACGTTAACGCGTTGCGCCCGCGAGATTACGCACAACGGCGCATCGGCAACGGTGGGTGCGGTGTCCCACTGCGAAAACAAAAGCTCATCGTTCTTTACGCCACCAGATTTCTCCTACCGGTAGAGGAATATCGACGCTGTTTTAAACGTTCCAAAACCCTTTTCGGCTAAAGAAAGAACCGCCCTTTTGTCATCGTATTTTTTTTTTTCCAACGGATAGAAGAAAACAAAGTAACAAAAGAGCAAATAGAGAATAAAAAAAAAATCGTTGTCTAAAAAACCCCAATAGTCCGAATAAAAAAATTGCATGCATTTAATTGGTCGTTTTCTTGTCTTTGTGTTGCAGGTAAGTCATGGAAATCAATACACCGAGCTTAGAAACGTCGAATCCGCCGGTCGGAATTGGGTGAGAAATATTTGCAAAATTTCATCCCTTTTGTTTTTTGTTTACCGCGATCGGTTGTTGGGATTCATCAACTTTCTCGGATATCATATCCAATCGATGTTCCATCATTGTTTTTTTTTTTTTTTTTTTTTTTTTTTTTACAAAATTGTGTCTTCAACGTGCGTAAAAGAAGGAAAGGATCGCGTAGGTAGTGACTAATAATAAGCGAGCCGATCGTTTCGTAGACGCAGACGCAGCGCTGCACATAACTGGCATCGGTGTTCGCGAGTTTAATTCATTCAACTTTCTAACACCGCGCCTACTCGCTGCCCGTTAGTCGAGCTCGCGGCACGTTACACACCCAGCATAGAATCCGCATACGAGAATAGAAGTCCCGCGAAAGCCCGACATTTTCCGCGATCGCGTTGAAATAATCCCTTCGTCGTTAGTTTGTTGTACACTAACGTCGTCTCTCCGTTCGCGTCGACAGCGAGCGCGAGAGAGTGCCTTATCGGGATTCCTGAATGCATTGAGATTTCACGACGGGGAATCTGTGTACTCGCGAGCGTTGCCAGCGAAACGCGAAATACCGTAAAGTCCTTTGATGAGAATTCTCTTTGCAAACGGGCGACAAGAAAATCCGATCGTTGAACCCCCCGCGCGCGCGCCATCGTCGGCGATACGTCAATGTGTAAAAGCACACGCGTTGCAATTTTTCATCTGTACCTCTAGAGCGATAAAATAGCTTCGCCAAAAGCGTTGACGCGACAAGAATAATACAAGTCGTCCAATTAGACTCTCCCGCGTACGGATACTGCAATAGCATGAATATACAGAAAGTGAGGATAGAAGGCTTTGCGTCGTTTACGCAATCGGACAAATATAATCGTCAGGCTAATTCTGTTTCCCTACCAGAGAGTTTGCTTTAGCGTGTTCCGCTATCCCACAGAGACTCGTGTCCTTTCGACGCGGTCGCGGGTTGAAAACCCCGCGCCAAGAATACCGCGTAAACCGTCGAGGGCTTTTGCGTAATCGCTTCGAGTCTCTTTTGTCGACCGAAGTTCCTAATCCGAGCGCAGCTCGGTATTATATCTCTCGAAACATTCATTCATCAAATCCGCCATTTTTTTTTTCCCCTTAATCGTGACTATTCCAAAATTTTCATAACCTCGGAATTTGTGCGAAAAAACAAAATTCCAATTGAATGATTTTACAATAGAGATGAATCGTCGTGAATGGACCCTCCGATGATCACCTTGGATTCATCTCCTGTCTCCGCGCAGCGGATTTCTTCCTCTTGAATTTCCATCTCCTTCTCATCGCTATCTTTCTCGTTCTCGCTGAGGTTGTGCACGGCACGTCGCAGGCGAGCAGGCGGCAGGCAGTCTGGCGAGCGTGTTCCTCACCGCTGGTAACCCCTCTCCTCTCCTCCCTCTCGCCTGGCTGCTTATACTACTTCGCGACCACCGCTACACAGTCGAGATACGAGAGAACTCGGGAGACCAGGACAACCACCTCCACACATTCATCGCGCATATAACACAAACGCACAACTTTTCCTACGATCGCAACGAAGCCTTCTCGGAGCTCCGAAACATCAACGATTGTTCATATGCACGCGCAACGGGGGTTGATTGACGTTACTTCGAGAATATGTTTCGCAGTTGATCGCCAACGGGGTTTAGTCGGACACCAACCCTTTGGGTTCGTTTTCTACCTGTTGCTTCCTCGTATCCATAGACTTCTTTTTCTTTTCACCGTAGAAGCATTGGTAACTATTGATTCATTTCAATAACAAGATAAATAGGGGAGCTTCTCGAGAATACGATTGTACGAAGTCCATCGCTTGCACAGTCAGCGGCTTGTAACGCTTCATGATACTCGCGGGAGTTCGCAGAGAGAGAGAGAAAGAGAGATATCTGAGAGACTGAAACTGTTGAGGATAAAGAGAACTTCTAGAAGAGCTCGGAGAACAGCGAGTCCGATGCCAGTTATTCTCTCTCGGTTAACGGTTGGTGGGGAGGGATTGCCGTGTTGTGGCGAGAGTTGTGTGTATATATCGGTAGAATATATACCGCGAGGAGCGCTGGACCGGCCGAGAGAGTCGCGGATTCTCTCGCTCTTACCTGCCTCGGTATCGCGTGGACTTGAAGCCCCGCGGTGCCGTGTGTGTGCCCCCGAGAGCTCCGCTCGCGAGTAACAAAACCAGTCGTCTCTGTACCGGCCGTACAGCTGGCCGTTGCCTTCTAATTCCATCAACGCTCGTGTGTGCGCGCGGACTCGCGACTGTGTTCCGTACTCTTCTCAAACTTCTCGTTATCATTGAACAACTTAGACGCTCTCCAATCGATTTCGGTGTATATCATTGGCGGATGAATTAATGCAAATATAAAGACAATACCGAGCGGCAGATAAATGTCGCGAGAGTCTGTAGCACATTGACTACCAGTTAAGAATGCGCGATTGCGAATAGTTGACAAGTGCCGAATCGTGTCAAGGCGACTCGCGACTTTTCCAACGTCGCGAGTGAAAACTCTAATCGATTTTTTTAAGTATTTTGCGACTTATGTAACTCGGGTTTCAAAAATCCAGAAATTGAGATGACGATTTTTGATACACAATTTTTGGAACAATTGCGGAATGTTAGGAAAATTTGAAAAAAAAAAAAGAAAAAAAATACCGTCAAAGACGATAATTTGACGATTTAGCGATGGATCGAAGTTTCAAAGACAATGCGGACTTCAAGATGAATCAGCAAAATTTTAAACTCAGCGATTTCGGTATCGATGGACGTAATATTCGTGACCCAAAAAATCGTCAGTACGGTGTTAACAATCGCGGAAAATTGGTTACTAATTTCGTGCAAAACGGTGCGCGTTGCGTTTCTAACGTTTGCAAAGTGCCATGTCAACGGTTAAGTTTTGATTCGGGTTCCGTTCGAACGGTTTCGAACATATCAACTTCAGGTCCGTCGAGATCGTCGTCCGGTTTCTGGAAGCAATACGGCGGACAGGAGAGCGGGGTAAATATAATTGTCTCGACGTATCGACAGGGGCCAATCGTTTGTTAACGTCTAATTGGATACGAGAAACATTGTATTCCATAATCGCGTTAAATCCATTGTTCTCCTTCGCCGATCGAAAGTCTCAATAATTTTCTTACCGATCGCCTCTTCAGGCTTCGAAATTTAGTCGCGTGAAATATTTGGGAATTTCCCCGGTATCGTAAAACGTAAAATATCATTGAACGGAGAGAAGTCAGGTATCGTCAACCGGTGTTACTTTGTAACGAGACAAGTGACGATCGTGAAGTGTCTTTCGAAAGAGGGAGAGATTTACGTTGAAATTACGGGAGAACGACGGACAGGTATAAAAGTTTCTATTGACGACCTGTTCTTCCCGGTCGAAACCTTCGCCACCCGTTGCACGAATAACCACAATCGGCAACGCGTTAGTCCCTCTCTCGTTGCTGAAGTCTGTGCGTCGTAAATGCACCGGCAAAAGAGCAACATCTATCGGCGCGGGGAGGAAAAGGGGACTTTTAGTGCGCGTACGTGCTTCACGAGAAATACTTGTCTCTCATTTATTGTTTCACCCCATGGGGTCTCTACCCGGCGAGAGGCAACACAACCCCTCATGGAAATTGCTGGAATACCGTTAGACTGCCCGGTCACGCTTGACTCGGTCATAGTCCTCCAAGCATATTTATCGACACGATTCGACCATTAAAAAAAAAAAAAAAGAAAACACGAAAAAACAACTGACGATCTCTTTTTGTTCCTATCGCGAATTTGTCGTTTTTGCTTTTATTTTAATCGTCGATTGTCGGGAGGGAGGAAAGGACATTCTATTCACCTGTTCTATATACGGCGAGTTAGACGAGTTTTCTGGTATTCTTTGCTTGTATACAAAGCTCGATAGCGCAAGAGGAAAAGCAAAAGCCACAGGCTACGAGGGCCGCCCGGAGGTTCGCGTCTTTCGTATGCAAGCGTGACCGCCTCCTAATACCCGACACCACGGCACATACTAATTAGAAGGACAGACCAGGAACGGCTATACGCGCCGTGAATACGACTCCTCTACCTTCTGGATAGAGAGAACCGAGGAGAGAGACCTCGAGTAACATTAGCGACGGACGCTCGGTCGCGTACCCACATAGTCGTACAACATACCTCGTCGTTCGCTTCGACTTCTCTTTGGACCGGGAATTCGAGATGACGACACTTCCGCCTCCTGTTCCGCCGGAACTGGAGCCTTTGCACTCTCGTCAGGCGGAAAAAAAGTACACTAATTTATCAGACTGCGTCGTCGATAATTGTCGGGAAAAAAAAAAAAAAAAAAAAAAAAACGCAAAAGAATAATTTAATTGTTCATCACGTTTTTCCTCTTCCACCGTTTTGCCTTATTTTTTATTAATTTACTTTTTTTTTTTTTTCCAACGCTGGAAACGCCTCCGGACTATGTTCCACGATTATATTAATTGGTTTCGCGAGATCGTTAACGCGTGCCTACCTTCCACCGCGCGGTAGTTAAGTTGTGTCTATCTCGTTATCTCAGAACGTTGAAATCTCTGCCTCGTTGCGCGATTTAGGGTCGTCGAATAAAAAAAAAAAAAAAAAAAAAAAAAACTATAACGTCGCGCGCGGTGTTCGCCAACGTGGGGCGTGGCCTTCGACTGGAGTCCGCGAATTGCGCGAGTGCATTTCGAAATTTGGTAATACGTACGAGTCACGAGATAATTGCGAATAATTGCGGTCAATTAACCACTGTTAGGAATATAATAAATCGAGGAAAATTGTCGTTCGCGCGGAGAGTTGATGGAAAAGATCGGGACGTCTATTAAGGAGGGACGACGGTTAGCATCAACTAACTGGTCTCTGTGTAGAATCACAGCACTACGGCAACGAAGAATTCCTCGCGATCCGTTCAGAGGCAACGAGAAGCCACCCGACATCACGGGGACGAGTGTCTACCGTCGGCTTTACCACCGGCATAGCGGGCACCTCGTTACCAGCGAAACTCCAAACGCGCAATTATCATTATGAAACACAGAGAGACTTTTCCGCGAATTCGAACGACGGAGGCACCCTTCTCTTCACCTTGTTTCAACGCTCGCTGCACAAACTACGACGTTGACGAAAAAGAAAAAAAAAAAAAAAAAACGCTTCTTTCTTACGGCATTTGACGAATAACGTTTTGACGAAAAATATATATTTTTTTTTCGCAATCTCAATTTTATGGGATAAAACTCAATTTTTCCAGTAGCTGTTTATCCTCTGTAGATTTTTAACCAAATTA
Organism: Cryptus armator; assembly: GCA_963971235.1. Classification (NCBI taxonomy): domain Eukaryota; kingdom Metazoa; phylum Arthropoda; class Insecta; order Hymenoptera; family Ichneumonidae; genus Cryptus; species Cryptus armator. Next base: position 9,986,161 of record OZ020241.1, on the reverse strand, counting down.
GTTGCGATCTTTTAAAAAAAAAAATTACTGTTTTTTTTTTTTTCAAATAATAACGCGATTATAAAAAAAAAAAAAAAATGTTTAAATAATCTAAAGATTTCATTAACGCGAGAATCGTCGTGTTTTTTTTTGTCCGTTAAGATTAATCAAAAGCTATCGAAGAATCGTCGATTAATATCTCATTAATAACTATTAGAGCGACGATGAGCGCGATACGTATTTGTGATGCGAGAACCGGAGTGCGTATGCACTTCGATCGGCGGGCGAACGAAGGGGTGTTGGGGGGGAGGGGGGGGGGGAGGAGGGCGGGGAGGTAGAGATCGGCGCTCATCTGGGAAAACGATCACGTAGTAACTTATCGGAGGCTAATTGTCGGTTATGTAGTCCGAACGACGTGGAAGACTCATCCGTCGGTTAAGAGACTCGGATAGTCACCACAGCGACAAACCAACTCCGCATCTAATAAATAATGTAAGGGAGAGCTATAGAGAATACGAGAATGAGTTGTTCACGCGTGCGGTATCCATACGAAATTACATATGCGCACCTGCGTTCACTCGGCTCGGAGACATCAACGAATACAACATACTATACCTTCGATCCGCTACCGCATTATTCCAACTATTTCTTTCATCTTTCCTTCCTCTCGATAAAAAAAAAAAAAAATAAAGAGGAAGAAAAAGAAAAACGATTCTCGGATCTCGAGGTCGACGACCCTATGATTGGGAGATACGAAGCGAAGAATAGGATTTCGATAACGAGGCGTTGAAAAAAGTTCGTCGACGCGAAATATTAAAATATTATCGGGATTAACGAAAAAGTGCTATTGCGCGTTTCTCGTTTCGAGGCCTTTGACTGTTTAGCTAACAATGTTTTCGTTATGCGAGTGTCAGTTTGGAGTCTCGCGGAGAGAGGGAAGATTAAACGAGCGACAAAAGCGAAATTTAATCCTCCGGATCGTACGTTTTAACGGACGAAAGCGAAAGAGATAGAGAGCTCTCATTTGCCTCTTTCACAAGCGTTTCGTTAATTAATATTCCTGTATGGTGTAAGTACTCCATCTATCACAATGCTTGAGAAAACCGGAAGTGTGTGTTTCGAGTGGTAACATGCGTTATCCATCTACGGGCATTTCCTTCGAGGCTCGAGGCGACCGAAGAGAAGTCATGGGAACCCGAAGAGCCCCTATGACCATCGCGCGAACGAGTCGACGAGTATTATCGTCGCAATGGGAAGGTGGAAAAATAAAATGAAATAATCGTAAGAGAACCAGGAAGAGGACGCGCAATAGGTATCAAACACCTTGACTTTCAACCGTTGGAATTAATGTCTTTTTTTTTTTTTTTTTTTTTCTCGAGACGTTTCGACAACTATATGATCGCCGCGATCTCTTATGGAACTTTAGAGTGCAGCGAGTTCTCTCGACGTGTAGATTTCCACGCGGGGAGTCTCTCGTGACGTCAGGTGGTTTAAAAATATCCATCGCGAGTTTGTGAGAGAGCGCTGGAGACGCGGTTCGGATTGGTTTTAATGCCTCGCGGGAGTAAAACCGACGCCCGAGAGCCGAGACAAAGGGCTCCGAAGAACGCTTAAGTACTTTGAGTAAATTTCTTCGACGATCGTTGATATGGGAAAAGCTCGCGAGATCGAAGGATTCACTGTGTAAGAAAGCCCCTCGTTAAGGGTTTTTCGAGGCTCTTGAACTCGGTACCCGCATGACTTGTCGACACCTGCGCGACTTCTTTCTCCTGCGTGAGAAATTTGTCCACGTGGTTGACCGCTCCTCGAAGGAGGAATCGGTGATCCCGGTGGACGCGTTTCGTAGACTCGAGAAACGAGCCTTACGCACGCTAATGGATATCTCCATTTTTTTTTTTTTTTTTTTTTTTTTTTTTTTTTTTTTTTTTTCGGTAAGAGTTTTAATTAATTCGAGGAATACGTTGCATCGCCGATCGCGCGTAGGGATAAGAAAAATAAACTCGATTCGGATGACTACGCGATTATTTCGATCGCCAAAGCGTCGATCGTGGGTTCCCACGAGTCGAGAAAACGTGAGGGCTGAGGGTATACACACCGGCGAAAGACACCTGGAGCCGTCGAAAGACCTATTACAGCCATCAAAAAAGTTAACTAATAAACATCGCGGTGCTTTTAATGAAATTCTAGTATCGTGTCTTAGAAAAGCGGGAATGCTTCACGTGCGCATAGATCTTGAAGTTTACCGTGAAAACGAAATCGTTGTTCATTGTAAATTAACAAGACGCGCGAATTCTGTTATGGAAACTATTTATTTTAGCTAAAAGTCAGGATTATTGGGTCGATTTCTAGCTGTTAGTCGAATATTTTTATTCAAACTTCCAACGTGTTTTTCAATCTGTAATACAGCAAAATTTCAACGTATTCACCAAACAACATTTACTTCATTTTTATGTCGCGTCATTTTTTTTTTTTTTTTTTTTTTTCATTTTTTACACTCGTGATCTGCAGAATGCAATATAAAGTATGAAAAATGTAAGATAATTGCTTTTTTGCTCTTCTACCGTCGACGATCGTTTATTGCATAAAGCAGAGTTTTCATTATAATAGATTTCGTACTGTTTATATATACGCGCGACAAGGGAAAACTACAATAATCTCATTTGTCTGTGCGTAACGTGACATAGATAGCAATGGAGGCGGTCACGTGGTCTTCAGATACGGTAGGGTGACCCTTACCGGTTTAGACACACGTGAATGTCTCCCGAACGCGTAATCAGTCGTCAACAGAATTTTCCGCGATCGAACAATGATGAACTGACGCGTGTCTATTTCGCATAGATTAATTTTATTTGTGTTTCATCTTCTTTGCCTTCGGGATAATATTAAGATGTCGGTTACAGAAGCAGACGAGGATTCCACGAGAAACGGGGAGAACACGCGTGGCGAGAGGGTCGGATATTCTTGTGGGTTATCCGGATAGGGATGGGAGACGGAGGCTAACACCGAACTAAATCAATGTTAGGACATTTATATTGGGTTCCCGAAGGAAACGCTGACAATGCCACCGCGAGGCAAGCCACATCGGCGCCACATATTAAGATTTCTGATCGGGAAAAATCTCTTTCTCTGTATTTCTTCGGTATCCCGTTGGAAAAAGGCCAATAAAAATTGAAATACTGCTGTCTCAAAACGCTGCACAAGAGCCATGCTGTACCCGAAGAATATATATTGGCATAGATATCTCACTGTGAGAAACTAAGCATAAAAATATTCTCGAGATATCGCAGGACATCGGTGATATTTTCAATGTATAGACGACGAGACTAAGAAAAACGTTCTATTTGCTTTCGTTAACCCGATGTTAATGCAACTGAAACGACTCGCTATCCGTTGCCAGTCGCGTATTATCTACAGGGACTAATTTTTCTCCCGCAATCGACATCCCCACGCGCCGGGTTTCCCTTTATCGGCAATTTTTTGTTGTTTTATTTTTTTTTCCATTTTTCTTCTCGTCTTCTTCTACACTCTCAACGAAATACTCGGAGAGCTTTATCCGACTCTGCTACGGTACCGAATACCGATTCAGCTTGCGTACTCTCCGGCCTTTGCGAATAATTTTATCTCCTCTCGACTTCCGCGTTTTATATATATTACACACATCGTAGAGAAGTAGCGAAACGCTCGCTTGGCTCGGCAATCCTCGTGAGGCAAAGGAACATTATATCGTACGGAGTACCGAGTATATAAAATGGCGAATATAGCGATTTACCGAAAGAGAGAAATGTAAGGAGAGAGGAGAGACAGACAGGGGGGGGTACGAGAGAAAATGTGAAATACGAGATCGTCGGCCATCGAAGCGCGTTAGATCGAGCGGCTCTGCTCTCTTGCTCTCTGTGTGTCAGAGCAATTCATTCGAATTAATAGCTACCGATAACGGGCCTCTTTATCACGCCATTAGTTTGCCGACTGGATCGTTGCTTTCCACGTCTGTGTGTTCCACCTATGCGTCTCTCTCTCTCGCTCTCTCTCTCTCTCCGTTCTCTCGATGTGCGTTTTAGTATATATATCTTTTTTTTGTTTTCTCTCTCATTCCTTTGGTGTTCTTTCATTCTGTTTTTCACTCGACACAAAAGTCCGATGGAACGAGAGAAGAGAGGGGGGGGGGGGGGGATCTACAGATTTATCATGCCGCGACGTTATCGACTTGGGTCAACGATAAAATTGTGAATTCGTTTTTTTTTTTTTTTTTTTTTTTTTTTTTTTTCACCACCGCGTAATTCCTCTACCATATTCTCGAATGGCGTTCTACTTCTCTGCACGCGCGAATCTAACGATATAAATAATACTCCGAACGTATTTCGCGATGTTAATTAAACGATTCGTTAAATAAATTAGTCTCTTGTTCGGCGGTAAGAGGGATCGTTCGCGATCGTAATATTGACTCTCTCGCGACGGACAAGCGATTATCGTCGTGTCCATCTACACGCGTCCCACGTACGGAGTTTATATCTCTCATCGGCGCCGTGTCTCGAGACGCGGGAAGATAACCGGGCGCACGCCGCTAACTTGTTTTCTCCCTCATAGACGTCGCTTCTTCTTATTCTTCTTCCTCTTCCTCCTCCTCCTCCTCCTCTTCGTCTTCTTCGTCTTCTCCTACGTTCGAGTTGCGTCGCCGTACGCTTTCCTGCGCGAACGAGAATGAATTTCCATTGGCCGTGAATTGTCCCCACCCTCGAGTGGTTTAACCAGGAAACTCTGTTGTTCCGCTCGAGGACACAACAGTTTCGCGTTCGCTCTCAAACCCTCGACATCGGCTTCGCCTTCTCGCAAAGGCTTTTTCCATTTTTCATTTATACTTTTATATACCGATAAACGATACATCCTGCCGGCTTTTTCTACGCTTGTTCCCCGGATAAGGGTCTCGCAAACTTTGATAAAAAGTGCTATTTTTTTTTTTTTTTTTTTTTTTTTTCTTGTGCTCGTGATTTTTTTGTACTCGACGTTGGGATCCTGAGTCGAGTCAAAGTTGAACGATTCTTTCATAGGTTTCGGGGGAAAAAAAAAAAGGAGGACACCGTTAAAATTTCTCAGAGGGTAGAAGCGACTCATCGTACTCGCGTTAGTCCCTCACTCTCACCCACTCGTTTTCTCGTCTCTCGTTCATCTCTCTTCCAAAACGGTACCGCGACTAGTATTATCCTCTCTCTCTGCCTTCCGTCCCATTCCACCCCGCGATCGTCCACATACACTCGCGGCAAGTTTACTTTTCGTACGAAGCGTATGTCAGCGAAGCGCCTACGAGAACATCGGGGAAAGGGAGATTCGAAAATCGTGGAAAGGGAGGCTACTGCCGCTGCTACTGCTGCTGCTGCTGCTGCTGCCGGGCGAAACAGAGCGGGAAAGTTTGTCGGGGGAGTTCTCGCGCGCGCGTGTGTGTCGAGTCGGAGAGAAACGTGAACGAGAACGCCAGGAGGGAGGATTTGTTACCCCAAAAGCTCGAGAGTTGAGAGGGCGGTGGGAGTGCGGAGGGGGTTGAGAGGCCAATTCCGGAATAATTTAACATATATCAAGAGAGGAATATTTCGTAGGAGAGAGAGAGGCGTCAAGGCTTCGATTCTTGAAGCCTAAATCGACTCCTTGTTACTATTTGTATTTGCATCGACGTCCCCGGCACGCGGTGGAAAAAGTTAATTCCTCGTTAAGTGCAAAAAAAAAAAAAGTTACGTCGACATGTTCGTCTGCCCGAGTGATCATAACAATTACAGAACGGTAATTGTTCATTTATACGAATTAAGACAATGTGAAATATAGTAAACTGACTTATTCCGACGCGGTCGGTAAAGAAAATTATGATAATTTTTTTTTTTTAACAGTACTAAGATGCCGCAAACTAATAATTTATCTTTAAATGCAAATTTTCAAGATCTACGAAAAAAAAAAAAAATTATTTTTTTTTTTTATTAACAATCGTGAAAATTCGATCGATTTCACAATTGTACGGTTTTCCCGATTTTTCAAAAGAATTAATACTAATATTGTGTTGTTTTTTTTCTTTAATTTGTTACAGTACGGCTCGGACGAGTTTGGTCAGGACTCACCGAGATACACGTCTCCGAAGGCTGCAGCGCTCTACGCGGATCCTTACTATATCGGTATTTATGACGTTCAATTTCAAACATCTTTCAAACTTATCGACGCCGAAGGCAAAAAGTTTTTTTTTTTTTTTTTTTTTTTTTTTCACATTGGCGCCTTTGTACGCGAGATATAAGAAAGAAAGTAGGAGAGAAGAAGAAGAAAAAAATAGGAAAACTAAAAAGAAAAAGTAGAGCTTGTAAACGAGAACGGATCAAAGATATTTCGCAGATAGTGAGCTACTCGGGGAAACGAGAACGGGGAAGACGAGGGGCCGAAGTAGAATAAGAAGAGAGAGTTATAAGTGAAGCGAAAGAAAAAGTTTTATCAGACTTCGAATGCCAGTTCGGGAACGGCGCCCGAGACCTCGCCTCCTCCTTCATCTCGTCCTGCGACCGAGAGGGATGGTGAAGGGAACGGAGGGTAGTTTGCCTTAGTTTTCGTTACTATATAACGCGCGGCGACCCCTCTTTCGCCAACTCGGACGCCGCGAAATTACATCAAGCAAAAGTATTCGAGAAAATACGCTCAAGCTTTCGGAAGCTTATTGCTGTTGTTCTCAAGTGAAATAATGGCAAAACCGTTTCTCACACGACAACTACCGCCGTTTATTTTCACCGCTAACCGGGTGTCTCGTTGACGACCCAAAGAGACTCTCTTATCGTCGATTACACGAGGAAATAGAAGAAAAAAGACAACAAAAAAAAAATTGTGTAAAAACATTTTATACGAACAAATATATGTGAAATACATTTGCGTGGAGTTAAAAAGCCGATAAAGTTTTCTACTTTCATTATACTTTCGCACAGATTCAACCTTATAATTTTATTTTTTTGCAAAAATTGACGGAATAATTGTAATTTTTATTCAACTCGTGTGTACGATATGCGGTTTTTTTTATAGATGGAAATGCAACGGGTACGGGTCCGGGGGATCCATGGACGGCCAGTGGCGGAGGAGTTCAACCACCTTACAGCGGTTACGCGCAACCCCACTTGGCACAGCCAGCCTACCCAATGCACTTGTCTCACGACACTATGGTAAGTAATTTTTTTTGTTTTAACCTCAAAAAAAAAAAAAAAAAAAAAAAAAAAAAAAAAAATCGTAAACGCCGGAATCATTCCATGAGATACACGAAATTGAGAATCACTGGCTGACAGAACACTCAGTACCGAGTATACGTCAAATGACTCACGTTTTCGTCTATATATACACTCTTCTTCCAACGGGAGAATGGAGGAGATGGTGAACGAGAGAGGAAGGAGGCAGCGAACCCTTCTACCACTCGGTGTTTCTAGTCAAGTGCACGCGTATCCCATGCTACGTTTGATTTACGTCTTCCAAGGATTCGTCGAGAATCCGCCGCGTTCTCGCTGTAGTACCACCGCCACCAATCCCGTTGCCGGTTAACATCGAAATTAGTATTCGTAATTCTAGCGTTACTCACACCCATTTTCCATCATTTAAACGTTCCATGTTCTCGCTATCCTCATCGAGTTTTCTCAATTAAGTTAATTAAAAAAAAAAAAAAATGGAGTCGTAAAAAAAAGGATCCAAAAAATAGTGTTTTCTGAATGATTTCTGGTGGATTCTTTAAAAAAAACCCTCCAAAGTAGTTAAAATCTACACGTGAAGAAAATAAATTCTAATCGCATGTTCGACACGAGTTTCAAGATTATTATAGCATTATTAGAGTCCGAGAGAGGATGTTTATCGGTCGTGGGGTCTTGTAAACTCATTTGCTTGAATAGTCGACGACTATCAAGAGGAACATGCCTCCCCCCCCCCCCTTCATTGCTCCGTTTTCGTCTCAACCTTCTGTAGTTTCCCTCCGTCGCTTATCCTCCGCGGAAAGTCGTAAAACGAAAAATGCCTCCAACACGCTTCTACTACTCTCGCCACTTTCAACCACTACTCTTGCTTGTTTGAGTTCCCTAATTTGTTGATAAATATACTTCGAATCGGGGGGGAGAGTGAGCAGAGAGAGAGAGAGAGAGGGCGGTGAGGAAGGAAGAAGCAGAGGGGGAGGAAAGAGCAAGCGTACTCTCTCGCTAGCGCGGGACTTAAAATTAGACGTTTTATGAGTGGTCGCGGTCGCCGTCGTTGTACCTCGAGCGTCTCTCCGGCGAGAGAGAAAGAGCAGCGTCCATGGCATACGGGCCTCAAAGAGTATCCAATATCAAAGCTCGAAGTCGCTTTGCTTTCCATTACCATGAAAACCCCTTTGAGAAACTTCGGCAACGTTATTGACGATTATCTCCATTTTCATTATCAACTTCGCTTTGTCTCGATAATTAACAATCGTTGTATCAAATTTTAACATATGTAACGCGTGTTTTTGTCAGGCATACTCAGCCATGTCGCCGAACGGCGAACCAGCAGCGCCGATCCTTGGCTCGGCGGTTACCGGCGCAGCTTCCCTACCCCCGATGTCGACGTTCCGCGGTAGCGGAGCCGTCGCAGCGGGCAGCGGTACCGGTGCACCTTCGCCGGCTTCGTTGCAATATAGCCATAGTCCTGGAGCTCCCGGCGCCCCCGCGCCATCGAACGGTCCCAATCCCTCGACGAACAACCAAACGCCAACGGGTGATAGTCTCGGAAAAACACTCGCATCCGTAGTAAGCAGCCGGGTAAGTTTCGCTTCCGGTCCATTTTTATTTTTTTTTAATACCGTGCGTAAAGCTCGTCTTTTCGGGGAGGTTTCGCGTGCGTAAAGTGCTTCTTTTCCGAACGTCGTGCGTAAAGTGCTTGTTTTCCGAACGTCGTGCGTAAAGTGCTTCTTTTCCGAACGTCGTGCGTAAAGTGTTCCTTTTCCGAACGTCGTGCGTAAAGTGAAACTTTACACACTCCTTTCGGAAAACTCGCTTTACGCAACACTATTACATAAAATAGTATATGTAACTCGTGCGGAAACGTTGTACTTTACGCAATTGTTACACAATATACTATTATTTCACTCAGTGTGTAAAAGGCAGTTTTACGCACGCTTCGCGCGAGTATAACCCCTATTTTTACGCCTTGTGAATTAAAATTTTGTACGATTCTCGTGCGAAAAACTGCTTTTTTAACTCGTGTGATTGCAACACTCGTAAAAAAAATTTTTTCGCACTTGTGTCGTAATGTCCTATTAATTAATTATGGGAAAATTCATCAGTTGAAGATTTTGGGACTCGAATAATAAATTCGACTTGAAATAATGAAACGATCATTAATATTTATGTGTGTTTACGATAGATATATCCCACGGACCAATCAGTATCGAGTTATAGCAGTAATCCCTCGACACCGGTGAGCTCGCCACCTCCGTTGACGGGAGCCGGTAGTTCGGGCCCTGGATGGGCCCCCGGTGCCGCACCAGTATCTCCCCACTTTACGGCCGATCCGAATCACGGAACAATACACATGGTACGCATCCTCATTCATCGATATAATTCGCTTCTATTTTTCAATCATTATTCGCGTACAAACAACGAAATAGGAATATGTGTACAATAAAAAAATCAAAGGAAATTTGTCGTCAACGATTTTCATGGGTTAAATGGATTTAAAGGCTATTCCATTATCGTTCATTCACGCATTATCATTCAACACTCTCGACGCCTTGCGAATCGTTTTTTTTTTTTTTTTTTTTTTTTTTTTTTTTTTTTTCGGCAAAACCTCGTGTTTTAACATATTTGTTGGATTTTTTTTTTGGAAATTCGTAACTAACAAACAACACACACACATCGTCGCTATATCATTAAAAACTTCGTGAAAATAAATTATTTTGAAAAAAAAAAAAAACGAAAATACTTATGGGTCGCACCGTTTGTGCACAAGGCATGAATAGCACATGTTTTTTTTTTTTTTTCCTCACTCAACGACGAGACGAAAAATCGAGATATTTATTCACTCACTGCGTCGATTAATTTTTTTAATACGTTCAATTTATCATTTTTTTATTTTTTATTTTTTTTTTCTAATTTCACCCTTCTTGTTTGTTGTGTACGTTGTGTTGACTTGGTTGTTTTTCTTTTTGGTTTTGTTGTTGCGTTGGTGTTGTGTGTGAGAAGCCGGCGCCCGAACAGCAGAGGCTAGACGATGCCATCGGCTTTCTTCGCGACAACGCCGAGGTGAGGATTGCCGATTTTCATTTGTTTTTCTTTCCAATACTTTCATCCACTATGTTTTTTTTTTTTTTTTTCCCCTGCAATTCCTATCATCACTGTTCCTCCACTTGTTTTATCGTACATTATTCACTTGATTAATCACTCGTGTCTCGTGCTAATGAATCATCATGAAAAACTAATCCGATATTCTTTTCCTCCTATTATCGTCGTACGTTAGTAGAGATGTATATTAAAAACTTCTTTTTTTTTTTTTACTTCCGGTTAAACAATTGTATTTTTATCGTATTTATTTCGTTTTACAAATTGACGGTAATAAAAAAAAAAATTAATGATTTTATCGTAAAAATTATTAATTTTTTTTTTTTTTTTTCAACAAAATGCTAATTTTAGAATTATTCGCGTCACATTGAAAATACGATAAAATTATCGCTCACATTTGTCGCTTTAAATAAAATTTAAGGTCGCAATATCGAACGATTGTGTAATCGGGCTGTTGGCGTTTCGGTATTCTGTTGGTACAGGGAACGCGGATGGAGGAAAGACTGGACGACGCGATAAACGTTCTTAGAAATCACGCGGAGAGTCAACTGGGCCTTCATCTTGGCCCAGTGGGTCCTCACGGTGCCATCTATTCCCACACCTCACCACCGCAGTTGGATCATTTGGTAAGCGAACGCGAAACATTTTTTTTCCCTTAATTTTTATCTATAATCCTCTCCGTCAGTACATAATTTCGAAATTTGAAACCGCAATGGAAAAAAAAAAAAAATCGTTTACAAGTAAAATTTTTTTTATTAACAAATATCTTCGATATTTCACTCAACTTATTGGATAATGTAATACGAACGTTAAAAATTATCTCTCATAAAAAAAAAATTCCGATAAAATTGAAATTTGAAAAATATGTGCGCTGACGGCGGTTTAATTATTTTTTAATTTTTTTAATTTTTCTTTTTTTTTCATTAACAAATCTTTCAATATTTGCAGGCGAGTCCACATCCTGCGGTAACGGTAGCGCAACCGCAGGGTTCTTATCCTGGTCTCGCGCCGACCCCCGATACCGACGGTTCCATAAAAATCGAGAGGCTACCAGTAACGAATGCCAGTAAGTCGAATCTCACGTTTTATCGCACAAAACGCGAAAAGAAAAAAAAAAATAATAATTTCGTAATCTCAAACCCATTGTCCAATGCTCGTTGCAATTATTCAATCAGAAATGCGAAGATATCGAATGAATTGATTTCACTGGGGAATCGAATAGAGTGTATCGATAGTAAAAGTTCGTTGAGTTCTATTCCCAGCGTCGCATCATCGGAACACAATGAATCGCCCTCCCCCGCTCAGCGGATAGTTGCAATCCAACGAGCGCTGCAAGGGACCAACGGAAAAATGAAAAAAAAAAAAAAAAAAAAAAAAAAAAAAAAAATAGTAGGAACGAAGCCAACGAGTTCCCAGGTGTTCAGTCGCTCCTTGCGCGACTCTCTTCTCCCGATAAGGAAATATTAGATAAATCACGTTCAGAAAGACACGAGGACAAGGGGGATTCCCGCTATCGTAGTGTGTAACTCTTCTCGCAGCATTCCTCGACTATTCAATCCTTTCTCTCTATGTATATTCTCGTTGCTGTTGTTGCCCGTCCTCGCTCTATATATCTCTAAATCCGTAGTAAAAAAAAAAAAAAAAAAAAAAAAAAAAAATATTCCGGTCAACGACGGCATTCGCGCAGATGAATGAACGATACATCTGTCCTGAAAACCCCTTCGGTTAAGCGATATATCGTTTTTTTTTTTTCTTTTCGGTTTTTTTCTCGGAATAAATTTCATCGTCGCATCTACTGTAAGGTCCAAGTATGGTGATTGGCATTCCGTGCACTCGCGCTGAACAATTCGCAACTTCTCTTATCCGAAATGGATAAGAGGATCGGTTGATTTATCCTCCCGGATAATTCGCTTTTCAGGCAATGCGAATGTATAAATCCGCTGTTACCTCCCTCGTCCCGTTTCCCCGTACTGTCCCCCCGCGTCGAGACGATCCTAAAGTTACTCTAAAAGTCTTGGCAACCGCGCGACGACCGTTCGGCATTGTGAAGCTTTTAAGGAGATAACTGAATCAGAATGTCGTTTATTCTCACGAGATATCTGTTGCACCGCGACGAGACCGGCGGCTTCCTGTTCGCGTAATTGGATCGAAACTCTTTTAGCGGCATCGTGTGTTTGGTGACTAAAGAGTAACGCGCGTCGAGGACGCGTGCGGTTGAAACTCGGAAAGGATTTGCTAAAAGAGGATAAATCGCCCGGAACGGAAATCCTTGAAAAATTTTTTTTTTCTCACCCGCTTCCGGGATAAACGGGTCACCCGATTTGGTTAAACTTCGGACCCCTTGTTTTTTTATGGCGAATAATAATAATAATGGATAATTGGAATGATCATTGGTCAAAGTTTGAAATACGAAATAAATTTACGATCGTAATAGGACGGTATCAATAATTGTCAGAATACATCTCTTTAGAAAAGAGGAAAGATCCGCCAGACAGCAGTGGCGGTGAGACAAAACCATCGAGCAGCGATCTTACGGGTGGCGTAATAGGTGGCGCGACGGTCAATTCGACGTCGCAGGGAAAGGGAACGAAGAGAACGCGAAGATAGTAAGTATCCGGGGATTATCGCTCGTCACAAGAATAGCATTTTTTTTGTTTGTAATCAAATGTAAAAAAAACGATGAAACTTCGTTAATTGTATTAAGCGATCATCGTGCTTCAATGGCGGTCGTTGCACAGAACAACAGCAAGTCAAAAGACATCGTAAATTATTTAAAGAAAAATCGATAAATAGATCGAAGATTTTTTTTTTTTTTATCAATGACTTTATATTATTGTCGAAACGCTTGCGAAAATTACTGTGCAACGACGTTTAGAGTTGAGACGAATGGGACAAAGTGTTGCGACGCTTTGAAAAATTAATTCGATTTTTTATTAAAAAAGATCGAAAGAAGCGTCGCAAAGAAATGTTGTACCGTTCGTCGACGAAATCTCACGTTGATAACACCGTTGACGCGGTCGTAAAAAAAAAACCATAAAAATCAACACTGCGACAACCTAAACTAACTTGCTGTGTCTTTGAAAAATCGTTGTTCGAGCGCCGACGAAGACTGTGACGATCCGGGCACCAAAGCGGCCCGCGAAAAAGATCGCCGCCAAGCCAACAACGTTCGCGAAAGGTTAGTGAAAGAACACACGCAGTTAATAAGCACAATTTTTTTTTTTTCTTTTTTTTTTCTTGCATCTTTGGGTGAAAGACAATTATTTCGTCTGATCTTTTTGGATCCTATTGCTCTCCTACGTACTGATTTTATATAGCTTACGATGATTAAAAAATTGAATCTCATAAAAGAGTGCGGATCGGTGAGTGACTATTTAAAAAAATGCTTGCGAGCTCCGCATCGAACAGATTACTCGTCTGGCAACAAATCGAGAGCGAATAAACATTTTTCTTTCGCATCGATCATTGAAAAAAAAAAAGATTATATTCAACTCGAAGAGATTCAAAAATTTAGTCGAAACAGCCTTGTCGATGCGAGTGGCTGAGACGACTCTGGGTTCGGACATAACTTTGATTCTTCCTCATAAAATGCGCATGTTTTAACGATTAAGTTTTTCGCAATTTGCATCGTAAAATTGTCATGGATTTTTGGAAAAAATTTATAACAAAAAAATCGGATAAAAATATACAACCTGTCACGTTGAAAACGTCCTTCGCGTGTTTTTCCGTTCCTCGTTTACTCATTTCGTCCAATATCTTCCGTCGATTTCATCTCAATCGATGTTGTTATTTTTCTGAAAAGCACTGACCGAAGAAAAAAAAGATCGATGTATTTTTTTTCGCGGTAAAAATCGCGATGTCGCAGCCATGTTGAATACAATCGCGATCCGGCGTCGCGTGCCCCCGGGGGCAACTTTTCGATAACACGTAACTCCCGAATACGCGATCGGCCAACGAAATTAATTATTTCTACGCGTAGCTGAACTCAAAGTTGCACGGAAAAAACAAAATTTTTAATAAAACTGTCCTGTATTTGATAAAGAACGGCGACGAGAGATTTGATACCGTAACCGTCAATCCGTCAACGGGTCGCGACCATCTTGTTGTCGAAGTTTCGAGTAGCGACAACAGACACCGGTGTCTCTGATCGCTATTTTCGATTTGCCAACTTCAGTTATTATTTCATGGATATAGAGTTCGACGGATAACACGAAGTATTACGAAAACGTTTAATTAATTGCAATTCCCATTCCCGTAGCTAGATATCCACTATTTCACGAGTTATATTAATTTTTTTCTCCTCAGTTGAAGAACAAGAGATACGCACTGGCCGTTACCGGCTTAACAATTGTCAGACGTACTCACTAGCGCCATAAGGAAGCAGGCCATCATTTCAACTATAAACATACGTTTTTTTTATATACGAAGTATATATATATGTATAAATTTAGTCAAAGTGTTGGCCCACAGTTTCGGCGATGTGATTACGTCTACATTATTGTGCGCTTAGATAAATTATAGAATGGTTTATTTTTATACGCTATTGACACAAAGAATACGGGCCTTCGAAAGTAATCATTCACCGGAGATAGTTTCGATCCTTTCTTCAATCGAGAAAAAAATACGATTGAACAAACAATACAAGAGAGCTGCGTGTGTTCATAAGATAATCGTCGGGAATATCAGTCTCACTGAGAACCGCTCGAACGACGCTTAAAGTACATATACACCTATATGTAAACACCATTTCAACGAGTTTGATAATTGTTATTATTTGATTTATTTTCTCGAAACGGTGCTATCACGAGAGCATTTGCTCGGCCATTGAAGAAAAAAAAAAGACGAAGTTAACTCGATTATTGACAAAAAAAAAAAGAAAATATATCCAAAAACGCGTTGAACTAGAATTAAGTACGAGATTTAACACTGAACGGTCAGATGGATTAATCGAGTATTGTTATTACCCAACTGTTGTTCGAGCGCCGAGGACGAGGATGACGATCCTGACGTGAAGGCGCAACGGGAAAAAGAGAGGAGGCAGCAGAACAATGCTAGGGAAAGGTAAGAGATTTCGGGTTCTCTCGCCGAATCGAAAATCCACCGATTTTCTTTATCAGAGACACGCGAAAAACAAAAAAGAAGAGTACAAAAATCGTGTGACATTAAATCGCGGCCCGTATTCTATGTATTCGATGTGCGTAAAAAAAAAAATGTACTTTTCCCCGAACGCACGAAATTTGGTTTGTTGGTTATCGGTAATCTACAAAAAAACATCGAATAGTCGTAAATTCGTATTTGAGACGTTGGTAACGTTTTTTCAGAATACGCATAAGGGACATAAACGAGGCTCTCAAGGAACTCGGCAGGATGTGCCAGACGCACCTGAAAACTGACAAACCGCAGACAAAATTAGGAACTCTCAACATGGCTGTCGAAGTCATAATGATGCTGGAGCAACAAGTTAGAGGTATAAAAAAATAAAACAATTCAAATTTTTTTTCGTTGTTTTTTTTTTTTTTTTTTTTTTTTTTTCGTGTGACAAAAAAATATAAATTATTGTTTTTCTCGATTTTTTGCAGAACGAAACTTGAATCCCAAGGCTGCGTGCTTAAAGAGGAGAGAAGAGGAGAAGGCTGAGGACGGTCCAAAGCTTCCGGGTCATCTGGCGGCTCACATAGCTCATCCGCATTCGCATCCGCACCCCCACACGCAACAGCCGTTCTCCACGATGCCTGTGAGTGATGCATTCATCGAATCCTTGAAAATGGCAAAAAATTATTGAAAAAAAAAAAAAAAAAAAAAAAAAAAAAAAAAAAAAAATTAAACGACTTTTTCAATTTCGTTTTTCAGGGTCATCCACCTTCGCTTCAGCACAATCCGGCGCAACCGCAGTAGCAGAGGCTCGCGATCGGCGGTGGTCTCGTCTTGTGTTGAACAAAAAATGAAGAAAAAAAAAACAAAACAAAACAAGAAACAAATAATGAAAAACGAATAAATCCGCAAAGAGATTGAGGATCGTGAGATGATGAAAATAATAAAGTGACCGGTGGGGCGACGCTAAGTTCGTTGCTTGTTGTCCTGATGTTAATATCAGGAAAAAGCCGGTCGGCGTCGACGAGACAGACGGACTCTCGCAATAGAAAAAAAGAGAAGAAAAAAAAAAAAACAAAAAACGATAAGTGACGATTACGGCGATGGAAAATCGATGAAGAAGAAGATTTTAACGTACATAAGCGTAATGCGCGCATATGTCCTCTGTATATTAATTACGCGGGATAAGAGTATATGTATATATTTATATATACACACAGTGTCTGCATGCGTCGAGATTGAAAAATGAAACAAAAAAATTACGGGAGTGTAATAGATAGATGCGAGAGTGTTACTCTTTGTTTTGTATTCAACTTGAATTATCTCTCGTTTGTCTTTTTTCGTGGGGTTCTCCTCCCTCTCTCCTCTCTCGCGCTGGTTGAACAAGAGTCGAGAGAAAAATTAAATAAAAAAAAAAAAGAAAAAAAAAAAAACAGCCCCCTTTCGTTTGTTGCGCGTACCGCGAACGGAAGAGGGTTTTTTTTTTCTTGACGAGGAAGAAAGAAGAAAAAAAAAAACGAAAAAATAAGTAAAATAAAACGTAAAAAGTAACGAAATAATCCGCGTACCGGCATCTATGACAATAAATAAGTATTATTCGTAAATGGTGTAAACGGAACGAGGAGAGCCGCCGCGGTGCACGGGACGAGAAGGGCAAACCAATATATATTGTATTATATCTATCAGTTTTTCTTCGAACATATCAGAAGCGCGAAGTTTTATGTATGTTTTTAATTCCTATTTTTTTTTTTTTTTTTTTTTTTTTTTAAATTCAAATTTAATTTTCGGGAATCGTTCGCCACCTACATTGGAACTGTAGAGTGGAAGATAGACGCGTCCCGGAAGTAACGGAGAGAGGAGGGGGCTGGGATTTCACGAGGGAGAAGAGAGCGAGAGTGTCAGCGAACGACGAGAGAAACTCTTGGGCGATAAGCGCGCGCGATCCGTTCAAGTTGAAGTTTTCGAAAAGTATGAAAAAGTAAAAATAATAAAAACAAAAGGCATATTACTATAGTCGTGTTTTTCTTATCCGAGAGGTTAAGAATCGCGCAAAGTCACGGACGGCAGAGAGATGATTGAAAATATTAAAAAATAACAAAAAGAAAAAAAAAAAAAAACGAATAATACTGCTCTAAATATAAATAAACTACGGCGGCTTGAAATTATTTTTATAAATAGCGAATGAGACATGAAAAAAAAAAAGAAAAAAAAAAAATGAAAAAAAATTCTACGCGATAATGATGGTTCCTCTTTCGATGATATACATAAACACAAAATAAAAGTGTGCGAGTCACGAGGGTAGAGGGGGTGAAAATAATGGCGAATTTAACGATTGCGAGAAAAAAAAACTCACAGCCACATAATTAATGATATGAAAAAGAAGAAAAAAAAATGGGGGGGATAGTATCTACTCTGCATACCTATAGTGTAAATGATTAATGAAAAAAAAAAAAAAATGATTTTGATGATAAATCATTGACGAGGGACGTTTCGAAGACTTTTATTACCGATTGAAGAAATTGTCCCCATAGCGATCGCGATTTTTTCAAAAACCTATTGATAATGAAAATTTATCGATCTCCTTCATCCCCTCCCTAACCAATCTCCGAGAGTCCCTTGTTCACCGCAAACACACGACACTTGAAAGAGTTGTATCACGAAAAATCCCCCCCCCCCCTCTCCCTCCCTCCCGAATAACCTTAAAACTACAAGAAACAACAAAAAAAATCATTATACTTGAAAAACTTGTATTACCTGTATAACAACACACTAAGATTCGTTGAGTTTACATTGTAGAGCGCGATAGTTAGGTCGATAAACGTGATGAGAATGCGAGAGAACGAGCGAATGATATTTGGCGAATGTGCGAGAACGGCGTGCGAGCGATCGAATGATTGTGATTAAAAAGTGTAACGGTTGTACATAAAGATTATTAAGAATACAAAACAAACAAAAAAAAAACAAAAAAGAAAAAGCCCAGAGGCATTCACTGTCGTCGTTTGAGAGGTTAGCCCATTGTTATTTCGTAACGACACGATTTTTGTTTCAAACACGATATGCGTTGATATTGGGCTAAAAATTATCCGGGTGTTTTGTTTTTCTTTTTCGTGCCCACCGACGATTGCGCGAGAAATTCGTGTGCCGCGCGATTTTAATTGCATTTTATTTCCAACGTACAACGGGAAAGCGCGTCCGCGTAATTATTCCGAACACACTGACGTTTGATGTATTTAAAATGGCGGAAAATCGGTACTTTTCTCGTGCAATCGACGGCAGATGAGACAGGCGCGGCATAAAGACGAAACGAGGATAAAGAGAATGTCCCGTAATCGATCGTTCGCGACAATATCAATTTGTATTTGTACATAATAGCGCCGCGGGCTTTTTTTTTGGTTAGCGTCAAAAAGTTGCGAGAGAATCGTGAGTCATGCGCGGGGATTGGTGGTTGGGAAAGAGGGCGGGAGGGGAGGGGGGGGAGTGATTAATGAGAAACGAGATTCTCGATAAATCCTCGCGGCCAAGTCAACGGGATCCTGGGAGCAGTTTTTGCAAGATAAAAAAAATTCTGCGTATCGACGAAATGTACAAAAACGATAATATATCTGCATAAAAATTAAGTACTGGTGAGATTGAGTTGAGGCAATCAAAAAAAAAAAAAAAAGAAAAATTTGAATAGAGAATTACGACTATATAAGAGATAAATTGATCCCTGGATTCGATAGTCTTGATGCGAACAATCGTTATCCTAGCGTCTGGACTATAAAACAAATTACGTTCAATGCGAGAAAATCGAATATCAATGGATAACGAAAACGATAAATAATCGCGAATCAGAATTGGACACTCAGCCACCGGGAGACGCGAGTGAAAAAAAAAAAAAAGAAAAAATTAACTATACAAATTAAACAAATACCATCCAAGTCACACATACACACAACATGTTCAAAAAAACATATCTCGCGCATAATTGTACATATTTAATGATTGAAAGAGAAAAATCGAAAGAGAGCGTAGACGTTGGATTGAAGGAAAAAAAAAAAAAACAAAAAGATTACGACAAGCGAAAGCGGATCAGTGACGCATGCCTAAACAATTACCTATTTACGATTATCATTACGCGATGAGAAATGATGATGACGATTATTATGCGCCCGTATTGTCAACGTTCATTATTATTCATTATCGATTTAATTTTATTATTATCATTATTTAGTTACTACCGATTAATTATTATATCGATCAGGTTCTATCGTCATTATATGAAAAAAAAAAAAAAAAAAAAAGGATTATTATGACGCGAGGAATAAGAGAGAGAAAGAGAGAGAGAGAGAGAGATGATACGCTGAGAATGCAAGGGACATTTTTGTTTTTTAAACGAAAATATAGCTCAACGATGTGTACCCAGTTGCCATGTATTTTAATTTATTTAGATTCTTAAATAAATTTTATTGAAAAAACCAATATTTCCTCGTTGTCAATTTTTATTTTTTTCTTTCGAACGTAACCTATAATTACCATATTACGACGATGGACAATCGTCGTTTACATAGACAGTTTGAAAATTAGCTAAGAGTCATTTCTTAACGTTCGATGGCCAAAAAAAATAGTAAATTGTCTGTAACGTCAATCACCGACGTGACATTATAGTTGCGAGTTCTTAAAAAATAATTAACCGCAGACAATCGACAATGCTTCACTTGTCGTCTCGTTTATCGCGTGCCGCTAATTGAACTTTTTCATCTTCGATGGAAAAAAAATTATTTTACCCACTCGCGAGAACAAAAATTTATTAAACGATCTCATACGTTATTCATCTCGGGGGTTTAATTGACGTCTCGTTCGGCGGCGCATCCTTAATTAACCTTGTAATCTCGTACCGTCTCCGCGAATGTCTTTTTACGAAAATCATTGCACCACATTTGTTAGACAAAAAGAAATAATTTTTTTTTTTTTTCGATTTAAGATTCTTTTTGTACGATGTGTCGTAATTTTCCGAGATTCAACAATTTTATCTGTTGGACGGAGAACGTTCGGGAGAGCAGCGAGAGCGCAAGGTCTCGGATGAACGAAATGAATAATTCATTAATTTTACAACTACCATTCAATTCCGATATATGGATTCTCGTGGAAACTTCGCTGTGGAGCAACGAAATACAGTCATCGAATAAATCAGAATAAATTCAGCGAAGATTTACGAAAGACATTTTTTTTAATTATTTTTTATTTTGTTTTTATTGATGTACCAATCTGCATTATCAATTGATTATCTGTATTGTCTAATTGAGCGCATCGTATTTAATATACACTTCATTATTGTTATAACTTATGTCTCACTATAGTTCCGACTCTCTGCACATCCCGCATCGAGAGAATTCTCATACTTGCTTTACATAACCTAAACTGACTGATTCGATTGTTAAACTAAATTTATTCTATTCATACGATTTAAGATTATTGAATTTAAGTTACTTAAAATTATTAAAAAAAAACAAACGGGTATAAGTCGAAGCGTTCGCGAGATTCGCGGCGATAATGTTACGCGCGTAGACAACAGAGTACAGTAGTCTCCTCTACGATTGCGAAACTGTATTCGCCGCGGAGCGCGTCTGTGGAATCGCAACGGTTGAGAAAGGATTATCGCGACCTCTGCCACGGCACGTACGTTCACCGACTACCGTCGCCCTTATATAATGTTTATTGCGTTCGAAAAAAATGAAATATTTAAATAAAGAATAATAAAAAAAAAAAAAAAAAAAACAGCAAAAACTACTATGGAATTTTGTTGTTTTACGAAGATTTCATCCCAACGATTGCGTCGTTCAGCACGCGCATCGAATTAACGCGTTGCATCAACCTATCGTAGCGACTAGAAAAATGCCGAAGTCTCCGCGGGGATATCTCGTAATTTGGCGTTTTTAGGTTATGATAGCCGCATCCCGGAGGGATCCGCAAGTTCGGCACTTTCCTCGTCGCGTTGCCGATATATTTTTTAATTTATTATCGTCATATCGCGTCTCGCTAGTCGTTGATACCCGTTTTTTTCCCTTTTTTCCGCACGCATTGTTCGTTCGAAAAAACAAGTTTTTCGAGTTTCCGATTCTCCAATTCTCTAGACTATTTCTCACCGTATGTTATTCTTAGTATTAAAATCCTTCTTTTCCTTGTTCCGCGTTCATGAGTTCCTGCATCGTCGCTGCGATTATTAGGCCTCCCGACGGATTTTTGCGTTATTTTTGGATTCCCTCATTAAAATTCATCGCTATCAAAATAATAAGATATTCGCGTCTGTATCGAAAAATATCTTTCACCGTGTTATTTTAGTTTATAATTGCAGTTTTTTTTTTTTTTTATACTTGAACTTGAAAAGTCTATACTCCCCCGTCTACGAAGGTGAAACTCTCTCGGGTTCCGCGAGACCGGCTCGATGGTTCGAAAAATTATCGTCTTATGACGTCATAAACCGATTCATAATTCCCGTAATCCCTATCCTCGTTTCTGCTTCGCGCGTCTCGCGTAATCAGCGTTAATACGCGTAAAACAGAATTTTAATCTAAAATTTTTTTTCAAATGGCAAGATTTTCCGGAGATTAGCGCAAAGCTGTTTTTTTTTTTATCCCTAAGTACTCGCGAGTTTTCTTTTAAGAGCGCAATAACCGACCATTCTAAGAACAATGAAATTTACGACGAGAACGACAACGTCCACCCAATATCGTCCCTCAGTCATAGCTAATTCGGTGAGAAGAGTTTCGGGGGTTCTATAGTGACAATACATTTCGTCGCGAGGACACGGAAGCTTTTCTCTGTTGTAACCGTAAAGCGATTCCACAAGACCGTGAAGTGCGTAACGCAAGTAACTAAGATAACTAAAGTAATATAGAACAATCGGCATGTGATTGAAGAGAGCGAGAAAACCGCAAAAAACTAACATAGTAGCGGTCCATATGGCACCGACGAAAGTTCCATTAACTGGATTAACGACGGTACCGATAAGGAGTCCAAGACTTTCGGCAATAAATGTCGTCAAAATCGTCATAATGAGAAACAATATGAATCTCTGCCAATCGAGGGGTTGACTACTGGAAAAGTACGAAACCGATGTATAAACAAATGCGAATAACATTTGTATCGGTAAATTAGCAACGAGAAACGCCATATAATAAGTACGAAGTTGATACCAATTGTTGAATTTTTCTTTTCGCAAAACCGGCATTTCCGATGGAAATCTCAAGACGGCAGGCATCATACTTGTGTAGCAGAGATATACGACGGTTACCAAGAGAAAGCCAACGTTGCTAATGGTTTTAGATCCGTCGTTACCCGCGTCGACGAACAAAAGTCCGAGTAGTATACCAACGAGAAAATGTAATATAAGTTTCATGTGTGTCATCGTCCAGTCGCGATGTAACTGCAGGATACAGCGATTCAGCAAAACCCAAAATCTCGTTAATTCAGTTGGTGGATTAATGAGAACAGTGGCTTTTCCTTCTCCCGTGTAATTTCTCGTTACGCCGTTTACCGTGTAAATTTGGCATTTAACTGGCGCCGTTGATCGCCAAGATCTTGAGCTCAGCGCTGCGGTCGCCAATTGATCGTTGAAATTTCCGTATTCTTTGCTCACAACTTCGATCATATAATCAGCCGGATTGTGATACTGGGGACACACGAGTCCCAAGCTGCTGAAATACGGCACCGTGTTGATTGACGCACCCTGATAGAGACAATGACCATCAGCCAGAAGATATATGTGATCGAACATCTCGTAGATCGCGGCGCTCGGCTGATGAATAGTACAAACGATCGTTCGTCCTCCTCTCGCCAATCCCTGGAGCATCGCTATGCATTGAAGCGACGAAAGAGAATCCAAACCTGTCGTCGGCTCGTCGAGAAACATAACCGGAGGATTGTCGACCAATTCAAGCGCAATACTCAGTCTCTTCTTCTGTCCTCCGCTCAATCTATCGCAACGGGTTTCCTTCGTTTTACTCAAATCCAATGTCTCGAGAACGTCGTCTATCACCATCTGTTTTGCTTTCCGATTCAAACTGTTACCCAATTTAAGATCAGCCGCCATCGTCATGATTTCCTGAACCGTGAATAACGGATGTAACTGATCGTCTTGCTGTATGTAACACGACTCCTTGCGATAAACGTGCCATCCTTGCTTTCCCTCGCTTCCCAGATAATTTATACTTCCCTTCAGTCCGCTCTCTTGAAAACCCGTTAGAATATTCAATAGCGACGATTTTCCCGCTCCCGACGGTCCCATTATCGCCGTCAATTCACCGGATTTGAAACAACCGCTTACACCCTTCAGTATCGATTTTGTTGGACCGCGAAAACCAATTTTTACGTCATAAGAAACGTTTAGAAATTCAATATCGATCGTGTGAGCCTTTGGAAGATTCAGCACAACCGCTCTCTGGTAAGACGACATTTTGGTGTTTTTTGTTGTTGTTGTTGTTGTTTCCCTCGTTTTTCTTCGTCTCGGAACTTTTAATTGATTTTTTACTCGTCGATTTTGCCAGTTAAACGATTCTTCGATTATACGGATCTGTTTTTCGATGTTTATGCTTTTTGGCAAATTATCCTCGAAATTCCACGACGCATCGATCGAGACTGGTTACCCCCCTCCCCCCTCCTACTGATTTTTCTACTCGCGCGGGTTGCTTCGACGACGACAACCTCCGGATTTATTTCTCGATAGTTATTACGAAGACGAGGACTCGTCTACGATCTTTGCACGCACTGTGTATCACGACTGGTAACAGCCATTTGCCCCATTATATTATATATGTCTTTTCCTCACTTATTAACACTTTCCTTGACCGGGTGATTCTCAAAAGTTTCCTGTTTCGTTTTTTTTTTTTTTTTTTTTAATTTTTTTTTTCTCCCGTTAATAAAGTTTCCGTAAGTTTGTCGGTTATCGTAAAATCACTCCTCACCGATCGCACGACGAATTACGTAAATTGAATTTCAGCAATTGCAGAATCCACGTAACGCAGTTTCTCCGAGTTGCAACGGTTGCTTTGCCTCTTTTTTCCTCCGGTTACCATTTACTTTCAATTATTCCTTCGATTATAATGATTTTTCCGGTGGAGAACTGAAAAAAAATAAACATACGACACACAATAATGAAATATCGTTAGACACCTTTCGTTAATTTATCTGTATTTATGAATATTAACGGGTATTAATCGACGTTTAAATTTACATTACGGGGTCTTCTCTATACGAGATCGCGGTCCGCGCGTGGGAGATTGAAAAAAAAAAAAAAAAAAAAACTGACAACGTCTCATCGTCGTATTAGTACGGAAGACAACACGCCTCTCGCGTTTGCGTCAATTTTTTTTTTGTTTCGTCTGTTGTTTTTTTTTTTTTTTTTTTTTTTTTCGTTGCTTTATTGCGCAACATAATAACAGGGTATCGTTCGTGCGGGAATTTCCGTTTATCTTCCATCACGCAATTTTTTTTGCATTCCGCACGCGTTGCAAGGGTTACGAATTCCAAACTCGATGAAAATTTGTTTTTGTTTTCGACAAGATGAATTATTTTTTTTTTTTTTTTTTTTTTCGCGATGTGGAAACGAAATATTTCCTCTCTCTTGCCGCCGTTTGCTCGGGTACGATGAATGCTAATTAAATTATTCGTGGATAAAGATCGGTCCCGGTTAGTGGAGTGTGACTGTCGTCACGGCTGCGTCGGCTCTACACAATCGCTTCAAGGACGTAATATCAACGACTTCTCTCGGGTATATCTGATCGGTGAGAATATGCGAATGTATATAAAAAAAAAAAAAAAAAAAAAAAAATGTAAATAAATATAAAATACGCGCACTGGAAAACATTGTCTCGTCGGCTCGAGAAATATCCGCGTGTCATCAACACAACGCGACAACAACATAAACGTTGCAATTTAAACAATAGCTCGCCGGGGGTTAAAATTTCCCAGTCGTTAATGCGCGTTCGAGAAACGCGCTGAAAGAAACGTAAGTATACACGCGCGTCTTGTTTTCTTCACATACGAGATGAACTCCGATTCCCCTTCTACCGTAAACGCACACAACTCGTTGAATAAAGATATGCAATTTCATTCTGACTGCGCCTACGTTGAATAAAGATATTCTAACGTTAACCGCTGTCCATCACATATGTTGATGCAACGAGCGCAATAGGAACGACAAGTCGACAAATTAGTATTCCCGACTTATAACGTTGCGAATAGTTTTTTCGCGCAAGGATCGCGGACGCTGATATTAAAAATCTCGAAGCAAATCGCAAAGCATAGGGTTTCTTATCTTCTATCGTTTTCTATTCGTATTTCAACTATAAGATCGCGGCAAATGCTAACAAATCCGGTTCAAGGGTCAATCCAATTCAGATTTTATGTATCTTCGATCTTAACTCGTGTGCGGAAGCGATCACCGATCAATGTTCGCAATTTCGTTAAATCATCTTCCTCTCGAGATAATTAAAGTAATTATATAGATGAAAAAAAAAAAGAAAAAAAAAAAAAAAAAAATGGAATATGTAAAAACATTTCGTAGCATTAGAGGGATCAATGCTGCGGGGCTTCGGTGTTACACACGCGAGAGAACGGTCTTTATTCATTACCCGCGCATTATCTAGTCGTTGCGTCAGCGATTTCCGATCGTTTCCTGTCTCCGATGCATAACAGAAACCGCGACTCCGCGTCTTCCTCGATGCACTTCGTTTTATGTGACTTTACAGTCGTGAACCTCGTGTTTATACATATATACTATATTTCAATTTCCGTTATTTTCGTATCGACGATATGATCCGATTTATCTTGCATCACTATATGCAAAGTGTTCGCGTGACATTAGATAGCGGAGAGACGGAAATTTTAGCGAGAGAATTATTCGACGGGGGTCGCGCGAGGTTATGTTTTGAACGTATTCTTGACAGCCTTTGGGATACGATTAAAATAAGTTTCGGTTTATTTCCAGCGATTTCGCTCTTTTAATTGACGTAAAAAATATCGTATTTTTTTATTTTCGTCATTAAAAAAAAGCGATGTAATTGCACGAGAGAACGATGTTCGAGTGACCCAATTGCAATTTTCTGGGTTACGAGATTATTTTTTAAATGATAGTACCGATCAGAATAATTTCGGCAATGCGCGATCTCCGCAACGCGTTTCTCTTATTATTTTGAAGTCGCCGCATCGATCCTCGAGTTTCGAAATAATGATTGAAAAAAAAAAAAAAAAAAAAAAAAAAAATCGTAGCGATGTCGAAGTTTCTCTATTGAATACCGAAAAACTCGAATTCAATTCGAGTTTAAAGAGCCATCGATCCCGATGAGATGATAGTCGTGAGTAAGTGAGCGATTACGACGAATAATTAATAAATTTACAATTGCTGGCAGCACGATTAAAATCAATAATTGATGAGCCTTCTCCGCGTTCAATTGCATAAGTAGCAAAGTCCTTCGCCGATATCGTTGAACTCTCCTTTAGACGAGATGAGGAGAATCTGGGACAACCGGCTATTGCGCTCATTGTGCCACAATTTGTATTTCACGATCCTAATGACATTGAGACTTTACGGCAATAATTACTTTTTTTTCCTCACTTGGGTCGCGATGTTAAAAGGAGTTACCGAAGAATGCCGCCACGGGGAGTGGCGCTGCGGGGGCGGTTTCGAGACGAGGAAAGTCGGTGGAATTCAATTAAAATGTGACTCACAAATACGATATTTTTTCATTTTTTTTTTTTTATTGGGATAAATAATTTTAGCATTAGGTACCGACAAAAAATAAAAATAAAAAATTAGAATAAAATAAATTTGAAAAAATGAAAGTGAAGTAAAGTGATTAAGGAAATTATCATTTATCGTAAGTGATATTTAATAATTCATAGATTCATTGTATAATTTAGGAAAACTGATATCGTAAAAGTTTGAATTCGTAGTAACGAACGTTGCTTTGACGTCATTCATAATTTACCGATGTTCCGCAAAGTGTCTCGTGAGATCGAGAAACGTCATTGTGATGAAAATAAACAAAAAAACAAACGGACGTCAATTCTCTGACGTTGAGAGTTTCTACAATAAATCTGTCACATCGATAATGCGATCCGGTTGAAGAATTTCCCCCCCCAAAGCACCGTCACGACGAGAGTGTAAATGAAGAATATAGAAAACTTCAAGCAATTTTCACCCGACTTACGAGGAGAAAACACCGCGAGAGAATGTCAATAAAGCAATATTTGTGGTTAAATAAAGAACGAGAAAAAAAAAACACTCATCGATGTCGTACGTTACAGTCGAATAGGCAAAAGTAAACACGGTGACAAAGTAGTAATTTCCTCGTGTGATGACGTAAAAAAATGTCGTTACAAAAGACTCCCGGGGTTTCGAAGTGTAACATAATATATACTTTGAAAGTAAAGACTGGTGTTATAAAATCTTATGTTATGACATATGGGAGGGGTATCCAACTGTCCTACATATTTGGACTTTGATACTTTGTTACTTCGTTTATTCCTGGTTTATCGGGGTCGATCGCGCTCGTCCAGACGCACGGCAGGCGGGAGTGAGTGATCCGCCATATTGCTTAAACGATGCGCGACATAATATCGATTCGATCGACGCGTTAAAAATTCTCTGTGCGTTTGTGTCAACGAAAGTAATTGTTATTTATTTATCATTTCCGTTTTTTTCGGATTCTCCAATGCCCGCGAGTTACTGTCGCGCAAACTGCACGTGGCAACGAAATTCGCGAGTGAATTCCAACACGATGTTCGTACGTGTCGATAATCGCGAGATACGCGAAGTTCCATTCGGATGCGTCTCGATTCATCGCTCGTGAGAAAAACTCTATATACTTCGCCCGGTCGGTAGGTTATGTTAGTGTCGCGCGTGTTTTCATGTTTAATATAAGTAAACGAGATTTTTTATTAGAACGTTATACCGATGGCGTGTGTAGCAAAATTCAAGGTCGTTAGACTCCCGGCTCTCGCGATGTATATTACAATGTTCGAGGCGCTGATTATAACCTGAAAAATATCGTGAGAAGCCAACATCGAGAGACCGGTTTAGCTGGGAGATTGATCGCGGAGACGCTAGAATGAGGGGGTATATACAGCCGGTGTTCGTGATCGAGCGAAAACTAACCGATGGACTTCCTAGTTTCCATTCCGTGATCCATGCAGAATTCAACAACGCGCCGCGAGACTACGCGGCTAATAATTTTTTTTTTTTTATTTTCGCGATGTTTTTAACGAAAAAACAATAATGATACCATTCGAAGCATAGAAATAAGATTTATTTACACATTTGCGGCATCCTTCGCCTTCGTAATCGCCCGTTCTTCCTGTTATCGATAAATAACGAAGCAAAGAAAATATAAATATTGCACTCACACGTAAATATAAAAAAATTCAATTCGCGAAATACGCGAAATCGACGGATTCTTCGTTACTGTAAGGCACCTTTTTCACAGCGCTACCGAACGCTAACTAATGTTAATTTCCGAACGAAGAAATGACGGTGACGCCGCGTATAAATCCCCTTCCTAAATTCCCTCTATGTTTTAATATACCTTTTACCTTTCTTCCTTTTTTTTCTGGACGGCGTGTGGAGACGCGCGTGTGCCGCGACAGAGAGTATACGAGAAACCAGTTTTCGCACCACTTGATGAGAAACCCACCGAGGACGACCGCGATGGTCACGTCGAGGACGTCCGATCCTTTTTTTTTAATTTTTTCAAATTTATTTTTCGTTTTTTCCCTTTTGTCCTTAAAAATCCGTAAAGGTAAGTCGAATACTTGGCGAAATAAGGAAAGAAAAGTTGCGGGGCTAACGAACTCGGGTAGCAACTTTCTTTATTATTATTTTTTTGAATTCCCTTTGAACCTTTGCACCGGGGGATTTCCAAACGCAATAGATGAAACTTTCGGGCGTTTATAATACCGATTAACGAAGAGTTTCGCGATTATTTTAACAGCCGACGATGCCAAAGAGTCAAAGAGCGCGTGTTTCCTTCTCGCATCGACTACGGCGTTCGGCTCGAACGCTAAAACTCGAAGCTCTCACGAGCGGATTTCCCTCTCCATATCGCAAGTTGGTGTGTAACGAAATGGGGAACCACTCGCGAATCGAACGTAACGCAGGCACACGCGATATATGCACTTACGGTGCTGCGAGAGCGCCTCTTCCACCCTCTTCCACCTCTAAGAGTTGCTCCGGTTCTTCTGCCTCTTCGCTATACGAAATCCACTTCACTATCCGGTCTTAAAGTACATATATACCTTAATCTCTCGTATACATATCCAGTCAGCCGCGATCCATAGATCAATATATTCGATATATACGATATGACCTTTTGCGACGAATGAAGATCGCCAATCGCTCGGAAAGTATTTCGTAATTTTCAAGGTTTCTTCGAACCTTCAAAGTTCAATGGAAAGTTATATATATATTTTCAGATACGCGTTTAGTTTTTAAGATTTTTCCCATTAGTCATACGATCTTTGAATGACAAATTTATTTTAATCATTTTTTTTTTTTTTTTTTTTTTTTTTTTTTCGACATTTTCGAGATAATTACTAAACGTTATTGTTTGCGAGATCCTTGAACGTTTAATGACGAAGAAAAGTAATAGATGTCGCGGACAATTACGAGTACAATTTGTATCGTAAATTGCACAACCGTGAGGTGTAATTTCATCGAAAATTGCTTCGTTGCGATTACCTTTGATTATTTCGAAATTTGAACTTAATGCAGATTTGGAGTGACTGTTAGAAATGGAGTGTACCGAGCAAATGCAAAGATGAATCTCATCTCTTCCACCCCCCACCTCCCCCCTCCCCCTCTCCCGCAGCCGAACCTCCGTCTTCACTAATTACGATGGACGAAATAATTTATTCGCGATCGTCAAACTGACATCGATAATATCATAGCGCAGTTATTCGATGTGTAATTATTGCGAAAAAGTTTATCTATATATTTCGTTCATCGGAAGGCGGACAGAATTGCGTGTCTTCGACGAGGTCGAGGATAACGCTGAGGTTACCGAGTGAAAAAAAGAAAATATAACAAAATATATAGATGTTCACCGTGCCGTTCACGAGACCTTTTTTTTCGTTTTATCGTCAGGAAACATCGAGAATTTTGATCCTCGACATTTCTGTTTGCCGATTTTTCATCGTTTTTACTTCGAATTCTATTGAATTCGCGATACTTTCGTTACTTTGTATCCTAATCGTCGATTCCGCCGAAAAAAATATAACAAAATATATAATTCTTCACCGCGCTATTCGCGAGACCTTTTTTTTTCGATTTATCGTCAGGAAACATCGAGAGTTTTCGACTATTGCTGTTTCTCGATTTTTGCATCGTTTTTACTTCGAATTCTATTCAACTCGCGGTACTTTCGTTACTTTGTATCCTACAATCGTCGATTCCGATGTATATTCGAATAATTCGTGTGTTCGATTTTTTTTTTTTTCCTGTTCCTCGTCATAGCGGTAAATACGATTTTGTCAAGAATAGAACCGATGGAAATTTGTGCGGAAGTCTCTAGTCTCTCATTATTTACTCGGCGTTCTTCCATTGTCTGCACGCCGTGACGTTGTTGCAGCGCGTTCGTCGTCGTTCTCGTCGAACAAAGGAATTTTACGATAATATGTATGTCGTCAAAGTTCGTGCATAATAACGAACAAATTTACCTGAGTCGCTCTCCCGCCTACGATTTCTCGTACACATAGTCTTGTTAATCGTCCTTTATACCGGCGTTCCACGACTTCTCCTTCATTCGCTTCTTCGGCAAAGTTTCATCGCGCGTGTATTTTTTTTTTTTTTTTTTCGGCCGAAATAATGAGAAATAAAATATACAGTGAGATATCTGTTGAGTTAAATGGCGTAAAGTTATTGACCTTTACTAAGTTAAAGAACGTATCTTTGTGGATAAACAAAATTTTACGGTCGTTTTTAATCGGTGAAAGGTTACGACGCGCAACTCGTATTTCTCGAAAAAAAAAAAAAAAAAAAAAAATTCTTCGTTACTATCGGGATAATATGTACGCTGATTGCTCGTTACGGAGCTCAACGTTTCGCAAATCGTCGGAGTGGTGAGAAAATGCAGGAAAATCATAACGCGACGCGATACTTCGGTTTTCTCCTCTGGTGTTCAACACTTACGGGAATACCTACTGTATTTCCGATAAGCCACGTTGCGACTGCGTATGTCTGTGTGCTCTCGTACTTTGTGTGTAGGTTATGATTCGATGCGAACTTGGATGTTTATATATGCATCTTCGCGAGACAGGAGGACGTTTGACGGTCAAGTATACGAACAGTCTGGTAACGTAAAACTCTCGGGTTCGGATGATAATAAAGATGGAGGGGAAAAGAAACGTGACGAGCCGCGCGATTCGTGAACGCGAGAATTCCGCACTCGAGTGTCTTGGTAACGATTACATTTCTTTTTTTTTCGCATGACACGGAGTTAATTGCTTCGAAACAAAAACTACTTAAACTCGTTCTTTGCGTATTAGTTATAAGAAATATGAATTTCAGTTTGAAAAAAGTTCAATGCAGCGAGTGTCTTATTTTTATCGTTAGCGCGTGCGAATGCACGGAATTGTTACGCATCGCGAGGGCAAAATACAAGATTGCACGAGAGTTTAGTATACGAATACACGCGAACGAGAAAAAAAAAAAAAAACAACGAAGAAATGAAAATAAAATAAGACGCAAAACAGTATTTACTGAGATCGCTCGGGGAGACATTATTCGTTTCGCTATTCGAACCAAGTTTCGGACTTTGCCGGAGTGACGATTTAGTAACGGATCGCAGAGTCTATAAACCAAGGATTCTCGAACAAATGGATATGCTAATTCCCAACTCGCGAGAGTCAAAAACTATTTAGTATTCGTTTAGAACGTTGACATTTTTGCGGCGAAACAACAAAAAAAAACATGGCGGCACCTATGTCGCGTCTTTATTATTCAATGTTAAATGTTTTGTTTTATATTCGGGTTTTTTTTTCTTTCGTATTAATGAGGACCTGCTTACCTGTTAGTTGAATTGCTGAATTGATGGTCTCTTTTATTGCAACTTCCGCTTCGCTGATGTTTTTTTTGTTAATTCCCGCGTAACGCCGCCGAATCCATTCTCGAAGCTGTCGCTCACGGATAACTCACGCGATGAGTTTCTTGAGTCCCGTCGACGTCTCACGATTTTTTTTTTTTTATTAAACACTAATAATCGAATTTAACCGGAAATAATTGGTCACTATATTCATCAAACGGTTTACGCAATTGCCGAACAACGGAGTCGCCGGAAGAGGCGACGTGTTGCGATTCTCGATTCCCTCTCGACTGTCTCGTTTGTCTAGTTTGCACGCGTAGATGCATACATCGCGCGCATCTGAACTTTAATCTGAGTTAAGTTTGAGGTTATCGCGATATGTATTCGCTACAATAAAAAAAAACCAGCCGATTACCAACGAGCTCGCCATAAAATCGTGATGTCAAAATTTTTTTACAATTGGAAAATCAATCACCGTCGATTTGTTTTTGCGCGTCGCAGCACTACTTAAATGTCCTTCGCGAAATTGAGCAAAAAACGAACGATAATGACAGTACCACGTCTGTGCAACAATGTCGCGATCGTAGTTGTATAAAAAAGCAAAATCTGCTTTCATAAATTGCAAATCGATGAAAAGTAATTAAATGAAAAAAAAAAAAAAAAAAAAAAAAAAAAAAATCGAATACATTTGCATTAATGCATAATATGGACGCAATGATCGTTAAATGGAAACGCGTTATTCTCGTTGCGTTACAATGTTTAATTTGCGACTGAGACGTGGACTCGTGTTTATCGGTGCGAGCGCAACGGGGACAGTATCGCTATAACAGTTTTCTCCTCGTCGCCGTCGTCGTCGTCGGCGACGACGTCGCTTGTAATCGAGACGGAGTGTGTGCAAAAAACAAAACAAAAAGATGGGAGCTGTCATATCTTAAACACCCACACACGGATAAACCTACGAGAGTCCGATCTTTTCTCGACGACGCCTAGAGTACGACTCTGCTTATTTGTAACGACTGTCGATTATTATGAATTTTATTTAATATTTCTTAGATGCGTAAACGATGTATTTGTGGAACTGATCTAGACAACGAGCGAAAGTGGAGAGATTATTGCGAGTGAGTGACTCAATCGTGTATAATCAGAGACGGCTCTTCCGCGCTCGCCGACCCCTCATACTATACATTGCATTAACCACGTGTGATGACCTCGTTACAAAATACCAACTGACCCCCGTTCAATTTTATTCGACGAAACTATTTTTTTTCATCGACGCTTCGATGTTTTAATTCGCCTCTTTGCATTAACCGTCGTTCACTAAACTTCGACAAATACGCTGAAGAGGGCGCGTTGATACTGAGCGCCACTTTCTCTTGCTTGCACAGGATACGGGAGTTTTCTTACATTGCGACGAACGGTATATCGCTTCTGATATACCTTTTCACTTCACTTCTGATATTATCGAGGCTTTTATCGGTTGCCGATTCTCCCGCTTTCACGATTAATCCCGTAATACGATTAAACTTTTGATTTCGTATAACGTTGACGAAAAATTAATTCACCTGCGCATAATTGTACTTAATAGAACGTGTATTATTAATTAATTATATCAGGTTACATATTTTTGTAATGGAGAAAAATGAATATATATATATTTTTTTTTCGTTTTCTTTACGAGAGTAAATTTCAATTTTTGTTAATAAAATCATCAAAAGGTTGCCGATCGCAAACACTAGGACGCGCACAGCCGTTCTGCGCATATATATTTAGCGCTCGTTTGTTGCTCGGTATTCCATCGCCAATACCGCCATCTTTGCCATCATCGGCATGTAGCTGCTCTCAAAGAAATCTGCATATTTTTACTCGCGACTCTCGTGCAACATAGTTAACGCGTAAAAAAAGTGTTCTCGTCCCTTGCCTCATGTCTCGCTGAACGGTCGCTGGATCGCTGGATGTAAAATTCAGACATGTCATTGAATAAATCATCGTACGTTCCTTGACTAAAAATAAACATTCCAAAAACACGCCGCGAGGCCAAGGTGTTTCTGTTTATTTTTAATTCGTGGCATATTTATCGATGGCATTTGGCTAAATGCGTCGATTCTCAGTCTTTAATAAAAAATAAAACTATTTTGGTTTTTATACGACATATGCAAAAAAACATGAAAGTTTGGTTAATAAAATACGGGGAGGAATGCCGGTGATTGCCAAAACGTTAACGAGTTGCGCAGTGACCACTGCGCACAACTATTTTGTTTCCAATTAATTTTTTCGCGACTTTTTTTAAACGCTGCTCTTCACTTCGTTACAATATTAACATTTGCTAATAAATTATCAACGATGCCGCGATAAATTGTCCATAAATATTAGACGAGGCGCCTTCAAATGTACAGAGTTCAATCGTACGCGGTCACTCCGGTATACATACACAAATGTTACACCACATTCGTTCACATCTGTCTGTCTTTCTGTTCGACTTTTCACTGTTGCAAACATTTCGCAGCGTTTTCAACAGGTTTTAATTTCGACAGCATCATTTACCGAAATTTTGCTACACATACTAAATGCACGTATGTTACACATAAATTGTATCATCACGTGCAAAGGTTATACTGGGGCTTCGCGTTACTTGCTGAATCGTAAGTGCGTTCCAACCTTCGCGTATCTTTTATGACATTTTCCTCCCATCGTCGAGAGGCAATATGGGTTCGAACGGTTTTTCAGTATCAGGAACCGCGGTTTTCGCGAGTCGAACCCGTTTTACCCTCTGTCGATAGCGCGAAAATATCATGAAAGAAGTTCCGTGAATGATTGAACATACTTACGATTCAGCGGATAGCGGTAAACGCCGATGTACGGTTGCGGAGAGGTTATAATTTTGCGTAACTTTGAAAATATGTGCATTTCGTGTCTGTAGTAGAAGTACATACATTTTAGGTTAATAACGACGTACGAATTAAAGTCTGTTGGAAATGTTGCCGTATATTTATAACAGTTTATAGTTGAACATCGAAGCGCACAGTGTAAACAAATTGTGTTGTAGCGTTCGTATATGTGTTGGAAATGCCGCGTATTATTGGACTCCGCGCATTTAAAGTGCACCTCTGTTAAAAAGTTACGAAGTACTAAAAAAAATGCATTTACTTCCATAAACACGCGGAGATATTAATTCAAGATGCGTAAAATGAATATAAGCGACAATTAAGTTGCTGTGAATGACTTGTTTGATAAGTACCGGAGAAATGAGAGTACAGGAGATCGTTGGTGAGTAGAGTCGATATTTCTACATATATATTTGTATTATGGGTTCGTTGAGTCTCGCGCGCTGCGCCCACGCGCATTTCTTGTGCCTGCATTATAAACGTTCGCCATCGCTACCGCAGTTAACAGTTATTAGGAATGTCAATACCCGCAAAATTCTCCTTACGTCTCTTCTAAAAATAAATTATTCACAGTCGCGAACTTCAACAAAGTAGGATATTTCCCCCTCCCTTCCATCCCTTCCCTGCCGTTCTCACCCACAATCCTCGTTCTTCCCTTAAAGGTGACTTCCATCCCTCTCTTAAAAAGGACCGGAAGGCCCGCGATCCACAAAGGGGGAGGGGGACTCAACATTTTTTCATCCCCCCCCCCCCCCCCCCCCCCCCTTTGGCAACCCCTTGGAAAACCCCCCTTACAAAAAATTGGGCCGAAGGGCTGCACGAGGGAGAATGAGGA
Organism: Cryptus armator; assembly: GCA_963971235.1. Classification (NCBI taxonomy): domain Eukaryota; kingdom Metazoa; phylum Arthropoda; class Insecta; order Hymenoptera; family Ichneumonidae; genus Cryptus; species Cryptus armator. Next base: position 9,950,040 of record OZ020241.1, on the reverse strand, counting down.
AAATATTCTAAATCTCTCCCTAATTTATTCCTAATATTCTAAGTTTATACCTTTACGGGGGACTTAGGAATCGTCGCGCGGATACAGGATTTTTTAAACTTACATTCACGTTTTCCCACATCGGGACATAAGCAGCGTAGCAGCAGCCTTTTTGGTAGTCACCTGGCGTAGTCTATAAGTGAACATAGAATTATTACGCGATGAAATTTCTTTAATAATAAACGAAGCGTAATAAATAAACACCGATATTGAATAATTTGTTTTTGATCGAATCACAGTAAAAGGGTATTGTCTCGTGATAATCTCTGAGTGTTTTTTTTTTTTTTTTTTTTTTTTTGCGCCATCGAAAAGAAACTTTTATTCACGTCGACGTTGGTTTCGAAATGGCAAAAGCTTTTTCGTAAACAGTACGTCGATCGTGAAATTTATCCCACGGTAGGATATTCCGACTTTGTCGTGACGTAAAAGCGAGACTTGCGGTTCACCGAATTCCGAGTATTATTGGGTAAAACTGTTGGAGAACATCGGGGGGGAGGTGGGGCACGTTGGCCGCGCGACGTGTGTGGGAATTTTAGTGAAAGGCTAAAGCGCGCGGCACTTCGGAATGAAATTACCGATATTGACACCGGTATAACGCGAACTCTCGTTGATAGTCACGACGATAAAGTAGTTGATTCGCGACTCAATTAATTCGAGCTTTTCGGTCGCGCGGTACATGTCGAGAACGGCAGCGAAATAAATCGCTTGATCAAATTTTCCCTCAGTCACCAGGTGGAAGCGATACTCGCTCTCACCCGCGGTGATAGCGCGCTCGCCGTTTCTCTCACCTTCTAACGCGGTTTACCTTTCGAATTAAAGTTGGCCGCGAGCTGCATTGTCGCTTTCGACGCGGTTCCAAACGAGTATTCACGAACCCTTGCCGCGATGGGATAGCGTGTTGGGAGCAAAAAAAAAAAAATTTCTCTTCTGTCCGTACGCTATTCGGTTCATCAAAATCAATACCGATATATACCGGTTGCAGGGTGTTATTCCCAGCGGGAAATTAACGATACCTGAAACGGATTACGTTTGGCTTTATAATCATAAAGAGAAAAAAAATACTATACTGTATACTATATTATATACTATACTATATACTATATTATATACTATACTATATACTATACTATATACTATACTATATACTATACTATATATTATACTATATACTATACTATATACTATACTATATATTATACTATATACTATATACTATATACTATACTATATATTATACTATATACTATATACTATATACTATACTATATACTATACTATACTATATAGAAATTAATTCACGATCTCGATTTGGCAGGTAGCAAGTAAAACTAACGATAAGCGAGTTATCATTGCTTATGAAGTCAGCAAAGGGGACCGCCGATATTCTAAAATTTTTCTATATTTCATTGCAATCGATTGTACGGATCGTAGAGAAAATTGCTTGAGTTGCCGGTAATCCATTGGTTTTATCGGTGGTCAGCTTGCCGGGGTTATGCGTTACCTAAAATCCCGCGTTTCGAACTTCGTTAATATTTATTTGCAACATCTCTCATCGGTTCTCTGGGACCGATCGAGCTATATATCTATATCTCTTGTAATGCCGGCTTCCTTCTCATTTTTTTGTCACGATGCCGACCGCTTAACGATAATCATCGCGTATTGTTATTTAGAGGCGAAAACTTCACCTGCGTGGTTGCAGATAAATCGCGAGAAGGTAACACACAGAGAAAAAGAAAAGGTAAACAACAACCAAACCGATTAGAAGCCGCGGAGAATAGTTGAAAGCGTCGTGTTAGATATTTCTCGTGGGACGAAGTGAGAAAGAGTTAGAGAGAGGTTTCGCGAAGGGTATGAACGGCAATGGATAAAAAAAGGAGGAAGCGATAGGTGAGAGAAGAGGCGAAAGTCCTTGCGGTCTCGAACGATGGAAAAGTCCCTCAGTGGTATCCTTATCGTTTTCTCTCTCTTTTTCTCGTTTCACCATCGCCCCGTTCCTTCGTTTCGCTCTTTTTTCACCAACTCTTTGCCGGACTACGGCGGTAGCCTTACTCGCCGCCCGTCTATCGCCGTTTTTCCTCAACCCCACACCGAAAGTAATCCTAAGACGAGCTGAAAGGCCAAATGAGAAATACTTTTCGATCGAACGGGACGAGGGGGTAGGAGTCCCAGCCACGGCTTATGCGGACTTGATATAACGCCTCGGAGGTGCTAAGGGCTTACCTCTCATTCCCCTGGCAAAATCTCACCACCGCCATCACCCCCTCCCCCCACCCCCCTCCCCCCTTTGCCGCATTCATCGAGCCATCGCGCGAACGCTTCCGAGCCGAGATTTCGGCAGATTATTACGGGCAACCGCCCCTCCCCCGAAGATTTCCGACCGCAAAGCATTCAGACATTGACTGAGACTTCTATCAACGCTTCTTCTTTCATTCACTATACTCTTGCAATAACTTTTGCCGCAGAGAAAATTGATACGCGCTAAAGGGAGAGAACCACATATTCACGGCGGAATTTTTTTTTTTTTTTTTTTGTAAATAAAAAAGGGATGAAAAAATCTTTGTTGAAAGTTGAATCGACAAAAATGGTACAACCGATACGGAGGTGACTAATGGGACCTTTTTTAACGGGTACAATGCAGTTGAGTCACTGCAATTGAGTGTTTTTAAAAAAGTAACGCTTTTTGGAGTCTTCTGGTAATTATGGTAATTGTGTAAAAAAAATGGTAATTGTCCTCAAAAAGTGTTACAGCCACTCTGGTAATTGAATAAAGAACTCAAAGTGTCTTCAAGAAGCGTTACGCACCCTTCGGGAAATTGAGAAAAAAAATTTCATGGGATTTCGAAAAATCTTACGGCCTTTTTGCCCCAAAAAGCCCCCAAAAAGCCTTTTTTTGAGGACAAGAAGAACCCGAATAATACCGAAGATGTTTTCACATATTCACCCCTTTTTTTATTTTTTTTTTATTTGAGATACGATTGAATGACAGAAAGTTTTCGCAAAAAGGGTTACGAAGATAACCATCGGGAATCTCAAGTCGTCACAGTTTGTTTGTAACATTATTTTTTTAATATTAAAAAACGAGTTATCACCACTTACGTGAATAATGAGAAGCTCTCTTGATACATTCGCATAAAACAGCGACGATGAAGTATTCAATTACGGCGCAAGAGCCCCTCGTGCACCTGCTACTGGCGTACGATATTTATTTATTTTTTTTTTCACATTTTCTCAGCTGTAAAATGAGATATTGGTGGTTAACTTGGATATGTGCTGTGCTTGGATATCACGATCGCGTGGAGAATTAAGTGTCGTAGTATGTCTCGCTGTTAGGAAAAAAAAAAAAAAAAAAAAAAAAAAAAAAAAACATTACCGAGAAATAATAACAGAGGAAAGAAGGGGGGAAATAGAAAAAAAAAACGAGTATACGAAGGCGAAGGAAAATAGCGTTAAACGGCCAAAGTGTATCCCCTCCCCTTAACCCTGTGGGAAAACTTTCGGAGTCGAGTGTAATAAGGGGCCGCGATAAATAAGAGCCAAAAGTGGCAAAGTAATTTTGGCGATGGGGTGTGAGAGAGAAAAGCAAGTTAGGCTCGCGGAGGAGAGCATTAAGGGCCATTATTACAATCTCTTAATTTGCGAGAAAGAACACGACGCCCCCTCCCCCCCGCGTCTCGCGCCCCTTGTATGCACAACGAAAAGAAAAGAACATTGTGTGTTTTCATAAAATGTTGCTAGAATATCATTTATTCGGCTATGTTAATTATGATTAATCAAGACGCAGGCGCTCGGAAATTAAAGCAATTAATCTCGCGTTTGTTGCAAGACTAAGAAAAATATAACGAGCGCTCGCGCGCGCGTGCTTTCTTCCGTGCTTTCGCTCGCGACCGGAAATATGCAGGATTTTTTTTTTTTTCTCTTTTCTTTTTTTCAATTAGCTCTCGGGAATATGCGAGAACGTAAAATGCTACGTTGGCTTCACTCAATTAAAGAATTGTAGGGGTAGAATGTGGTACTGAAATTTCTTTTTTTTTTTTTTTTTTTTTTCCCCGATTCGCGAACACTGGCGAATGGAGAAAAACGAGGTGCGAACGAACAAAGGGTGCAGCACCCATTCTACGGGTTACTCCGAGGGGTGATGGGGGGAGGGAGTGTTTCAATTGACGAAGAGAAGAGTGGAGAGGGCCGAGAGCTGGTCAGTGAGAGTGAAAGAAAAAAAAAAGAGGGTAGGATCTATCGCAAATAAATAACAGGCGAGTGTACGTACTATAGGACGCCAGTGGCGTCAATGGGGTAGCAATGCGAGGGGAGTCTTTCTGTCGGTCGCGAGTGGAGAACGTGCGATAGGCGGGGAGGGGCATTTCGATTCTCGCTCTCTTCGCGAGAGAAACGGAGTAAGGAAAGAATAAACTATAAACTCGAAACGTCCGAGAATAGGGTTTTCGCTTGGAATTTCGAATCGGCAAAGGGGTGGTTCGCGATAACTGCGAAAACGATCGGCGCTGTTTCACACGTAACGCGATACGTTTCGTCGAAGAAAAAACGTTTTTCCACGAAAAAAAAAAAAAAAAAAAAAAAAAAAAATGAGTCTCAAGTGTTTTTTTTTAGCGCAAATCACCGTATGTGAAACCTCGGGGGTGTTATTAACCCTCTGTCTGGGATACGAATATATACTGCAGTAGGTTCGTAAAAGTTATTCACCGACGAATTCTTTGGCTCATTCTTGCCGTGGTTTTTCCTCTTGTGATACGTTAAATAACACAGCGGCGAGCGCGAGGCGCACCGGCGAAAGGTGTTTCCGAGTGAAAAAGACTCGTTGAGAATTTCCATTGTGACTCGCAGCGAGGCAACGGGGGGGTAGAACTAACGAAACCTCTGCTCGTTAATTTCCGGGAAAACAATGAAACAATTGTAGCGAACTGAGGAGAGGGAAGGGTAGAAGGCAATCACGAAATGAGATCAGCGCGGTTAGACGTGATTCGAGGTGTGTTTATACGATTCTCGACTGGAATTCAAGTCGAAGATATTGTTTTACTGTACGAAAAATCCGACTTTGCGCGAATGCACTGACGCTGGTATAGCAGTTGTTTTTTTCATCGTACGAATTGCTCTCGACGATATGTTTCAAAGTGAAAAAGAATTCTTCTCGTTGCTCCAGAAATATCGCGAAATATATTTTCATACCTAAAGAAAAAATTCATGTTCACGTCGACTGGCTGCCGCACGAGGCTGATGGAAGTTATTCATGAGAAACTTCAGACGTGTTGAAGATAAAAAAAAGTTTTTCTTTTATGTTTACCGATGTTTACTGGAATCGTATTCAGAGCGCAAAAATACATTAAATCATAAAAAAAAAAAAAAATAGTATAGATGTATATGATAATAATAATAATAACATTGATTAAAATATTTTCTGAAATTCTCCAATTTGACGTGAAAAAAATGTCTTTATCGAGTTTATTTTCGCGATTTATCATCAATCAGTAGACTCCAAAAAAATGTCTTCGTAATTTCGTCAAATACCATATTCCGCTTATTTTTCTCCGTAGAAATAAATATACACGTGGTTCTGCCGAATTTATCATAGGAAATAAAAAAGTTTTGATTTTTGAAAATACGGAAAATCGTAACCAATTTTTATCATTCGTCGTTTCGGGACTATGTTATGTCCGCTGTATATTTTTCCCCCTCGACGCGGATTTGCCTCCAATTTTACTATCGGCTCAATATTCGATGCGGATTCGCGCGTCAGAAGTATTAAAAAAATATAATAATAATAAATATGAATTTTGACCATTACGAACAGTGAATTATTCTTGAACGAGCGATGTTCGCTGATCTCAATAAAATTCCACCCCTATTTTACAAACGAGTAACGCATCGATCTCTATAATAAATATGTAACACATCGGAGTTCCGGTTGTATACAAGTCTCGAATTCGATGGCGTGTAACCCTCACTATCAAATATTCATTCGGTACTGACTGATAGTCGTGATATCAAACGGCAAGAGAGCGAAGTCTCTCCCCGTCGACTATACGCGAAGGCATCTACTGCGGCGTTTTCTTTTTTACCCGTATAACATTCCATCGGTACTTTGCATAAGTTTTCTATAACTACACTTGATATTTTCCAACGTGTACTCCAATATCGTTTGTATACATATATATATATACTTTTCGCTATGTTCGGTACACGAACATCGAGTTACGGGGCGATGTCCACACAGACAAACTGTAACGAAGTGTTCTTTTCAACAAACGTATCTTTCCGCTCTTTCATCGCCACACATGCATCTGGGAGTCCCGATGTCTTCATGTTTCCGAAATTTTTGCAAGAATCAATATTTTTTAATTTAATTATAACGAAATCGAAACGTCGGAATATCAGGAAAATTCGTATTAAAAGTCGATACCAATATCGATGTATTGAAGAGTATACAAGTTACACGTTTTTTAAATACATCTAAAACGAAAATTATGGAAAAATTAAAAAAAAAAAAGTAAAACCCCTCGCGTCCAGTACACCTATTATTAGTTTCAGAATTCCATCAATTTTAATCCTACAAACTTGATAACATCACTTGAAAAAAAAAATGATGAAATTAAAAAAAATCGTTTTATTCACTAACGCGATATAAAAAAAAATTACGACATTAAAATATATTATTACACGAACTTTAATGGATAAACGTTATGGACAAATTATTTCGCGAACTATAAAAATACGTATTATATTTAATGGAATCTTCAATTGAGAATATAATTCAGTTAATTGTGAACAAAGAGAATGGCGCGAATAGTTGTCGAACGCTATCAACCTCAACCTTTCTCGCGGGTTAGTGTATCGGCTGTCCGCAGGTATATTCAGGGCTTTAGCACCATCGAGTCACGTACGGGACCTCGTTTCCTGTCGCGTTATATCCGGATTAACGAGTCCGCGGGGCGAATGTGCCAATGTACGATGGAAGGGGTTGGAAGCGAACGGGAGGATGCTAAAGGGCCACCGCCCGCCGCTGTACCTGCTGTCACACGGATTTATATTATCATCATTTTTTTTCCATCCCCTATTTTTTCCGCCCTTTTATACCGCACGATTCTCCTTTTTTTTTTTTTTATCAATCATGAATTTTCCGATAATCGGTCGGCACTCGTGCGTTTAATACTCGTTCGTTAACACGATTCACGAGGATTCGCGGTATACGAGTATATACTCTGGGAACAAGCGTTCCTCGACCCTCATCCCCTATTCGTTGTTATCCGTGATTCGTTTTTTTTTCTTTTTTTTTTTTTTAATCTTCCATCGTTCAGCATCGTTCCTTTGTGAGTGGAATTGACCGATCGCTCGTCAATTGTTATCCATAGTTTGCCAAATACAAAGACGTATAACGGATCATGTAGCGAATTGGTACAGCGGTATGTGGTCGATTTATTAACGATCCTTGACTATCGTTGGTTATCAAATATATATATATATATATATATTTTTTTTTTTTTTATAACCCTCACGAATTTTCACTGTAATGTCCCTGTATTTGTCCATTTTATTTATATTCCAGTTGAAAGCTATCTCGATACGTTTTATCCACGAATGGTTTATCCCGGCTTCGGGACTCGTACTGTCGGTACGCAACTACCGCGTATTTTTTTCCTCCCCCCCCCCCTCCTTTTTTTTTTTTTTTTTTTTTTTTTCATTTCCCCCATTTACGTCAAGCCGATACCGGTCGGCCTATCCGGCATCCCGAAAATTGTCGACATTGATCGACCGTTTCGCCTCTGTCCCGTGAGTCCGTTAAAATCTAGTTAAATACACAACGAGAGGAAAGAGAGCGATAGATAGGATACGATGTGAACTGGTAGTTGTCCCGTTGCAGAGTTTTACACCACCGTTACACACGCCTCGACGATTGAAACATGATTTATTTTTTTCTACCCCATCTTCCTGCATGCCTTGCATCCCTCAGGACTCGTTTTATTTTATTTAACTGGGCACCTGTCGACGTGTGAAAAAAAAAGAAATAAAACCCTTCCCTCCCCCCCCCTCCCCCACACAGAGATAGAGAGGGAAAGAGACCTTTATTTCTATTCTCTCTCGGTTTTAATTCAAGCTAATACGTCGGGCCACTGGAACTGATGGAATTTCATTCAGTCCCGGGTTCACTCCCTCGTTCCCGTGCTTCGTTCACCGATGCGAACAATTCATTTGTTCGAATACTCTTTACCTTTATTCCCCTTTCAACAATTCGCATATTTGCGTACTTTAACTCTATTTCTCTGTACTTTTTATTTTTTTTCTCCCGTAGATGACATTTAGAACATTTTATTTTCGACTTAAAATAGTCGAGGGATGAAAAAAAATAAATAAAATACACGGAGCGATATACTCGAAGAAGACGCGATTTATTTTCTCTGTTCTGTTCACCGATGCGAGCAATTCATTTGTTCGAATACTCTTTACCTTCATCCCCCTTTCAATAAATCGCATATTTGCGTACTTTAACCCTATTTCTCTGTATTTTTTATTTTTTTTTTTCGCGTAGATGAAATTTAGAACATTTTATTTTAGACTTAAAATAGTCGAGGGATGAAAAAAAAAAAAAATACACGGAGCGATATACTTGAAGAAGACGCGGTGCATTTTCTCCGTTCCTTTCCGATGCGAGAAATTCATTTGTTCGAATACTCTTTACCTTTATTCCCCTTTCAACAATTCGCATATTTACGTAAGTTAACCCTATTTCTGCGTACTTTTTTATTTTTTTCTTACGTAGAAAAAAATGTTGAGAAATTTATTTTAGATCTAAAATAGTCGAGGGTGTGGAAAAAATATACTAAGCGAACTCGAAGGGAAATGCGGTTTAGACGAATTCGATGCTAATACACTTTTTATCTCGGCAACTACTGAGGTCGAGTGGTTCCCGGGATTCTCGTGTGTATATAACAGGAAAAACTCTGATAACTTTCGAGGCGTTGAAAGTCGTTGAGTACAGATATACAGAGAGAGAAAGAGAGAGAGGCGAGCCATCCGCAAAGACCGAAAGCCCCATCCCGATCGCGAGAGGAGACGTCGCGAGTTCTCGCGGCCAGGGGGGCTTTTCACGAATGAGATAAAGCGAGATAAACTGTTCGGCAACAGTAGTAGTACATAACAGCTGACGCCATCAACTCGAGTGGCACTCGTTCCGAGTCCACCGCCTCCTATTCCCGACACTCGAGTACAGAAATACAGAAGGGGGATTTTGAAATAGCGAAACGAGAGAGGCTGCCACGCACTTGAATCCATCTGTCCACTCTTGTTAAAAATTGTCGATCTTCCGCACCCCATCCTCCCCTTTCGTCGCGTCCTCTCGTCACTCCGATAACGTCAACGTTTTCAAAACGTTTTTGCACGATGACGTTAATACTTCTTTTTTTTCTGCACAGATTTCACCCCCATTTTTTTTTGCATCACATCGGCAACTCGATAAAAAAAAAAAGATAACTCGAAAGACGCGTTTAAAATGAATTGTTTATATGATTTTTTCGTCTTCCCTCTCGATTTTGAAGTCGCGATATAAATGATGCAGTGATATAGAGAACATTATGGTCGACTTTTAGTCCGAGTGAAACACGTGTTTCTTCGGGGGGTCTGCGCGTACGATGAGGTGGGGGTGGTCAGGGGTGTATGGGAAGACGGGTCGTGGTGCGATAGAAAATAAAAATTTGCTACCCGAGGCATAAAAGTAACTCCAAATGAAAAGGGGTTATACGTGTCTGGGCAGCGTGTGAGAGAGGACCGGTAAGGCTGGAAACGGTGCTTTCCCATAAAAATTGGCCTCAAATATCGAAGGTTTATGTGTACGTCCCAGTGGATACTGGACGAGGGTAGAGAGTCGGTAGGTTAGCGTTCGAAGCGAAGGAGAAAGACTCGCAAGTACGAGAAGCAGAAGAAAAAGAAGAGGAAGGGGTGGGAGGAGGAGAAAGGGGAGGATGAGAGGGCCGGTAGGTAGCAGAGTTACATTTCCTTTAGCTTTGACCCTCGGCGAAGGGGTTGGCAGTAAGTTTGATTTAGACGATAGCCCCGTGCCTCGTAAAAAGGCGCCGGCCTCCGTGACGGGGTTGATTCGACCTTCTCCCACATACCAGCCACTTGGAAAAATATGTTTCCCCAAGCTACCTGCCATCATCGTAGCATATATTTTTTTTTCTTTTCCCAACCCCCGTGAACGTCTTTTTTTCAACCAATTCATTTACAGACTACGTAGTTCTCGCTTGGACAAACGTAATCGTCGTTTAAAGGTTATTAGTCACACACGTCAGCGAATTTATTCGGATTGTAAGAAAGGTTAGTGTGCTGCGCGCTCATTCGTTACCGATGTGTGAGACATTGATTTTTCGAGTGGTTGGCCAAGCGCGACCGCAACTATGGGAAAATCGGCAGCTTTCCAAACCTCCCATTACCAGTTCCCGGGTACTTGTAGTCCACGTGGGAAAAAAAGAAGAAAAAAAATTATGTGATTAGACCGCGAAAAATCGTGTGGTTCGCATTCTGACTGAACCCCGATGGGCAAGCGAGAGAATAAAGTAAAGAATTCGTTATTGGAACTGTAGGAAGGGGCTGTACTACGACGACGAGCGGTCGTCGTAGCCTCGTATTTCTGATAAATAAATAAGATCCAAGGGTGACGTAAACGTCGGCACTAAAGTGATTTGGGCCGCTGGATTGGCCGGCTATAGTGGGTTAAGTGGTAAGGAGAGTTGTAGGCTGAGGAATAAATTCTGGAAGATCGTTCCGTGGAAGGGGGGCAGCGGGTAGAGCTAAAACGAGTATTAAGTAACGAAGACGACTGCGTAACCGTTGGGAAAGTGTTACCGGGCAGAGCGTTAAAGCCGCATCCTCTCCGATATCCGGAAAAGCTCGAGGGACGTAAAGACGCTTTTATTTTACGGATGGATTTAACTACTCTGCGCCCCTACGATCGCTTCAATGTCCGAGAAACGACGACACTTTGTCCCCTCTCTTCATCTAACGTTTTCTTAAGCGTAGTGTTTTTTTTTCGTCTTTTTTCCCCCCTCTCTTTCTCCACAAATCGGTTATTCGACAGCGGATCTCTATGAGGGACGCGAATATATCACGTAGTTTGGATGGCGTAAGAGCGATGAGAAAACGATGCGTTGCACCATCGCCCATTCGATGGTACCGCTTGATTGAGACTGTTTTACGAAGCTAAGGGAGGGTTGGGGGCGGCGGGCCACCTTACCCCTGAACAAAAACCATCCGCTGATTACTTCACTATCTTGCTACGAGAGCTCAAACCTGATCCTCAAAGTTCGACGGCGGGGGTTCGCCTACGCCCTCGCTTAGTCGACCCTCCCTTAACCGGTTCCGGGTCCTCTAACTCCGAGGGGGAGAGAGACCTTCGCGAACAAGAAGCCACTCGGACGTTTCACTCGTGAATCCACGCCCTCCGTCAACTACTAAAATCGATTCGTTAGTCTCTTCTCTCAACTAAACACACACACACACACTCACACGTGCTGCATTCGGGACTGTCGATCCAATCGATAGATTGGAAGAATCGCCCCAATGCAGGCATTTCGATTCCTTCTTTTTTGTCGATTTTTGTTACACGAGATAAGCTTGTAAGGGGAAGTAACAAGAATTTGTTTATCGACTCTAGTGATTCGAGTCCGTTAGACGAAACGTAGTCGCTACCGATTTCGATGCATCCGTGCAACGCTCGAAACTGACACAACGTTACAGTTTCACGAGACCCCTGCGGGCATCACTACAACCGGGGAGTCGGTGTTCTCGTTATTCAGATAGGGGCAGAGGAAAAGCAACGTTATAACCCGGATAAATGTATCTACCAGTTTTTTTTGTTGTTTTTTTTTTTTCGTTTCCCTTTATCCAGTAGCTTGGGCTCGGCGTCTGCCATTCTCAGCCACCCCCTCCTCGTTCAGCCAACAACGACTATCTGCTCGGAATTTTTTTTTTCTCTCGCTCATCCTTTTTCTAATTACCCTCACCGCAGCAGGTAAGGGTGGTTCGCTTCTCCTACAGGACTTTTCAATCTCGGTTTCTCATAAACCCTTGCCGTATCTCCAGCTCTCTCCTCCTTCTTTCCCTCCCTCCCTCCCTCCCTCCCGCCCCGTCTTCCCTCGGTGTCTCAGCTGTGTAGGTGAAAGAGCGCGGGGCTGGGCCAAGCTTTCTCTCACCGTCGAGCAACGAGAAGCCGCGGCTGGGATTCTCTCCTCCGGCTCGGTGTAATTGGAGTTTCGAAAGTTTCCAGTCATTAGCGCCGAAGGCCTTATCTAACATCTAATTCGCGGCGCTTCGGGATCTGGTCGAGGGGGATGGAATACCCGGAGAGGGAGAGAGAGTGAGACTGTTAGGGGTTAGCGAGAACGCCCGAGCGCCTATTACTTTCGAGGAGTTTCGAAGAATTTGCAGTAGCGAGAAGGCCTCACCGCAATCTCTACTGCGTTCCCAAAAGCCTTGGCGTTCCGGGGGCTACGATATTTTTTCATAAATAAAAAATTCACCTGCACTTCCTTGAGACAATTTGGAAATTTATCACGGAGCCACGACGGTAGATCGACGTGGATTCTCTAAATCCAGCATTTTCGATTCCCCAACCTAAGGGTTGAGGGAGGGGAGGATTTCGAAACCTCAACCTAAGGGTTGAGGGAGGGGAGGATTTCGAAACCTCAACCTAAGGGTTGAGGGAGGGGAGGATTTCGAAACCTCAACCTAAGGGTTTCAAGATTTTTCGTTAACCCTCGATGTCTTAATCGTTGTAAAAATTTGTCAAAAATCAATATTCTTTGGATATAACTTTTTTTTCCGTCTAAGTATGATATTCCAGGGTTACAATTTAAAATTCCAAAGTTGCAAATTCGTTTCACAATACATCTGTTTATTTGATTACATCATCAACGTTACATTCTACTGTGAAGCGCAATTGCCTTTCGGCTCGCAATCCGTCAGCTGATTAATAACACAATGATGAATATTAAACGTAAGAGAAAACTTTAAACGTCTATGCGATAGATCGACTTTTGTTAAAAAGCGCTTTGCACCGCTGCAAAATTTCGTGATGAAAAGGCCGCTTATTAAATTCCAATTTATTCATGAAACCAATCCACTTAAAACCCTTCCTCTCTCTTCCCGTCTCTTGACACGACCGGGAGGGTGATTGCTTACATTAGTCTTTCTCACGCACGGTCCTCGGACTGCGGAGGGTTGACCCTCGCGTTCGCGACTGTGTATCAGTGATACGTCGATGCATATTAAAGTTGATTCGCCTCGTCTGCCTGTAATACTAATAATCATTTGGCTGAAACGAAGCAGAAAAGAAATAGAAAAAAAGGATAGGAACGGAAAAAAACTACTGGGAAGTTAATTTAAGGGGATTAACAAATGATAACCTTCTCGGTGGAGACCTTACGTCTAACACCAACTCCTCCCCCCCCTCTTGAAGCCATCATAATTTCTTCAAGGGTTCTCGACTAAAGTGGAAGTTCAACTCCGAGAAAGCACTTTGATATCGTCGGCTAACCAAACGACGCGCACGGTGCCATCCATACGTATCCAATCACTTGGACTGAATTGCCTGGGACAGGAAATGGCTTGAACCCCTCCCGCTCTCTTCTCTCGCAACAACAACCATCCACCCCTCTCTCTTCACCCTCTGATTTCCCCTCGAACGCGGGGCTCCAGTCGGGCTGTCAGCTCGTGAAAACAAATGGCGCAGCTTGGATTCGTCCCGCCACCTACTTTACTCACTACCCTGTTCTTCCTATCTATCCCATAGCCTACAGTACATTCGTGTATTCGTGACGATGAGAAACTGGCAACACACCCTTGAAAAAAAAAGAGCGCTCCTTCCATCTCTTTCTGCAATCTCAGGCCACTCATCTTTCAAACACTTACTTTTTTTTCTTCAACCGCGGGATGATGACGCGGGAGAAACTAAAAACTATCACGGAAAATAAACGAGCGACCGATGACTTCGAAACTATCGGAGAAAGTTCTTTATCTTTCTATGTCGGTAGTCCCTCTGATTTCCTCATTTCGGACATTCCGACCGAAGACGACCGAAACGAATGCTCGTCGACGCGGATTCGAAAGGGCGGATTCATTTTATCGGCCCTCTCCGCCTCTACCACGTCTCTATTCTCGCGGCTGAAACTTCTTCACGAAAAAAAAAAAAAAAAAGATGGAAAGAAAAAGATTTCCACCCTTTGCGATCGGTGCTCGAAGCAGCTATCCTTTTTCCATTGGTACATCCACCAAGTCTTTGCTGTCCGAAGGGCTGACTAGTTCTGGGCGTAACCACTGAACGGAAATGGGAATCCCCGGGTTCGAGCTTACGATTTCGAATCGTTCTACTCATCTCTCCCTCTCTCGATCTTCTTTGTTTTTTTTTTCTCTCACACCGATCGGACGGATGGAAAGGTAGCTTACCACCCCATTGAATCTTCCAGTATCTCCACAAAAAAAAAAAAAAAAAACATGAATACGTTAGAATGCAAAATAGAATGATAAAAGCGCCGAGTCTAGAATTTCGATTGACGCACAGAGGGTAGTTGAGTTGTTTGTCGGAGACGCGAAGGGGTCAGATTTCATGTCCCCGGAGAGTGTGATGGATCGCGCATATAAATAGAAAAATATTGACCGAAGATATTAGAGATATTAAAATGTTTCTTCGAGAGCATCGAGATAGCTGTGACGATAGGGAAGGAGTGCAAGGAGCCACTCGCTCCGTCTCTGGATAATTCAACTCTGCAGGCGCAAGAAACGTGCCATCTCGGCGGATTGAAATGCGATCCTTGTACGTATATCTTTCATCGATAAAGCTTTTTTTTTTTCTTTTTTCTTCTCTCGGTAAGAATATTTCTCCATCACTCGACGACTCTTTCCCGAAGGGGAGGAAAAAAAAAAGGGAAAAGCGTGTTTGGATTCATTCTCCACTATACCGTGGTACTACACACCCTTGCGAAATATATATCTCTAACGTTGCGCGAGGGTTGTAATGTACGTTTCTAGGGGTAATCTTGCCGGGCCGTTGGACTCTGTGTTTTTTTTTTATTTTATTTTTTTTTCTATTGCTAAAGCCTAAGCCTCCGGTACCGCGCGAACGAGAAGGCCAAGTTGCCGAGAGGAGGAAGATAAAAATAAAGAGGACAGTGGAGAAAAGTAGAGGCCGAGAAATTAGTGTGAGGCGAGAGAGAGTACGGCGGGCAGCGTGAAAGGCAGAGGGAAACATATTGAGGATCAAAAAAACGTCTGGCTCCGGTGGAAGAGAAGGAGAAATTGAGATATATAAAAAAAAAAGAAGAGGGAAGAAAGATGGTGGAACGAGAGGGTGGAGGACGAGTTGCGGGAGCGAGTGAGAGTAAAGGGCGAGGAGCCTCGGCACAAGATTGCCTCCTTTCTAATTTATAACTAGGCGAGGCTTCGCCTTAACAATTTACGCCTTGCCTCGGCTCTCTGCTCTCTCCGCCTTGTGGCACCTATAGTGCTAGACAACCATCCAGCCTCCCTCTCTCCCTCACCCGCTACTATCTGGCAACGGTATAGCGGGATACCTTTACCTTTACCACTGGTACACCGGTACCACGTACCCGTTACGAGCAACGACGTCCGCGACTCTTACGAACGGGCCGAAAGACGAGATTGGCCTCGTGGAATAGAAGTCGGCCTTCCACCTCTATACACTCCCTTGCGTTGTTCTCTCCCACCCCTTCCACTTCTTGTATGTTTTACCTTTTTTCACATACCGTGGTTCCCTTTATTCCCATTTCCATGAAGCTTCAACGAAAAAGATCAGAAACTCACTACCTGATTTTCTTTTTTTTATTTCCATCGTTCTCATCCACGTTGAATTTCCGCCCGGATTACCCTCAAATTCTCCCGAAAATATCATCGTTTCGAGCATTGCTCGAAAGTGTGAAATTGGCAACAAAAAAAAAAGATAAAAACAATTCGTAAAACATCGTTACACTCGAGAAAATATTGGAGTAGGATTATCCATGAAGCAGCGAGTTGCGAAGCTTCGTTGGATTGGGGTGGAAAGCTCTCGTTATAGAGCAACGAACCAGTCCGATATAATCAACGAAATAATCAAGGTTTATGGTAGGGGGTTAATGCCCTAATTAAATAGCACTCCGTACCAATTAAGTTGCGATGCTGAAACGCGATACCGTGAGCAAAACCGCACTGGGGGTTACCTCTTCGTACTCGTGGCGACCCAAACTGTACCATCAAACTATACAGATTTTCATTAACCCTCTCCCCTTTTTTCCACCCCCTTTTTGGATAAAAACGAAAATGAAAAATGCAACAAAAAAAAAAAAAAGAAAATTAGGCGTCTAGCAAGAAAAGAAGGTAATATAGCGAGTCGAGATTCGAGAGTGTTATAGCACGATCGTGAATGCGAAGAGAGAAAAAGAGAGCTCACAGACCTCGGTGTATCAGAATTGCAAATTTCATTTTCTTAATGGGTTTTACTCTTCTACCAACGCGGCTCGGTTTAACGCATTTTCTAGCTTATTTCACGAGGGTCCAAACTATCGACGCCCTTACCCACTTCTCCTTCCCTCTCAAAAACCGTCTCAAGTATAATAACAATAAAATACGAGAATAAGACATATCCCGCAGGATAGTCACCAATAAATTTCATTCCAGTAATAAAAAGAGGGGGAAAAAAAAAATATATATATAACAAAAAAATTAGATAATAAATAGAAGCGAAAGGTTGAGAGCGGAAAATGTGTGTACCAACATCCCCTTTCTCTCCATTCACCCCGGCAATAACTCCGTCGTCTTCGTCTCTATTCCGTTACGATCTCATCGTATGTACCTCACGTTCACCGAATGGTAATCGCGCGGGGCAGCCTAGTCTAGTATATTACTATATAAATGTACCGGAAGACGAGAAAGAAGAAGAAGAAGAAGAAGAAGGGTAAAAGTAGTGAAGTAAAAAAGTAACACGAGATAGAGTATTTGTCGTGGTTCGACGCGAAGCCTTCTCTTCCAACTTGTACAGAAGATATTATTCGAGATACGACACGGTGAGTGTATATAGATACGTATATGGAAGGAGTCCGCGAGCGCGGGACGCAGAAATGGACTCCTTGGACAGTTGGACAGTTGGAAAAGTTAAGAGTTTGTTACGTGTTGGCGAACGTCTGTCGCGATGGCGGGGTGTAGAGAGAGGAGGAAAACACACGAGAGGAAGAGACCTGCGAGAGAAATGAAAGTGAGGTCTCGAGTTACCGTGAAAGTCAAGTCCGGTTGACTTGCCAGACATCTCGACGTCGTATACTTGCCTGGTTACCTCCTTTCCTTGAGCTTCGAGGAGTTTCTCGCGATGTTAGATGACGAGCCACCGCACCGGTTTCCTTACACACTTCTCCATCTGCCTGACCCGTTTATCAAGTTGAGCTTTTGTTTTCGAAATCGATCACACATCTGACTTGAAACTCCTCCTTCTCTCGCTTTATTTTATTGCTTCCATTTTCAGTCTGAGACTTGAGAAACTCAGGCGGCAGAGAGAGAGAGAAGAGAAGGAGAGAGTGAGAGCTTTAAATTCGTACGAAGCAAAGAGAAACCGGAAAGCCCAGAGTTAGGAGAGGATATACAGACTGAATTGTAAATCTCGAATAGTGGCCTCGAAGACACGAGGCATTAAATCACTCGGCAGCGGTTTAAATTATTGAAGACGGAAAGCCATCTTCGTTGGCGTTTCCGTGCTATACGAGAGACGCGCACACTTTTAGGCTGAAACGGTACTTCGAAGACAATAAACTGACGAATTTTTCAAACGCTTGCAAAAGAGTACGAAAAAAAAAAAGAAAAGAAAAAGCGAAGGTAAGAGAAAAGGGAAAGGATACAATCAAAGCTTCATTTGCTCGATTTCGTCGCTCGAACCTCGAAATACCAAGAGAAAGAAAATACTCGAGAACTTTGTGTGACTTGGGCTTCATTTCACAACCCTCTTTTTTTTTACCTGCCCCTTGTGTTCGAGAAGAGAATGAATGAGAAAAAGAGAAGGGTAGAAAAATAGGGTAAAGAGAATTGCCTAAGCGTTGAGAGGTGGAAACACACAAGCAACAGAGAGACGTGAAAGGTGGCGCGAAGCTGAGTGAGAATGGAGAAGTGCGAAGCTTTCATGGTGTTGGAAGGCGGGGGAGGAGAGACGATGGGGGTTCGCTCGCAAGTGGGCGGGTTGCGGGACAACTTAAACAGCGGCTAGGCAAGTAGTGGCAAGTAATAATTGAGTCAGACGAGTATAGCTCTCGGACCGGTGGGCGAGCGGCGAAAGCAGAGAGAACCCCGGCACGCTCACTTCGAAGCTGCAAAGGTGAAGGAGAGAAGGAGAGGAGGGTAACAGGGTACAGGCGCGTACTCGTAGTACGCTCCAGCTTCTCGTTGCGCGACCGGAATTCGAAATCAGCCGGAGCTCGGCTCGTTGGCTCCTTCGCCTAGCTTCCTTCTCCTCGGCTTCCTACTCCTGTGTTCCCTCGATCTCTCGCTCTTCTCGACTCTAACTTTGGCCGGGAATATGAGCAGCTGGATCGTAGCCGAATTGCTTCTACAATCCGTGCCTTCTCTCTACCCCACGAGAGAAGCAACCAAGACTCGAAGCGTGTGCCTTACTCTGCTCCGCTCTGGTTTTCGCCTCTAGTAGCCTCGTTCAATGTTATTCCGTACCTGAGGCTAACCGGATTCTCTCAACTCTCATTATTCCGTAGTTCGAGACGATCGTCGCATTCTCCTCGTCTATTGGCGTTTGATCTTCTCGCACTGCTTCGCCGTACCGTTTTGGATGGCTTCGGCGATCATAAGTTTCGAGCGATTCGTCATGACTTCTTTTTTTTTTTTTTTTTTTTTTTTTTTTTTTTTTTTTACGTTTACCCGTGGGTAGTAACTTTAAAAAATCGAGGTGGTTTCGCGGAGAATGAACAATTCTCTACAGGGTTCCAGGATCGTGTGACTTGGTCAACGAATTTACGGAAACGTGACGAGAGCTAACCGGGCGGACTACAACGCGTTAACACTGCGAGATAAACAATTTCCGGCTTGAAATGGACTGTATCTCCGGGTAGGGAGTCGTCGAGGGCGACGACGACGAGTACTCGAGGGAGAAAGAAGAGCAGAATAGAATTTTACGTGCTTAACGCGCCGCGTACCCTCCCCCCGTGACGAAGGAACAAGAACGTGTCGTTACGGAGACGAAATTTTAATACCGGGACAAGGAAACGCTCTCTGCATACCGGTGAAAAGCTTTTTTTGTCTTTTAAAAAAATTAACTAATTATTCACTTAGTGCGATCGGCGAAAACTGTGGGTTTTTTTTTATGACGCTTTTTTTTTTTGTTGTTATGTTTGACTTCCGTCTGTGTCTATATAAATTTGACTATTAATCATAATAATAATAATAGAAATGATGATAATAACAACAACAATAATAATAATAATAATTTTTTATTTCGGAATAATATCAAGAGCATACTTTTGTATTAAAAAAAAAAAAAAACGAATTATTCACTTAGGGTATACGGCTAAAACTGGGGATTTCGGTAAAAAAAAAAAACCGCTTGACTTTTGTCGAAGGCATATAAATTCGAAAATATATAATTTTTTTTACGAAAATACATTCGTAATATTTGGATATTTTTTTTATTTTTCGACATGCCGTTAGTTTCCCTTTTCTTTTTTACCAAAAGAGCACTTTGTACTGTACATCGCGTTGGTTTAGTTTACAAAAATGCCATTCCGCGGTGGCGCAACGAGCGATTTTTTTTCACTCGCGATCCCCACGATATTACGTTGACGGCTCTTGCGATTTCAGTCAGCGATATCGTTAGCGAGAAACCGTTAAGAGCCGATCGTGATACAAGGGGCGATGTCGCAGAATAATCTGCTTCAAGGATACAGTTGTGAGTCGTGCGATATAATACATTGTATACGAATTCTCTATAAATACATTCGCGAGAGCGTTGCCTCGTGAAAATATATTTTGGGAAGCAACGAAAGGAAAAATCTAACGAGACGGGGGGGTTTCCGACGCGCGCTGTCTTTACACTTTCTGCCATTTTTTCAACGATCGTGAAATGAACTGTGATAATGGCGGTGCTCGTTTATTTGTTAACCGGCTGACGCGAAAAAGCCGAGAGCTGGCTAATCCTTGCTGGTTTGTTTGAACACGAGCGACGTCCCCATTCATATTCTCTTAATTTTCTTTTTTTTTTTTTTCACTCTTATACACTCGATCGACTCGTCATTTCGCGTTTTGGTTATGTGATTTAATTTTTTTTCGTGTTTCACTGCTATTAATTTCATTGGTTCGTGAGCATCGAGTCGTCGACTCGTCGAAAAATCATACATTTTTTCACGGATTAACGCGGGTGGGTCATTCGAATCTAATTGGATAATCTCCGGCGTGGTAGGGATACGCGTTACGCGACACCGATCGCCACTGGCTATTTCGGTCATCGCGGAAGTGATAGAATATATATTTTTTTTCAATGCTCGACAAATTTAAAAAGTAATAAGACGATAATAAGCTAAAAAAGTGTCGATTGCATTCGTTCAGGGGATTCCCAATGCGAAGATGCGCAAACCGAATTTTCCCGTCCCATTCAAGACGAGGTTATCAGGTAAGAGAAAAAAAAAAATTAAAAGTAAATCCACTGCACAATTTATTCTATTTGTCGTGAAAACGAAACGTATAAACGTTAATTCGCGTTCGCCAAGCGTGTACGAGGTTTACGTCAAAGAGGAGGAAACTTCCGGGTCGGACGGTCGAAGCGAGAACTCGGTGGTTTCCGGTAATTCCGGAAATACGACGAGTACCAGCGGCAATTGCGCGACAAATGCAAACGAACATAAACTCATTCAAGTAATGCTTCTCAAAATTTTTTTTTTTTTGCATTTTTAATACTCTTGTTATTGCTGTTGTTTTCATACAAAAAAAAATTGCTAGCGAGCTATTTTCCAGGGCGACTGCATGGACCTGGACGCGGCAATTGATTCGGAAATAATCAACGTCGATGATTCCGTAGCTAAATTAATCGGCAAAGAGGCTCTCAAATACAAGGTTGATAATATATTTTTATTTCGATAATTACTCGACAATTACTTCGAGTCAATGAAAAAATTAAAAATAAAGAAATAAAATAATAACATAACAAATACAAAATATGAAAAAAAAAAAACAAACAGAATTATATTATTTAATATTATTGTATTATAGTATATAAGTATAAGAATGTTATTATTATTTTTTTAATAATAACATGTTTTTTAATACTTTGAAAGATGCTGGAGCAGAGTTTAGGCACTGAGGATGATGAGGTCGATGAGTTTCCCAATCAAACTGTAAGCGAACTTCAAAATGGTAATCCCTCGTCGGGTCCTCGTCTCGTCGACAAAGACGATCCGCGATCGAGACTGCACTTTGTCAAGTATCTTAAGAGAGACGGGAAAACGTTGAAAATATGGGAATGTGGAATATGTGAGTCAAATTCTAATACACGATCCATGCGACTGCTGGACCCGAGTTGTTCCTAGAAAAATTTGATTTTTTGAAAATTTAAAATTTTTGAAAATTTCGATTTTTTGAAAATTTAAAATTATTAAAAATTTGGATTTTTTTAAATTTAAAATTTTTGAAAATTTTGATTTTTTGAAAATTTAAAATTTTGATTTTTTGAAAATTTTAAATTTTTGAAAATTTCCACTTTCAATGTCTTGTAGTTTCTATAATTTCTATTATATCGATTTAGCGCCTCAATGGACATTTTCCTTACATCCTCACGTTGATATTTCACTACAATCAAACTTAAAAAAATGTATTTTTGATAAAGTTTCGTAAAGTTGAAGATATCGGGTCTCTCAGATCCATATGTGGCGTTAAAGACGCGCATATGTGTGGTGTTTTTGAGCTAAAAAAATGAAAAAAAATGATGACAAACCACATATTGGAGAAATAAAACAATGTGAATCCGTCGAAACGGCATTTTTCAGGTACCAAAGAATTTCGTCACCAGTACACGCTGATGAGACACTTGCCGACTCACACCGACGAGAGAAATTTCAAGTGCGAAGCCTGCGGCAAGGCTTTTCGTCAATTATCAACATTGAGCCAACATAAGGCAATACACAGTGACGCGCGGCCGTACGTGTGCGAATTTTGCAAGAAGACGTTCAACAGGTGCGCCGAATAAGTTGACACGACAGTGAAAAAAAAAAAAAAAAAAAAAAAAAAAAAAAAAAAAGTAGAATCGCATTAACGTAAGCAATACAATCAATCTACCGTGGCACCTCTCGGGAAACCTCCCTCCTATTTTCCAGAGTTTCCACCCTGATATCCCATCGCAAAACCCACTCGGAGCAAAAACCCCACAAATGTCATATCTGCGGAAAGGGATTTCATCAGAAAGGTTCGATTATGAAAAATAAAAAAAAAATAAAAAAAGAAGGAAAAAGATTTCAACATAATTTCCGAATCTTTTCCACCCCATTTATTGTATCTGAATAATTTATATCTTTCATCGATGAAAAAATTCGATTTTCCGCATTTTCGATTTTAGGAAATTTGCGTAATCACGTGTTCACTCATACGAACGAAAGGCCGTACAAGTGCGAGTTGTGCGGCAAGGGTTTCAATCAGATGTCGAATCTGGTTTGTCACAAGGTTAAGGCTCACGCGCATTCCGAAAAAATGCAATACTCCTGCGGCATATGCGGCATGGAGTTTCCGCGTAGATTTGCCCTGAGATCTCACGAGGAATACAAACACGGAATCAAGTATCGTAATCCAAATGGAATTCAGAACGAGCCGAATGCAAGCGAGAATTCGACTTCTACTTGTACGAGTGCAGCTGCTTCGAACACCTCGAGCAACGGTAGTACAACTCCGTCGAGAAGCGCACCGGCCACCATCACCGGACCGAACGTCATGCGGAAGTACGTTGAGAATTTCGATATTGGACTCGATATATTGTTCCGGAGAATCGCCTCGACTCGCCCACTCCCCGAGCACTCCGTTCCCATCCCCCCGCGCCGTTGAATATCTCGACACCGACCGCACCCCCGTCTCAACCAATTTATCACGAACTGACCCCGAGATTATTGCTATTATTGTTCTTGTTGCTTCTTGAGGAGAACGAGAGAATTCGGCGAGTCGAGTCTTGCAGTTGACCAATATAATTCTTCGAATACTCGTCATCGTTTAATTAATCCCGCAGCAGAGAAATTTATTGATTGATTGGAATGAATTTCATGAATTTATTTCAACGCCGACGATCTACCGAATGATCGAGTGAAGAGATATTGAAAGATCATATTTCTGATCTAAAGAAATTAATTTTATTTTTTTTTAAATTAGAAATCCAGACTTCCGATTACATGAGAAAATTTTGATATATTTTCAGCAAAAATGTACGTGTCGTCGAGATGCCGAATGGCGAGCGGAATCAAGAGGTTAAAATTCCTTCCTGTGAAACTGTGAGTAACGGAAGTTCCTTATTGTTCCGCGTGTATAGCAATTTATTGAGCTTTTCATTCACGAATTTTTTTTATCAGGAATACACGGATAGTATAGTGATCGACAAGATCGAGACTAAGGCATTGGAGAACGCGATAGCTGAGGGACAAACGCCATTCGCTCTTCTTAAACCCGTCAAAGGAATTCCGGTACTCGTCAGAGTATCTCCCGCCGGGTCTACCAAACACGTGAGTATTTTACTCTTTTTGTTAATTAAACAATCAAATTAACTCGTCTCGTCTCTCGGACATCAGCTTCTGACTCCAGCGACCGCCGAAGATCTTCGAATGGTAGGAAAAATGACTTCAAGTCCGACCGCTGATTCTGAGGGCAATAAAGCTGTTCAAGTTAAAGTTCCCGTTGTCGCTACGATAACTCAGAACGTCGATGACGATGGCAAACAGAGTTTCTCGGTAGAGCCTCCGGGACCCGATCAGGATGAAGGTTACTAATAACGACAATAGATTTTTATCCATTTTCAGCGAAAATTTAGTTTAATTTCCCTGCAAAATTTGATTTTATCCAAATGCAGAGAGCCTCGTCGCTCCACTGGATTGCAACTTTCCATTTCAAGACACCGAATCGTCCCTTCGCCTGGACAGCTCCAGCGTCAGCTTATTCGATCGTCACAACACCACAGATACGAACGCGTTGCCTCTGACTAATCCCCAACCGGATGATTGCAGCGAACTTCTGGAACTTGCAGCTCAAGGAGGGATACAATTCGTTCGCGCGACCGAAGACGGGCGTTACGAGGTGATGACAAACAGCGAAGCGAGAGACTTGATGGCGCAGAATTCGCACGACGTAACGATTCTCGACGGCGATGATGCCGATGCTCTCAACATCGTCAACGCACGTGGACAGTCACTGACCGTTAATGAAGATTCGACCGCGAATACCGACAGTCAGATGATGATAGTCGATGCCTTCGCGAATGAACAAAAACCCATTAGTCTCGAGGGAATCGAAATTTTGGAGGACAAAGATATCAAAATCATCGATCCAAAGAACATCGACGAACGCATGTTGGACGGCATGGCGTTTCTGTCGCAAATGAAGATCGATGATATGATTCTCGTTCCGGGAAAATCGTCGTCTAGCATCGAGACGGCGTTGGGTTGTCCGATCGGAATCGGCAGCCCACCGAGTAATCACGATTTTTCGACGATTCTCGGCAATCGCAATGATCTCACGGGTTTTGGAAATAATTCGCAATCAATGAATATGACGTCGTTATTAACTAAGAATCAACAGCAACAGCATCAACAATCGTCGCTGTCGATCATCAACGATACGATAAATTATCTGAGAAATTGTCCACCGCGAAGTTTAAGCGACGAATTCAGCATGTTAAACGATGAGGATGAGATGATCACAGGAGAGTTGGACGAGCGTCAGCAACAGGGCATATCTTGTTATGGTGGAAAAATGAAATTCAACGATTTCGACGATACGATCGAAGACGCATCGAGTCTTTTGGGTATCGGACCGCAGGAAGCGAAATTTCTCGGACAACAGCAACAACAGAATCACAAGATTTTGGGACATCAGAGAGGTCAGAATTGTCAGAGAATCGCGGATTATTATCGCGGCAACGAGTCGCGCAACTATTGGGACAACGAACGAAATCTTCCGAGTTTCGGCGAAGTGAAGATTTTAGGACCGAACAATACCGATTTATCGGACAACGGAACGATGCAGTTTCAGGATATTAGAATTCTCGGGAGTTACGAACAATTTTTGAAGAGTTCCGCGACTTTTGGTCATCAGCAGCAATACGCGAAAACGAACAATTGCGCGATCGACGAGGGGCAGCAATCGACGCGGAAACAAGTTAAGATACTCGGGAAAAAATTGGAAACGGGGTTTGTCGAGAGTAACGAGGACGGTACGACGGTGAAAATTGAGGATGATAACGATGCGTGTAGAAAAATGGTAAGCAACGTCTGGGAGGGATGGATCGAGAGATATTCAATGAACGAAAACGGTATCAATGCAGACGACGATACAGAAAACGATATTACTTACGCCGACATTATCAACTCGCAAATTTGATTGATTATTTAGACTCAAGTATCGATTTCTTCCCTCTTTCCTCCCCTTTCAAAGGTCACTACTATATCCCCGAGAGATCCGTGCACTTCCGCATCAATGAAATACGCTGCAGAGTCCCTTTCGCCGGAAGTCTCGAAACATCGCTCTCTGCCCAAAGGAAACAACGACTTTCTTCTTCAAGTAAACAAACGCGAATCCGACAAATCGGATAACGAGTCATTTAATTTTTCATGATAACAAAAAAAACAAATATCCCTCTTTCCCTCTCAGACGTGCAATACGGATTTTCTGAATTCGCAAAAGCATCAACGAGATTCCGCGAATATTGAAATAATGAATTCCGACAACGAGATACGCAAGGAGCGCGACTCGTGCGCGGAAGGGCTTCCCGATTTGGATTAAGAAGCTGTTCTGCATACTTTTTTTATTTTTTTTTTTTTACTAACAATCAACTTGTAGTTAATTTCGTCAATTGGTCGACGTTTGAAAAGGCTTTCAATTAATTTAATTAGGATATAAATTGATACATTTCGATGTTCGAGAATAAATTATTTTCATCAAATGACGTGATTTTTTTTTCTCCTTTATCTTATTTTTTTTCGTCTTTTCAACTTTCGTCGAAACTTTTCCGCGAACTGTCGCGGCTTTTCGCACCAACGTCGTCGGGCCGTTTATCCGTTTGAAGGCGCAGCGCGCCGTGCGCTCGAGTTGACTGCGAGCCGCGCCTCACCCCCAACGTCTCGCAGACTATCCCCCTTCCTTCCTCCCCATTCTCCCGACTTGAGAACTGAGGGAGGGATCGAATTTGCGAAATGGCGCTGTACGAGGGTTGAATTTCTGACGAGATAATTCACTGCTCTCGCCTCGCGGCTTCGACTCTGCGCCTTTCAGTCGAAGATAGTAAAGGAACAAAAAAAAGGTAAGAAAACCTCGAAGCGTGCATTTCTCACCTTCGCTAACAACGTTTCCCGCTTTCCATTCGCTCGCGGAATTTCTTTCGATCGAATACAAAGACTATTGACTAATTGTTTTTTTTTTTTTTTTTGTTTTTCTTCTTTTCTCGTTGTGTTTCTCTTTTTTTCGATGTGGTAAACCCAAAACCGCGGCTTATTAAAACTACGATAATTAAAGCTCTTTCGTTGTTGAGATTTGCCTTTGCGCTTTATCCTACCGGCTTTTAAATAAATTATTCCGAGCTAAAAGCATCCCTCTTCGTATAGTTGTGTATCCTTGCTGTGTTGTCTCTCTTCTTCTTCTTCTTTACCCTTATTCTTCTTCTACTTCGGATAATCCCGGAAAGAAGACCAACTGGACGGACTCACTGGCTTTTCTACTTCCGAAGCTCCGAGTTATTCAGGAATATTGTAGAAGAGGAGATTAAGAGACGCGGCAAGCGTCTTAAGACGAGTACATTTACAGAACGGTCGGTAACCGCCCGACGAGATGCGACTAAACTCACTGTCACTCGAAGGATCGTCCTTAAGCTTCTCGCGCGAAAAACAATATTTTTTTTTTTTTTTTTTCATTCTAAACATTGCTTTATCTTTTTTTTTAAAGAGGGTCGGTGATAAGATTAAGTTGAGATTATGGGTATCGGATTTTTCTGTTATCTTTAAAACGCATTTATAATTTTTGTGTCTCTAAATTTTGAAACGATTCATCGTCGTCTCTCGGGGATTTTAATAATGAAAATATCGAGAATTGTACAATATAAATATTCTCTTAATGTAAATTTAGGAATGTAGGAATTCTTTCTGTTTTTTTTTATAACGTTATTTAAGTTTAAATTTACTCTTTCACTGTTCTGAATGATAATATATTGTAAATTTCCATACAAATATTTCGATGGAATTTACCACCGAATCTCCTTAATGTCACCGTTAATTGGGGTTCGAGAAAATACGATTAAATATAAAGTGTGGATTTTGATTAATACAGAAATATTTAAGAAACAATAATCGTAGTTACAGTTACGAGCGAAGTATGTGATTAGTTTAGAAAAATTAAATTTTTCCATTAATTGTCTCGGAGATTTAGTATTCTTTCGTCAATTTTTTTTTCTCTCGAGTATTTACACTCTGCTAACCTATCCGTTTACAGTTAAGTATCCTTGAAAAAACTACGACGCATCGGATACTTGCTATTTATTCGATAACTTTTTCCAGAATTGATGCAATTTATCTAAATGTACTTTTGTCTCGAGTTTTTTTTTTTTTTTTTTCATCAATTGCGATGTTTTTGAGAACTCCGAAGACCATCTATAACGTAGTATATCCGTTCTACAGTTCTCTCAACTACCGTGAGCTCCTTTTCGCAATCTCACATACAGACTTAATTGATAAAAGTTGTGAGAAGCTTTCACACTGAAGCGACGAGTATTGTACTTGCGATTCGGAGACAAACTATCCATCTGCATTCTTCCCCTCGCGCACGACCTCGACATCTCTTTCGCCTACTTTGCATCGAATTATTTAAACACGCATTTCTCTCCCGGGTCTCTCTTTACCGACTCGGGCAATGTCTTACTTATACGAGAAATAGAGAAAGACAGTTGCGGAACTGTAGAAGGGAGATGAATCTCCTGGTGTAGACGAGGGCGGCAACATCCCCGTGGGAGAACCGTGAGAACAATGGCGTTAAGGACGCGACTCAGCGGCTTACCGGTACTCGGCGACACAAAAGCCCGAGACACTGTGAAAACTTTGTAGCGTATGCTGCAATGTTTCCAATCGACGTATCTTCAATCGTCAAAACATACATACAGGCGACACCCACCTACGGTCGACACGGGAAAGTTTTATTCAAAACTGTATCGGGTTAATGATAATAATGATTCTAGAAGACGACGCATATTCTCGTCTTCATGGTGCATTTTATTGCATTGCCAGTAATAATGAATTTTTTAGCTCATTTACGCAAATATGCATTCAATCCATTTGACGACTTGCTTTGCCCTTTTTAGCGACTACGGAATTTTTTTTTTTAATTAAGATAAACATAATAGAAGACAAAAAATTTCAGAACGTAAGTTACGATAAACTATCGTGACATTTCGGTTTTTAAGGAGATGCGGTCGTCAGATTCGCAGAAATATATTCCCCTCCGTACCACGAAACTTTCTATATTCATTATTTTCTTTACCAGTGTTCATCCGAAGTTTAGTCCATTTAAAAAAAAAAAAACAAAAAACCTGTCGAACGACTATCGTAACAATCGCGATATCGGAGAAGTAAACGATCGCGATTTCGGTATCATTCGCGAACACTTATAAATTCGATCAGCTCATTTTTACGATGAGAAGATAAGAAAAATACGTGATACTGAATATTATGTCGGTAGCGCATTGAGAAAAGCAGCAAGGAATTTCCGTGGCGAATCGTAAGCTGATACGAGAGATGCTAGAGCTTCGGAAATAGGAGTTGCACTCGTGGCCGCGCGAGAATGAGTCCTGACTATCAAGTAGTCAGGATGGATGCGAGGCGAACTCGGTATTAACCACTTGTGCTATTGGTATTGGCTTGCCGAAGCTCACCACTGTAGAGAGGGTGGGGGAGGTCTTGGTCGTTCGTGGGAAATATCGTGCGCGAGGCGAAGTGAGCCTCGTGAATAAATCTAAATAACCCAAACGGTTAGATGTACTGCTACTTCGATATTTTCGAGTGAAAAACGAATAATATATATATATATCTACACATATTTTCGAATTGTAAAACTTATTATGTACGATGGTAATCGGAAGGGGTAGCTGTACGCTCGCAATGTTAATGTGTTTCACGTGATAAATAGTACATATCTGTGGTCTGCCCGCGAGGAAACGAGTAAAATGTAGGGCGTGAATTTAATGTCAGGATGAAGGTAAATTAAGGCGGCTTTCAGTCACGCATCGTGATAACATCGTGTATAATTATTACTACACGGCTGGCGTTACGACGAAAACATACGGAGTTAAATACACAAGTAAACCGGACTTGTTATGAATATTTGCTACATCGTTTTCGTTTTCGTTTTCGTCTTGAGAAGGAAGTAAACACATTGGAAACAAACTCGCCTTGTTTGCCTTCCGTTTCGCTTCTGTATGACCGCACGCTGACATAGTTACCACCCTCTTTTTTTTCGTTATTTAATGCCACATCCACGCTGTACTGAACTGTGAGAACGTTATTTGAATATAGCGTTCCATTTCGACGGGAAAGTCCAGCGAATTTAGTCGGCGGTAGCGCACCAATGGTGATGAAGAACGGGTGTGAGAAATTTCGTACGCGGCAACGGCTGGCAATGCTGACCTCGAAGCCTTCTTGTTCTGGCAATGGAAGTCGCGGTTTTTATCAGCAATGATGCTGTATCTCTTAAAAAACCATCTCCCGACTCTTTTCGTATACCTATGAGGCGTTCTCTGCCGATTGCGTCACTTTTTCTTCGGAACCTCTGAGACATCTCTCGTGCTTTACCAAGTGCTTTAGTACTTGAAAATACTCTCTGTGATTTTTTTATTATTTTTTTTTACTCCATACGTTTGGAAAATACTTTTTTTGTTAATCCCTCTTCGAATGCTTCGTATCGCACAAGAACTCGTGACGTCTTCGTATTTAGAAATGATTTATACTGCTTTTGTTTTTGACAAAAAATCATTCTCGCGTCAGCAGTGGAGTAACCACAATTCCATTATCATTAAGAGGCAACGGGTATAGATTTCCTCGGACCGCAGTTGCACGCCCACCGGGCCACCCAGTCACGAGTTTACTCGCTTTCTTCCTTTCATTTCTCGGCACAGCGATGTTATCGCCACGCTGACCTCCACCCTCTCAAATTTAATGAAGAACACTCTGTATATTAACGTTTCGAGAACCTCTGTCTCTGGAGTCATTGAGACACCGCTCGCTCGCGAAATTAATCAACAAATTTTCATTAAGTAATTGGTACGGTGAGAGGAAACGAAGCAGTAACATCTGTGTAACGTTTATGTTTCGTTTTTTTTTTTTTTTTTTTTTCACTTATTATACGAGAAAAACACATACGTAAAATACATTCATCTGTTATACACGTTAAATTGGGTGAATTAAATACATTATTCCTCATCGACGCGAAGAATTTCAGAACGTACGAGATTACGAGAGTCGAGAGGGAACGGCAGATGGCAACTTTAATAAGTCAAATTAAATTGTATTAAGAAAAGTGTGTTGTAGTCTCGGATACGAGACGGGCACTTGTCCGTTCGCCTTTTACCTCCGGAGATTTTGAATATTATAACAGAATTTTCAAGTCGAAAAGCCGGATACCAGAACGATGGTAACAGCTGCCAATCCGACTAAAAGTGAGAGAGACGAATTCATTCGTAGCATGAGAACTCTTGCAGTGTATTTTACGTTCTTTAGTCGATAACCCTTTGGCCCTTATACTTGGTACGATTCTTGCGAGAGATCGTACAAATTATAACAAGACTAACCGAGAGCGTCGGGGATAGAAATGAGAACGGTACTTCCGTCTCTCGATTATTTCGACACGTTACACGAGACGCTTTCGCGGATCGCGCAATTAAATTCAGCTTCCTACGTTTCCGTAGATATCTCTGTCTATTCGTCTCTCGTCAGTCTCGTTAAGCCTTCAAATAAAATTAAAAAAAAAAAAAATATCGCTCTTTCCTTCGTTATCGCATATTCGCAGTTGGAATGAATACAATTTTTATTCATTCGTAATTAGCATTCGCATTTTGTATTAAACGAGATTAGTGAGCCATTATTGAAGCATGAAAAAGAAAAAAAAAAGATAAAAAAAGTAATCGAAAAAAAGGCTCTCGACGAGAACGCGGAATCGAGAATGCGCGTCTCTCATTAATCGAATAATCATATTTCTCGACTGGTAGACACTCGATATATACGTGCATATGTAATTTTTATGACATGAAATTCTCCTCGGTCTCGAGAAGATAACAATTACGAAGCTACAGTTGTAATTGTGAAATTTTCGTATAAATATACGTTACGCGCGATGCCGGGTTCTCGTATGAATAGTTCGGAGCCGGAGAGCCCCGAGGCTTTCGGAAATACTACCCGATAATTAATTGAAGGGATAATTTTCCATATTCGTACGGATAGTGGCATGAGAATCGTATGCCTACAAATATGAACGGTGCCCGATTGTGCGGTCACGTTTCGTATCAATGTCATTTGAAACTTTATGGGATAATAATGCGTTCGCGTATTGCTATTGGTAAGTTTATCATACACCTAATCAAGTCAAATTGCGTGCCAAATTACTTAATACGTGCAAAATGTTAGTGTTGTCTATAAAACAGTAGTAATTGCTGTGAAAATCAAATACAATGATATTAACGGAATTATAATTATATACAAATCGAGTATATCGTAGTAATCATGCCGACAATCGAAAATAATCGTAGACTCCGCGCGAAAAGAATGATAATAAAATTCACGAAATTAAATAATCATGTATGTCGTAAAATAATGAATACATACGAAATTTATATTAAAAAATAACATTATTAATAATTAATAATAATAATAATGAAATATATGACGTAAGAATGTTGAATTTTCCACGAAATCGCATGAAATCTAACGAAGTTTCATACAACTTGATAATCGCTCTCGTCGATTGAAATAAAAAATTGAAAAAAAAAATAAAATAAAAATTTTACCGAATATTAAATTTTATAAAAAATGTTGAACATGTTTATCGATAAGGATGATTCTCTTATCCGAAGAAGTCATTTCTAAAGGCGTAGAAAATGAATTTTACCAAGTGTTTCACCGATGAGGCGAACGTAATGTCCGGTATAATATCCGGCGTACCCTTATTTATCTTGCCGTCCAATCCGAACGGACCCCTATACATATATAGCATAAGAGAAAAAAAAAAGCTTTACGAACGAATCGGTTAGAATCGTTTTTTCGTGCTTGCCATTTGTACGATGCGGAATTGACCAGCAAAAATCTCAACGAAGGTCGGAGGCGAGTGGTGGATCCTTTGGTGCCCCCGGAGCTGCCTAAGTCTCCAAGGGGGTGGAAATAAAATGCTGGGTGTGCGGTGAACGCCGAGTAAGAGAAGGCATAAAAGAGAGAAAGAAGCAGGAGTCTGGATAGGTTTGTGCAATGGTAGTCGGAAGCGTCTGGGACCTCTCACGAAAATCAAGACGGTTTTCGTGTGTGTCACTCCGAGGGTACCCTCTCTTTTCCACTGCAGCTTTTCAAGCGTGCAGGCGCCGCTAGCCCTGTTGCTAGTGCATTGCGGTGTTGCGATCGTGGTAGTTTATATATATATGCATCTATATATATATATATAAACACACCAACATGCTGCTTGGTACTCCGGGCGCATCAGATAAATTTTCAATCGGGCAAATTCTGAAAGGGCGGTCTCTCCCCGTTCAGCGGCGAACAAGTTTAAAAATCGATGCAGTCTCGCGTGGCGTGCACTGGCTTTCCTTCGACTCACCCTCCAGTTTATCGCGCGAGCTCTCTTTCTCTCCCTCTCACTCTTTTCTTCGAGCGTTTCCATCTCGGACGAAAGTGTAGTACGTACGTTGTGTACGTGTAGATCGAGTAAGGGGGCCGGTTTTGACGGTTGGAACGATAGAGGGATGCTGGGAGAGAGACGTGGAAACTCCCGTGAATAGGAAAAGAACGGGGCTAAGGTGTGTACAGTGTAGGTGGCCAGGTACGTCGTTGCATACAGCATAAAGAGCAGCAGCAGCAGCAGCAGTAGTAGCACCGGCAGAGGCAACCCCTCGACCGATTCTCGCGAGTGCAGCGGAGAGACGACTTGAGGAAAAAGCTTCCACCTCTCTCTCTGCTACCCCTCTCGTTCCTTCTCCCATTCGAATGGTGGGTTAGCGCGAGCTTGTGGAAGCCGAGGACTCGAATTTCGAATGCTGTGCACGTCGACGCTAAAACGCCCCCATGATTCAATTCGCATCAGGACCAACCCTGCCCCCCTTCCATCGCCGCGAGCTTGCAACCCGCCTCATACCCAAGGAGACGCTCCTGGCACCCATCGCAACCATCTACCAATGTAACTTCCTTCGTCTTATTCTCGCTTCTACCTTTACCAAATGTCGTTGAAACCCGTGACAATTCACCGCAGAACCAACCCTTTCCCCCGTAACCTCTCTCCCCTTTGTCTTCCGTTACCTGGTACCGTCTTGAAGGGTGAATTATAAACCGCAGTAGCTACAATTCGGTGACATATCAATTCGACGTCGTTAGCCAACGGAGACCGAAGGGCGGGAGTTAATACGACAACATTATTAACGAGAATCGAAAATATTGGAGAACGAAGTCTTTTTTTACCACGATATCCGATGAGATCGCGCATTCATGGAACTCCGATCGTCGAAGCTGAATTTCAATTTATTCGAGCTTCGATTTTTTTTTTTTTTTTCTCAACAGGAGAATAATTTGCAATATTAATGGAAGAGCTTGTTTTCAACCGATATCTGTTATACTCGTTAGTCGACACGATTATTTTAATTTTCGAACACGAGACATATTCACCGCTGTCGATACTGATTATGGCTTCGATCGATGCCGAATGTTTTACAAAAGAAAGGAGTTTTTTCATTTGAATCATTAAATTATCGAAAAATGTATAGGTAATTATATAAATTTATGTCCAAAAATATACAAATATTACAGAGTAATAATACGGTTATATTATATTACTTTATACATATTTTTATTTATTTTCATTTATTTATTTGTGAATCGATATAAATGTGTAATCGAATTAAAAGATTATAGGTATACAGATAATATATATTTATAATAATAATAATAATAATAATAAGATCGATTTTAAATCGATGATGAGATTGCCAATTATGTCATCATTGAGCTCGTAAAACACGAAAGTAGGCGAATCAAGGTCGTTCTTTGTGTGCGCGTTGCGACGTATCAAACACAACGGTCAGGACGGGGGGTTTAAGAAACACGCGACACGCAGCTTACGGTCCGATCGTCATTTTTATTGCCTCACACACCGGTGTGCCCAGGTCGTTCAAGTTACCTCCGACCTCTCTTGCCCTCTACTCATCCCTCTCTCTCGCTGCGTTGTCGTCCTTTTTGTCCGATTGCTCATAATCAATAACCGGCTTGGCCCCGAGACTTTTCCAGTCACGTATTACGTACCGAGTGGGTTGGCTTCGAGGAAATCTTCCCGTAGCGAAACCCCGCTCGCTTCCCTTGCCTACTCGATGATATTTTCTCTCCTCTCCAAGAAGACGAAGACGACGAAGACGACGACGACGACTGCGATGCTGGTAACGTGCGAGGTATTACGTGAACCTCGCACCGTTCCCTCATCCCCGCCACAGGCAACTCTCGCAATCGTCGAGAAAAAGACGAGTAAAAAAAAAAAAGAAAAAAAAAACCTCGAAGAAAAAGACGGGGGGTCGCCGAAAAAAGAATTCACGGAAGCGTTAAGAAAACGAGACATCTTCTATAATTAATGGAGTCTGGTATAAGAAAAAAAAAAAGAAAAAAAAAAGTTAAGTAACCAAGTGTCCAGAGCGCCCTTCCCCGGGACGGTATCGAAGAGCCAGCAGTTCAGGACGTTTATCAAATGTTTTCTCGACCTCGTGTGGTCGAGCCTGGTCCCTGTCTCTCTCTCTCGGTCTCGACACAATGCCAGAAATGCCTGCCTGCTGCTTGTGGCCGCGACGACAAATTGGCCGGAGTCGTGCGGGCAAAAAGCGACGCGTCCACGGGGTCTCCCAGGGGTCACGAGATCACGAGAGGATGACGGAGAAACGGGGGGTCTGGGGTTTCGAGTTTCACTGCGAAGCTTTGCCTCGGTATTTAGGGGTGACCACCAACTCGTCTCGTTCCCCTTCACCTCTGCATTCGAAGCCACTTGACTCTCTCATACACTGCTTTTTTTTGTTGTCAAACTCATTCGCGATCCCCTAAAGCTTCTGCTCCGATATACTAAACGCTTCGCTTGTTTGGCTCATCAGGCTGTTGATAAATCATCGTTATCATCGTTATGCCTTGGGAGTTACTTTGTGAGTGGCGAGGGGGTGAAAAGGGGGAAAAAAGGGAAGAAAGAAAAGTAGTGAAGTAAATTTTACGAGTTCCGGTCGGGATTGAAGGGAGAGTCACGTGTGACCCGGATGAATATGCGCCGGGGAGGCTTAATAACGGTGCTGCTGCTGTCGGGAGAGAGGAAACTGGCGAGTGGAGATGGAGCAAAGGGTGAGTCGGGTGGAAGCTCGGCCTGGTAGCGCAGCTCCACAGGGGAGGGAAGAGGTGAGGGTGCGAGGGCCGGCCTAACATTCCAACGCGACCACCGGTATACGCGGTTAGCACACCTGAGGGATTTTGAGTTATGGCCGGAACCGGTAGAGCCCACGTAGATGTAGCTTCGTGCGGAGAAGCTTGCAAGCTTGAGGGGTGGACGCGGAGGAGAAGGGCATCGCGACCCGGTAGGTAGAGAAGCGAGAGGTCGAGTATTTCCACGATGCGAGAGAAACGAGGATGGACAGTGGAAGAGCAGTGCACCAGCAGCAGCAGCAGCAGCAGCAGCAGCAGCTCCATCCCTCCCCCGTTTCGTCCCCTAATGTGGTAACACATAACGTCCGTTTCACTCGCAAAGCCGCATTAATTATTCCATATATCCAAAACTCAATTCTCCGGGCTTTCTACCCTACTACTGTTTTTGAGATAAAACGCCCGTGGTCCCAGGAAGGAAGGAAGGAAGGAAGGAAGGAAGTAAGATAGGATCGGAACTAGATCCCGTTCTCGAGTCCGCTTTTCTTTACAGCTTCTACTAACTATTATAGCTGATAGGGGATCAAAAAAGGATAATCGAATAATTCGTCTGATCGCATGGAAACAAAAAATGATATGCATATAGACATATATTATTGCGGAAATGTTAGTTTTAATCGAATAGAATGGAATAGAATATAGATAATAAGACGCCAAATAGATCAATTAGTAGGAAATATATTTTTTTGATCTATTATCGATGTAATCATTTCTGTATAGATGAAAAAAATAATTAATCTTTTTTGCAATCGTTCAAAAAAATATTACCAAATAATTCGACTAATCGCATGGAAAAAAAATTATAGATATATATGAAAATACATTTTTCATGAAATGTTAGGTAATAGTATAGAAAAAACAATAGAATGTATATATATATTTTTTGGATCAATTTATCCTCGTAATTACTGCCATATGGATGGTTAAAAAAGTGAATTTTTTTTTCGCAATTCTTTCCGTCAATTATCGTTTCAAAATTTCGGGAAATTGAGGATGCGGACGTAACGAGAATATTTAAAATAATTTAAAACAATTCGAAGGACGAATAAAAAAAAAGGAGAGAGACGAAACTTTTATCGCGGACGATCTGTAAATTAAGTGAGATGTGAAACGGTACGGCTATATGGCATTAATTTGATCGGATACCACCACTGGGAATTCGTTGCAAAACTCCATGAAAAAATAATGTTCCGAAGCGAAATAACGTGCCGTTGAGAGAAACTGGGGTCAACGACACTCGATATGAATTTGCCAATCGAACGCTGACAGATGATATTGGGAAAATATGTCATAGACGACGAAAATAGAAGTTGCAAAGTTCAAGCGATATTTCTGCGCCTATTATCGCTCATCGAAGATCAATTATTCGAATCAATTCGAATTACAATATTCGATGAATTTTCCATTCATTTAGTAAAATCCAATTCAATATTAAACTCATATTCGATGAGAATCATCTCGTATCTCTCAGGGCATCGAAACCACGACGATAGATAAAATCTGACCGACAGACCGCAAGACCAACAATTACAGATAACAGAAAGAAACCTCGAAAGGACAATCGAATCTGAAAGACGATGAAAAAAAAAAAAGAAAATCATGGGAATCGTTCTTGCTGACTCCGTGTGCCTATACTCGCCGCTCGATTAAGTCTCGTAGGGGGACTATATACGGGGATAAAGCTCTCTCTCACCGTAACGATATCTATACGGTCGAAGAGGTTGCAAGCTCGCAAAAGCTCGAGCAACTTTCTCCAGGCTCTTTGGAGTAACGCCAGAGGAGTTTCCCTCCCCCTCCCCCTCGCCCCAACCTCAAACCGTGGGCTTCGTTGGATCACTGGTATAATGATCGAGACCGAGATAGCGCAGTAGCAATTGCGTTAGAGAAATTGGTGTGTGCGTGACCGATATGTATCACCCGCGAAATTATAGACGTAATGTTATACTCCGGCAGGTTATATAAATCTCAGCGTTAAATGCCCGTCGCAAAAACAACGTTTAAACGTGCGATTACGTATCAAACGAATACGCGGGTCGTTCACCTTGTACTTATTTACAAAAAAAAAAAAAAAATGTTCTCGAGGGCAATTGGAATTTGAGGAGCGTGTACCCTTCAATAATTTCATATAAATTGCTGTGTCGGACAGGGGCACTCGGGTAGTACAAGGGGATGACACGTGTGGCGAACGAGGTGTCAATCCGCTCGCCGATACCCCTCGAACGACACTCGTTTGGCTTTACCTCGAACGAAAGCTCGCTTTCCCTCCCTCGTCGGATTTTATACATATATAGATGCAGTATGTAGTATACATGCTAAGGGGGATGAGGAGCTTTTCCATTCGACCCTTTTTTGTATATCGGTTAGCCGATTCCGTAACGGTAGCGCGCAATTTGAGGGGTGACAGCGATGAAAACTGCACAAGGGTAAAGCTGATCGATACGGCAATACGCTGATTCTATGGATCAAATGTTGCAACGAAAAAAAAAAAAAAAAAAAAAACAACAAGGTAACCGTTGATGAATAATCGAGAAATTCGGCTCACGGTATCGGTTGGAAGTGGAGCGAGTTTCGTTGGGGGGTGAAAACCGCGGGGAGAGAGTTAGTGACGCTAAAGGAGTTTGGATAACTCGAAGTGACTGCATTATTTATCGGCGCACCCTGTTCGATTACTTCTTTTTTTTTTTTTCGTAAGACGGAAATAGAAGTGATTTGTACCGGGGTTGAGAAGAAATCCTTGCCGGAAGTTGCCACACGAAAAGGAAGTTGAAGTGTGCTAGGGATAGATCCTCCCGTCTATCTTTCGAGAATAAGAAGAAGAAGAAGAAGAAGAAGAAAAAGAAGAAGAGGGTTGAGGAAAGGCCGACGAGAGTCTCTCCGTAGTACCGCTTGTTTCTCCTTGCCCATCCCTCCTTTCTCCCGGTCGTGGAGAGGACTAAGTGAAAAGTTTGTTGTACGCTCGGCCAACGTAGAATGGCGGACAGTGCGAACGGATCTCGTGCTTCTCGAGCTTCTGCCGCGGTGGTAGACCGGGGAGGAAGGGGGAGAGGGGAGGAGGAGGGCGGGTGTTGGTGGTCCTCGGTAGCTATCCTACCTGACACTTTAGTGTCGCTAAGTGGAGAGAGAGAGAGAGAAAGACCTCGGGAAAGCACCCCGTGAACGTCACACCACCGGTGTATCCATCGTCTCCTTCCCTCACCCCACGACATTGCAGTCTCAAAAGCTTTGGTAGAATTAGGAAACGTCATCCTGCATACTTAAACAAAACTATAACTCAAAGTTAATAAACAATTCGGAGTCTTTTGTCAAGCTTAATGGGTGAACTAATCTGATGGTGTATAAATATGATTCAGTTTCGTGTACAGTTCGGAGCTTTCGCTCGTGCGTACGGATTGAAATAACGAGAAAGCACGAGCTGTCCCGACCAGAGCATAACCCACGGCCTATTGCTTCCCATTTCGACTCTACACCTTCTCTCTCCCTTTCTCTCTCTCTCTGTACTCGAAATCCGTGAATAAACTGCAGAGTATTCACAGCTCGAGTAATAAAGACCGGACTCGCCTAATCTCCAAGCTCTCAACCCTCTCGCTGCACCCTGCGCCGCAGTGCCATGCACTCGACGCGTAAATCGAATGCATGAGAGTTCCCCGCGTTTACCATGTCGTTGTATATACTATATATATACACTTGCATACATACAGCTACCAACACTGTAAGCATAGTATACTTACAACGGTACATATACTACGTGTTTGTATTGAGGCTATAGGCGAGGGATAGAACCGATTGGCTACGTGATCGTGGCATCGGCCACTTTGGAAAAGTGCCTTGAA
Source organism: Cryptus armator (assembly GCA_963971235.1). Lineage (NCBI taxonomy): Eukaryota > Metazoa > Arthropoda > Insecta > Hymenoptera > Ichneumonidae > Cryptus > Cryptus armator. The sequence goes on along the minus strand of OZ020241.1, from coordinate 9,910,295 downwards.
CACACGAGGATGGAAATATATCCCGGTGATCCGCGGCTGGCCACATGCTCTCTACGCGATCGTGTATCTTCTCGTCTACACAAACGATCGGTCATAAAATCTACCCGCTGACATAAATGTTATTTTTTATTTTATTTTTTAATCGCGCAGAAAAATATCGTTGAACATATTAAAGTTTGGTATTCTTCAAGGACTGTTTGTAAGACGGGAGATAAAGGGGTTAAGATATGCGAATAGTGGATGAAGTATAGGGAGAGAGAGTATACAGCTGAACCAATGGAACCAATGTACCGAAAGAGAGAGAGAAATCGCGTACGACGAAAAGACATTAACGCGCGAGCGATGAATCATTCGATTATTCCCGAAATTTGCCGAAAGCAATGGAGGGAACACCTCAAGCCTTACGAAACGACACTTCTGCGGTACCCGTCGAAACGACAACAAGAAAGGACGTCATCTTTCTCTGGGTAACGCGATCGGAAGAATTATTCTGCATGGACTTTTCATCGCGCCTTGTCAGCGCGATCCCTTCAATCGCTCGTGACTCTACCCATGAATATCGTGACTTTACGTTGATGAGGTATTATCGACGTCAGATTATTAATTCCGTCGGACAATCCTCACGAATCATCGGTGAAAAGAGACGATGCTGTATGAAGGGCATTCGACGATCAACGCACACGTATACCGGAAAAGTTCGGAATTATTAATCACCGATAAATATCTCTTTCTCTCTCTCTTTTTAAATCGATACAAATCTTTTTAATAATAATATCAAATGGAAACTGTAACAACGAAGTTTTCGGGCAAAAGTTCGAGTGATTGACAATTAATTCGTCGAATACATTGATGTTTTTTAATTGAAAAAAAGAATGTATATAACTCAATAACTCGTCGAATGTTTGAAATGCAGTGAAGTCGATCAAACGATTTTTCCGTTTCCCATCAACGTCGATAGAAACGAAAAACGACAAGTCGCGAAAAATTTATCTGCGGTGTGGTGTTCCATCGTTTGGAGGCCCTTGAAATATCGAATGCCTTCGGTAGTGCGTTGGCAACTGGCATTGTATATACGCTCACGAAAAAGAGGGAACTCCAGGATATCGATAGTGAGATGCGTAACGGATGAGAGAGAAAGTTATAGCCAACGATCGATTTTACCGATCGCCCACAGTATGACAGACTGTGTAAAAATCCCGACGTGCGATAAAATAAAAAAAAAAAAAAAGTATTACGCGTCAAATAATTTTGAATGAAAAAAAAAAAAAAAAAAAAAAAAAACTATAAGCCGTTGGATTGAATGAGTATATATCGAAATAAAATTGAAAAAAATGTCGAAAATTTTTTCCGTACACGAGGGGTGTGCGTGTGTGGAAGTCGGTGAGGGAGTCATCGGGAGCGTTTGTTCGCCATCGGGATAGTAATGCGCCAAATGAAATTGTCACAATAATCGTGAGTGGGCAAGCATGGCAAACTAGTGGCGGATATAGCCGTCCAGCGGATAAGCTCGACAAGTACCGACCGTTTGTCGACGCGAGGGGTAGCGGAGGCTGGAGGATGAGAGAATTGCACAGAGGGTTGTCGGACGGAACGATGAGTACCGGGTATGCACGCACAGATAGCCGAGAGAATTTACCCCATACGCCGTACAAACGTTCGGAATTCTCTGTCGCTCTCTTCCAGCCTTCGCGGTACCGGTTACGACGCTGCCATGAACGGCAAAACAAAAAGAGATGAGAGAAAAAAAAAATGTTATCGAGCAAAAAAAGAAGCTGCGAATTATTTTTTTTTACGTTTACAGTAGCGGCGTCGGTAATTTAAGTTTCGATTGGTTTAGCACGCAAAAGAATAAAATACAGATTAAGCGTAAAATGAGTTTAAAATCGATTGATAAACGCCTTTGTCCGTAACTTTGTCTCTGTCCGTAGAATGATTTTTGATGCATCTATATTTTTCGTCACTGCGGGTGATCAATTCATATTATTCACGGATCAATAAATTTAGAAGCCTCGCAAATATCGATCATAAAAGAAGCTGTAAGTTTAATGTTTTTTACATTTAAAGTAGCAATCTGGGTAATTCCAGTTACGGTATTTTAATCCTCCGTCGGTACACTGGAGACACGAAAGGACGGATGAAATTTTAATTTAAAAAAATTGTTTATGCGTTTTTATTTTTTCTAATAAAAATTCTTAATATTTGACTTAACCTCAAAATTTAACTGGATTACGCACTAAACACCTTAAAAAGTATACTTAAAAAAAAAATGTTTGAAAGCTCGGAATACCTTGAAAACCTAACCAAAACTTTGAGTCGCCAATGCGCACATCTGAAAAATATATCCTCATTCGAAGGATTAATCTCTTCGATTTGATATCGCGATTGATCGATCGATCAATTGTTCGAAATGTATAAACGTCACGCGTCCCGTCCATTTGAATTATAGGTAACTTCGTCTGTCGAATGATTTTTCATGCAAATATATTCTTTGTCACTACCGTTGAACAATTAATATAATTGGCGACTAATAAATTTAGGGGCCTCGCGGATACGCGATCGATTTATTCAATATTAATTATTGCGCGGTACGGTAATGGTTATCGCCGTTAGCTACACGCTAGGCGTTTCGGGTGTTGTCCAATATGGTTGAAACAACGCGCATTTCGGCGTTTCGCAAAAGGGAGAGTCGAGAACGGGCGGTTGGGGAGGAGGGAGGAGGGAGGGGGGGGGGGGGGGGGGGGGGGGGGGGGGGGGGTGGGGTGGATAGTTGAGGGTGAAGGGGGTAGAGATAGCATGAAAAGCGATGGAGGAGACACGAAACGTTATTACGGTAGGATTCAGAGTCCGGTTTGCAAAATTCACGTTGGGTTTAGTCGCAAACGCAACTCTCGCATGTTGGCTTGTGTGCGAAAATGGAATTCTGTGCGTAGAGAAACTACCATCCCCGAGTTCGATCGTCCAACGAATGTTTCTGTATATCTCTGTGAACGAACCTCTGTGTGCTCACGGCTACCCGAAATCTCCATATGTGCAAATAAACAGGAGGCCCGGACGTTGCGAGAGTACAAAGAGAGACGTAGGAATTGCAGATAGAGAATACACTGGAGAGGGAGGGAGAACGCGAGAACGGAGCGATAGCACGAGCGAACGTTGAATAGAGAGATTTCCTTTCATATATAGAGTATATATATATATATATGTCTATCTTCACGACCAAATTATCCGCTCATGTTTCCATGTTTGCTCGAGCGATAATCTGTTTTTCCTACCGTTACTACTTCTACCGAAACGCTGTATATACACGATACTCTTTCTCTTATGATTTTACCTTCAATTTTTTTTCCCATCAGAAAAGACTGAAAATTAACCGTCGACGCTTCGCTTCGTGCCTCCGTGATATTAATAAAAAATTATCTATTTTTTTTTCTTTTCTTAAATTCAATCATTATTATTATTATCACATTTTCCACCGGTTAATATACTCTTTTCATTAACCATATTCACATATTGAATCGCGAGCTCGGCGTGTTTGACATAAAATACGCGTAATTCCGTTCCGTTCCGGATGCTTGAAAGTTTAACATGAATTTCCGGTTCGCTATGTTTGGAGTATGTAATATGCAAATCTAGACTCCGGAGCGAATCGAAAAAGGCAGAACAGTTCGCGTGCGCGTTTTTTTTTTTTCGTCATTTTTTTTTTTTTTTTTTTTTTTTTTTCGGGAGTATATCTGTATATTGAAACGAGATGTACTCGTCGTGTATTTACTATTCGAGAGGATAGTTCAGTTTGATGCCTCAATCGGCAAATGAGGCAGAGACTTTTTCGTGCTCACGGTTTTTGTCCGTCTGTAAGAGTCGACGGAGAGGGGGGAGGATTGCGCGTCGAGGAGCGAGTAAAATCGTAGCCCAGGCGGGTCGGTCCACAGAACGTATAGGGGGGGGGGGGGGGGGGGGGGGGGGGGGGGCTGGGCTGCGAGCCACCAAATGGAAGTGAGGACCAAGGAAGATATCGATATGCGGGCAAAGTAAAACAGAATTGAAATGAAACAGGAAGCTTCGCTTTGACGCTCGGACGATCAAAGCTTTCTCCGTCTCTCTCGCTTCGGGTGGTCCGGGGAAGAGGGCGCGCGGGGAGGGGAAAGGGGGGCTTAGACCCGACAGTTCCTTTTGTACGAAATTCACCCGATCTTCTCTTCCACGTACCCCACATCCTCGCGCCATCCCTCGAGCTTTATTCATTACAAGAAGACAGAAATTCATGAACTCTTCGTCTTGGTATTTCTTTTATTGAACCGTATTTATTACAGGTTGTTCCTCGTTACGATATATTTGGCAATTTTTTTGTTTCGATGAAATTCTCGTTGGATTATTTAATTATTTTTATTGATTTTTTTTTTTATACATTTTTTTTGAAAAAAATATTTGCATACGTAATATTTTTATTAATTTATTAATGTTGATTTTGGTAAATCAATTTTTTTTATTTTTTCGTTTTATTTTTTTGACGAAATTACCGTTTTTTTTGTTTATTTTGTTGGTGGGAATTTTGTCGGTTGTTCGATGTATCGTTCTAATGATCGTTCAATTTATCGAGGATTCTTGTACGGAATTAAATTTCGAGGTAAGACTGGAGAGATCCCGAGGTTATTTGGGTCGGTCGGTAAGCCACAGCAAACATCTCTCTGTGAAGAGAGATCGGACTTGGGCAAGTAACGCAGAAACAGCGGTGAAGCATCGTTGTAGACGCGAAAGCGGCAGCCCCCGAGCTCCACAACGTCGTGGAGTGCGAACAGAAGCAGCATATACTAATTTGGCAAGCGCGCGCCTCTCGCTAACGACCCCTTTGAGGTCATAACTTTTGCCGCAACCTCGAGAAATTCACGAGAGAGAAGATATTGCGTGGACTGAAGGATGGCAAACGAGTTTCTGTGCTCTCCATATCGCCGCCCCCCGCCCCCTTCCACATTTCGATCGAATGCTCGATGACGTCACATTATCGTAATTTGTCACTTTGCTGAATTAGGGTCGCGTTAATTTTATTGTATCGTAATAGGGATAAACGAGTTACAGATTTTTTTTTACCATATGATAGCGGTGAAATAAATATTTTATGCGTTTTTAAAAAGTCTTTGTCTGTTTTCAGTATTGAACGTTCAGCTAGAAATGAAAAAACTACTCGAACAATCGTTTGTTTGCTTAATAATATTTCGATATTTTTCAATAACAATATATTTGCTTTTCGATGAAATATTCGAAAATTCGAGTTACCTATCGTGTTCTACGGAGAAAAAATACGCGAGTTTCTATAATTGACGAATTTACGGAACCGTTTTTTTCGCGTCGATATCGCCCGATTAAAAAAGCGTTAAAAAAAAAAAACTGTGAACGTACAAAACTGTTTACACTTTTCGACGGTCCGATAGTTTGTATTGAATATTTTTATTTACATGTGTCTCTCAATCAAATTTTTATCGCGGAAGCGCGTCGCGGTTATCGAACTGGCTATATGCTGTATACCACTGTGGAAAAAAAAAAAAAAACAAGAGAATAACTTTCCCGGCGCACGAACTTTGCCCTCTTTGCTTCGGTAGTCGTGCCCCTCTTTTTTTCACGTAACATTTGAAGAGTTTTCGGAGTTATTTCTAACCGTATATTTCCATTTATTTATTTTTTTCATGCTGAACACGAATTTATTCACTTTTGTTTCGAAGGAAAAACATAACCTATAAGAAACATTGCTAATTGCTACGAAAAAAAATTATTTCCGATTAAAGTTTCTTCATTGAATAATAAATTGACAATAAAGTAACTCACGGATACGCTATACAAAAAAATACATCATTTTCGGGCATTCATGCAATTGTTTACTTACTTTTTTTATAGCTATTGGTCAGCTTGAGAGTTCCCACCGTTTCGACGTAAGAACTTGTTGCCTACATTTATCGTACATGTGAACGATCTATCCCGAACTATAAATAATAACGATTCACATATTTTCGTATCGTACGACTCGTAGAGTTTCAGCTTTTAGCATCATTGCGCACGAGCCTTCCCACTGAGCCCCGCGCACGCAAGCGCTCCGTGTAGCGGAGTGGTGGGAGCGCGAAACGTGGTTGCTTGCTCGTGAGTGAGCCGCGTGCCGCCCGTCAGTGCATGCCGCGAGCTCGGCGCGATCGGAGCCCGTAGTCCCGTATCGATTCGAGGCTTGTAACATACGAGACGCACCGTGCGTACCAAAATTTAATCTCCATGATTTTAAAGTAAAATGAATACACAATAACCGCCACAATAATTAATGCTTTTCGCATCGATCGCGAGAGGCAATGTGGCCGTCGCAAATTTATTCTCTTTGCGTTCGTCGTGTATACGTTGAATAAATTTATTTGCGATCACGAACGAGTGACGCCGATTATTCACGCGATACTCGAAAAAAAATTAATAAAATAAAAATCAACGGTCGTACGAAAATAAATGTCAATCGTAACGCGTCGAACGAAGAAGTTTTCTTTCAATTCCAGTGATGTGAATCTTTGACGCGTTACTTTGTGGGATGTAAAAAAAAAAAAGAACAAATAAAAGAAAAACTGATTCGCAAGTCAAAACACGCGAAACTATATGAACAGTGGGGAAAAAAATCAAGAGTCGAAAAGAACGTGTGAAAGTCCAAAGTTCGAGCGCTCGAAAAAGTTTTCCCTCTTGTTGTTTTCACAGTGGCATGCAGCGTCGAGAAAGTGTCGATAAACCTCTTTTCGCTTCGCCGACAAAAAATTGCCCCGAAGACCCGTAGATATTCGATACAAACAATCGAAGGTCAAGAAACCCTTCGTCATCAAAAATCCCAAACGTCCCAACGAAATAATTAAAAACGTAATTCATTGCGCTCGTCAGTTATCATCGACTATCGTTTTTACTCGAATAATTTCTTTTGTACCGATCGAAAAAGAAAAAAAATATAAAATTAAAAAAAAAAAACATTTCGCGAGTGAAAAGATCGCGCGTGCCGTCGGCACTCGAGTCGAGACGAACCAAGTGGCGTTAGCCAAGCGAGGAAAGAAGTTGGGAATAGAAGGATTCGAGGAAATTGAGAGATTACGTTAGCGTGGTTCGCGAGGTGCGCGTTGACTGAGTCTACGCTGTGCTTGGGACGGCGCGCGGAGAAACTGGGAGGACGGGGACTTGACTGCTCGGGCATTTAGAGAGTAAAATCCCTCGCAAAGTCGCCAACCGTCTCTTGAGGTAAGGAGTCCCAAAGTCCCGAGAGCGTGCGCTGCCTTGCGAAGAGGAGTAAAAAAAAAAAAAAAAAAAAGTGGGGGGGGGAGGGGAAGCCGACAATAAGTAGTGGCAGCGAGGAGAAGAAACCCGCGAGAAAAGGGACGCGCGAGGATACGAGACTGAGAAGTCGAAAGTAAAAGAAGAAGCCGGAGAATCACGGAAAATCCTTAAAGGCAGAGAAGAGGAAGAGGAAAATATCTGTTGGCTCGAGAAGCGAGTAAGAGTCGTCGGTGGTGAAAGTAAGAAGAGCAGAAAGCCGATGGAGTATTGAGTACAAGAGTAAGCGAAAGGCACAGAGAGAAAACTATCTCTCTCTTCCCGACTTACTTCGATCCTCTCAGCCCTCGAAGAGCTTATCCTGGAAGGGAAGGGGGGAGGAGGAGGGGAGGGGGACATAGAGCGAGTAAGATAAAAGATATCCCGCGCAGCACTGTCGTGCCGCGAGGAAGAGTGAAGACTTTTGCCGGGCTTTTCAACAGATTCGCCGAAGCGAAAGCGGATCAAACCTTAATTCGATAAACTAATCACCAATTACGTACTCTCTGATTATCAATTAATTAAGCAATTCCCGGAGACCAAATTGGCTTTTCATCGTGCCAATTAAAAAAAAAATAATAATAATAAAAAAAATAAAAAAAATCGCTCGATCCTCGATCCGGCCTCGTGGACCAGAGTGAAGTATATATAAAAAAAAAAGAAAAAAAAAAAAAAAGTTTCGAGAAGTCCAGCGAGGAGTTTTTTATATCGAAATTGTTCAACGACGTCGCCGGAAGATCCATCGATTCGTTGATTTCGATGATGATTATTTCTTTCTCGAGACTTTGATATATCGTTTACCCGAGTATCCGTCGCGAGTACTAAACCCCTAAAAAAACACAGTGAACGAGATAACTGGAAGGAGGAGGGGGTTTTTCCCACAAAGCGTGAACGTGGAATAACGAAGAGAAACGAGAACAAAGGATGGAGAGGGAAGGAATCATTCTTTATCTCTGATTTTTTTTTTTTTTTTTTTTTTTTTTTTTTTCTTTGAAAAAGAGTATAAGTCATTCGAGCGAAAGTCGCGAAAGATTCAGTCGGCGCGATGTGCGTGCGCGGGTTGCTGCTCTGCATACTCGGGATCATCGCAGCTGTTAACGGTAAGAATTCAAAAATATATTTTTATTTTTTGCGTTCTCGTGGAGTAATTTTTTTTATTGAAAAAAAAAAATGTTTTTTTTTTAATTAACATTTCTGTAACTTTTTTATTTTTTTTCAACGGCGAAAATCGCAAAAATAATAATATTTATAATATCGATAATAGCAAAAAAAAATTACATTGTTGACGATATGATTCCTGTTGTCATAACGGTAACAACGGGACGTGAGCTTTTTTTATTAACGGGGAAAACAAGAGGTACCGGTCAGAGTGATTTTCAAAGAATTGAGAGGTGTTGACAAGATGACTTTTATTTTTTCGTTGCTATCGCAATCACGAGATGTGTCATTCGAGAGCGTCGCGGAAAATTCCCAGTAGTTTAGAGTTCTTTCTTATGTAAAAAAAAAGAAATCGTAGTATCTGCGTAATACGAAGATTACTTCGCGAAAAACAAAAAAAAACAAAAAAAATACGCGTCAATGGTTTTTCCGTAATGTGTGTTACATTATTAAAATATCAAAATTGTGAGATAAAACGCTAAAAAAAATATTTAATCGATGTTTCGATGTTTTTATCAATTTCACATTTATTGCTTTTTTTTTTCAATCGAAACTTAATTTTTTAATTACGAAATTACCGTCTTTACGAAAAACTACCGAACGATATTTATTTACAATTTTATTATTCATAAATTACGAACAAATTTTTTTTTTTTTTTCGATCGAAATTTCATTTCATAATTACGATATAAACAATTTGAAGAGAGATTAATGAACGATATTTATTTACGTTTACATTATTCATAAATTGTAAACAAATTTGTGATAAAAGTATCACAGCACTGTGAACCGTTGCATGCGCCCAAAAGAAATAGTCGAGTAGACAATAGACGTTTTCATGCTCCACTCGAAAGTTTCCTGTCGTTTAATGCGACGTCTGTTGTTGCCTCTTCATCCCCGTCGTATCTCGTGTCCCCATTGTCCGATTATGACTCTAACGAGTTACCAACCTATTATTCCATTCGAAATTGGATATTACGGATTCCGCGTTACCCTTCGAACAATGCGGCATTCATCCACCTCACTGTTTACCTCGTCATCTATTTACCACCGGATAGTCGGTTATCGAGACACAAGAGCTCATTTCACTTTTGCTTTTCTTCTATGAGAAGCGAAATAAAAATGTATGGACCTCCGATAATACTGTTGTTGTTTATTCTTATTATTTTTTAAACTACTCGAAAGATTCTCGAATGGTTTCGGAGGAGTATAGTAGCGTAAAACTCGAGGCCCGGTAGAAAATAAATGCACGTTTGGTGGAGAGAGAACGTCTCAAACCGGCCGGAAAGTTTTCGTTGGCTCTCCCGCCTCCTCTTCTTCTTCTTCTTCTTCTTCTGCTGTTGGATACGAGTGCTACGGTAACGCTGCTTCTGCACTCTCGTTTCCTTTATTCCGTACGTCCTCCTCCCGCTTGCCTCTTTGCTTTTCTTACTCCCTCGCACGCCTCCCCCCCAAGAATCTTATAAGTATTACGTGGGATTCCGCGGCGGTAGCGACTCCGACACGGTACCATAAACGTACGTGCGGAGGCTCCAGGACTATGCTACACCGCACTCCACAAGCACCTTCGCTCCTTTTCGCATACTATATCGTACGTACGAACCGTCGTACTTGCCTACGTGTGCACCGGAGCTCCCGAGGTACCGAGGAATAGAATGAAAAGGAGAAGAAGGAGGAGGAAGAAGAGGGGTGAAGAAGGGGAGGAGTGGAAGCTGCTAGTCGCGGAGCTTTCACGGTGTTATACCGACGAAAATTTTACCTCGCATCGCGGTACCGCTCGCCGGCCCGGAAATCCGGCGAGATGTGCTGAGGCAGCTGCGGTTAATAAAGCTTCGAAAAAGGGAGCGAACAAGAAAAAAAAAAAGTAAATAAAACGAAGGAAAAATTCTCATACAGAGCCGAAGCACTGGTGGACTTGCTATACGTCTCTCTCGCATTCTCCGAGTGTTCACTCGCTTTAGGGTTAAAATGGCAACAAATTATTTTCTTCCGGTTCGTCCATTTTTTTTGTCTTACATCAATGTTATCTACTTGAATATTTCGATTTTTTCGTTGCGAGATGCGAAGAAAAAAATTCAAATTTTTTTCTCATCGGGTATTCGAAATTCTCTCCAAATCTCAATTTGGCGTGAAACGTCATGAATATTGACTCCATGTATGTTGAAAAAAAAATTTTGGCAGGAAACGGAACGAATGTTGACTCCATATGTACGTTAAAAGAAGAATCCAAAATGGCACTCTTCGTTCTCATTGATTTTTTCGATTTCGAAAATTTTTGATTTTTCATGTCGCGAAGTAAATTTATGGCAATTGGTATACGAAGGTAGGACTCTGGTAAGCGCTCAGAATTTGGAGGATGTCCTTTGTGTTTCTGAATCTTGGGACGGAAATTTCCTTCGGTAGGGTAGGGCTTTCGTACAGTTAGCCCGATCATCATCACTGCATCCAGGCGACAACGAGCCAACCTACCCTTCCCTATCCTACCTTGCAGCAAGTTTGTCAAAGTAATTCAAGCTTCCACTTGCACAGTTTCCTCGAGGTGGCAGTGGCACTTCCTCCAAGGAACGTTGCCATGGCCTCTGTACTATCGCTGGCGTATCACCACCACTCCTATCAACATCTTCGTAGCCCACTACCAGGATGGGCGGGAGGTCTAAAAGTGGAAACCAAGAGAAGAGAATCTTGCCTACCGATTCCGGTCACGTAGTTGCACGCTCTTGTCCTGACTCCTTATTATCCTTCAGCCCTTTCCCTCTTCCACCCTCCGGTTGCATCGCCCTTCCTCCGCTTCACCTCTTCCGCAATGAGCCATTCGCATCTCCAACGTTGAACAAAGGAATCACAGCATCGATGATTCAATAGCCGCGCCCTCAATGATCCCAAAAAAGAACTGATCAATTTTTGCATTATTCCCATCTACACGGCTTACCAGGAGACAACGACTTCTTTTTCTATTATTCACCTTATACAAGACGAATAAAAAAAGAAACTGAAACTATATCCATCGGGCTACCGAGAGACAGACAGACAGACAGACGAGTCAGAGACCGAATGCCAGACACTCGCGACTAGTTGAGAAGGACCGCGAGGGAAAGCACGTCGTCGCGATGCCGGGAAAAGAGGGTGCGACATGAAACCCCGCTCGGCGATAGAATGGAACGGGTGGAGAAGTCCTTCCCGGGTTACCATTGTTTTACAAACTTTTCGGCGGGGTGTAGAAAACTTGGCCGGTTGAAAAGCGACGGTTGGACGGCGCCTTGGTACCTTTTTCTCTCTCTCCACAGTCGAAACCATTTTTTTTTTTCTATCCTCGTCTACTAGGAGCGGCGCCACTGACGGGGAAACAACTGACAATGCCTTTTTAAAGTTTCATATTTCTCAGTAGGATTCGGTATATCCGTTCTCACAGAGGCGCCGCGCGGCGGCCCCTCGACGGGGTGAGTTTGAGAGAAGATCTCGCTTTTCGTGCGGTTGCAACGAAACTCTATATAAGAGTATCGCGGAAAGGTTTTTAGTCGCGAAACGTATACGGGTCTCTATATCGAACGTTGTTTGGATCATTCTGTTTTTATCACATTCTCTGCGGCTTCGCATTCTTCGGGAGCGATCTTGGGATGAATCCCGTAACATTTATTTTACAAGGATTCGCAATAAGACGGAAGAAATTCGAGTCGTTGATGCTCGTCGTAACTTCTATTATCTAACTATCCTTTGATAGACAATACTCGAGAGCGTCTAGACGGATCAATCAAACGTCTCGCGAGTAAACGAGATGAGAATCATATATGTTTCTTCCGATTTTTCTACTTGTTCTTTGCCGTTGAGAGAAAATGAAGGAAAGAATGAGATGAAAGACTCCTCGGCTGGCCACTGTTTCCATGAACGGACGACAATAACTGGCGAAATGTCGTAACATCGTCGTCTCGCGAGTTCGCATAACGCCGATAAAAGCTCACATGCCGCTACCGGTATCGCTGCTACTGCTGCTACCGCTGCTGCTTCTGGCGTCTCTCCACCATCGTTTCAGCTTGAGAAATGAAATGAGCCGGCAGTAAAACTCCGTAACCGCATACAGCATCCCACCAGCGAAAGCGAACCAACAACTCCTGCGATGCATATAAGTTCGCATTTGTTTCAATTTTAGCTTTTCTCGTTTTACCACAGCGTTTCTGGCTTCTGTAAACTCGCCGCATGGATCTCTTGCTCTACTTTTATTCTACCAACTCTTGACAAAACAAACAAAAAACTAACAAAAAAACTCCTAAGAATTTCTTTGCATATACTTATGGAAGTAAGGAAATATTTTTTTATCTATTATTCCTGTTTTATTTCGGTTACTCCGCCAATCCTATTGTTATCCTCGAGTAAAATAAGTACAGAAAAGATTTTTTTCCCATTGAAATACATTTTGGTTTCATGTTTATTTCGCAATTTATCGCGGTAAACTCATCAGCGTTGGCGGTGGAGTTCGGCGATTTCAGGCAAAAAAGCGATTTTTTTTTGCGGATAAAATAATATCGAGTCATTAATTCCCTGCGATTGTTTGTTCGGAATGGTGGTTTCATCATTAAAAGAAACCCCATATCGAAATATGAAAAATTGTACGAAAAGCTTCGTGTTTTTAAAATTGCCATATAAACAAAAAAATGTTACGAAAATTAAAAAACTCCCGACTGAAAAAAAGAGTGAAATAATTAATCATTCACATGTCATAGTCGTGCGATTTCTTTGTCATTGTGTATGGAAATCTCCATTTCGAACAAACAATCCTATCGGATCAATAATTCAATGTTTTTTCTGTATGTAAAAAACAAACAAAAATCGCTGTTTTCCCGAAATCGACGGACGACCCCCCGAGTAACAGTTGCCGTGCAAACAATTTTTTTACCATTTAATTTACTTATCCGTTTAACTGTTGATTCGTCCGGTACACCGATTCCAATGGTTTATCGTCAAATCATAAAACAAGTGGATATTATTTTTTTTAATTTAGTGAAAACTAATTAATTGTTTTTGCCAATGCGGACGGAAGCCATCGATGTCGAGATTCCGAGTAATTTTCAAGTAAATAAAAATAAGACGCGGAAGTTGATATTTGATATTCGATCGTTCGCCATTTCTCGAGTTTTCAATTTTCTCAACGTTCGGGTTGTTCTTTCCGAGAAACTACGGGAGGAAGTGGAGATTTTTTTATTTTATTTGGCCCCATTATACTCTCACCTACATGATACTTGATGGCAATACACAGTGAGAAAGAAAGGGAGAGATACGAGAGTATATCTATCGTCCTGAACGAACCAGTGCTGACGTCATCTCCCGGTCGAGTTGCACATTTTGCACTTTTCGCCCGGCGCCAGTCGGCGAATCCCCTAACCCTCCACCCCCAATCGGAACTGACTCTCCCTCCAACGCCACTGGGACCTCTGGCGCCAGGCAGTCGAGCAGCAGCCGCCTCCCAGACTCCGTGGAGCCGTGCAAGCAACGAGCGAATAGTCCGAAGAGTATAGAATCTCTCCCTTGCTCTTTCGACTTGCCGAGGGTTAAAACGAGAGCTTTTCACCCCCATACCCTCAACCGTGAATAACCGTAGCAGCGAATCTCTACGGACCATGAGCCACGATCTCGAGATCTTGGATCAGTTCCGTCTTTTTTTTTTTTTTCGTCTCACACGCCTACCCGCCTTCGAACAAACAAAAAAAAACCACCAAATTTCAACCCCTCGTTATAAACGATGTCGCACATGCTGCTACTTCGTATTTTACCTTATGTAGATATATATATATATATATATGTATGAATATGTGTATAAAACATTTGGGACCATCGGGAGTTTGTGTACATTTGGCAAGTCGAGTGTGTGGAACACAAAACGTTCCGGGTTGGCCGGTGTAGACACGAGAGTCTCGCCAACTATCCGACCGCGAACCGCCACCTCACCTCCGTCACTATATACCCCTTATCTCGAGAGTTCCAAGTGCCCACCGGGAGAGTGAGGAGGAGAGAGAGTTTCTCGCGAGTATATGCATTAGATTCGTGGCAGTCGAGACGATCGAGCTGCTACCGAATTCGCCCAGTCGTGGTGTGTGGTCCTACTGACTGCCTGCTGGCGACGAAAATTCGATATCCGCCGACTCTCGCTATACCCACCGGAGTCTCTCTCTCTCTCTCCCTCTCTTTTCCCCGACCAGACCGATATCGGCAACGTACAATATTCCTGGCGTTTAGATACGCGTGATGGAAAGCTATCGACAATATATATATATATATATATACAGTTTTTCCCCCCGTAGGTACACCCACCACCCTCTCTCTCTCTCTCGGTACTCTCTTTCGGTTCTCACTTTTTTTTTTTTTTTTTTTTTTTTCATTGGCGAAACGAAAAATCGCATTTTTCTCACCCGAGACGAACAGTTTGAGAGGATATCGTACATCGGCTTAATAAAATGATGTATCTTCACGTATATCAGGCTATTCTCGGTATGAATGGCTCCGAATGCCTTTGGAATTGATTAACTTTTGCTTCTCAACGTAAACCCTTTGAAGTATTGCTGGTCGTTTCTCTAATCACTCTTTTACTCCTTAATTCTTTCATAAAAAACAAAAAAAAATGCCCTACTTTTCGGAATTACGGGGTCTCTGAAGAATAAACGATTTTGGTAAAATGATACCGAAGATTTATTGTTAATTAGAAGAGAATTAAAATGATGAGTAAAGAATAGAAAATTAATTTTTTTTTAAATCTGGAAAAATCGATTTTTTTTCAATCAAAAATAGATTTTTCGAGGGGTCAAGTTAAAAAAGGTCAAAGGGTCGAGTGAAAAAAGTATTCACGTAAATGAGGGAAAAAAATGATGATTATCAAAAGATAATTGAGTAATTTTTAAAATTTTATGAATTCATACAGTAAACTTGAAAATTCCGATTTTCTATTGCACCGGAGATTCTTCGAATAATTCTCTTACCACATTCCCTACGGAATATTCAACGTTATGCAAGCAATTTCGTTTGGGATAGTTTTCCGTCGCTCATTAAATCAGATTCATCGGGTTGAAAAATGTGTTTTAAACTAAAAGTATATTGTACAATTTGAGAGGTTCATTTGAAGATAATTTGGCGCAATGATACTTTATAGTGTGAGCTCAAGGGCTCTTGAAATTCTTCGCTCCACTGTATAAAAAAAAGGTCCAAATAAAAGTGTTATTTACGATTGCCGAGTACAGGATACGCGTATGCAGAAGGGTGTAGGAGAGATAAACGAGTCCGGGGGTAGAGTTCGGTGGTCCGGGGGATGCGGAGGGAGGATGAGAAGGGGTGGAAGGAGGGAGGGGGTGGGGGGCTTTAGCTTCGTTTCAATTCGGATAGTAACGTCAGCGTAGTGAACACGGCGTGGAGAGGAGAGTACCGACCAGACAGAGCAGTGAGAGGATTGCCATGGTATAGAGTATAGAAGCTTCCTAGTGGTTGCACCAGAGGGAAAGAGAACGGCTCGAAGCTCGCGGCGTTACGTCGTGGTGGCAAAAAGCAAACAGACGAGAGAACAGAGAGAGAGAGAGAGAGGGAGAGGGGAAAGCAGCGAGCCAGCGAGTAGATAACGCCGGGTGAAATGTGCCCGAGCATTATTTTTCCGGGTAAATGTGGCGTAATAGAAAAAAATCTGGAGGTGGAAAAAACGCTCGGAGAGGAGAGAAGGACGAGTTATCCAGCGCGAAAGCACGACGAACGAACCGGAGAGCGGCATCTAAAAAAATTACACATGTACGCAGAACTGGAAGGACCTCATCGTTGAGAGGAGGAGGGGGAGGGGCCACGGGGCTGCCAGGGGTCGATGCCCCAAGGGTCTCGGAGAATGCGAAATATTTCGAGGGCTCCGGCGTGCAAGTATTAAAACTTTCTCCGAACCAACCCGGAATACTCAATTTCTTTTTTCTTTTTTTTTTTTTTTTTTTTTCGACCATCGGATTTTATATGCACGTTGCGTATACGCGCGAATACGAGAGACGATAACTCAAACAAGGAGTCGCAACCTTTGCTACTTACTGTGAATATTTTTCCACTATAGCTGACCGGTGGAATGTCGAGAACGGACATTATACGTTCTCTCGTCTTTCTTTCTGTCTCTTACGTGTTTTTTTTTTCTTTTTTTTTTTTCACGAATTCCTGAAATACCTCGCCGTTTTCACCGGCGAATGGGTACCATGTACAATCGTTCCATTTTTCCTTCTTCTGAATAAATGAACGTACGCAGAAGCCGCACTCGCGTATACATTTGTGAGAGACCACTTTTTGATTAGTTGACTCTCGCTCTCTGACTTTCACATTTGCGTAACCTATCCGGCAAGAAACATGAATGAATAACCGTTGACGCACATTTATTTATTTCGTTTTTTTTTTTTTTCGCTTTCATTCTTCGTCATGGTTCTGTGATCTGCAGAATAAACGAAACGCAGGACGTGTACACACGTAGGGGTGGGGGTTGGGGGTGGAAAAAAAAAGCGATGAAGCTCATAGCACGCGTGCTTACTCTCCCATTAACGCGTGTGTGAAATTCTCCGGGTAGTAGTTCTCTCTTCCTCTCTCGTCATTTCGTTTCTTCCCCTTTTCCCCTTTTGGTTTTTTTCTTTTTTTTTTTTACAACCCCTCGCGACCGTTCTCTTTTATTCATCTCATCCACAGCGAGTTAAGAGCCCGCATTCGTGTGGTACCAGTTTTTGTTCCGGTCAAACGAGACGTGACGGAATTGTAGTACACGCCGCGTGACGAGAGCTCTCGTTGTGCGCATCACAGAGATTTTACAAAAACGAGGTAAAAAAAAAAAAGAAAAATGCGAACAAAAACAGGAACAAAAAATGCAAAAAAAAAAAAAAAAACGAAAAAAAAAGTAGAATAGAAAAATACCCTGTGAAACGGCGTGACTGAAAGTAGCGATAGACGCGAGTCGACGGACAGCTCAAGCGAATTTCTTTTCGATGTATATATATACACATAAAAAATAAAAGTCGCACGGCAGGGGAATTGAAATATAAATATAGACGAAAAATAGAAACGGAGAGAGTCGAGATCCGGTCGGAATGAGCGGTGGCGAGAATACGGGAAAAGGGTACGAAGAGTCTGACTGGAAAAACCAGTGGCTCACCAGTGGCATTCGAAATAAAAAAGGAAGAACAAAGGGAACATGGTGCGGGTACAAAAAAAAAAAAAAAAAATTCGGTGAAAAATGTAGTGTATGTGTGGGTGGAGGGGGAGAGGGATGAAAAAAAAAATGCTGGATGGAGTGGACCGTCGGGGTAGTTTTCTCGTGGACGAGTGAACGCGAGGCTGCTGCTACTGCATACCGTTAGCGCTGTGGCGCGTTAGCGGTTCTGGCAATGGGTTTTGGCCGCTTCGTTTGGGATGGAAGAGAAACTCGGTGGGATAGGTGGTGCCTGCACAGCAGAGGGTTCGGCCGTACTGGCTCGACGTTGGAATGTATCGCTACCGATATACCGCGAGAAAAAAAGTTGAAAAAGGAAGTAAATAAAAAAATATATAGTATATATATCTATAAAAAAAAAAAAAAAAAAAAAAAAAAAAAATGCCAAACCCTCCGGCGCCTACGCAGAGAGATGGGCGAACGACTGAGGGAAGGTATGAAAAAGAGTGTATAGAAAGAGAACAGAGAACCGTTAAAAAACCGCGATAGTTGAGAAGAATCTGCGTGAATTAAAATAAACGAATGTATGTCGGTTACAAAGACAAAGCGAATTAAGGGCCGGAAGCAGATTCCATTATTAAAAAAATAGAGTAGTGTGTCGGATCCCTATTCAATAATGAAAACGATGTGACCTATGTATTTCTGACGTTCAATAATAAAATATTGAGAATAATAAAAAATTGAGAATATCGACGATATAAAAATAGATACGTATGAAGGTGTGGAATGTCGAAAAGTAGAGTCCGGATATATAGGGTGAGGGTTCACGCTTCATTCGTCTTCGTCACGGTTTCCGGTATCTTCGGTCTCTACGCGACGGTCATCCACGAAGTTCCGGAAAAGCGAGATGAGGAGAAAACGCGCGGTAAAAGTAGAAGCAGCATCGTGAAAAGAATCGCCGTTTTCGTACCGCGTACCAGACGTCCCATACGTCCATCAAGAGGGAAACGAGCCGGCGAGCTCCGTCGGCTATAGAGGGCGGGGAGGAGGGGGAGGAGGGAAGAAGGTTGGGGTATCGGGACTCTCGTATCGTCGTCTATCGAAGCCCATATCTCGTAGCCTATCTACCACCGTAACCGGGGGTTGGTAGCTTCTGCTGCTGGAGCCTTGCACTGGTACACGGCAAATGGCGCGAACATCCGCAAGGTGCCCCCGGTCCTAACTTATCGTCGTAGGAAGTGGCTTCGCTATATACCGCCGTACCGTTCCTCACTTCCACTCTCCGATCCGCCAACCTCGACTTATCCCCTCGGCTCAGCAGGTATCCCGAGCAGGAAAAGGATAGAAAACGATAGAGAAAAGGGATCTCTTTTTAACTCTCGAGAACATTTTTCTCTCAGCTTTTCGCGCTTTGGAGCTTTTTTGTTCTTTTTTTTTTCTTTTTTTCATTCGAGTCTCGAAACAAGTACCAAAAGAGGTTTCTAGCTTGCGCAGCCCAGAAATGTTTCGAAGAATTCAAAAGATTCTCTAAGACAGAGGGAAAAAAAAAAAAAAAAAAAAAAAAACAACACAAAAAATCTTTCTCACAAGGAGTACGAAGTTTTAAGAATTCCCTCGGAGTTTCTCTCGACTTTGGAAAAATATATTTCTCCGATAAAAACTTTGAGTCGATTGTTGGGTTATGAGTTTGAACGATAATCGAGTCAAGTTGCGAAAAGATTGAGTTTAATCCCTAACGGTGGTTCGTCGGTGGGAGCTGATATCTCCCGAAATTCCGTTAGTCCAATGTGTCGTACAGTCATTCACGCGGAGGGAAAGGGTGGGTGGGAGGTGATCCCAAATCCAAGTTTACCACTCCCGAATCAGCCGGTGGTACCACGTTAAAATAGGTATAAACGCGCATCAGGGACTGGCCAAACGTGAGACCGTCTGCATTACCGGAAGTATGCCGTCCCCTCGCTTTAACCCCATCGCCCCTCTCCCCTTCATCCCTTCGCCCAGTTGTTCCGGCTAGTGAAAATCAGAGGCTAGCCTAGCTTCGAAGCTACCGCGTTAACCCACCCTCGAATTCGATCTTCCTCTGGCGTTCGAGATACCACCCTCACACATACACCCCGGCAGCTCCGGGACTTTCCCACCCTAAAACTGTCGGATAATCCGTTTACGGCGTTTCCTGTATGCATGCATGCATGGAGCCGCCACTCCGTTCCGGATTCTCTATCGGTTGTCTCGCTCTCATCTACCCCCTCCCCCATCTCCCCATCCCTCACTCCCTTACCAAATTCGCACTCTATTCAACCTCTCTCCGTCTCGTTCACAATGGCAAATATGTGTGTTTCCTTTCTCAGCTTCTCTCTCACCGACACATTCAGGTTTCCATTCCTATTCAAACCCTGTTGTCCCCTCCCCCGCCCTCCGTCCCCTCCACTATTGCAGTCCTACAAATAGTCGTCAGTAGGTGAGACCCCGGGGTTTAGCATCCAAATGGCGGCAATTTGGAGCAGGTGATAAAGGTGATAAAGGTGACACAGTGGTTGCAGGCACGTTGCCGAGCTGCGAACCTCTCCCCTTCCCCTCGAAAATTCTCTCTCGGTTTCTCTCGCAATGGAGAAACGGTGGTGCTCTCTCAAACCTTCCCAAACTATAGCGGGTTGACTCTTGTGTATGTGCTCGCGCGACAAACCACCCCTTACCCCCTTGAACACCCGCGCGCGCCGGCCGGCGCCGAGGTGCTAAGCCTCTAAATAGCCAACCCTCCCTCCTTCCTACCCCCGCCCTCCTTTTCGCCTCTCGACGTCGAGAGTGCGCCGGTTAGCTGCAAGAGACTTTCAGCGACGGCTGCGAACATGATACAATTTCGCGACGTGACAGATTTTCCTTCAGCATTTTTATTAATAAGAGTCTTTTTTTACCTTCATGTAACTACGTCTTTGCAAAGGATTTATTTTTTGGTCGGGTAAAAGTGGCCAAAACAATTAATAAAAAAAACACAGATTACGGTCCTAATTTTAGGTCGGAATGAAATTACCAAAATATGATGTAAAAACCCAAAACTATTCAAACTGATATTGTCACAAATTTGTTTAGTGATCTTGCGCAATTAACTAACTAATCATTGTTTTATTCGATTTAATTCAAAATATCATTAAATTGAATAAATCATAAATAAATTGAATAGCAGTTGAATTGATTTAAACAACTTTTCATTTACTTTCATGGAAATATTTTTTTCACGAGGGATTATTGTTTTCGTCGCGTAAAAGTAGCCAAAAGGGTTCCAAAAATAAGATTTTACGGTAACTTCCGGTCGGAATAAAATGACCAAAATATGGGGTACAAATTATCCTAAAACTACACCAGCAAATGTGTCGGATAAAATTATTAAACGACTCCACGCAATTGATTGACTAATTTTTGATTTTATTCAATTTTGTTGAAGTCAATTATTCCGCTTCGTCAATTGAATTAATTATCATTAATTCGTGACTCGACGATATCTCGTTTGTGTTCTCGACGTAAGATAGTTTGTCGCGATAGATCGAGTGCCGTTAAAGCCATCGCTAACGGGGTAAATTCGTAGCTCTCTAACCCGGCGGCATTGAACGCCAGAAGCCGATCGAGGAGACACCGTGTATCTCGGGCCGTATCGGAAAACAATTGCAACGGCTTCGCACCTGTACATTTCCCGAGCGTGCGAACGCTGGGGATGTGCCGGTTCACGGGATCGCTTCTGGTGTACAAGTCGCGAAGATAATATCCGGAGGGCTTGTTGGGAGAGTTTGGTACGCCTTTGCCTCTGCTAATTAGTGACGAGCCTAATGACCTGCTCTTCGTCTCGATTCTCTTTCGCCCTCTCTCTCTCTCTCTCTCCAGTTTCCACTTGACTCGGTATTATCGCACGGAATTTCTGAAACAACGACCTTTTCGTCTCTCTCGGTGAATTCGATCGATCACCAGAAATATTACGTCCATAAATAGATGTCTGCCTACGCGACATTTCACTCTTTATCCAGCGAACGTGAATACTCAACAGACGAATTGTATGAAATATTAATGAAGAATAGCGACATGCGAGACACGAATAAAAACTAATATGAGTCTTATTCTGATATATTAATATATTTATAAGACGCTATCGGACAGACGAAAGATATTTTTCTTATGCGAACATTGCAAGAGAATGTTCGTGGTATATACAGATTGGTGAGGGTCGGGAGTGAATGCAGGGGGAGGGAGGGGGGGGGAGGGATGCGGAGAAGAGTAAAAAGAGGAAAAACCCGGGGAGGCTGATTGAAAACGTCTGGATGCGAGGTCCGTCACGTCACTTCCGGATCGGGCTGAGGCGCGTCTTCCGAGGCCACGAGTTCGCCCAGGAAAAGGAGGCAAAGAAACGAAGCCGGGAGGGAGGGAGGGAGGCTACGCGCTCGGTGAATACCAAAGTCTGACTCCAGTCGATACGTGAGTCGAACCGGGTCTCGAAACCCGGGTTAAGAACGGGGGAGCGCGGCCCGGAGGCAGGGAACCACCGAAGACGTTTCGTATTTCTCGTCTAAGCGCGGAGAGGAAGA
This sequence comes from Cryptus armator, assembly GCA_963971235.1. NCBI lineage: Eukaryota > Metazoa > Arthropoda > Insecta > Hymenoptera > Ichneumonidae > Cryptus > Cryptus armator. The sequence goes on along the minus strand of OZ020241.1, from coordinate 9,888,131 downwards.
AAAGAGCGAAAAGACACGTCGATCCTCGCCAGTCTCCGGGGGTGTTGGGCTGTGAGTTGCTCGTGTCTCTCCTACCATATCCTCGGGTGAGCAAGGCAAAGTTCCGTCGAGTCAACCTTCCGGTATGCATATGCCAAGCGAGCGTGACTCTTTTTCTTTCACGAATGAAGAAAGAGAGAATGAGAAACAGGAGATGCGAACTATATTTCAAACGACAGAAAAGCTCGCAGCTCTATCCCTTCCACATTCCCGCCCTCCACCCCCCCCCCCCCCCCCTTCACCCCAACACGGCGCGACTCTCGTATACGAGGTCAAAGCATTTTCTTTACCATGGAATGAAATATATATCGGTGGGCTTTCCGACATGTTGAAAACGTGACGAGATCATCATCCGAGACATGACTGACGGTTATGAGACTTCCTCTCACGAACGCTACAAATCAATGTATTTTCCAATAAAAAAGAAAAAAAAAAAAAGAAATAATAACCTTTATATTATCGGATTTATTTATCCAATTATTGGCTGTCGCGGGACACCGAAAGTAAATGATTTGAATGTGAGAAAAATTATCTTTTGGAATTCTTCATTGATACGAAAAAAAAAAAAAAAAATGGAGCTTAAGTTATGAAAAAAATAATAATAATAATAGTAATTATTATTTTATTTCATTGATTTATGCAATTATTGGATGTCGCGCGATACCGGAAGTGAATAAATTTTATCTTCTTTTTTAAGATTTTTTAATATCACGTTTTTCATCGTTTCGTAACGACGCAAGAAAACCAATCCGAAACCGCGTCAAATACCCTTATATTCTATCGTGTGATTTTTTTCACTATCGAATATGACGGACACCTGAGTTTTTCCGATATTCCATCGGCGATGGGGGAGACATAGCTGTGTAAAAATCCCGAAAATCGTTAATTTTCGTAAAATTGCTCGATGAAAAAAAAAAAAAAAAAAATTCCCTCACAGTAGGGAATCTCTATTCTGTGTATCATTTCCTCCAATTTTTTTTATATGGAAATCCGCAAGAGAGAAAATAAAACGTTGTTTTTGGCGATTACAATTTTCCATTCGATTTCAATTCAACTATATTACCACAAATTTAACAGCGCTCCCTCTCGGCTCGTAGGATTGTTGCGTTGCACATTCGTTCTTTGTGTGGCAAAAAGTTGCGGTCGATCGAAAGGATAGTAAAAATAAAAGCTCTCTGCACTCTGCTTCGGAAAGGGTCTCCTCGTCGTTCCGTTCGGTTAACTCGTTTGTCTATTTGAATATAAAATTCTACAAAAAAAAAAGAAAAAAAAAAAAAAAAAAATTCGCGAGACTCCCCTTCGGCAATGAATGGTTTATCAGCGTTAACGATAACGTTTTCTTCAAAGGATCGAAAAAACTACGTGCCCTATTTAAATATAAATTCGAAGCCGGTACATTTGCTCGGTGAGTAGAGAAGTAGAGACAAGAGGCCACGTTGATGTCAACACTCAACCAGGTAAATTGAAGTCAAGGTGTGATATTGGAGAATATAAGGGAAAAGGGCTTGTTAAAGCCGTAGCGTCTTCCGGCGAGCAAATCACTTGAAAGAAAGGGAATGAGAACGACGACATCAAACGTAATACACCGACGACTACGCCACTACGATTACATTTCTCTGTTCTCTCTTTGCTCGTATTACTGATCCCACACCCACGGTCGGTATTATTTATTCATCGATTCTCTCGGTCTCATCGACCTTGTGGCCTTTGTGAAATATTTTACAATCGAGCCGTGAATGGACCGCGGGTAAACCCGTGTATTCGTGAGAGCCGTGAACATTGTTGAATTTCTTGTAAGGCAAAAGGATACACGTCTCGTAAAATTTCTCCTTGAATAGCCCGTTCGCCACCCCCAAATGGATTAAGAGTGCAAATAAGGTGGATCTACATAAATTCGACGAAATCCCTGGATTTCCTGGTGGCACGCTTCGCCGGTTAACCGTGAGGGAAAACTCGAGTGAGCCAAGCGCGAACGAACGCGAGCGCTCACCCCTTTCGGAGCGGCTATATACCAAGGGGAAGGGACGGAAGGGTGAATCGAGACTCTCGACCAGCAGGAGAGCTGAATCCACTTTTTCTCTCTCGTGTTTGCTAATTAAAACAGTGCTCGAAGCAAATCTCTCTCCCCCCTCCCCTTCGCCATCTCCGAGTCAGTCTCTCTGTGTACTCGTGGCTTTATGCGAGAATCTTGGCCTCCGGAATTCTACAGAATCACAAATATCTTCGAGGAGATGATTCCGCGGATTACCGAGGACTTTAGTTGAAAAAAAAAAAAAAATTATAAAAAATACATATATATGCATATAGGTAGTTTTTTTTTTTATTCTCGCGACCGAACCACTCGACACACTTATCGCCCTTCAATTTCACGCTACGAAAACATTCAACGCGCGCTTCGACTTTTCCCCGACGCAGTCATGGCAAACGAAAAATTCAACGAGCCGAAAACAACTCTCGAGAGATAGTTTTGTATCTAATAAAAAAAAAAAAATGCAATTGTTGAAATATCGAATGTTTCGTTTGTCATTTAGTTTGAGATTAACCGAGAAAGGTCGCAGGTCGACTCGCAAGCTTAGACGGTCTCAGACTGATTTTCCCAGGAGATCCTCCGGATGAACGAAAAGTCTTCTCTTTTCAAACAAACCTCCATCTCCCTCTGTTTCTCTCGCTACCTCTCTCGCCCCCCACTTGACCCTCGCCCTCGAGGCCCCACGATTTTCCCACGCTCTCCGGAAAACGTTCTCGCGAGAGTGCGAAAGTTTTATTCCTCCATTGGGCAAATACAACACCGTATAAAAGTAGCCAATGTGAGAATCGTGTACAGTACACTCTCGCGGGAAATTCAATCCCTTCGTTTTCTCCGTTACTTTGTGGCATCGATTTTATATTTTTCTCATCCCTTGACCTTTGTAAAGATTTTTTTTTTTTTTTTTTTTTTTTTCGGTCTAAAATTTCGCGAAATGTCGCATTGTCACCTTATTTTATCGCAAAGATCGCGCTGTAAATGATATTAGTTAACGTTTCATCGCAAATGGTTTTTGTCAGTTACTGTACAGAAACCCAATTTAGTTTGCGGTCGACTAATACTACCCCACCTACCTACGTATTCCGCCATCAGTCGATAGCTCGTGGTTCACTGTCGAAGGTATATCCCCGGCTAGCTAGCCTCTCTGCGGGCAGACCAGAAGACCGTCGAGCATACCAGGGATTGGGAACGCTGATGGACGATTTTACCCGAGACTCTCCCAGAGGAGAAAGTAAAGAGTCCCAACTTGCCTCCCCCCCAACGCAGCTGTTCAATTTATTTGTCTAACCCCCTCCGCCCCTCTTTACAAACGATTGGCAACATTCCCTTCGAATAGTTCACACTCGATGCTTAATTCATTGTGATTTTTGGACTTTCCGCGAAGGACATTTTTTATCCCTTTTTTTTTTGCGACGTAACGCTGTGCCAACGTCAATTTACGATTCACTTAGCGGATTAAAGCTCTACGTATGGGGTGAGCCATCGGTGGCCGACATTCGTTCGTCGCTGGATTATCGAAAAATATATATCTATATATCCGGAAATATTTCTCAACATATAATAATTGTTGCGGACTAAAATACTTTATTTCGTACGTCAGCTCAGCGGCGTAACTTTTGATATATGCCGTCCGCCCCTTTAATTCGATTCCGTGAAATTCTACTTCGAAAAGTAAAAAACTATCCAATTTCTCCTCTTCGATTTAACTCGCCATTTTTCCTGATGAAATTATCAGCGAATAAAAAAAAAAGTGCGTTAAAAAAATCGCGAGTTAATAAAAACGGGAGGTCGGAACGCATCTCCTCGCTGATAGAATTACTGAGAGAATTTCGCTCGCGCTCTCCATACTTTTCCCCGACTTGTACAGACGTTCAATGTAATTCCGGTACAACTTTTGCAAAAATTCCTCAAGTTCCGCAGTTCCGATACCTAGTCACGGTAATGTTTCAAATTGCGTTGATGAATTCCTCGATAAATGTGCCCTCGAGGGATGGTTAGAATGGACTCCAATTTCTGATGCTTCAAAACTACGATAGTAGGTAAATATAATATATTTTGTATAAAATATATATATATATATATCCTATATCCGGTCAAATTTTGGAGAGCAGAGTGTTACGATAGATTTACAGTATTTAATCAGTTTTAATCCATTTTTAATAGCGAGCAAACCGCTAATTACAAACGAAAAAAAAAAACATTAAAAAAATACATTGTTACATTGTAACATTGTTGTACTGATACAGCGACAATCATTGTATCCATGTATCCATATTCTTGAATTATTTGATGTACACTGTAGACAAGGATTTTGCTTATGAGCGAATGAGAGATAAGTTACAGAGAGGATAGAACATGATATAGAGATAAGAGAAAGAGCCGCTTGTGTGTGACATAGTTTGCGAAACACTCGGCGAATAGTTGGCCCAACAATTTTGCAGCAGTATTTTGCACACCGTCCACGAGAGAGGGAAGTGGAAAAGCCTGTGGGAGAGTCTCGTCGCGTATTCCGTTACGGTGAGACGGGAAAGGGTTAAAGGGGTTACCGTTCTCCCGCCGCGGTAACGAGTCTTGCGAATCTCTCGTACTGAAACCCACCCCCGTTCCCTTCCCGTCTTCGCTTCGGTCTCACACCATCACCGTTCTCTCCTTCTGGGTTGGCGTATACCCTCGTTGGAATGTGAGCTCTCTATTATGCGAGACTGGCGAGAAACACGCGCCAACCCCTTCGCGATGCAATCCTCCCTACGTTCTGTCGTTGTCGTCCTCGCGGCGAGAGAGCAAAGTCGACAAATATATACGTAACCGTTTACCGTCTCGCGTTCTCCACCCTCTTTCACTACTTCACCCACTTCTTCCTCTTCTTCTTTTACGCGGTTTTCAGAACGCGTAGACGTGAGTAGCAGCTGTTTCAGAGTTTCTTCAACAGCGTAGACTTTTGTTTTTGTACCGGGATTTCCCCTCGTCAAAAATCCCTTCAAAAGAACGTTACGGTCCTCCCGTTTCGCGATGGGGTTGAAAGATCAAAAGTTTCTACAAAAAGGGTTACCGTCGTGAAGTCGTAGTATAGGGATGAAGTAATTCAAAGTTCTTTTTTGCAAAAAAGCGTCACGAAGATAAATACCGGAGACGCATTCGCATACAATTCTTTTGAATCCGAAGTGTTGGTAGTCAATGTAAGTTCGTAGTAAAATACGGTACAGGTACTTGTCATACATCTCTTCAGCTTTATCACCGGCTTAACGCTCTCAGTTTCGATCAAACATCGCTGACGAGTTGAATATACAGAAATACTCTATCGGCTTATGCTTGTATAAATTAATCCGAGTCTTGGTCTCTAATTAACACAGAGAGGCGGATAGAGGGTGCGCGCGAGAACGACTCGGTGACTAAGCCACAGATGGCGTATCTCTGTATAGAATTTGCTACCTATATTCAGTATCTCTCGTTACGACTATAGAGTCGACCTGTTTTTACTCCGAGTTGAATCGCGTTTCTCTCGACGAGACTTGACATTCCACGAGACTCAATCTGTACTCGAACTCCATTACTGCATAATAATCTTGGAGGTTCCATTTATACCGCGAGCAAATCATTACATCTATAGTAAATACACACTCCACGAGGGGCCAATCGTCACAAACGCGAGACGAGCAGAGGCCCGAAGAAACTTCGAACAACTTTTTCTTTTCCTTCTCGCGATGCTGATTGCAAATTTCTCATCGTCGAAAAAAATCGACGTTACCCGCGCGACGTCTTATTCTTACTTTCTACTTTTTCTCGCGCTATTTTTTTTCTCTCCTCTTATTATCCTATATAGATATATAAATTTTTCTCACTCTCTTTCAGCCCGCGGGTCTTCCCTCGTCAATAGACTCTTTCTCCCATTCATTCGCGGGGCCGTCCGCGCGCTCCGGCGACTCGGTGGAATAACTCGGAGGCACTTCTCACACCCCCCGCCTACCCCCTGCGCAGTTCCATCGCTGTCTTTCTTTTCTTTCTCCCGTCGCTTTGACGTTTTCTTCTTCTTTTTTTTTTTTCATCTTTCTCGCACTTCTTCATCGAGACCACGAACGAGTCTCGGACTAGTCGACACCTTGGTCGTTCTCTCCTCCACCACCCTCCACGACAGTCACCGTCTCATTCCGAACTTTCGACACGAGACGTCTCTTTTCAGTGGATAGTCGTTGGCGAAGGGGAGAATGGGGTGGAGGGTTGGTTAAAGAAGCAAAAAGGGTAGAGGGCGTACGTACGACAGCGACGACAAAGGTCCGTGGGCCAAGGCGTAATCTAAAGTTCGAACCAGCAGCCGATCAGGTATGGAACTCTGCCCGGCCTCGGTCGACGCCAACGGGCGGGATCAAGGCGGGAGGGAGGCGGGAGGGTGTGAGAGGTGGAGTGAAAGAAGCCAAAGAATCGGGCGCGGCGAGAAATGAGGAGTCCTAGGAAAAACCTGGGTCTCTGAGAACTCGACTTCGAATCGAAATAATATTTTTCAGGCGGCAAAGGAGAGAGAGACGAATTCGACAGGAAGCCAGCGGCAACTTTTACCTTCTTCTTCTTCTTTCTCTTCTTCTTATACTCCTACTACTACTATGTATACTGAAGAGATTCAACTTTTTCACTGGCTATGGGCACGAAGAACAAGTCTTTTCATTCCATTCGCTCCCTCGAATATTCAACGTTTCCTTACGACGCCCGTTCCCTCAATGTATACTTAACGTGCAGTTACTGTGTCTCTGGGTTGACACTGGTTGAGAAATTAACTGTTGTTTAGGCAACCCTTGGATTAGACACTCTTATCGCAAATGCGACCCAGTCTTACGGCATCTGGTACTCCCCTCTGCGGATTAACTAACCCATCTACCTATGCCCGCGAGCTCTGCATCCCCAGATGACATTCCATTCCCTGGAGTGAAATTCTCTCCCCACAGAACTTCACGGGATATCCTTTGTAGATAGCACGACGATGATGATATAGCTACCAAGCACGTGGCTGCGTACTATGCCGAGAATCAAGTCGTAACCGAGAGTTGGTGCTCCGGTAGCTACAGTCATTTATAGTCAGAACCTGAGCGCGTGAGTGAACCTTTAGCAGAGAGTACAAGCGCGGGAAGCCTTCTCGTCGTTCTCGTCAGTGTACGTATACGGTGCGTGAAGGATTCGATTAAACAGACGGGATCGTTGGTACGTTCGCTAACACGGCTAGTACACACAGAGCCGTGGAATCGAGTAAATATTCTCTATAGTATACATCGAACAGAGAACTCGCGGTAGCAGCTCCGGGAAGATATAGAGGGATTCAGGATCGAGGCGGGTTAGTTCGAATTAGCTCGTCAGTCGGCATCACGCTCGATTGGTTTGCCTCCGGGGGCTTCCAAACGCTCTGACTGGAATCGACCAGACGCTGGTATGAAATTCTACCAGAATCCGTGAATTCTCGTTTAGCCGTATCTATTAATTGGCCAGAATGGAAAATTGCCAATGTCTACTCCAATACACACGATCAAAATCGACGGTAAATAGATAGATCGGGAATAGTTGAATAACTATTTCCCTACTTTAGTTCGCCGATTTTTCTACCGACATAGAGTAGAAGTGATGGTTTATGCCACGTTTGGTTCATTTCTAGACGTCAGGTCCGAGAATACGAAACTCTGAATAAAATCGAATCAAGTTGATGGCAGGTGGATATTTTTGTAAATATAGATCAATACTTTCCAAGTGTTATCATGGAAATGTGAGCAAACAATTCAATAATAAGTCGTAGTGAAAATGGCCACAATCGGTGTATCTACTCGACTGGTCGCTCGCGTGGTCTATCGAGAGCAATCCGTTGGAAAATCTGAAATTTTTTTTCAACAGGTTGTAGTAGAGTGACCGGAGATATATACGGTAGCTAAGCTACAGTACGGTTACCTTTTATCTCGGCATATATAGTATACAAACCCAACTAATTACGTTGTGTTTCCATCGCGGGAGAATCGAGTTTGGACACACGACGTGCGGCGTTGGCTAGTTCACAGTCGCGACCATGCAGGAGGAAACATAGAAGGAATAGGTAGTAGCGAGGGAGGCGTTGCGGGGCACGCGGCCGTGTAATAAGCCCCGGTGGCCCAAAACCACCGCTTCATCCCTCTACGGCTAGACCAACACACCAGTAGCGAGAGAGCTGCTCGTACCAGCAGCAGGGGAGGGTGGGGGGGGGGGGACAAGGAGAGAAGAAGAGAAGCGAAGAGAGGGATAGAAAGAGAAAGAGAGAGAATGCAGGCGATAGTAGAAACGGATTACTCGAGCGTGTTACCGCGTTGTTAGCCAGTTACGTCACGCCCCGCAAGGCTACGTGACCCGACCGAGAACGAGGGCTATGCGGAGAGTGAGAAAGGGAGATCTGAAAATGTACGGACCGACAGACACGGCGAGACAGGGAGCCATTCTCGTTCTCCAAATGATCGACCCCCCGAGTTATTGCAGTGTTGACGCGCTTCACTCATCCTTAACCGTATACATTCCGTGTTCATAAGTATTTGTTTTGTTACCATTGTCAACGAGGATTTGACGATATGACGTCGGGAGAGATCAGGCTTTTTCGCCGATATAAATACCGTGTGTTTATTCGATATTACGTGTCCCGTACGGCGGAACAATGACAATTCATGTCGAACGAATGGTGAAACGATCGTGGTGTCGGCCGCAATAACGATTCTCCCTTGTTCCGTAGTCCTGTTGTACCGGGGGAGCGGACGGGTAGGTGGAGGACGCGTTATGCCGGAATTGTGTACACTGTATACGTTCGACAGTAGTAACGCGGTGATGAACGAATGAGGTTGGCATAGACCATGAGGAACGTTTCAATACGCGCCTCGTTACAGGTACATTGTGAGGCGAGGCAAGAATTCGTTAGCACTCGGATGTAGTATACACGGCAGGACTCACTCGCTCGCTCACTCTCTATCGCTATGCTCACGGAAACCAATAGATAGAGAGATAGAATTCTCTCGTTGACCATCCTGTGCCTGTGGTCCTTATTACGGTTGGTGGTCACTGTCGCGTTTCCCCATTCATCGGTGGCGACGCTTCGCTCGAAAGCTGAACTGTTTCGGAGGCCGGCGGTACGGCCGCTCCATCACACCGAGCTTGGTACCCAAGCTATTACCGAACATCAATTGACCGGACGACCACAAGCGAGAGCCACAACCTCTCGTTCTCTCTAGACCTCTGTCTAGCTGTATATACCACTTGGCTGTACAAGCTTTCGCTTAGCCGATACACCGGCGATAGCCGTTTTAGTCGGACCGGACTGCTGCTGGCACGACGCATATTCCTCGAAGCTCATAGGATGTATATAGGATAGTAGAGAGTAGAGAGTAGGTAGTAGCCCTTCGTACTCTTGGCTGGAATACTGGTAGAGAATACATAACAGGCGTGGCGTACGGGGCAATACCAAAACCAACAGCCAGCGCGGGCTGAAGCTTCCAGCTCTCCCTCCTCCTCAACCTCATCCTCCACCTCCTCTCCCCACTCTTCTGCAAGAACAGAGTGCGCCACTAAAGTGGATTACATATTGCTGTCCCGAAGCTCGCTCGCCGCTACACACTTAGCCCTGGACTATACCGGACGATGAGAACAGAGAGCGCGGGGCAACCATGAGGCTGTCCAATGCTGGAGCTGCCCGGCAGCAACTACCGAGGTAAATCGAATCACCGGTAACCCGAATCAAGTTAACCGTGGGACCATCCACTGCTGCAGCCTCTTCATCCCCCTTCCCCTTTTCCTACGCGAAGGGAGACCCGATGCCACAACCCCTATTCTCTGTCTTACTCGCCAATCCCAATCTCGTGTCCCTTCTCAAGTTACGCACTCTCACGAGTGATTATCCACAACAAAAAAATCTTTGAGGCGCTATACCTTGGTAATTTTCTTTATTGTTTTTTTCCTCGCTATAAGTTCAAGGGGAAAAAAACAAATGTCGATCGATACTTCGTGACCGTTCCGGGAAGCATGCAGGAGGGAAAAAAGGTACGAGGGGCAAAATATTTATAGAAAGACAGTATGCGGCACTTCTGGTATCTCCCCGCGGATTCGTCTCATCAACGAATCTCTCTGGTCTCGTTCGTTCGACGAATCAGAACAGAGTCGAGCACTCGTTTTGAAGTCTTGTTTTATTTTCGTTATACTCCCGTTCCGTTCGCACAAGTGCCGCCCCCGATGAATGCCTAGAGACTCCCAGCAAGCAGTCGGATAGAACTCGTGTAGATGTGGTAGTCGCAGGCAGTGGTGGGTAGCATCACATTTTCAGCATCCACTTTGCCGTGCGTAATTCATTAGCTTGGCTCTCCGCTTTCCCTTCGTTCGAGCTCTTCAGTACTGACGATCCTTAAAAAAAAAAAAAAAAAAAAAAAAAAAAAAAGATACCCCCGGCGCAACTTGCTCTCTTTTCCCTCGAGGATCTGCACGCAGCTACAGATTTTTTTTTTTTTATTCTCGACAAGAGGAAAACGACCTGAGGTCAAAGTGATAATCAAGAGCGTATTAATTGTTAACAAAGTGTGGCTTTGCGAATACGAGAAGGGAATTCTTCGTGGATCGGTGATGAGGTTATCCCGCGTGACACAGCAAAACGGAAATGGTTAGGCTTCCGCTTCCTTCCTCCCTCATCGAACGGTTGTGCTGATTCTCAATGAATAAAAAAATAAAAAAAATAAACGACGCTGAGCTGTTTCACCGCGCTTAGCTGCTTTAGCTCAAGGCTCCTGAACGGAGCGCGAGACGGACTCGGGGAAATTTAATATTGCGTAAAAGCTTTCCTACATCGGATGGGTGGTCGGAGAGGGGGGGGGGAGGTGGGGTAGGTTTAGCGAGGGAAGGGTGAACCGGCAGAAAGAGAGGTAGCGACGAGCTTTCCGGGGTTTGCTTTAACGCCGTGCAATTTAATATGCTGATGCCCCTCGTAAATACCGTGGCGTACGTGAGATTCTGGTCTCGTTGGTAGACGAGACGAAGGAGGGCTCACGGGGATAGCAAGTACAGGGCTGCTGGCAGGCCGACCGCCAAGAGAAAAGGTTCCCGTGGATTCCTGTGGTCTCACAGATCCCTACAGCCGAAGCTCTTCTCGCGATCTTTAACGAAATTGTTGCCAAAAAGTTAATGCGCCAAAAAGAATAAAAATCTTATATGTAATCATAACTTAAGATTCTCTCTTCTGCGGAATAATCGATTTATCCGAGTCGTCACGTATCCGAAGACATTAAAAAAATGTCCAGTATGTCCCGTTTCTCCGATGTCCCGTCAGGCTGACGGATAGATTAGCTAACGACCAGACATACTTATGATTTTAAAAATTACGAAAATGGCGTGAGATACTGTATTAAACAATAATCTCACTACATCAAAGGCTGCTTCGGGTTTTTTCGTGTCGATTTCACGAAAGAACAAGTTTCGGAAATATTTAATTTAGACAAAGTAATACCTCGATAAAGACTGCGGTGGGAAAAAGATATTGTATTCTACATGGGGTTAATTGACAATAGTCGAGGTCGAGCAGTTTGGTGAGTGTGTCACAAAGCTTTGTAAGCAGATATGGTGACATGAGGAGTATATAACACAGAGACATAGAGTATCTCTCGTGTTTCTGGAGAGCTTGCGGAATTAATTTCGAGGGTGAATCAGAAACGGAGGGGCATGGTGGAGGAGGAGGGAGGGAGGGGGAGGGGGAGGGAGGGTGTTAAGCTTCCGCATCGCAGAAGTACGTAGAGGGGTGCCAGCTTCAGTGTACCTACAAGTGTGGTTGAGAGCCCCTGACGCGTAGTTGAGCCACGCGTCTCTCGTCAACCACCCTATCCCAACCTCTCTCACCCTCGTCCTACCCTCTCACTTAACCTCTGCTCCTATACGCGTGTTTATCGCGTGCTACGACGAGTCGCGGGTTGGTCACGTCAGCCAGTCAGCTTCTCCGGAGCTTGATTAATCCCTAATTGAAGGAATCGTTTGCGACCCGCGGGGATTGCCGTCAAGGAGAGTGACTACTAAAGTAACGAGATGCAATCATTCATCCGGCCAACGTACTTCTTGTTTTCTCCACAAACAAATTTCACGCTCTCACGTCCCGACGACAATTCTCTCTTTTACCTTTCATTAATCTTATCTTTTTTTTTTTTTTTTTTTTTTTTTTTTTTACGATAAGACTTTACGATTTGAAGGTTCGTATAAAAAAAAAAAAAATATTATTGAGTCAACTTCTCGTATCGCTACAATCACTACTATGACGATTCATCTGCACATTTCACAATTTTTTTTTATTTTGTAGAAAATTTTTTGTAATTTTCGTGTGACTCGAAATCGCGCCCCCAATATTTTTTGACAATATCGAGATCGTTTTGGCTTCCGGTAAAAATATTTTTACACGAGTTACGAAAAAGCCGAATTTTTTTTTCTTGTTACATTTATACTTTCCGCAATACTAACTGCGCAATCGAACGAAGACAGGCAGCGGTACTCGCAGCGCAAATAACCACGACGCGCGTTCGCCTCCAAGTTTAACCCTTTCTCTATCCTTCGTCTTCATCCCCGAGGCGTGTTAGTATATTTGGCTGGTATACGAGCTTTGCACGAGTATCTCTCGCCGTGTACATCGTATCTATACCCTCGTATAGGGTGTACCTACGTATTCTCTGTTCTGTCGACTGAATCCACGTACTCAGCGTGAAACGTATGCTTATGCAAATGCGATAGTTACGCACGATGATACGTGTTACGAAGTTGTCGTCGAGGGTTTACTCATCTCTACGTCCGTCTAATACCGGAAGCCGGGATGCGCTTCAGTCTCCGTAAATTTGATAGTCGAAAGCTTCGTCATTTGCTTTACCCTCTCCCTCCCTCTCGTGTTGTTGTTTATTGCATAGCGCAGCGATAATCCTGATATTTCTAGTGCATATTTTGTTAATTCACATTGGCAGCTTCCCGAAAAAAAATAATGAAAGAAAAAAAAAATAATGACGAATTCATCGCAAAGTTGAGTTCAACGTCGGTATTATTTTCCCATCCGGAAGTGAATAGCCGAGGTCAGTTTGTCGGAAACTCTCGGGGCTTCTCTTTCTCGCTCTCGTATTCCAACCTTCTGGTCAGACCAACGCCGAGTTTAATTAGTTGGTTCTACGTGTCCGGTCGCGTACGTTTCGTGGCTCTTCCTCTCTATCCCTGTCGGGCATGTTGGCCCCTCGCTTCTCCCACTTCATTCCAAACGACCCGTGACTTGACCGTCTCACCTACGAGAGCACCGAGATTTAGAGAGAAATAGGCGCGAGCGTGTGAGTTTAAAGTCGTAAGAGTTCGCGAAGAGAAACGAAAAAAAAAAAAAAAAAAAAAAAAAAAATTGAAAAAATATCCTCCATCTCTGACATGGTATACAAATCCCCGAGTGCCACGAGACTCTCTTTATTTTGCGAAGCTTGAAAGCTTCCTACTTCTTTCTCGAAAGATTATGAAATTATCACCTTTTTACATCGCCCAAAGGACTCATTACGACCGAGTCGACTTTACGACAGCTTTTGAGTAGCTTTTTTAAATTTAATTATCGGGTTCGAATTTTTTAAAGTGACGAATTGGCGCGAGTGACGAATTATCGTTCCGCGTAGAGGTTCGATATAAATCGTCGTTTTAATTCGATATATCGATAAAAGAGGGTAAAAGAAAAACAACAACACTGAAAATAATTGTATCTTGTATTTATTTTATTTATCGTGCCTCCGATGGGAAGAAGCTTTATTAGGAAGGGGATAGAAGAGCTCGTTAATCGAATTCCTTAATAGAGGGGTTGTTTTTCGCGCGTTCGCTTTCCCTCCAGCATCGTCTTCTTCTCTCTGCGAAGCTTTTTCCCAGAGAGCGCTTTTCCGAGATCTCAATCATCCCCTAATTCTGTTGGCTCGGTCTTCTAGCGGATCTTCGAGGTGCGGGGAGGATGAGGGGGAGGTCGAGCGTTGAAAAAGGTTGAAGGGTGGTTCGCCACCCTCCCGAGCAACCCCGAGAGCCCTTGAGTAAACAAAAGCGGAAATGGGGTAAATAAAAAGCAACTGGGCGAGTGTGACGTTCCTCTTTCGTCTTATACTCGGAATTCCAAGCGACCTCTCGTCGCGAAAACCCTCTTACCCCCTCCGGCTTTAAGTCCCTCGTCTTCTTTTTCTTTCTCTCATTCAATCTCTCTGCCGTTGACACTGAAATTTCTCTCGACAAACAGAAAATTTCTCTCGCTCCCATCCCGCGGGCAAGTTATCCGTACACGCATCTACCCTCCCCCACTCCCTCTTCACCCCTAACATCTCTGACTCGTTTAGGATTGCGTGTGTACAGCCGTCGAACTAGAGTTCCAAGAGCAGCGGAAGAGCGAAAGGTAGGAGGGAGGGGTGAGGTGGGGGAGGGGGTGGCGAGAGGGGAATGGAAATGGAAAACTTGCGGAAAAGTAATCCTGGCCCGCGGGACTTTATAGTTTTGTTTATTCCCACGGCGCAATTACTCTGATGGGGTGACGAGAGGGAGGTGAAAGCACGGGAATGGAATTGAGTCGATAGCGGGATGTCGGTGCTTCGCGCGAGTGTTTACGTGCGGTCGAGTTGATGACGAGATTATATATATTTTTTTTTTCACCGTGTCGAGGTTAAATCGGTGATAAAAAAAAAACCGTGGATACATATTGGGAAAAAAAGATAGGATTTAGATCGAAAGCAGCGGTTATAGGGATGAAAAAAAAAAAGAAAAAAATTTGCGACGCGAAAGAATAAGAAAGAAAGCTCCGGGGACGCCCTGGGATATTCCCTTAGGTATTTTCGTCTCGGACACTCGAATAGAACGAAACTGAAGCCCATGAGAACCCCGAGAAGACGAGAAAGTCAAATAAGAACCGAGAGGTGTAGAGACGAAGAAGAAGAAGGACGGAGGCTTCTCTTCTATGCGGGCTGAATCGTAAACTCACCCTTGCATCTCGTACTTCTCGCCTTCTTTTCTGTTCGTTGCTCGAGGCTCAGCCTGTTTCTGGTGCCCAGCGCTGTTCACCGATGGCTCGCGGTCGACCCGAGGGGGTAAAGGCGCCTCTCTTACTCTTGGGGCAAAGCTTCGAGGCCAACAACAAAACGGACCGACCAGAAGTGGCTAGTGCCCAAGTTCGTTCCTTCTTTAAATTACATTTGGCCACTCGTTTCGCGACCCTCATCCGTCCCCTCCCTCACATCCTTCCGTCTCACGAACAAAAGCTTCTCCATCCCTTCCTCCCCCGTGTTTCTCTGCTTATGCTTTCTCTGTATTTCCTCGTTGCTTTGCTCACTCTCGCACGCAACCTTTTTCTTTCCCATTATTTGTTTCTTTATTCATTCATTTTTTATTTCTTTCACAAGCTCGCGAGATTGAAAGAAGGAGAATTCGTTTACCGCCGACCAGTTTGGTAATCTATCTCCTTCTCGTTTCTTTAATTTTAAGATTCCCTCTATCCAAGTTGCGTCATTGCCCGATTGGCCGAGTATCCCGTGAAAAAAAAAGCTCCGAGACTCGAATTACGAATTCGATTTTTTTTCCTCGATTAGCGTTGCAGATTTTTTTTTTTTTTTTTTTTTTTTTTTTACGTTCGATTTTTCACTATTTTCGTGATCGGACTTAATTCACGAGTTGTAAGGGATATATAGAATTCGTATTTACTCGACTCGACAATGAGATTACATCGAATTATCTAATTTAATAGACGATCTGCGAGCGGTTCCGGCAAACTTGAAGTCCGTGAAAAATATTTCCTAGTATCAGTTGAAGATCAACAGTCGCTTTCTCGTTCGGTTAGAGCTCGCAAGTCACGAGTACAACCCCCAGGAGGAATAACGGGGGGGGGGGGGGGGGGAGAGAGATGGAGAAGGACGCGAAGGCGAGTGAGAGAAAGATAAGAGAGTTCGACGAGGAAAAGCAGCTTGTTCGTATCGATTCTCCTAACGAGAGTAACAATTTGCCTCGGAGGGGTTGCACAGGTCGAGGGAGGAGTTCTCGGTTTACCTGGAGGGGTAGTTTCACCGTACGCCAGGCTCATTTCGAACTCTTAGTTCTTCGCTGCTGCTGCTTCATTCTTTCACGTTTTCTTCTTTTTTTTTTTTTTTTTTTCACTACAGTACAAACACGAACGCACCTACACAAACGGATAGAACTGAAACGATCGATTTCACTGCGGGGTTAATCTCGCCGTAAGATCTTTGCTCTCACATATTATTCACACGCACCTATGACACTATTTTGCCACAGTAATAATTAACAGTCGGAAAAAAAGAAAAATAAAAAAAAAAAAATGCACGCAATCTGTTCGCGGAAGAAATGGAAAAGAGAAAGGATAAAAATGAAAATAAAATAAAAACCGAATGCACTTCTCGACACTATGACGATAACTTTTGTAGATACAATAACGTTGGTAGGAAAAATCGCCAACCATTAGCCGGTGTACAGCTATGTTTCTGAAATACAGCAACGGTTATCGGGCCATGGGGCGCAGTCCTGGCACAGGATGACATTTTTTTTTTTTTTTTTTTTTTTTTTTCTCTACAAAAATTAGCGAACTCGACGAATATATATCTATAGAATTTTTAATACAACTCGAAGGTAGGAAAAATTGAGTTTTCTTTCTCTCTCACGTGTTACTGCGTTCGAAATGAAGGTGGAAAAAAAAATGTTAATGTTGTACCCTCTGCAAAGTCGATAACATTCTTTTTGCCCTGTGGCCTCTCTGTTCCTCTTTTCTCTTCATATATTTTTTTATTTTTTAACTTTTATTGTTCGGTGAACCGCGAGAATGGCAGTATGATGGGATAATCGATATATATATATATGTACACCTTCCCTCCCGCTCTGTGGTAACGATTACGAGATATGGAATAATGGTTCTCGTTGTAACTCGGTTCGCATTATCGTTGTACCGCGAAGCTCTCCGATAAATACCAAATTGTTCTCTCTTTCCGTCTCTCACCCCTCCATCTGTCCGCTCGCGGAGTTTGGCCCGTTCTCTTTTAAACTCCGTATCATTGAAATCGCGCGTCGGGTCTCACTGGCGTTTGTTTAAAACGATACGCCTCCCGTCCGATCGACTGGAAAATCTGGGAGATTTGTTGAAGCGTCGATGATCGCTTTTGTGCATCCGCCCTGTTCAGTCACAACAATTTCGTTGTCTGTTTTCTACTCATTGACGATGTATGTACAGATCAAAACAAAACGATGTATGTACACATCTAAAAAAAAATGTGTTCAGTACAGAATCACGTGTACTATTCGGCGCGTTTACTCGGGGCGATCAATGGCTAACTGATTTTTATTCTGCCGAAGCTCCTATATTCGTTTCTTTGGCGAAGTTCTCTCGCATACATGAATATTTAAAGTCGATAAAAAAAAGAAAAAAAATGGGAGAGAAGCTGCCGGCGAACTGGCCAGTCCGGCCCACTTAAAGTCTCGCCGAAGAGCTCGAACTGCTGCTGCTGCAGCTCGACAACGACGACGACGATCGACGAACAACCGACCCGCAAGAACATTAAAAGACCAGTAGAACCGGCAGCGCACGGAGCTTGAAAACGCGAACCCTCATATTTTTTCCCCACTCTCCTGCTTTCGCGTTTCCCCTCATTTTTCCACAGACCTCACAAACACACGGACTTATTATGTTATTATTGTTTACCTGGAAACGATCATACGGTCTCTCGAGGCAACTGTACACCGGTGCGTCAAATCGTCCGTAATAAAAAAAAAATCAATTATTTCGCCACGTCGATCGCAATAATTAGTTGGCTAAAAAAAATACACGAGGTGACAAGAAACGCGAAACGGTGTACGTATGAACGGCGAAGAGAAGGAGATTTTTTTTTTTACATGGAAACTTTTATTTCACTGTTTTTCACAACTACTTGGATGGCAAGTAGTACGAGAAAAACAGGTCAGCCGTAGGGGCCCCGCACTCGGCGCCGGGAGGTTCGTGGTAAAAAAAAATAACAAAAAAATAGAGAAAAGAGTGAAGAAAGAAGCGAGGGGTGCATGCCACCACGCGTTTTCGATAGCCTTTCGCCTACCACTTGGAGAGCTCCAGCGGCAGAGAAGAAGAGAAGCAGCCAGTAGTAACAGTACGCTGTCGGGGCAATCGCGATTGCCGGAAGTCCCGTACGGCTCGTTGAGTCGTTCCCTCATTCCCCCGTCTCGCGCTCTTCCCTTCCTCGAAATCCGCCGATCGCCCCGTTTCCGCAAACTCTACTACGCCAGTAGTAGTACTCTCTTTCCTCTCCTCTCATTATTTCTCCTTCAACTCTCTTTTATCACTCGCTCGTTTCTTCTTTTCTCGATGCTTCTATAGATGCGCCGTTGCACCGTTGCGAAGCAATCCTCCCCCCACTTTGCGAAAAGCCCGCGATTTCTCGTGCTTTCCGCAAACGTCGATTCTCTCGTCGGTTCTGACGAAATGAACGAAGGAATAGATAATAGGACAGTGCGAAGTTTCAAATAAGTTCAAAGCAACATTTTGACAATGGGATACTGAGATCGGGTTTCTTACAAACTCGACGTTGGACGGTGCGGTGCCGTCGTAGCCACAGCGAGAGAATCGAAGAAGTAGAAAGGACGGGTTCGAGTAGTAGAAGACACTGTGTGGTCAGACATCGAAAGGATATCGAAGGATAGTTCGGCAAGAGAGTAGGGGTGCGTAAAGCTCGAAGTAGAAGGGGGTTAGATGGCTTTCGAGAAAGTTTTCCAATTTGACGCAATTAGTTGGCGGACAGCGGAGAGAGGGTGCGGCATGGTTATCGAGATAGGAACAAGTCGAGTGAGAATCGAGACAGAGAGTTTGCTGTATATGTGGCGTGAGAGTCCACGGGGTTAGTATATGGGTCGGACGAGGCTCGCATGGATCGGACGGTGAGCCGCAGACCAATGGAATGTCCGACGTGCCGGAACGTGGAACCCACACGTAACAGCAGTCCTACGAGTCGTAGTCATCTCCTGCTTCAATTCCTCTACTTCCTCTCAGTCTAAAGTCCCTTTCAGTAAGCTACGCTCTTTTTTTTTTCCTTCTTTTTTCATTTCTGGCTTAAACCACAATTTTTCTATAACATCGCGAAATGTCGTGTTCAACCCTCTATGTTCGAAGATTCTTTCCCGTTGGAAAAAAAATCAACTATTCGAAATTTTTCGGAATCGGAACGTTTAAAAAATTTAATTTTTTTATGTTTAGTTCTTAGTTAAAAAAATGAATATGGAATTCTATTGGAAATTTTTTTTTTTTTTAATATATAACCATTCGTAAAATTTTTCAAAATTTTTGGAATCAAATTAAAGAAGTTATTTTTAAATGCAAAATTTAACCAATTTGCCGAAATGGCAAAAGTAACTAAAGGGCGAAGATAATCAAACGATAAGTTGGTTTATGTATCTCGAACAATCCGCGAAATATCATCTATTTTCGATGGCATAGTGACGCGCGAATTTGTAACGAACGATTGCATGATTAACAATAGACTGAAATATGAATCCTATCGATTCACTAATCATTCATATCGCGAACTGAGATAAAGAATATGCTGTACTTTCGAATTTATTCCAAATTCGTATAATTTAATTTAATCGTTCGAGAAAATCGTTGTTCGAGAAAAAAAGAAGAGCACGTTACAATGTTTCAATAATACTTAACATTTTACCAATTATAATAGAGTTGAAAAAACAAATATTCGCTTTTAGCGGTCCGCGAGGCAATTAATCTTGAAACATCGACATTTTCTTTCCGTCGAATAATTAATAGCCGAAACGATAATTTCAAAGTTAGAGCGATCAATTGATGTGTATAAGAAGTGCTATTTCGTTCGGAGGAAATTACACACTCGTTGTTGAACTCTCGACCCGAATGAACCATTCACTTGTTTCGTGGTATATCGACTTTTCCAATTTGGGCGCCTCATCCCCGCCCTTGACACGCTGGTATTGTAATTCTTAGTATTAACGGAATCTCGAATCTTCGGTGACTATGTCACGGAGTATGTATCGAAATACCGTTTGATATGGGTCGTCTCCGAAGCATCGAACCGATCCCTTACCCTGTGACATATATACCCACAGTAAGAGACTTCGTATAGCAGAGAGTGACCCATACACACCCCTCTCTCGACGTTCCACCGGGGAATGTCTGACTCGCTACGACCGCGTGTCGACTATATCTCCGTTAATCCTCCGCACATATCGCATCCATACGGAAGATATTCCTGTCGAGAAACTGTCCCCAATAGGCAATGTTTGCTGTCAAAACGATCATCGGATATATGACAACCGATCCAAATAGATCGCTAATCGAATCACCAGTTTACGCGATTAACCGATTTCAAATCTACAAAAAATGATAGCAAAAAGCCGATACCCTTTGATTGAATCGCAAATGCCCCGATGAGAAGACGACCGGTGATAATTTTTATCATTCACCTTTTCTGTAATCTGATTTATCAATCGGCCATTCAGAGATTGATATCGTTTGATGCGAATATCGTGGATTCATTCGTCACGTACATACTGAGTAAATTATATATATAAAAAAAAAAAACAAAAAAAAAAAATAAAAAGATTTGTGCCAACAGAGTTGCTTGTTTGCTTCGGCTCGCTGCGGGGTCACCGGACAATAAATTAATTCGGCTTCGTGTCGCTGCCACTGGTGCAATACACATTTACTTTTTTTTTTTTTTCTTTCACTGTCTCTCGCGTTTTCTCTGCTTCTCCTTCCAGTTACTATTTATACTTTATATGTTGTTTTTTTTACGATTTATTTTTCAGCGACGTATGTCACAGGACTGTCCCGTTGCCCGATAATAATAACAACAATACTCGTTTCGTAAATGTCTGAAGTTTATCATATGACGACGAAGGAATATTAATATATGTGTTTCTATCTCTGTGCTTACAGAATCGCAAGCAAGTTGGGACGAGTGGTGGACGTACGATGGAATATCAGGTGATTAAATGATAATTCGTTTTAATTGAAATTCTCTCGAAATATAATGTAATACATGGAATATTACTGGTTATTACGATACGCAACTCCAGGTGCGCCTTTAGGTTCAATATTTGATCGAACAAAATTTATCCAATACTAGTCGAACATCGAGTCATATTGAAAATTTAATAACTATAACTTTTGGTATCGGAATGAGTTAATTTTATGCAAAGTATAACATATATCTATGTACATTCACTATAATAACTATATACATGTATATAGATATATTTCACTCGTAGAAAATTTCGTAGCGGTTCAGTTTGGCTAATTTCATGAGGCGGTACGAATTTTTATCGTCGGCTTTAGAAACAGCCGGTGTGCACGTACGGTTCGGAGCTCTATACCCCACGGTTTCCCCCTCCCCCTCCCCCTCCCCCCCATACCTTCACTCGGTAAACTTATTACCAGGTTCGGCACAGCGGGTCACGAGTAGATTTTTAGAGTCTGCCCTGCGAAGGTTTCATATCTCCGGCAGATGCGACACCCCCAACCAACCCCCAACCCCCCCATTTCCCCCGAATGTTTTACAACCAATAAGCGAACGAGCTTTTACTTATTTTGTTGCTTACCTTCGAGAGATTTTAGTGAAAAGAAGAAAATGGTTAGTCGGCGCGAATAATTGAGTCGCACCGCGAAAGATCGATAATTTCGTCGATTTAACGCGAGAAGAATACTTTGCGAAGCGAATCACGTCCCTCTTGCTACTTCGAAGTAACTGCAAACTTGTGCGAAAAAAAAAGACGATGAAAAAAAAAAAAAAAGAAAAGAAATTCTGCAAGAATCGATGTTAAAATAAGCCGAAGGATTCGGAAGGGACAAGTTAGGATACTAGTGTTTAAGAGGGCGAGGGGTGCAGTCTCGAATAGAAATGGTCATTGTATATAAATGCGGAAACATAATATCGGGCTCACCGTGCCACAAGTTTTTTTTTTTTTTTTTTTTTATACTCCCGGACTTGGGAGGGTTGCGCTATAACGAAAGACATTGGGTACGATGGGGTGGTGGCTTATTTCAAGCGTAAGTAGTGCAAACTCTCGTTGAGTCAGCCGCGTTTCGTCCGAGAACAGTCTAGTCGAGGGAAACCCCTTTCCCCGCTCTCTCTTCAACCTCCTTTCTACTCTCTGTCTCGATCCAAGGTACACAGCGAGCTCGCGGGTGGAATTAAGAAAGCGAAATAAACATGCAAATGGCCACTTTCCATCTTTATCACTTCGCGCTGAATACAAGTGTGCCGACTTGGTGAAGCTTGCCAGAGAGCGGCGCGTATAGTGCTGAGAGAAGATTTTTAAAACTAAGCCCCTTCCCCCGATGTCCCCCTCCCCCGCAGGTTTCTCGACCTAAAACCCGACTCGCGTACATCGAATATTCGTAATCGTGACGATCGATTTTATCGACGGAAAAACTCTAATATTCGATCGATTTTGTGTCAATTTAAAATTGCATTGAAATAAAAACGATCAATGAAGAGAATAGTAACAAAGTTCTCCGTCCAAACGACAAGGAATCGGATGGCAAATTTATTGAAATCGAATGACAATAATCGAGTGTATAGCGACACATTATATGTACCATCTTTGACCTCCTCCACCTCTTCATTACTCATCGCGATCCCCGCGATGCTTTGACTCTCGTTAATTAATTAACACGAGAGCCAAATATTTGCTCGATAGAGAAAATTTTCATCGGAAACTCGCGATACACCAACGTTCGTTGAATAATATATGTATTTAGTTATTATGAATAGAGTCCACTTCATCGTAACCGTAACAATATGACGCTGCAAATCGCGGCGCGATTTGCAAACCGGGCGGAATAATAATAACGATAGCTGACACGCCATTATTAAAAAAAAAAAAAAATACGCATTGTTACGTAATCTAATATTACTTTTTTCTCATCGAATTATCTCATTGTCATTAAAGTAATTGACGACTAACTAATAATAAAAAAAATTAAAAAAGTACATATTACTTTTTAATCTTTACAAACCTCAATGCGATTATGCATAGAGAGATATAAAATAAAGCTTATTCGTTGTATAACGATGCTCATTTTTCAACTGTACATTTCAGCCGTAGAAAACATATAAGCACGAGGTTTTCCACGGCTTCGTGGTCTCTTTCCATTTTCTCATTTACTCGCGCGACTCCTCTCGTTGGCTCCCCTGTACCATCCATTCGTGTCGCGTTAATTTAACCGCAGGGAAAATATTCAGAGGACGGAAGGATAGAAGAGAGTAGAGGCTGTCCAGAGGTGCGTAGGGAGAGGATGGCTCGGTTATCCGGTCTCAGAACCGTAACGAGGTGTGATAGCGAACGACTAAAGAGTGTCCGAGTGCAGTGCAACGCCGCGGAAGCGGACGGAGGGGTTGTGACGCGGGGATGGGACGTAGGAGGGGGCGAGGGGCTGTGAGACCGTAGGGGCTTGGAATTCACTGATGGAACTCGAGGGTAGACGACGAAAATTCGTAGTGTGAGTGTGCAGAGTCCGTGGAAAGCCCCCGCACGAGCGTGGAGCGCAGATTAAATGAAATTATTTAAATGCTGTAATTTAACATCCTGGCGAGCGTAGAGCGGGCCGGCGGCCGGGCGCGCGCGCGCGCGCTCACGGAAGAGCCGGACGATGGCCGTTACTACCCCTCTGTCTACCCTCCTCTCACCCTCCCCATCCAGGTGTTGAACATGCATGTATGCATAGAATATGCTTCCGGAAAACCAGCGGCAATGGCTCCATCCCTACAGCCGCCACGAGCGAAACCCTCCTACCCTTCACCTCTCTCTCTCTCTCTGGCATCGCGTGCATACATTACTACGAAGGTACTCGAGCAAATACACCCAATCCACCCTTCTCGTCCCTCCTACCCCCCGTCGAACAAGTGCTTGCGAGCTCTCGCCCTCTCCGCATCGCTGCTGTAGTAGTGGTGATAAATTTGACGAATCTATGCACCGGACGATATATACCAAACTGGCTTCCACGTTAACGAGAACAAGCCCAACCGAGACACGAATTCAGTCCAATTTATACTCGCGAGACTTTCATTTCATTTATTTTTCTTGGATTTCGAACACTCTGCTCACCCCTTTTTTTTTCATTCTAAAAACCTCGTTGTAGAATCGATTAATCTTTCGAAATAAGTAACATTCCCCTATCGCGATGTAAAAGTACCGGTTTGTCATTTCTTTTTTCTTATTTTTACATCGCACACGATGCAAGAAGAGATGGTACTGTAATCCGATGAAAAAATTCCCCTCTCAGATTACGATTTGAAAACGTGTTTTACATGTTTCGGAATAAATAAAAAAATCCAGTATCTCCTTTCTGTCTGTCCGTATGTCTGTATCTAACTGTCTCGTTAGCGTCAAAGAAACAAGTTTTACATTTTGAGAATTTTATTTACAAAATTCGCTATTTTATAAATGTGGTCGCGATAAGGGTAGCGATACAAAACAATCTTTTGTTAGAATACCATATTTATAAGAATAGATTTTTATGAGATTTTGGACTGTCCGCGATTGGTGATGTCATAGATAGTGTCACAAGAGGTTTCTTTTTTTTTTTTTTATTTATTTTTTTTTTTATTATAAAAGCTTTGGAGTCGATCGCGCTGGAGTGTTATCGATGAGCAGCGTTGCTTCTGTCGAAGCTTTCGGAATGATGCGTGTAGTATCGTGTGCAAAAGCCCGCGTTTCCCCCAATCCCCGAGTCGTACGCTATCCGGGATTTAACGCGTTACCCGGCTACAGAAGCAATTACCTTAGTTAATTAACGAATTTACAGCGGATACATCGAACGCGCTAGCCCGTTCGGTTTCGTGTAAATCCGCGACACGGTCCGCGGGAATCCGTGCGATGGGACGAGAGAGAAAGCCTCTGCTACGGTCGAGCGGCTCAGCCAACCAGGCCGGGGGGTTATCGTTATCCTAGGCTCCCCGATAACAAGGCGATTCCAAGCGGATTTCGATTCCCAATTTGATTGGGTTTGCTCTAGAAAAATTTTTCGTACCCCCGTCCCTCGATTCTCACTACCGTTTGGCTCATCCCTTCTACGACAGATTCGCGATGTATTTTACCGCCAAAGCTTTCGTGCAAATAGTCTACGGTAGCGAAGAAACAATTTTTTCGTTAATTTCTCGTTCGCAGCAAAAAAAAAAAAAAAAAACACTAGATTTCGAGACATCAGGTTTTTTTTTTTTTTTTTTTTTTTTTTTTCGGCAACAAAAATAAGAGTAACTGGAGAAATGAGTTCCGCTGATGTCACGCTTCGGATGCGACAAATTTTACTTTGATACTTTTTAATTTTGTCGATCACGGCTGTCGAAAGGAGAAAATGAAAGATATTAATGACGCATCTTGAAGATGAGCAGGAAAGAGGGGCAGGGGGAGGGGGGGTTGGTAGCAGTCGACGTCTCAGACAATCGGCTACACCGGAGACGTCTCTGATCGATTAGTTTTCTCGCGAAGCACAGAACGCGAAAGAAAAATTATAAAATGAATCGAGTCTCTCGAGAGGGACACAAAATTATAGTTTTTTTTTTTTTTTTTTTCACTTTCATCGACTTCTCGACACATCGTCTTGACGCAGCAATCTTCGTAATGAAAAAAAAAAAAAAAAAAAAAAAAAAAAAAAAAAAAAATGGAAATTAACATTCGTCGAGATCTTGCGATTCGTTTAATAAAATTAAGATAATTGCGATGACGGTCGGGAAAAAAAAAGATTGTCATTATTATTGTTACACGATGACAAGCGTGTTGACGGTTGGTAATGTTGAAAAAAAATATGATCGATCGTAAGAGATATAGGGAAGAGAAGAGGATAACAGCCGAAGCGTTAATCGGGCCGAGGTATTAGTGCCGGGGACAATGATCCTCGTTACCCGCACGTCGTTAAGGCTGTCGTGAAGCCTCGAATTAATTATCGTTGTCCAATTAATCAGCGTCGGTGGGCGACGGTAGTCCTCGCTTGGATAACCATCGAGAGCACATCGAAGTACGGCACGAGAGTGCGCGTATATCGCCCGAGTATATATCCTCTATCACCTTCGTCTTTCCCATCCTTCCGATCTCAATTCGATTCCTCCGCATCTCTCAGGTTGAACATTACTCGCCCTCCTCCCCGACAAGCATCGGAGAGACTGTCTGCCGGTTCTCCAACGCGGGGAAAGGATACTCGAGATATTCCGATAACAATGGGTCACGTTAGGAAACAGCATTGTCGAGTGTCGACATCTATGTTGTACCGCGATCTTCCTATCGGCTCTGAATCCGTTACAAATAATCTGTAATCGCGGAAAGGTCGGGGAATATCGGATCTGCGATAGCGAAGTTCGCAGTGGTAATAGCATTCGGTTGGTTGTTCGATACAAATTTATATTGCTCTCGGCTCTCGATGTACGTAGCGGTGGGCGTGGAGTGATAGAAAAAAAAAAAAAAAAAAAAAGAAAAACATAGAGAATCGGTTTGTTGGAAAAATATATATTACTCTCTCAGCCCGAAGGGGTTGGCGCTCCCTGTCGCTCGTTAATGACACACAGCAACAGAGGGTGCAACAGCGCATATCTATCGTCGTTTCGTTCACTCGCTGACTAAAATTGCACGGATGAAAAAATCTAGGGATCCGGGTCGCCTAAATAATTTGTGGAGCAAAAAATAAAAAAAAAAAAAAAAAAAAAGTACACAACAACATTTTCACCGGGGGTCGTCACACGTGTTAGCAATCCCGCGAGTTTGCACGACTCCGCACCGATCTCTCTCGTTCAGCATAAACTATACGGTTGGTGTCGACAACTCGGAAATATTTGAAAACCGTTGGTATCGTTATGGACCAAACGTGTGACAATAGTAATGCAGCCGCATCCCAACCCTCGGCTGTCTCGCGCTGTCCCGTCTCTTGTTTCGCGCTCGTCCTCCCCGCCGCCTCCCTTTCGCCGAACTCTCGCCGCTATTTTCAACACCCTCCCCTCCGCCACCCCTTTGCCCCTCGTTGGTAACCCTCGGGGACGGGCATACCGGAGCGACGGGCTCGGCCGGTTGATTGGAGAAACAGTGAAATGTATTCATGTATGCATATGAATTCAGGAAAGGGTGAGCGAGAGGCATAGGCCGGGTGACGGCGAACGGGACGGGAGAGGAGGATTTTAGAGATGGCTACGAGGAGACGGGGCTCGAGAAAAGAGGGTTTGAGGGACAGAATCGCGCACACGACCCCCCTGACAACGTAGACAACGAGACGGATGTCTGCGACTGCGGCTTTAAACTCTTCTCTCGATGGCTCTTGTAAAAACATCTTAATTGGACTTGAAATTTCACCTCGCAAACCTCCGACACCTCTCCTTATTCACGAACCGTTTCTACGTTATCGAAAGACAACTGTTATTCCTTCCGAATATATTCACGGATGAGACTTGAATACGAAATTCATTCATACGGAATGTTATATATGCAACTCTGTTGATATTTCAAGAGTAGCGCTTCGTATAGTATATATATCTGTTTTCTGTCATTTGACTATTATAAAAAAAATATATATATGCTCGGGGAATCGAACATTTTCGACAGAAGGACGATCATTTTTTTTTTTTTTTTTTTTTTTTTTTATACAAAGTTTCGTAATTTTTTTAGCAGCTCTATTGATTCTGGTAATCCCCTCGCATGACCACGAAAATAGGGGGTTATTTTCAACGGCGAATTCTGAATAAATAAAATTACTTCGTGTTTTGTTATTTATAGTTCGACTTTGACGAAAAATAATGGTAATTTTGCATA
Organism: Cryptus armator; assembly: GCA_963971235.1. Classification (NCBI taxonomy): domain Eukaryota; kingdom Metazoa; phylum Arthropoda; class Insecta; order Hymenoptera; family Ichneumonidae; genus Cryptus; species Cryptus armator. The sequence goes on along the minus strand of OZ020241.1, from coordinate 9,860,284 downwards.
CCACTGCTGGGGGGTTATACTTGCGCGGAAGAAAATGCACGAGTTTCGGTGTCGTCGAGTAGATGCATAACGAGATTAGTATTTGCATAGGTGAGAAGTGAGGGACGCTCCGTTGGCTGCACTTAATCACTTTTGCTAATTGCAGAATGATTGCCCCCCTCCCTATCTCCTCTCGCCAAGCTTGAAGTTTCAATAATGGGGTTGTTATCCCTCGCGAGTGGCGTTGGAGGCAAATCTCTACATAGCTAAGCTGTGCTGCAGCAATCCCCTTTAGATTCTGACTCTTCGCCAAAGGGGTAATAGGTAGCAGGCGAACGCGTTACCGAGGATTCGAGGAATAAGAAGCTTAATTGCTCAATCATTCGCCGCATTACTCAATGAAATTTGTTCATCAATAAAAAATCGAATAAAAATTCGATGTTAATTCGTCACCAAGATAAATGAATGTATATTAATAATAAAAAAAAATAAATAAAACTGATAACACCGAGAGAGAGAGAGCAAAGAATAATTAATTTTATCTACGCAACGACGGTAATGGAAATCTCTATTAAACAACAATAAATATTCATGGTTGCGGTAGAGAATCCGGCAGAGCAGTAAAATAGTTGATAATTATTTCGACTCGCTGTCTTCTATTCGCCCGAAGCCCCAAATACAATTCGTATCGAATAAATTCGCCATTCTCAGCCTCATAAATATTGCAATTAGTCTCGTATGAAAGTGTACTTATATAAAAAAAATTAATACATATACATTTTTCTTTTCTATCGATATATATTGTATTCGAGAATTCTCTTTCGCTCTTTAAATTGAAATATATTTCTGTGGTCTCTCAGTGTGTATAAAAAAAAAATATAAAAAAATCTGTTTCACCAACGTCACCGCATAATTTCGGTAAAGTTATGTTGATAGATCGTAGCATCGAAATTGCAATAATTAAGCGTTGGCATATCATTAAGCGAATTGTGCGAAGGGGTAACTGTATGGGTGTACATACGCAGATGCACGTTTATCGCCTAGTAATTTTTTAATTATGCTCTCGCGTGCCGGTGGACCGTTGACCGCCGCTTTTGGTCCTAAAACAGAACGGGTTCTCGCGTTCCGCATCCAGCCACCCCACTTTCACCGGTGGTAACCGTCACATTCATCACATCTACGCCCACGAGAGGGTGGTTTAGCAGCAGTGTGGCGATAGTGACAGAGGGAGAGAGAGAGAGAGAGAACCTCGGGCTCGTGTGAGATGGCTTTTGTCAAGCGAGAGGGTGAGAGGGTGAGCCTGCGAGAGGGTTGGTGCGTGCGCGTTGTCGCGTGCCGCCACGGGGCGTGAGAGAATCGCGAGGCCTCCCCTCTTTCTCTATCTACCCTCTGGACACGCGACTACTAACTCGATGCGTCAGTTATGTTTGTACGGGGGCGTTAATTCATTACCGTCGACGGTTCGCAGTCTCCTCTCTCGGTGTATATTCCGTGACGAAAGCCCGCCGCCACCCCTGTACCACCCCATGATTACACTCGTTTATTTCATCCAATGACTTCTCGAGAACGCCGATATTATACGAGATATAATAATAAACGGTGAGAGCCATCACGATGAAATACGAGGGTATGATATTTTTCAATAAATATCACTTTTGAAAGTTGTTGCGTGTACGGTACTATAGTTCCTTAACGGGAATGGAGAATCGATGTACAATATTCTTTTCTCTTAAACCTATAAATCGTTCCGTAGCTTCGACGTATCTGACATAATAGTACAGCGGTGAGGAGGAGTACTGTGCGTTGGCCGGGAGAATAGCGGTATCGGTCAACTCTTTTGCTCTCTCTTTCACCCTCTCGTGGAAAATTCGCTCGGTGATGTACGAGAGAATCCCAAGAGTCTTCTCGTCTTATATCCATGACGGGGGAGGACCTTCGAACGTCCCAACGGTGGAGTTTCACGATCGCGAAGATTTCGACTATACCAGTTAAATTTTCTTTCTCTTTCTTCGACAATATATATCTATATAATACGCCCATATATATAGATATATGTACGACGTTTATTCGTTAAACGAATCTCCGATGGGACACTTGGATTTACAATAAATGATTCATTCCGATAACGAGATTTCGTATATCTCCAAGGGATTGTACTGAGACCGAGAGGAAATATACGTTATATCGTATCGAAGGGGTGGTAGAAGAGACGGCAGTCTCGACCTCTTTGCTCCCGATGGAATTGATTTTGTCGCCCGAACTCGCCCCCTCCCCCCCCCCCCCCCTCCCCCTCCAGACACAAAAATATATTTCTATATATATATATATATTTCTCTATCAGCTTCTCTTCGCGATTTATCTTTCTCGCTCTTTACTCTCTCGCAACTACCTTGATCGGCGAAACGCATATATAAAAAGCCATCTTCTGCTAGTCGTATTGAAGACTCTCAATGTACATGCGATACTACCCCGCGTTATATCAGATATACTGTTATGTACGTGCGGCCCATACATATTTATGTACCTATCTATCTACGTGTATACGTATATATTTACATACACGATAGTATGAATGCACAGAAATATTGTATGTATACACATAACGACGTGGAACTCGTTAACTCGCTTCGCCGTATTCGTACTTCTCGGATATATCGATTTCCAGCCTGACGTTCTGGAAAAGTTAAATTTCTCTGAGGAGTCGCAGCAGTAACGTAACCGAGGCAAAGGCAGCAGTCGAGAATCGTCTCTCGTCCGTTTCCCACCCCCCGCCCCCCTTTTCTCGGCTTTTCCTCGTCCTCTACCCCCTCGTCTCGTTTCGTCCCGTGGGCTGGAAGTCAGTCGCACGAGAGGAAAGAGGAACGAAGGGGGAGAGGACGAGAGAGTTCTCCCCAGTGTCCGAAAAGCGCGAGGGGGAAAAAAGCTAGAGTTTCGAAAAATCCACACGTTCCACACAGCGTAGGTACACGAAACTTTTTCACCATAGACGTATAGGCGAGGCGAAGCACGAGAGCTCGGATAGCGCCGAGGCAGAGAAAGCAGAAGGGAAAAGTTGGAATTATAAAAATTTCAAATTTCATTCGTCGTGGGTGCGTTACTCGGAAGCTTGGCTCCGACGACTACCCCCCCGTCTTGGCCTCTGGTTAATCCGACGCCCTCTACCCTCCTATCGCTCTCACGAGAAACCCCGGAGGAATTGCTCTTCGAATAAGAGAGAAACGGGAGGGAAAAAAAAATCATATCCAAGATTGAACAGAACCAGCAATCAAACTGTGTAACTAAAACTCGGAGGCAAACATAAATTGCTAATTTATTCCCGAGTCACTTTCGTAATTTCTTTTTTCCGATGTGTGTGTTACAGGACCGTCGTTCTGGGGGCTGATTAACCCGCAATGGTCGTTATGCACCAAGGGAAGACGGCAGAGCCCTATCAACATCGAGCCCGACAAGTTGCTCTACGACCCTCACTTGCGACCGGTCAACATCGACAAGCACAGGGTAAGAAAAAAAAAAATACAAAAATCAAGTTTTTTTTTTTTTTTTTTTTTTTTTTCATCCCTCTCAGTAGATATTCCTTTTATCCAATCCTGTAGAGACAATTTCTACTTTTGTAATGCCCTATTGCGATGTCGGAGTCTCACGGGAGAGCCACTGTCACGACCACCGCACCCTTGCGGCACGCGCTCCGGTATCGCGGAGAGAAAAAAAGTTTTTAATTCTCCGAGACCGCCCTCACAGTCGTGGAACGCGCGAGGGCGTCGTTGCGAATAAGGTCGCGAGTTTCGAAGTGAACAGTCCGAGGAACTTGCGCCCCGTACAAACTTGAGCGGAGCAAGAAAAAAAAAAAAAAAGAAAAGAAAAGAAAAGAAAAAAAATGTAGTTTAGGCGCAAAGGGAGACAATAAAAATAAAATAAAAAGGGCAGGCGAAGTAGACAGACATTTTGAAGAATCTCGTTGGCGGAACAATAAGAGACACAAGGCGCAGTTAGAGGGTAGGAAGGGAGGGGGATGGGGTACTATGAATCTCGTATCAGTAACGTTATATTTGCAAAATTACGTAATTCCCAGGTGGAGATGAGGGTAGTAGAGGTAGTATAGTAGATTGCGGGTTCGGGGGAAGAGGGAGGTGTGTGTAACGGCCTCGTTAATACTGTGACGGGAGGACATAAATTATGTAGCCACTGGTTTCACCCGTGCGCGCTGTGGCCAACTCCAGGCTGAGGCCACTTCGTGACGCTCTGGCTACACACATTTTCCATTAAACAAACATTTGTTCGTGTCCCGATGAAGCACACGCGACGCCGGAACATGGACATAGCCAGGAACAAGTGAACCCTTCGAAATTATCCTCGTTGCAAGATTCTAGTCAATCGACCGATACGTTGAAAAAAAATGAATGAAAAAAAAAAGAAAAAAAAAAAAAAAAAAGGAAACGTATTCCTATCGGTAAGAATGCTTAGTCAGCTCACGTGATTCCCGTTGACCGCGATGAACGAAGCTGACGTCATCCACCGGTGTTCGATGCGCAGCGAACGAAATTCCGCGGGTATCCTCGCCGCCTTCAACTTAATCGCGCAGCTCGACCGGCAGTCGGCACACACCGAGACCGTCCGCAAATTTATACGCCGTTTAACCCGCTCGCAAAACTTTGGCACTTAAATTAAACAATAGAACGAACTCTCTGTGCTTTCTCACCGCCCAAAACCAACCCCGTGATTCCCTGCTACCCGGGAGTCGAACGTACGTCTTCGCACTCGGCAGCTTCCGACCATTTTCGCTGACTATACCTTTATCGTTGGACCCTCCGTCTCTCTCTCTCTCTCTCTCTCTCTTTCTCTTTATCATTTCTCATTCCCTCGCTATCCTCTTGAATTTCTCTCGTTCCACCTTTTCGCACCTTTCACAACGCTCGCGGAACAGTCAAGGATTTCCTTAGCCCCCTGGGGCATCCGCACGGATTTTCGCAATTTCGGTACCAACCACGTCGAGGCAAGGCACGAGAGAGCACTTTGAAGAAATCCCACTGAACGCATCCGGTGGATAGCCGCTACAAAGCTGCTACACCCCCCCGTTGTAAAAGCGAAGGGCTGAAAGTTTCGTGAGAAAACTCGACAGTATTCTCGACCACCGTCCATGACCATCGAAACGGGAGGGGATTGTGCGCGTCACTGGGGACGAAAGAAGCTACGATTCACCTGTGGAACGAATACAAAAGTCGCCAAACACACGACGAATCAAAAGAAATAAAAAAAATCATTTTATAAAAATTTAAAAAAAACTTCCGACTGAAAAAAAGTGAAATAACAAATAATTACTCGCATATCATCGTCGGGAGATTTATTCGTCGTTGAGTGTAGGAATCTCCCGACTATAATAACGCGAGTAATTATTTGTTATTTCATTCGATTTGCAGTCGGAAATTTTTTTAATTTTTATAAAATGATTTTTTATTGAATTTGATTTTTTTCCAGTGTAAGCGACATGCATATAACCTATAAATCGTATATACCTTCGCCGAACTCATTGTAACACACTTGTCCTCACCGGTTTGTTGTTTCTATTTTCATACCCGTGTTTATCGGAATGTCTTTAAATTTTAATTATCGAAAAAAAAAAAAAAAAAAAAATTAATCGATTCCGAAGACTTCGAAGCTCGCGTTCGGAATATCTTAAATCGATGTCACGAATAATTCGAAGCTCCCAATTAATTTTCGTAAGCCCCACGGTTGCTCGTGACAAAGTTCGTAGTAAAGGAGGATGACACGGTAAGAGTGTTCGTAACATGAATTACTGATGAGAATCGATTAATCGATCGTATCGAGTAACTGGGGTCAGAAAAAAAAAGAAAAAAAAACCAATAAGAATTGTTCATAAAAGGAATTCTGCGGTGAATTCGGAAGAAGCCGGTCTCGTGAACTTCAGTCTCTTGATCCTTGTCGCATATATATACAACAAAAAAACACCGAAGAAGCATCTCGAAAACTTTGCGGAAGAGTCTATATACAGGGGGATGTCACGATAAATAAAGATCGGTCTCTCTCTTCTTAGAAGGAACTCGGGGTTCTCGTTCTCCAGCGATTTTATTGAAGGAACGGGGCGTGTTTCGCCTGCCGAACTCGTTCTTTCTCGTGGAGAACTGCCGTAGCAACGAAAAGAAGGATGTGCACCACCGCTCGATGGTATACTCCTCGGCGTACGAACAATGAGGCACCCGCACTTCAAACTCCGTTCTACACCTCTAACTCTTTTTCTACCATTCTTCCACTCCTTTATATCGATCCCCGAGAGTTTTCAACGATAACGGCAGTTCGCGAAAACCTCCGAAATCGCGGGATAGAATTGTCCGAAATGTAAGGGGAAAACCGATTGCATACTGTACAGGATGCTACTGAATTATTTGTAACTTGGATAAAAATACGTGTAATTAGCGTGGCATAGAGTACTTTTCATCGAAAAGTAGAGTAGGTCAATTTTCCATTATATGAATCTAATTAAACAATCATGTCGCGAAATGCGATTTCCGATTGAAGGATTATCTTCAAACGCGTGCTTCCGTAGTGAATAATGTTATTAAAAAAAAAAAAAAAAAAAAAAAACGAAAAAAAATTAAGGTAATTAATGTTTGGAAGTGATAAAAAACAAAGAGACTATTTAATTACATTGGATGACTAGTGCTTTTAAAGGGTACAATGACACGAATACCTATCGGTCGACGCAGCTCCGTAGACTTTCGTCGGCCGTTTAGTCTTCCCGGGTAATTGCTGTACCCAGTGAGAGAGGAGCGAGAGAGAACGACTTGATTTTCTCGCCTGGCTAACCGAAGATTTATTGCGAAATAATAGTTTATCGCGGCGCGGTAGGAATGGCGGTAAGAGAGTTTTGCCGACGTGTCTCTTCTTCCCGTGAACGCGCCGGGTAGATGCACCATCCAGGAGCAGTCTAGGCGACCAATTCTCACCCCGAGGTTACCTCATTACTTCTAACTGATGACGCCATAATTCACGTTCGCGCGACGTACAAGAAAATGGACTTGCCGTACCATCCGCGAGACTCGTTTACCCCCTCGCTACGTTCCATCTCGCCGCTAACTCATCCCTCTGTCCCCTCTGCGTTCAATTAAATCCCTTATCAATTATATCATCAAGGTGTTTAAAGTTCCAATCTCGTTGTAACGCGCAACTTTAATCTTTCCATTCTTAGATTTCCGGTCATCTTCACAACACCGGACAGTTTCTAATCTTCAAAGTAGACAAGGAATCAAAACCGGTCAACATAACCGACGGTCCGCTGGCCTATCGTTATCAATTCGAAGAAATTTACATTCATTACGGTATGAACAATACCCACGGATCGGAGCATCGCATAAACAACTACGCATTTCCGGCAGAGGTAAGTGAACAAAAAAATCGATTTTTCCTTAACGAAATACAGAAGTAGATAATAACTTTACTATAGTTTAAAAAAATATACAAAAATCATGATTCAGCATATATGATAAAATTGATATGAAAAAAAAAAAAAAAAAAAAAACGCGTTTAAGGGCAAAACATCGAAGAAAATTTTTGTCGCGCAAAAGATCGCGTATAGGTAAAGACACAGAGAAGGCAACGTCCAGTGCACCCTAAATCCGCGCGGAAGTCGTTAACCGCGCAGGACAGGGTTGCGGGTGGTAGAGGGGGGAGGGGGTCGCAGACGCGCACCAGCGTCGACAGTAATTAATTGAAATTAATTGCGAGTCACTGCGGGTGGGAGGCCTCGGCGACGTTACCGACGCCGCGCGGCTTTGACAAATTAAACATTCGTTAACGCTCGACCCAATTAACTCTGCCATCCTACAGCCCAAGCTTCGACCTAATTCGTCGAGGATACAGGAAGGACATAGACTCTACCAGCGAAGCATGCCGCGTGAAGAAAATCAGGAAAATCCATTAGCGGTCAGTCTAATTCGTCAACTCCAAAAAGCCCCCTATATAAACAGGGGGGGGGGGGGGGAGGGGCAAGCGTTGTTAACCGATAATGGAATTTCTATTACTCCATTAAACGAAACTCGTCTCTGGTAGCGTATTATGTATATATATTTCTGTACATACATATGTAAATACGTGATTTAACAGTTTGCCGTAGACATAGGTACCGTCGAGCGCCATAGATTTACCCGATGGTATCATGAAAGAGCGACTGATTTTGTGTGAAAATTGAATTGAACATTGGATTAGTCTTCCATTGAATTAGACCAATGTTTGTCCTCATTCGTCAGAGCTGAAAAACAGCCCAACCAGCGTGTAAATTTAACGAATAGCTCATAGATATTTTGCGGTTTCGAACTATGGACAGTATACAGTTCATCAGGATTCTTGTCTTATCCATATTTGGATTAAACCCAATTTTCCTATCCGTTAAATGCCACTTTCGCCGATACGCCACAATCGACACGTTGAGAATATATTATTCAAGGAGTTTATTCAATCAAACGTGAAAATACAAGAGCGACTTGATATTCCTCGTTGTTCAAACGAGAAACTTTGATTTGCCGGGTATTTGAAATCGATAGAGCGGAAGTGCGCGAAACGTTTTCTCGTTGACTCAGCTTAATCAAAATCTGTATTATGAACTGCGGAGGGGCTCTGGGGTTCCTGTGTCGAAAGGGTGGCTGGACTTCGGTAGAGAAAGCGTGGGAGAGGATACGAGAGAGGATAAGGGAAACCGAGAACTCTCGAGTACCCTAAGCAGGGGACAAGAGGCTTATAGAGGAACCACCACTGCGCACCCTCGAGTCCAGAGAGTCTGAACCATTACCTGCGTGTTTGAGGGATGGTTCGGCTTTGATGCCAGTGGCCAGGCAGGCAATTCGAGTACCTCCTACTATCCTACAGTGATGTAGTGCCATGAGAGACAAGTGGTCATCCCTGTCACCGTTTTCCCCTCCAGCGCATTCCTTCGCATCGATAAATTCAACTCTATTGGCATTTCACCATCCAATCGGTAAACACAATCATTATGTAAATAAGAAACAATTGTTTCCCAAATTTTACGCGATATTGGATACCCGTCTGAAACTGAACAGTGGCGAAGAGCCATTGCGATCCATCTACCGTGACACGAATGTGAGAGCATCGGCAGCGTATTTGCAAGTGGGTATGCGAGCCACTGTCACAGAGCATCGAAGGATGGTGATCGCACAGGGGAAGGATTGGAGAATTCCCGCTAATGGTCAAACAAACGCACTCCTGATACGAGTTGGAATGATTATGGTTGTTCGCTAGTGACGAAGGCCATCGGGGTACCAAACGGAGGCTACACGGGTGGGACATACACAGATTGACAGACGTAATTGGAGCAATTTGTAGTTGAAGGGGCTTCGAGAATGCTCGTGGATGCGTCTCATCTACCAGTGGGGTATATCTCCCTCGTTACAGTACACGTCCACGGAACAACGACAAACTCGCCCCCTTTGATCGTCTTAATCTGTCGATCGTGAGTTATGCGACCAAACTGGTTGCTGCACAGTTTCAGCCATTGATATCCATGCGAAATGAAAGATAGATTCTTGATCGCTTTAGTTGTTTCGTTGGAAGTTAAAGGAACGCTTCTTCAATTCCGAAGCTCGTTCAGCAGGTTTAATGAAGTCTATAAACGATATCGTAACAGCTTTGGTCGATTTTTCACTGATGCCATTGTTGTTATTTTGCGGCGGATAGACCAATTGTGGGAGTAGAATTCTTGAGATGACCCTGCGGTAAGTTTCGATCGTAATTGTAGTGGTCGTTTATAGTTGAACGAGCCTCTCGTACTCGAGGGTACTGAGCCTCGCGGGAAGAGGGCGATATAGGTGAGAGTATTGCAACAGTACAGTGCAAGGAACTTTGTAAGTACAATGGAATGAAGGACACGTTTATGAAGGGTTTGAAAATGGAGATTCAAGATTACTTCTACGATCTTTTGGTTTTACTCCTCAAGACCCATTGTGGAGATATCTGTCTTTTTTGCGAAATTACATTTCAATTAATTACGCGACTCTTCTGAATTCAAACGTGAAGCCATCACAGATAAAATCCAAATCGGTCGTTTATTTCGGTAGACAATGAGACATTATTGGTTTTTTTTGTATCGCTTCGCCAACTGGAAAATTCGAGCGGAAAAAAATCTTCAATTATTAAAGCTTACGGTTGTCGCATTGTTCATATAGCGAATTTATGCCATACGAAACCAAAGCCAGAATCCGATCGCAGGAAACTTTAATTATATCGGAAACGAAATATGATAAAAATTTGACAAATATTAAAAAACTAGTGACTTAAAATGAAGTGAAATACAAAAATTGCATTAATAAAAATGAGAAAAATAACAAGTAATTATTCATATATTATAATTGAGAGATTTATTTGTCATTTAGTCGATCTCTCGACTGTAATATGCGTATAATTATCCGTTATTCCGCTTTTCTTTGTCAATACATTTTCATACTCCATAGAATTTTTAATGAAAAGATTCCAATACTCAATGAAGAATAAATTCCTCGACAAATAATATGCGTATAATTGTTATAATTATTAGACGTTTTTTTCAGTGTGAATTTTGAAAAATATTAGTAATATTATTTTTTCGTTTTTCCCATCGCTCAGTATCGAACCGAAAAAAAAAAAAGGATCTATAAAACTCCACCAGATTACCGATCTCGAGTATTTTTTCCTCGGAAAAACTGACAGGCGCGCCTTGGAATTTCCGATATTCTCGGAAAACCAACATTAGACCTGTTTAAGAGAATTCCAACTTTGCGTACGTAAAATCCATCGAACAAACAAAAACTTTTACACGTCGTTTAGCGTCTGTATTCGACGTATCGTTTTCCCTCCGATCGCCATTCCACCACATGTTTTACTTCCTGTACTAATATTTCATAAAAAAATTCACGGTACACATACGCAAGAGAAGAAAAAAACATATTTTATCGCGATAATCAATAAAACAAAAGAAAAAAAAAAAAAATGTTCCGAAGCCTGCAAAAGCCATTTGTCGATGTCAATATTGACGCGTATCACGAAGTACGGTCAGGGCACAGGCATGCCTGATTAATATCATGTATTTTCGTACATAGATTGAGATCGTAGATTTCCGTCTGTTTTCGTAAGCAAAGTGAATATGCGGTATACACACAAGCGTATACCGAGACGCGAAGGCCTATATAGTAAATTTACATATAGGCTTGTTAATACGCTTGTACGTAACGTGCATACAACGCACTGTAATGCACAAATGCGGCCCATAGTATGCTCACCAGGCGTGGCTTGCATCTCCGTACTCTCGTATCCTCTATCGCTCTCCCTTCCTCTCTCCTCACGTGGGTTAATATAGTTGGCAGCTCTGACTAGAGGGAGGTAGCGGGATTACGGCCGTACATCTATCATGGGAGAATGGAGTATTGTGCCAGAAATCGTGATGGCATTCCCATATGCCACTGTGCTGAGGAAGGAGAAGAGGAAAGGGAGAGAGGCGAGCTTGCGGCGCACAGCCTCTGACGTGCCAATTATACTTGACTCGCCGATGCTTCGTACGCATCCCTTCTCTCGGAATTCAGTCCATAGGCGAGAGAAACGTCTGAAGCTGTGAGAAATTGAACAAAATGTATCGCACTCGGAGATTGTAATAATTAATCGCTCACTCATGAATGCTTCATGGGATCAATGGATCTTATTGGACACGGATAAGCATACATGACATTTTCCGTATTTACAAAAGGGGATATACTGCTCGCGAATTATTATACGCGATGTTTGTGAAGTATACATTTGCGATGTTTTGATGACGCAGAGAAATGTTCATTTGACATTTCGTATCAATGATAATAATATATTGTAACAATCGAGCGAACAAACAAGGCGCGTATTTATTTTTTGAACGGATATTATTAATAATAAAAAAAGGCTAATTATCCCGAATTCGAGGTCTGCACGTTCCGAAAATCTCGTCAAGAATCCTGTCATGACGATCTCCCATCGATCGTTCGTTCGTTCGTCTATTGTCAAAAATAACTAATATCGTGTCTCATAACGAATAGTTAGCTATATATTCGTTATAGTCTTATCAATAATGATTATATTATTAAAGATAATATATTGCAGATAAAAAACAGATAAAAATCGACTGCAAAAATTGAGTAAAAGGTCGTATACGAGACCATTCAAGTGGTAAACGACGTAAGATACGCCTTTCTACAACTTGGATAGATACCTACAAAATATACGTGTTACTCGCAGGGAAACAATTAATTATTAGTACCCCATCACTCGTTTTTGCAGAGGTTGTAGCAAGTGCGAAACTGAGCGCGAATGTTTGGATATCTGATTTCACGAGGATTATACCTCACCGGTCTTGGAATGGTCATAAATATAAAATAATATATACATATATATCTTTATATATATCTATGTATATATAGTTTAAACTAGCGTTGGCGTTAAACTTGAGAGGCGTCGTGCTGCACCGCTGTGCTGCTACTGGAGTCGTGAATACGGAATAATGTAAATAAGCTGAAACTTAAACCCAACTCTCGGGGATGGTGGTGAAGGTGATGGTGGCTCGTGCGGCGATGGAAGAGAGAGTGGAGAAAGTTTAGCAAACCGAGACGCCTGAGCAGCTAGATCCGTTCTCTTCTTCCTTCGTCTTCTTCATCATCATCTCCTTCTTCTACTCACTCGTTTCTCCTTTTCCTTTTTCGCCGACCGTCGCCTCGCGTCTCTCGCGAAACGAAACGTGTTCGCGACTGACTGCACGCCGCTTGGGCATTGGCCGACTATTCACGAATCCAAACCACTGACTCTATACCGCGTTTCAATACCCTTCTCTCGCGCGATTCTTATCAGAGATACGCCGTTGACACTTTAAATTATTTCCGACTTTGGGGAGCTTTCAACGAGATTTTGCGCAACACTTTCACTTTACTAGCTTCGTTTCTCATAATCAAAGAAATTTACCGACGTCCCGGGTAATTGTTATAATTGAGAATATTATTCATGAGTATACTACTGACGAGTAAAGTATTTAAACAGATTATTCACGAATGCCACGGAGAGTTGTAGCATTTTTGCTTCATTATATAGAATACTTTGCTTTATTGAACGTCTTTTTATTTTTATATTTTTTATCGAAATCTTTGTATCAGCGCATTCGGAATATTCCCCTTTATAAAAAAAAAAAAATAATATTAATCCCGACGTAGAGTCATCAATTTCCGAAACTTTAACCTGACAAATTCAGTGAAACATAAATAAAAGTTCGAATGAGTATAAAAAAAATGTTTTCCAAAAATCTCCGATGGTGTCTCCCTTATCATTTAATTCGCAAAGGAAACCCAAAAAAAAATGTATCAAAGTTAAAAAAAGCTTTGCGAATAAAAGAAAGTATCGTCAAAGCGATGCAAAAAATGTCCAATTTTCATGCGGTTATCCCTTTTTTTTTTCACCACCGGTCAAATATGTTTGATGCGAGAATTTCGGAGAATGTGGTCACGTGGAAAGGTCTCGTGTGCCCAAGTAGGAAATGTTTTGGCGGTTGCGGGCAGGTGTGCGGGTTCTTTGCAGTCTCCCTTGAGGGGAACTCGGGTTTTGGTTCTTGCCGTTGGTGATTACGCTGTACGCTCTAGTGACGGTAAAGTGGCGGGTAAAGGACGTCGGCAGTGGAAGCGAAGTAGAGGGAAGGCTAGCGGATGGGGGAGTATGGGAGGAGGAAGAGGGGGGAGGGGGGAGGGGGGAGGCTGGGTGCTTCCAAGAGGGAAGGAAGTGGCCACCCTCCGCTGGTGCTTCGCTATGTGCTTACCCTCCCGATGCTTATGTGAACCTCCCTGCCTGCCTGGCGGCTTTCTCCTCCTGAGACCTGCAAGCGGAGATACTCGTCGTCACTGTGTGTGCATACACCGGAGAGCATGCCAGACAGAAACGTGGAACGAACGAGAGAGGGTGGAAACTTGAGCGAGAGATATTTAGGTAGATAGAAGAGAGAGAGAGAGAGAGAGAGAAAGAGAGAGGGTGAGGGAGGAGTGAGATAGACACGAGACTTCTGGGATGCATCCTTCACATCCAGAGCGTTCGTGTGCCGAGCTCAGCACGGAGAGACCGGCGCATCTCCCTGTCACCCTTTTGGTTGTATGTCTCCGGGTGTTTTATACATGTAGATACGCGTTTCCCGAGGGTGTATAGAACGCGCAAGTGCATTCCAAATTCACACAGGAGAGGAAAGGAATTCGTGGAGTTCTTGGCTTCGTCGGGGTAACCGGATCTCTCAGTCTCGCCATGCGAGTTTCCATTCTTCTTGCGTCAAACGATAATACCCCATACTTCGCCTATACGCCTTTTTTGCAAGAAACCACTCATGTTAAGATACTTTATGGGTATTTGTAACGAGAATAAATTATCCACATAGAATGCATCTCGTATAATTGCAACCTCGCGACGACAGTTATTAAATTATTGGGCGAAAAATGCGACACGGCAGACAGAGAGTGAGCAACCAAACGAACGAACTAAACTACGATAGAATCGCAAGTTGAGACGCTAATAAAAAGATAAAAATATATATATTGATAACTAATCGACGAGGATGTGGAGCGCCACTTGCGAATGAGACGACGCGGAGTGAAGAGAGTTTAAGATCGCTCGTCTCTCGTCTCGGCAAAGTGATTCTTTTTGTTATCGTTTCTCCCGTTATACCTGGGATACGAGAGTGCGAGAGAGTCGGGAAAGATATCACGAGCCTCGAAGGGAAAAATGCTCTCCCGGGTAGTTTTGCCCTCGGGGGAGAGTTTTTCTTTGATCTGACATTCAGACGGGGTATCCCGTGTACCAGAGTCGGTAGGAAAACGCGAACGAGCGAAAGAGAGAACTAGAAAAAAAAAAAGAAAAAAAAAAAAAGAACGACGGGGCTCACTTGTTCTGATAACGCCCGTATTTCGTACAGTCTAGTTCTCGTTTCGAAACTCTTTCGCCCTTTTATAGCGGGCCCGGTGGGGTCCCTTCTTCTTCCTGACGCTGCTAGGGTAGGAAAAAGAATTTCTGCGGTATAGCGGATGGTTGAGGGATTTAGGGGATGAGAGAGAGAGAGAGAGAGAGAGAACAGAGAGAAAAAAACGGAGAAGGTACAAGAAGAAAAGAGTAAAACGGGAGCAAGTGAAGAGCTGAGAAACGTAGAAAAGAAGAATCCCCCTATTTCAGTGGTACTCGTCATACTTTGATCAGACGCAGTGGATTTACGTTTACTACTGAATTCTTCGTTCTCTTCCATGATGTCATTTCTTCTTACCTTTATCTTTTGCCCTTCCACTGCTGATCTTTCTTATTCTCGTTTTCTTCGTTATTACTCCGTTCTTAGTCGGCATCCCCTTTGAAGAACACCTCGACGCATAATAGCTATTTCATTCTCTCCTTACCAATCGCATCTTAACTCGGCGACGACGATGGCGAGAGCTTCGACGCTGTTCGAGTCTCTTGGAAAAAACCTACATGCGGTAACCGAGCCGCTGAGCGACCACCAACAAAGAGTAATCTGTTGTTTTTTTTTCAACCCCTGAAATCCGCTTTATCTACGGTACCAAGTCCTTCAGAACTCTTTGTTCATTCGGAGAGTATACAGATCTTCGGAGAAAAGTTTTCTCAATTATTTAATAACATTTTTTTTTACTTTCTTATACCCATACGAAGTATAGAAAAAGCTAAAGTATTGTAATCGCGAGAAAAAATAACGCCAAATTTAAGGGAAACTTTTTTAACGCAACATTTTTTTTTTTTTTTTTTTTTTTTTCAAACTGAAATTCATTAATAATGCATTCCTTTTTCTCCACATTTCTTTTGCAGATTCAGATATATGGCTTCAACGCGCAGCTGTATCACAACATGAGCGAAGCGCAGCACAAGAGTCAAGGTCTCGTGGCGATTTCCGTGATGGTTCAGGTAAGAATTTATAAAAAAAAAAAAAAAAAATGGCTAATCAAGTATTATGCGGTAGAGGAGAATTTTCATTCTTTTCTAAATGAGATATTCTTGAAACCTCGTGGTACGCTAATTAACGATCCTCGCGCGCCCTGCACAACCCCATCGCGCTTAGCTTTCTTGTGGAAAGGGCTTCATGTGAATCCGTGCGAGTTACTCCGGGTATCACACACGTTTCAGTGTACTCACGTCAAGGGAGGGTTCGCGTGTACACAGGACTGAGAGAGCTTCTCTCTACCATCCTCTCGAGTTCTCGCTACCTCGAGGGGGTTTAATCAAACCTGGGAAGCGTCTAAATTGACAATTATGTCGGCAGTTAAGACGTTCTCGGAGGCTCCTCGCTCCCTTGCTACGTTCCACCCTTCTCTCCCTATACGTAACGCTCGACGTTCCGAGACTTTAAAGCGTTGAAGCTCAGTCTTGGGTCAAGGAGATGGTGGAATATATCGCTAAATTTGTTCTCATTACTGTACGGTACAAGTAGGAAAAAAAAAATTAAAAAAAAACTTCGTAAGCGTCGACAGAAAATAAGAACTTTTATGCACTTGACTCGCATTTGAAATTATCATCTCTTCTGTTTTATCGCGTCGTCAAAATAATAATATATCATTGGAAGAAATGATAATAAATATATTTACAGAATTATTCGATCGATGACGAGACGATAGTTTTGTAATTTTTATTTTTTTTTACACGTATTTTCGCGTGTATTTATAATTTTTATAAACATATGAAAATTGAAATGACGAAAACAATACTATCATCTCGAAAAGATGATTTTTTTAATTCATCAATTTAATCTATTTAATGTAATTTAAATTAACAAAAAAAATAGTTAAATGAGAAAATAATTATTTGCGTAATGTAATCGGGAAATTTATTCATTGCGTCAAAATTTCTCGACTATAATATGCGAATCATTTTCTTATTTTACTATCTTTTGTTACTAAAATTTGTTTCTGAATTTCAGTTATTTCTAAAAAAAAAAAAAAACATTCTTTGTTATTCAAGTGATTTTTGCCGTTTTCGACAACACAGGGAACAACGCTACAAATAATTTCAGAAAAATACTTCGGTCGGTTGAATGTTCAACAGAACTTAAAAAAAAATAATAATAATTTCTTGCTTAACGGACAACAATTTATTTATCTAAATTAACAAAAATTTCAAATTTCATTATTAATTTGCATACCTCGAGTAATATATTTTCATGGAACACAGCGTAGGAATGTTAGAGAAAAGATTTTCCTTCTGCGTTACACGAAGGGATGCGGAAACGATGCAACGGGGTGCTTTTTCCCCAACGAATTCTCGCGTTCTAAGGTGATATTGTGTTGGCGGAAGGAGTTTGCGCGCGCGAGAGATCTTAGCAATAACGATAATAGCGTCTCGCTGGTTTGCCCGAGTAGTTTCGCCGAGCGTGTTGAGACGAGAGAGTCAAGGAAACGAGAGTTAAAGAGAAGCCGCTTGGAAAGCTGCGGAGAGAAGCCGGTTAAGGAGAAGGAAGAGCGGGGGGGGGGGGGGGGAGTGGCGTGGGGTTTGTACAAACGTCTCGCGCACCGACGAGTGCCAACCAACCGGGAATCATAATCGTCGCTTCTTAATCAGTGCCCTTTAGCGGCAACGGACTCTCTCGCTTAACCCCCTCGACGAGTTAATAAATACCGACAAGGAGGATGGGTTTGGGTTTGTCGTTTCGCGACGAATATAATTACAGGGATTAATCGACGCGGATTACCTCCTTGCGAACGGGTTAATTATTAGACGAGTTACTTTCCACGGAGCTCTATTTTCATATATATATATATATCCGTACAAACTGACGGATAACTTTCTCGGAATTTCATTGAGGCGTATTTACCGGTTTTTGAAATCGTTCGCGGAATAACCTCGAGCCAAAGACTACAAATTTATTTTAGAATAAATAAAAGTTAATGCCCAGAGGAATGAAGCTTTGGTGAAAAAAATATGATATTTGACGAGGGGGATGTTCTGTACACAGCGGGAGGGAGAGTTTTCGATTGCGAAGAGAGTTGTGTCCGGTTATCACGAAAGTTAAACTCTCTCTCGAGGGTAGAAATCCGACGGATGGTATACCCTCTGAACGAGACACGAATGGTTTATAAATACGCCGAGAGTAATTGCGCTCGAGATGCGGATTTGGCTCGATGAATATTTTCATGACGGCCACACTGTTGTGGCCGTTGAGGCTCAGCGGTACGAGTGAAACGCGTCGGACGAGAGCGTACGGAATGGATTTTCGGTTTGTTTGCCGCTCGCCACGAGCGATAAATTGAAAAATCATAGAGTCGGGGGAGAGATAGCGTACGAGGGTGCGTACGCGTACCGTCGACGCAGCCAATTGAAAAAAATCATATACCGTCGCACTTTCGGCATTGGAGAGCAAAAAAAAAAAAAACATTTGCTAAAAACGATACGACTAAAAATGGTGGTACAACGTGACCGGATCAAAGGAATGACGATAAAAAGAAAAATAAATAAAATTGTTAATTAATCTTTTACGGGAATGAAAATATTGACAATAACGGAGGGGTAGTAGCGTGTAAAACGATGCCGTTAAATTCTCTCTGCAACATATCGCTGATACGGCTAACGACGGATTGTGGCAATAAAAAATGAAATAAGAGAGTGTACCAAGTACACTTTGAGGGTGTCTCGAGGTGTGAGGAGAGAGAATAAGGGGATGAGTTTGCCATTGTGAGGACGGAAAGGCGGAGAAAACGAGGCTGAAGGGGGAAGACGTGGAAGCTTCTTGTCGCAGCAGCTTTTCAGTACTTCAACAGCTACATGGGTGGAGGCTACTCGATAGCGCGAGAGGGCAAGTCGACAGAGGGGTTCAACCTCGAGGGCTCGCTATAAATTCTGCGATAAAAAGAAAATTTGAATATTCCTCGTGGGGGTTGGAAGAGAGGAGAGAGAGAGAAAGAGAGAGTGAGTGAGGGGTGAATCAGAGAGGATGAGAGGCTGAACTGGTGCAGACCCTTAACAGGTGCTCGATCTCTCTATGAACGGCTCGTAAAGGGCGGGGCTAACGCGACGTCGACGCCGACGACGATCTCCTGACGACTGTAATTCAAACGGATTATACCCATGGGACTGCTCGCATTGCTCTTGCTCTCACCTCGAGTCACCGAGTTTCTCGAGGATCTGCCTTTAGGACAAGATCTAAATGAGCGAGTACCCCGATGCTTCTACGTCCGGAGGGGTGCCGATAAGAAGCAGAAGAAGAAGCGGAAGAAGGGTGGATGGGTTATAACACCCTCCTTTTCGGGAAAGAAGACGAACGGCAATATTTGCTGCATTTGCCTAAATTTTCCCGTCGAAAGCTCGAGATAAACGGATGTTGGAAAGTCGTTAATTTACAGTTCGACTTATTAGTAGCATCCCCTCAAAAAAAAAAAATTATGACTCTGAAAAACTAATAGCTAATTTGAACAAATTTTTTCGAAGAAAAAAAAAAGTTTGCAGTAACTAACAATTAATTCTGTTAATTAACTGTTAATTCTCCTAATTTGTTATTTTCTTTTCAGCGTCAACTTATTAAATAGTAGATAATTATAACGTATGAAACCAATTTTTTTTTTTTTTTTTTTTTTTCGCTTTCCGCGGCATTTTGTGTATCAAATATTCAAGCAGAAGCAAAATGAATGATGAATTCGTGATGAAAGGGGGAAAAAAACACATTCGATATAATCTCGAAACGACGAGCAAAAAAAATACTTCGACTAGTTTTGCCGAAAGTATGAATTTTCGATATTTTTGCCGGTAGATCGTTTTTTACGTCGGTAAATATCGTCCAACGATCTTTTTCGTGAAATAAGATTAACTTATAGCCTCCGTGGCCTCATATACCCCCCTTTACGAGAGTCCGATATAACGACACCTGCTGCGGCTACGAAAGTTGAAAACAACTCTCGTCGTTGGTACTCACGGAGAAACCCACAATCTGGAATTCACGTGAAAACTATGAAAAACGAATTAGAGCAGAAGAGATATTCCGGTTGTGGGGTTGCGGCCCTAATATTTATGAAATTTCTGTTACAGCTCGGTTACACACTGAACGCCGAATTGCGAGCGATAACCAGTGTCTTCAATCAGGTGCAACACAGAAGTGAGTATATATAATCCCCGCGTATTGCTATATTTTTCGAAATATATTTACGTCGAACATGAATTCTCGTAATTAATTTTTGGAAACGTTGATGATACATATTCGTGAAAGATTTTTTCGTGAAAAGGAAGGTATTCGATGGTGACGCAATGTAAAGTAGCATACAAAAAAGAAAAAAAAAAAAAAAAAAAAAAACGATGCCGCAGAGACGAGGATCGACAGAGGGGATTGGGGATGAAGGATGGTACATAAAAAAATAAAATAAATAAATAAAGAAAACGAGTAGCGAACGTGTGCCGGGTACTCTTCGCAGTTGGTGGTTAACGTGAAAAGGGGGCAAACTCCCGGGTGCAATTAGTGGCGGTCTTCCAGAGCCGCTCACCGTGAGGCTCACCGTAGGTATAGAAGCGAGTAGCGCGCATAGCAGCACATTAGATGAATACGCGCTTCACGCACCAGATAACTCGTGGGGCATCCCCCGGTACGGAGTGGTGCACTACCCGGAAAGTGCCAGTCGAGGATGGAGCGGTATCAACCCCCGGAGCTCTCCGGAGCTTCGGATAATAAATAAAATGCCGAGTGAAAAATAACTCACCGGTCGCGCGTTGCCTCGAGATGGTCTTGAAAGAGAGAACTTCCGAGGACTACCAGCGTAGAGGGAGGATTCGGAGTTTCGTTTGGTAACGAGTTTGGGTTTCTTCTTCAAAAATATTATTAATTCACGCTGTTGCGCATATTAATTTCAAATATTAATAAAAATAAAAAATATAACTATAAATTATTCATATATATAACAATTGGTATAAAAATATTTACTATTAAAAAAAAAAAAAAAAAATTGCCTCAATATATATTTTTTATTTACATTAATATTTTTTTCAGTATACTTAGCATATTTTTAAAAAAATAATCCGACTAATCGCGATAAAACCGAACGATAATTGTTGAGTTTCGAGACTGTAGCAGTGACGCGTTATAACGTTAAACGATTTAAGCTCCGCTGGACCGCAAGTTCCCTTCCCTCTTTATTCACTCTGTTATGCCGTGTAGATATATATATATATATATATATTTTTTTTTTTTTTTTTTTTTTAACTGGATCGCGTTACCGTTGCCTGCCAGCGTGAGGAGGGAAGGGGGTGTGATGGTGAATAGATCGAATTATAGGTGCCGTGACATCGGGCTTCCTCTCGAATTCTCTCACCCTCCACCCTCTCGCGCACCCCTTTTTCCATTGCTGATGGTCTTGTATAGTACAGGAGAAGCGTGAATTTTAATCAATAGCCTCTGGCGCGCGAGACCGTTGACACGAGGTGCTCACTCATCCCCCCGGTAGTGTTCCGCTGTTGCTGCTGCTGCTGCTGCTGCAGAACACTCCGTACCCTCACCTACGTACGTACATAAATCATAAGACAATGGAAAATGGCGGAAGCGCGGACCCCAAGAGAGCGACGGAGAGAGAAGTTGGTACGATGGAACAACGAGAATCTAAGTATGGTATAGCATATTGTCGCAAGCTCCTCCGAAGTAGTGGAGAATAACGAGGACGCGGGAGATACTCAAACGTGGCCCGCGCACTCGTACCACTTTACCCCTCCGACAGAGCGGTGAAAGCTCAAAGTTGGAACTCTCCGGGCGTTGGAAACTCTACCAACAACCTTCTAACACATGTATACTTAAACGAGCATAAATTCGATGGGACCATAGGATACATACTTGAAACATAGGAGAAGCCTACCCACGCGCGCGATCCACCTATCAAGAGAACGGTGGAGAAATGTGAATTTACGATAGAATAGATGCCGTTGGTCAAGGGTCGAAACAGGTATTTCCGTTTAGGTCAAAACTCGCTTCTATTTACTTTGGCGAGCTTCCGAGGTATCATGGAACCGCGAAACTCTCGACCATCGTTCTACGAAATGTAGATAATGGATGGAAATATTTCGTAACGGTATGCGCGGTATTAAACAGATACCGGAGAGATCCTATTTTATAGCGATGCTGTGGTTGGGGAGGCAGATGGAGAAGGAGGAGAGGAGGGGGGGGAGGGGGTGGAGAGGAATGGGGATAAGGATTTCTCGTTTCGGAGGAGAGACGACGACCGCGATACGGAATCTGCGAGATTTCCTTTTCGTCCCATTTCCGTCGGTATATACACAACGATATCTTTTATCTCGGTGAGCTTCTTATGTTTTTTCGTTGCGGGGGCTCTTCAATTTCCCGTGAAAGCGAGACCGCCCACGCTTCTCGATTCTTCATACGATATAGAAAATCCTCGTATGAATGGCTCGTTGAACATATTCTCGAACGACTCGATAATATCACAGTGTATGACGGCGATACGACATCACTTTGAGATGATGATATCGCGGTATGGCTTCTGCTGTTACGGCTACGAGAGGGTAAAGGAACAGACGAAGCTTAAGGAAACTTCGAGTGGTACAGTCAAGTCAAACCAGTAATAAGATTTTCAAGAGTGCTTTGTACACATTTTCAATGCAATACTCTCAGATAAATGAAGGAACGATTAGAATGTGAGAATTCTAACGATTGTCGATCATTAAAAAAATATATATATCTAACAGTCGGTTTTCAAAAAAATAACTCAATTTACGGCTTCACTCTATGAGGAAAATCAACGCCATTGATTTTTTGATTTTTTTTTTTTTCGAAGTCAAATTTGGAAATTTCGTTATCGAGATTCATAGTGCAATTTTATCTGATCAGATGATAATACAAAAAAAAAAAGATCGAAAATAGGTTTGCAGAGAAAAAAGCTCACTATACGGCTTCGCCTTATGAAGAATAGCTGCGTTTTTTTTTTTTTTTTTTTTTTTAAGTGCAATCATTTATTTTTCTTATCGAACTTGAAAAGCGGAAGCCGATGCGATCCGATTGTATATCGATAAAGGAAAAGAACGTACAACAATCGTTGTAAAGAAATATCTCAATTCACGGATTCTGTTGAGACTCTCATGTTTTTAAATTATTTTTTTCGAACTTAAATTTGTAAAAAAAACATCCTCGATCTTGAGAATTAAGAACGCGTATTCTTTATCGAAAGATCTATGAAATTAATTGATAAACATTTATAATAATACCCGTCGCCAACAACAGCCAAGCCGTCGCGAAATAACATCCAAGTTATTAATGAACTCAAGAAAAGTCCAAAGTTAAGTATAAACTAAGGGATTCTCACAATTGTGAATAGTAGAGAAGTAATTTATCCAACGAATTCGTAAAGCATCATTATGAAAACGTTAGTCCCGTTTCATTTTCTCGTACACAACGTTCAAAAATGTTTAAATCTCTGCACTCGAATGACTTGACTGTACCGTCGAAGCTTCTCTAAGATCATCTTATAGACGGAGAGTTTAAGGAAAGGAGGGAGGGAGGCGGGGGATGGTTCACTTCCGTGTCTTTGCGTCGTCAGAGGTCTCATTCCCGAAGGCCGTCAAGTACCGCGTCGGATAGTTGAGTCCCCTTGGTCGTCATCGTAGCCATTAGTATCGTTATTATCATCCCTCGTATACAGCAGTGGAGAGTAGCATCTCGTCATAAGCATCGTAGTCGGTCTGTCATCATCATTATCGTCACTGTGTGTACCTCCCAACCCCTCCCTTCGCTGCTCGAAGTTCCCTCTCACGTCTGCCATTACTGCGCTCGGTCAATTTTCCTGAGAGCCTCTAATACGTTCCGCGAGGGAGGTTGACTCGGGGTTCACCCACCCACCGCCCTTGGCTCATCGCACGAAGCCCGAGAGAAGGTTGAGGCACTCTCAACGTCGTACATCACGATCGACGCTACTCGAGAATCACGAAAATGCCAAGGACTCGCCGAAGCGCGTGAAGCGCGTCCTCCGGCTTGGCGACATTTCCGCCGATGCGTTAGTGAAAAAAAAAAAAAAAAAAAAAAAAAAGGACTAATAAAAAAATAACGATAAGCGACCCATTGGGTCCTTAATATGTCACGAGACTTCGAAAGGTTACCAGGAAGGAATTGAGAGAGTTATAAAAAGATTATTGTCTCTCAGCCTTTGCAAATGTCAAAGAATGAAAATTTCAGATCTGAAAACGGATCGGGAATTTTTTTTTTTTTTTTTTTACACACAATCCCCGCCTCCCCCGCAGCCTTTCAAAGATTTTAATACTGTCTGTTTGTTCCTTCACGCCGGGGGCCTTGAGAGTGTCGCGAGTTAATGCGTTTCATTAATCATCGAAGCATCTTTCGCGTTCCTCGTATATTTCCCCCCTCCCGTTTCGCAATTCAGTGCGTCGCAAAACTCCGGCTGCAAGGATAGAATCAGAGATGGAAGGGAGGGTTGTTAGCCCACCCGGCGAGAGGCAGTTGATATTTCTACGTCGCCCGTTTTCTCGTTATTATTTGTCATTTCTGTACTCCACTGTGTCGCTATCTTTACTCTTCCCCTGTACACCATTGCGGCGATGGTATAAAGAAAAATCCGTGTGTACCGTGCGGACATAATAAATGGAAATAAAACACGCATCCATAGTATAAAAAAAAAACGCGCTCTCTCGGTTTTCTGCATAAAGTCAGCAGTCGGTGAACCATATAGCAGCGATATACGCGACACAGAGGAAAAATGTATATATAGGTTATGCGAGGAATAACACGGATGCACAAGGAATCCTCATAAACGCGAGAAATCCATAGAAACATGCAGGGTACGCATAGAAATACAAATTTATTCGAGTAAATACGAACTCCCAGGGGTGCTCTCGCATAGGGCTCGATGTATAGATTCGAAGGGGCGTACAACGTAGACACACACATTTATACGCGTATACATTGGAACTGCAGACACATTGAAGCTGTCGTAAGTACGCGAATAGTCGTGGGGAGTCTCTACTTTCCGCTCTTAGCCGAGGAGCTCTGAATGGCAAGCTTAGAATCTTCCTTGAGCGGCAGAGCGAGGGGTTGCGCCAGAGATAGTGGGGGAGAGAGCTACCGAGGCTCTTCGGGAACCTCTTCCGGACTGTCGCATTCGCGAGAAGCGGAGACTCACGAGCGGCGCGCCAGCAGCTCCTTAATGTCACGGACTCAATACGAGAAATAGCGTTCCGGCAGTTTCTCGAAAGCCGAGCGGGGGTCGTCGAGTCCACCCTTCCCACCCCCCCGACCCCGTCGAACCACGAGAGTGGATCGAGGAGTCGAGCTTTCGAGCATTTCCTCCCAACTGTAGACACATTTACAATCTTACAATATATTCCTTCGTGCGTCACCCTCCCTCAACCCCCCCGTCGAGAAACGATGTAAGCGCTGCTTAATAATTTGACGAAGGAATTCAGCATTGCGTAAATACTGAGAACTGCTAAACTCCTACCTGCGTCACTTAAACTCGAGAGGATAACTTTACTTATTCATCGTGAAATTCTCGGAAGCAACAATTTCATTCAAATTTATATTACATTACTATAAATGTGTTATTTCGCGAAATATTGTGTACAAAATCTGTTCGATAAAACGATTCCATAGTTGCAGCCGATTTTTCAAGATCCGAAAGAATTATTCAAAAGAAAAAAAAAAAACCTAAATCACAGGCAGAAAAATACGCAAACATCTTTCCAACATTTTTCCGCGACTCTCTGCGACTTTGGTATAACCTTTTAGTTGTTTTTCTTTCTTGATGCTAATAGAACGCAACTTGTTTCACGACGACTCAGGTCGTCTGAAGAGTTCTTATTGATTTTGTCTTAATTCGTAATCTTTATTCGTCTTCTAACGTTATTTTTGTTTTTCTCGGCTTCTCCGATGTCTAAACTCATTTTATATTTATTTTATAGGGTAATTCCCTTCTTGTAATGCATTGTATGTTGAACTTTCATTTTGTTATGGTTTTGTTACAATGTTTTTCTTATCCCGAAGAAGTCGATAAAAAAAAAAAAATGTAACATTACAAGACGAATAACGATGAAAAATTGAAAGAAAACCAATGTAAACTCTCAGATGGATTTCGACCGACCGATGTTAACATCGAGGAAAAAACAACAAAAGGTCATTCCGAAGCTGCAGCCAACGATAGAAAACATTGCAATTCATCAGCCACAGCCTCCAAAGACATGTTTTTCCAAAACAAAATAAATAAAAAAACATATTTAAAGGATAAAATTTAAATATATATATCATATAAATATATATATTTTTTATTTATGAAATTTTTTTTTAGTATTCAATATTTTTGAAAAATCAATACTAGACTCGTTTAAGCAATTCGATTAATCCGCAAATTATCTGCGAATATTTAAAACAGTCGTTCGAACTATTTTCGTATTTTCGTAATACCGACGATAAAATATTTCATCGCTTTAATTTCGGTGTTCATTAATGGCTATTCGATGCATGCGCTGCTCAGTCGGTTTAGAGAGGGTTTTCCAAGAGTATCTTCAGTCTCTGGTATTTACAAGCGAGTAATTCAGGATGCAGGCAGTGCAATAATGTGCGCTCGAGGATGTATACTTAAGTAGAGCGATAGGGGGGCCAATCTACGTCGACCTACGTTTCCTCGAAGGTTTCAGCACGCTAACGGATCTGCAGTGATGCTATATTCCGAGAGTAACGGAAACCCACCCGTTGCCCGCCGCAGACGGCTATGTTTTATGTACGGAGAAAATACCAGGAAGTCCGGAACTTGAACTGCGTTCGCTTCGCGTCTCCTATGCAACGTAGACACGTGTTTACGCACGAGACTTTGAGGGAAGGGGTTTTGAGAGTCCGCAAGAAACCTCCGCGTTTCGATGTATACGCATATACATGTATATATATATATTTACCGCTTCAGTTACGTCAGAGTTCAAGTTTTCCTCAAAGCTTTGTACACATATACAGCAGTTAAAACAGTGAAAAAAAAAAATAGCTAACGCGTAAAAATAAAAAACTAAAAATGCGCTTTTATAAAGATGTTTCGTATTGTTTACCTGATTCACGCAAATAGGACAAATATACATGAAATTCAAGGGTGTGTCTGTTTCTAACAAAGATTCTTCGAAGTATAGATAAAAAAAAAAAAAAAAAAAGATCTATATTTGTCTGTCTATTATTCTTGTTGGCGAGCATTGTAGGATTCCGGCGAGTTGGAAGGCGACGATATATTACGTTGTTTACCGGAAACTGAGATTTCGATACATCCGTCTCACGGTCGTGGAATACGGTGGGCAACGAAAGGAGGTTTAGGTAGACGGGAAGAGACATGAAAGCTTCATAGAAATCCAAACGCGAACAAATGCCAAGAAGGAGTAGATTCGAGAATAGTATAAATGGAAGCCGGTCGCGGTAGCACTCAGAGAAGCAGTAACAGCGGGGTTTCTGCATTATGTAACGGTCAGACGAATTCTCGTATTCGCGGAGAAAGTAGAGAAGGCGAAAAGAACACACAACCATCGAGGAAAAATATCAGTGACAAATATCCACGGAGAGTGGAAAAACTCTTGAATTATGAGACGCATATCAAGATATATTATTCTCCGTTCTTATCGCGGTAAATTATAAATTACAATTCCCCCTTTTTTTTTATTCTATGTGTCCTCGCAGCTGACACTGCATCGGTTAGAAATTTGTCACTGAAGCATCTACTGCCGAATACGGACGGCTACATGACTTACGAAGGCAGCACTACGCATCCGGGATGCTGGGAGACAGCCGTATGGCTCATTGTCAATAAGCCAATTTACATAACTGCTCAGGAGGTGAATTACTCATTTCATTACTACGATTATTCATTTTAAATGCTCCCGTAATTTACTGACTCTCTCGTTTACAATGTTCGTTAAAGCTGTACTCCCTGAGGAGACTGATGCAGGGTCCTCTCGACGCTCCGAAAGCTCCGCTCGGTAATAACGCGAGACCATTGCAGGGTTTACATCATAGGACTGTCAGGACGAATCTTGACTTTCGCAAGGTAACAAATTCGCCTTTTCGACTAATTCGATCGATCGACACGTTAAAATACCTGTTGTTTTATTCACAATAAAAATATCGTATTTTTGCCTTAATTTATTCTCGAATAATATTTTTTTTTTTTTTTTTTAACAAAAAATTTGTTGTGTTGTTTTCGTTTTTTTTATAAATAAATTTTTTTTTATAAATAAAATTTTTTTTTTATAAATAAATTTTTTTTTTTATAAATAAATTTTTTTTTTTATAAATAACATTTTTTTTTATAAATAAAATTTTTTTTTATAAATAAAATTTTTTTTTTATAAATAACATTTTTTTTTTATAAATAAAATTTTTTTTTTTATAAAAAAAAATAATTTTTTTTTTTGTTGTATTTGCAGCCGGACAACGCGAAATGCCCGTCGATGAGACAGGACACGCATTATAGAGGTAACACAGGACCTTTTCCGTGATACCATAAGGCCGGCGCTTTGTGCCCAAATAGCCAAGGAATTTATTTCAATGTGAATTTGAAAAGACGAATTTTTCTTCGCAGCCAACACGTGGCCGGACGATGATTTTCGATCTCATCACGACGTCTGAAGCGACTCGTGGCCGTTAACCACGCCTTTTAATGTCCATCGTCACGAACGTCGCTGGGATATCCTCGGAGACGATCAAAACCGAATAAATTCGATATTTCAACGGGAAGCAAGAGAAGTTAATTGAATGACGAATTAACGAAACTAATAGGGATAATTCTAAAGGAATGAGCTAAGTAACCCGTGACTGTTCCCTGTGGGAAAAGCGCCACGGGAAATGGGGTAAGAAGTGCTAACCGAAGAACAAAAAAAAAAAAAAAAAATATTAATACAATAATTAAACAAATCAATAACCGACAGAGCTTTACGTGTTTCGATAAGATAAAACAAATTCCCGTTTACCCCAAAAAAAAAAAAAAAAAAAAAAAACCGGCATAACACCGATTATTGTCGCGCAACACGAGATACATGACAAGGAGAAACTACTCAACAGCTGAAAACATGAAAAAAAAAAAAAAAAAAAACTATTGACACATTTTTGTCAATTATTTTGTAGCCAAGAGATATACGTAACGGTGAGGTAACTTGCGATTGAAATGGTCGATTGAAGTCAAAAGCTGAAGAAACGATTAAAAATAGACGATGAAAAAAAAAAAAAATTAAAAATGCGAAAATCAGTAAACTAGACCAACAGTGAAATGATATATATATAAATATAAATATAAATATATATATATATATATATTGGAAACTTAGTTTATAGACGAGTGGACGAATAACCCTGCGCTTTTGTATATAATTCAAACTATAGGCGAATCGAACGAGCGAAAGAAAAAAAAAACAGAAAGAGACATAATTAAATATGAAAAAAAAAAAAAAAAAAAAAAAAAAAATGGCACATAACTAGAAGAGAGTGTATAGAAGAATAAATTGTATATTACGAAGAAACGAGGATTTTAACGATAAATCATAACGATTGTGGTTAACGAATAACGATAATAATAAACATAACGTTATATTGTAAAAAAAAAAAAAAAATTCTATTTTTTTTACGATCCTTACATAAAAAATCCTCCCCTTGTCATTTCATCGCGGACAAAATGAAGATTAAAAAGGTAAGTGAAGCTTAAGGTAGTTATGTCGCTTCGCGTTCATTTCTCATAAGTTCGAGAAAAATGAGAGAAAATTGCAAATACATTTTTTTTTTGTTTTTTTTTTTTTTAAATCTTCTCTCATTTCCTATTTGTTCTGAATACGTATGATTTTTTTTTTTTTTTTTTCAGATTTTTCAATTTATGAATTTTGTGTTTCTTCACACATTTTTTCCAAATAAACAAAAAAAATTCGAGGCAAATTTAAAAATCGGAAAAAAATTCATAGGTATTCAGAAAAATGAACGAATCATTTTCACAAAAAAAAAAAAAGTTGAGTTTCCGGTAAATTTTTTGACGAAAACATCAATTTGTTAATAACATTTTGGAATTATTATTATGCAAAATTAATATTTTCAGTATCTTTAAAATGCATGAATTTTTTTCAGATTTTCATACGATCGCGAAGTATTTGAAATTTTCTCACATTTTTCTCGAAGTTATGCGAAATTCACGGGAAGCAACATAACTACCTTAAGGAAAGTCATTAATTAAACGCGAAAATGATTGTCGATCTTTGGTGTGTATGAGATATGGAATGAGGGAATCGAAAGTCGCAATCAGTGCAGCAAGCAACGATAGTAGACTAATCGATTGTCGGACTGCGGAGAGAGTCTCGAGAATCAGGCAACGTATAATTTCGTATCGGATTGAGAGAGAGAGGTAAGGGGCGGAGGGCGAGGGGGAGGAGGGGGGGGAGGGAATGAGAGAACACAGTAGTAGGTGGGGTTGCTTGCCCTCGCGGTCTACCCATACATAAGTCTGACGTAACGCTGAGGCTAATCCCTTACCCGCAGATTATAGACCAGTCAAATGTATAGTTAGCTTCGTTGCCTCTGCGATATAGTTGTTCCCGAACTGGTATACGCGCGCGCGCGCGCGCGCCCTCTCGTCGAATTATAGCCCCGAGGTGAGCGAACATGATCCCGCGGTGTGCGTGACTAAGTAAAAAAAAAGACGAAATGATACCAACTGCGAAGCCATAGGTGGTATATAATTCCGAAACTATTCTCGCAAATTGCGGAATAAATGGACGAATAGTCTCGGAGCTGAAAGAATGTAATACAATAATGGACTTCTGGTACCGAATATTCAACGAAACTTTCTATTTATAACGAAAAAATAACTAAAAAAAGTATAAAAAATGGGATAGGGATGATCCGAGAGAAATTTCACGAGACGAGAGAAATTAATTTTCTCACGAGTTTGATATTTGTGTTTGAATGCTTGTCTGTGTGTGTTTGGAGTAAACGGAGGCGATCGCTAAGCCGTCCAGCGTTAATTCGTCGCTAATTTGCTAGCGGGATTATAGACCAAGAGAGGTAACTATCCCGTGGGAGTTTGCGCACACCTCTGTCAGGGGTTGCGCGGGATCTAGAACGCGTTGGAGACGATGAGAATGTTACTGTAGAGCTTCGTCGTTACTGTAGGGCAAAGCGGAAGGGGAGAAAGAAGGGTAGGAGAAGCGGAGGAATCAGAATCAGATTCCTTTAGCTACGTTGCGCGAGGGATGTTAAAATTCGCTGTACCGCTACATCCTGAAGAGCTTTAGGATTTGCGACTCTTAACAAGTTAATCCTATTTTTTTTTCTTTCTCGTCATTTTATTAATTAATAATACCCTTGATTATCCTGAAAGAATTTCGTGGCTGTGCGTTAAATTGTATAACGCGTCTATAGAGAAAAAAAAAAAAAAAAAAAAAAGGGCTTGACGAATTTTTGCCGAGTGGCGTTTCAAGGGATGAAACAGGCGGTATAGAAAGATAAAGAACGGAAGATGGTACGCAGAGATATGCTTACGAAGCTTAAAGCTCGCAGTAAAGCTTCCCGAGGGTGGTAGAGAGGATCGAGTAGAAGAGAATGAGAGAGTGAGGTGATATACTTATCACGGTAAAGAAGGTCAAAAAGAACGAGAGGAAGAGAGCGAGAGATAGACGTGAACGCTTCCACTACGATGTCCTCGAGTCAAGTGACAGACTCATTGGAGAGCTACTGCTGCTGCTGCTGCTGCTGCTGCTTCTACTGGTGGTACTTCTCTATGGAAATTAGGGATGCGATTTCGAGTCGTCGAAGAGACTACAAGTTCTCCGCACCCTTCAGTCCCCTTTTTTAATCCCCTACTATATTCGCCAACTTTTACAACAGACTCGCCTGTGTCTCTTTTCTGAAAACTCTATTCACGTACACCGTCGCGTAACCCTCTATTTTTTATTAGCCTCGTATCTCCTTTGATCGAAATGCGTGTCGAAGTTAACGTATCGATCGTTTCATAAACGAAGTACCTATCATTCCAAACAATCGATGTTACGTATACATACGAGACTCGCGCGTAAAAAAAAAAAAATTATAAGCCATATGCGCGATATATTCGAAATACAGAACTTTCTATCGTTTTAGCTGTAAAACATGCAAAAAAGTTAAATGTAAAAAGTTTCATTTACGTTATATACAAACGCGTCTCATATATACTTCAGTTATATATTTTTCATGTACAGGAAAGTCATAGAACTTTTTGATGGAAATACATTTTCATACAATATTCCATATCAATGTTTTTCCGTATGGAATATCGGTGATGCCTTTAATCCAGGGAAATTAGCCGTTTACCATAAGAAACAATGGGGCATCACGGCTGCAGAAGTGTAAGTGGCGCACCTGTTGCGTTTTAATTAAAGTAGAAAATCCCTCGGGAGGATGCGGAACAAGGATGTAAAATCAATTATAAGTCTTCGGGATCGAGTGAATAATCAATTGAAAAGGTATACGAGACGATGGGGGGGATGGGGAGAGGATCAGGGGGCGGGGGAGGGAGAGGGAAAGGTAAGATATAGAATTATCTGAGTGAGGATAGAGAATGAAGAATTAACGCTCGTCTTAACCGGATCGTTAAATTTCATGACGCTTGATAGGGTGTTTCATTGGCTCCGCGTACTCTCTATCCATCCCTTCTTTCCTTTCTGGTTCGTAGAAACCTTTGTTCTAAGGGATGATGAAAAGAGCGATATCGATCAGCTTACCCCGGGGTGGCCTTCTCTGCTCTCTCTCTCTCTCTCTCTCTCTCTCTCTCTCTCTCTCGGTACTCTCTTTCCTCTCCCCGGAGTCGTTAAATCGCTCGACTTGTTCGCAGATTGAGAAAATCGGCCACTGGCCATTTCTTTCGCAGACGTGACGATCCCGGCGCCACGTCGACCGGGGGAATGAAAAGAGCTGTCTTTCTCATCGACTTCGTTTTATATTTTTTTGTCTTCTTCTTCTTCTTCTTTCCTTATCCTCCTTTTTCTCGTCTTACCTCGTCCTTGTACCTCTACCGATCGATTTCGTCGCCGTAAAGGAAGTTTTAATTTTCGAAAAGAAGATAGACCCCCTCCCTACTTGGTTGTGCACCTACGTTACCCGATCTTTGCTGGCTTTCCGAGACGTTAAAACTTATCGTCGCCACCTTTACGCCGATAGATGAGCTTCTATGGGTGGGGAGGGAACCGGGGGGAAGGGTGACTGGGTGAAAACAGGGTGGATAGTGGAATGAACCGAGATGGAGGGGGTTAAAAGGGGTTGGGCTGCGGGAGGGAGAAGAGAAGGCCCCGATCATGATTCCACAACGCCCGAAGGAATTATGGATACCATTATACGAGAAAGATTAGAGGTCCTCGTAATATTTTTATTACCTCATCCCGAGCGCACACACAGGCGGAGACAGCGGTGAGAGAAAGGGAGTAACCGTAGATGACGATAGGACAGACGAGAGTATAGAAACGAGGAGAGAACGAGAGCGACGGAGAATAAAGAGAGGGAGAGCCAAAGAGGATGGCAACGGACGAAGGAGACACCGACGGAAAGAGAGTAGAGAAGAGGATGAGGTGCACAGGCACGACCGGGACGAAACGCACGTCGATTTCTTTCTCTTACGGATAAGTCGGGCTATGTGTTATAGTAACCTGGGCGTTTTCTGATAGCTTCGAGAAAAATTTATAACCGCCCCTCGTACCGTCAGCAAAAGAAGAGCGACGATACGATGTGTCGTTCTAATCCGTAGTTATGCTTAATTGTCTAAGTAAACACTGTCATTGAACGCGGAAAAAGATTTTTTTTTGTTTTTTTTTTTTTTTTTACGAAGAAAACAAAGATTTTCTTTGGCAGAGAGAAAAGTAATAGAATTTTATAGATTAACTTGTCGCCGCGACGGACAAATTCTGATGGATAAATCGAACGAGAAAAGTATCGGCACGAGTCGTTACGAGAGTTCCGAGGTACGTACAGTTCTCGTTCCAACAACAGAAACCGCACACTTGACAGAGGAGAAGATCCACGAGGAAGAAAGCGGAAAAGTCACGCGTCGGGAGAGTCTCATGCGGCACAAATGAAAACGAATGGGATCGGTTAAAGTTTTTCGCGAAGTCGATGGCTTTGTTTCTTGCGAAAGAATGAAAAGTCGTGGAAACACACATACAACCGCTGGGCTGTCTCGAGTATCGATGGATCGGCGTAACATCGATTTCTCACATTGCTTTTTCTTTAAAAAAAAAAAAAAAAAAAAAAAAATTGAAAAAAAAAAAAAAAGAACCTACGATCGCGTATAGAATATGCGAACTCACAGCCATTTTTCAATGAGCCTCGAAGCTGCGAGGTTCTCCAATATCCAATTGAGTATTCAATGCTGCAGAAATAAAATCAAATTCAGGCTTTAGTTTTTTTTTTTTTTTTTTAATTCAGTTGAAACCAATAGCTATAGGGGCTTTTCAGCTGGATAGCGCATTCGTGTTGGTATGGATGGGCTTGTTTTTCGTCGTAGTGGCGTTTTTCGTATAGCCTGCACCGTTCGCCCATCCTCTTCATCGAAGTTTGCATAACAGTAGATATATAAGGCGGGTTCTAACTCAAGGGATCTGCACCGACATTTACCGACGCTTCTTAGCTGAGAATCGAACCGTTGGTGGGTGGTTGGGAGGTGGGTGGGTGGGTGGTGGGTGGTTGGGAGGGGGTGTTGGGTTGGTGGGTGGCAGGTAAGTCTCAGGTGCGTGATGGGTGGGTGGTGGGTGGTGGGTATTGCAGAATCGGTATTTACCGATATCCTAGCTGAGACTCAAACCACCTGTCAGGTTGAATGAGATTTTCTTGAGAATCGGCGAGTGACATGCAGTGGGTGGTGAGGAGGTGGGAGGTGGGTGGTGGGTGGGTGGGTGGGTGGGTGGTTGAAATTTTTTTTTTTTTTTTTTTGCGCGAATCGGCGAGGGTCATGCAGTGGGTGGTGAGGAGGTGGGAGGTGGGTGGTGGGTGGGTGGGTGGTTGAAATTTTTTTTTTTTTTTTTTCGCGCGAATCGGTGAGTGGCACGCAGTGGGTGGTGAGGAGGTGGGAGGTGGGTGGTGGGTGGGTGGGTGGTTGACATTTTATTTTTTCGCGTGAATCGGCGAGTGGCATGCAGTGGGTGGGTGGTTGACATTTTATTTTTTCGCGTGAATCGGCGAGTGGCATGCAGTGGGTGGTGAGGAGGTGGGAGGTGGGAGGTGGGAGGTGGGTGGGTGGGTGGTAGAAATTTTTTTTCTTGGAATTTATCGTTGGCACTCCAAGACCTGTCAAACACTTCAAGTCCCCTACACCACTTGTCACTCTTGAAAATTTATGACTGCGATAAACATTTATAAACAAATGTTGAATAGAACAGTCATACCTAATGAATGCATCATGAGTCAGACCCTTGTTCTTTACGCACCCTACACCCCCTTGTCGCCCTTTAATTTTTATGACTGTGATAAGAATTTATAAACAAAACATAGAAAAAAATACATGCATGCCATGGTGTGAAAATCGAATGCTATTTCTCGGTCTAATATTCGAGACTTTTACGACGGGGCGCTAACTCGCTGGTGGGCCCGTTCAAGGGCGCGTGTCGTGTGTCAGCGTCTGGCATCTCGATGGATATTCTTTCGATTCTTTAAACAGGGAAAATTTTACGACGTCGTCGTCGCGGGTCTCGAGAGTACAGAGCGCTTAACATCTCGAAGAATATATATATTTTTTAAGTGTGTTACACGTTCGATGTTTTCTCTCCAAGGGTTGTCGCTGTTTCCGCGAGTATGGAGCTTGTTTTTCTCTCGTTCAGGCACTTGTCAATGACATCGTTGAAAATTTAGTTCAACCCCCGATAGGAAATCGGCCCTGATTGGCTAACGTTGAGATGCATTGGGAGAGTTGAAACTAACATCTTTGACTTCGGTGCAATCATTAGGCAGTCTTGATTATCCTCTTGTATAGAACGTGCCAAAATAACTGCTGACCGTTTGAGGTAATGCGTATTTTATTTTCTCGTGCACATCTACAAAGTGAAAATGGTGTCAAAAAAGTGCAAAAAGCTTGTCGCTCTTATGGAAAGTGCATATAAAACTCTTGAAGAGAAATCTTCACGTTCCGAGATTGATAAGTGGATGAAATTTGGTCGTGATAATGTTAACCTGTTGCGTAAAATGTTACGGGAGAGTGCGGAGACAGTGGGTGAGAAAATTAGCATCCAAACGGCGATTGTGCAATTGCGATCGATGATTACACGCCTCGAAAAACGTGGTGCAGGTGCGATCATGAGCAGAGTGCAATGGGTGGAACTCGATACAGCCTTCAAGAGCAGAATACGAACGGGCATGGTAATAAATCTACAGCATAAAGATTTATCAGAGTTCTTGGACGATTCTAAACAGCTAATCGCAAGCCGACTGAAAAGAATGCTCAATGGGACTCGAAAGAAGAAGAAACGTCGATCTCTCAAAGTCAATACGATCTTGACGTGCAAATTCAGACTCGCGAAATGTGATAGTATTGTGGAAGAATCGAAAACATTCGGCACGAGCAATGAAATAATCCTTCGAAGTACAGACATCGATCAGTGGTATAGAGAACATGTGAAGGAAACTCTATTATCGAAAGTGGAAGAGTTTGAGGAGAAGGATTCGGGCTGGTCGTTGATTGAAGTGTCAAGCCTTCAGCTAAACATGAATAAATACGTGCCGCTAAAAGGAGGATTATCGACATTTGTCAGCATCCCGAAGGATCTGCAAAAGAAGCGAGCGATCGTTAATATTATTAACAACGATCCCTATTGTTTTTTGTGGTCGGTTACCGCGGCGCTTTCCCCGGAAGTGACAAAAAATAGTGAGCGAAAGAGTTCTTATCTGCACTTCAGTGAAATGTTAAATTACAAAGACTTCAAGTATCCGATGAAAGTGAAGAATATTCCTCGATTCGAACAATTAAATGAATTGTCGATTAACGTGTATTGTGCAGAGCGTTGCAAAGGCAAATCGGATATTGTGCCAATATACATAAGCAAACGCAAGTCGCCGCACCGCACGATACACCTGCTCATGCTTGAGACAGAACTCGATCTCGACGAGAAGAATGCGCCGATTCATCACTTCGCTTGGATAAAAAATATGTCGCGACTCGTCAGTTCGCAAATCGGCGCGCATAAAGGTGCAACATGGCTTTGCGATCGATGCCTGTGCCACTTTCAAACGAAAAACGTGCTTGATAAGCACTCAATCGAATGCTTCGATATAAACGATGGCTGCAAGGTCATTCTCCCAGAAGAAGGGACAACATTAAAATTTAAAAATTTTAAACACAAGGAGGATGTGCCGTTCGTAATTTACGCTGATCTTGAATGTCTTCTCGAGCCAACGCAAGATGCAACAAGTCAGAGTTACCAGAAACACGTGCCACATAGCATAGGATTTTATATACATTGTGCATATGCAACGGCATTTTCTCAATATAAATCTTATCGTGGACAAGATTGTATTGAATGGTTTACGCGGGAGTTGTATAAATACGCAGATTTCTTTCATCGGAAGTTCCTCAACGTTGTGCCTATGAAGAATCTCACCGCTGTGCAGGAACAACAATTCAAAGACGCTACAGTGTGCCATGTGTGTGAACAAACATTTAACGATAGTGGCGATGAGATAAAGGTTCGTGACCATTGCCATTTTACCGGTAATTATCGAGGTGCGGCACATAATAGATGTAATTTAAATTATAAGAAGCCCAACTTTGTACCCGTTATATTTCACAATTTGTCGGGTTATGACTCACATTTTTTAATTCGTACATTGGCAACAGAGTTCGAGGGAAACATTCAATTGCTTCCGATCAACAAAGAGAAATACATTTCATTCACAAAGCAAGTAAAAAATACCGTTGTGAATTATAGATTTCTCGACTCTTTTAAATTCATGCCGAGTAGTATCGAGCGGTTAGCTTCATATCTGGGAGAAGGAGAAAAATCTATCACGCGGCAACATTGTGAGAGTGGGAAAGAATTTGAATTGTTAAGCCGAAAGGGTGTTTTCCCCTATGATTATGTAAGTAGTTGGAGCAAACTCGATGAGACTGCGTTGCCGGGCAAAAAAGATTTTTTTTCGAAATTGTACAACGAAGAAATTAGTGATAACGAATATGCGCACGCACAAAATGTTTGGCAATTGTTTAAAATCAAAACGTTAGGCGAATATTCTGATCTATACCTGAAGACTGATGTACTTTTGTTAGTTGACATTTTCGAGAATTTTCGCAGTAACTGCAAAGCAACGTATAATTTAGATCCGTTGCATTATTATACAGCACCGGGCCTCTCTTTCGATGCAATGCTCAAATACACAAATATAGAGCTAGAGCTGTTTACCGACGTGGAAATGTTGCTATTCATTGAGAAGGGTATTCGCGGAGGTGTCGCTCAGTGTTCAAATAGATATGCCAAAGCGAATAACAGATACATGGATGCAAAAGATTTCGATTCGAGTCGGGAAGAATCGTACATTATGTACTACGATGTAAACAATCTGTACGGTGCTGCTATGAGTCAATCGTTACCCTTCAGCTCTTTTGAGTGGGTGGAAAATTTTGAAAGCCTCGACATAATGAATATTGAGGATGATGCCGCGATTGGGTATATATTAGAGGTTGATTTAGATTATCCCGCGGAACTACATGAATTACACAAAGATCTCCCGTTATGCGCAGAACATTTCACGCCGCCTGGATGCAATAAGCCAAAACTCATGACAACGTTATTGGCGAAGAAAAAATACATTATTCACTATCGTAATTTGAAGCAATATCTTGACTTGGGTTTAACTTTAATAAAAGTTCATCGGGTGTTGAAATTCGAGCAAAAACCGTGGCTGAAGGGATACATCGATTTAAATACCGAGATGCGTAAAAAAGCGACTAATGAATTTGCAAAAAATTTCTTTAAATTAATGAACAATTCGGTTTTTGGGAAAACAATGGAGAACCCGAGAAAACATCGTAACGTCAAGCTTGTCACGAAGTGGGATGGAAGATATGGAGCGCGATCACTCATAGCAAAACCCACGTTTCACAGTTGCGTCGTATTCGATAATGATATGGTGATTATCGAAATGAACAGATCTTCGGTGAAATTTTATAAGCCGATTTACGCGGGATTCAGTATTTTGGATCTATCAAAGATTTACATCTATGAATTCCATTATAGTTACATCAAGAATAAGTTCGGCGAAAATTCAAAATTATTGTACACTGACACGGACAGTCTTATTTACCACTTTACGGTCCCCGATATCTATCAGACGATAAACGACGATTTGCATCGATTTGACACCTCCGATTATCCTCCGAACAATGCGTATGGCATACCGTTGGCAAACAAAAAAGTTCTCGGGTTAATGAAGGACGAGAACAATGGGAAAATTATGAGTGAATTTGTAGGATTAAGAGCTAAATTGTATGCGTACCGCGTAATCGAGGATGAGAAAGAGAGTAAGACGAAAAAACGAGCAAAGGGTGTGAAAGCGTCAACCCTAGCAGAGATAACGTTCGACGATTACAAAAAGTGTTTGCTCCGACAAGAAAATATTAAAAAGTTTCAGTGTTTGATACGTAGCCGTAAGCACATCGTGGAGACGATTAAGCAGCAGAAATTAGCGTTGAGCTGGAACGATGATAAAAGAATGCTGTTGCATGGCTCCACCAATACGCTGCCGTGGGGCTATCGTAGGCAATAAGATATATAATTAAGAG
This sequence comes from Cryptus armator, assembly GCA_963971235.1. Classification (NCBI taxonomy): domain Eukaryota; kingdom Metazoa; phylum Arthropoda; class Insecta; order Hymenoptera; family Ichneumonidae; genus Cryptus; species Cryptus armator. Next base: position 9,820,562 of record OZ020241.1, on the reverse strand, counting down.
AACTCAAGAGTGCATTTTTATGTATATATATATATATATTGTATTATAAAAACATACATTAGTGCTTAAAATCTATATATATATCATATTCTTATAAAAGTTACATTAGCGATTAAAATGTATATATCATATTCTTATAAAAAAAAAAATAAAGTTCCGCTGTTTTTATTGTAAAAACTATCTATCACCAAACATCACTTCATTTTTTTATTCGTCCGGCTCCATATCGACTTCCTCTTCAATTTCATATTCCTCCTGATCGTCACCATCATTATCTTCTTCTTCTTCGCCTTCTTGTTCTTCTTCTTCTTCTTCTTCTTCTTCTTCTTCTTCTTCTTCTTCTTCTTCTTCTTCTTCTTCTTCTCCCATCTCATCTAGGAGCATACATATCTCATTCTTTTCATTACATCTCCAGGAAGCCGCTTCGATTCGCTTGCGCTCTTCCGGCGTTGTCGATGCAAAGCTCGAAACCGAATCCGAATCCGAACTTGAGTCCGCGAGCATTCTTCCCCGTGCTTGCTCATTCGAGATATACAACTGCTCATGCATATGAAATAGTTTCTCCAATTCCTCCTCCACGGGTGGTAATTTTCGCTGAAGCTGTTGAGTCCAGCCAGGACCGTGCAAGGTATATCGAAAATAGCTTGTATTTTCAGCGGTGGCAGCGGTGGCGGAGGTAGAGGCGGCGGCGGCGTCGGAGGTAGAGGCAGCGGTTGAGGTGGAGGCAGCAGCAGTGGGATTTACGCGCGGTCGTTTCCTTTGGGGCTCACCCGTAGATGGGTATATCCACCCCTCGGTATCAGAGTCAGTCTCACTATCACTATCACTATCATAAAATGTATATTGACTCACTGTTGACTTGCGGGCCCTCAATGCACTCACCGCCGCCCCGCGAATATCATCACACATATAGCCATTATGGAATGCATCGCGAATTTCACTAATCCTTGCCAAGTAAAAAACTCTTTGCAGTATACGCAAAACTGCATCTCGCGATATATACTGCAACTTGGGCAGTTTTTCTTCCGGCCATCGACGATTCAGAAGAGCGTTCCTCCGTATGAGGAACATCAAAAGCGCGTACACACTCACAAAGCTAAGGCTGCCCAGAGTCATTGTAATTCAATAGTTGCTCTTACGTGGGTGAAAAAGAACTGAGCTCTGCTACTTTTCGAAAAACTAAGCCTCAACAGATTTTTTCAAAGAGTGGGAGAATGGGAGTGAAACTATGAAGTTTTCAATGATGCGCAATTTTCACTCTGCGAGGAGTGACACATGTTTAAAAGTGAGAGCGAGAATTATGCGAGAAAACAATGCTTCCACAGACAGTACTCAGACCATGTGCTCACCATCAGAATTTCGTAAGAAAGGGCTCATCACGTTTTGTCATGAGAAAGGGTCTTTCTGGGGTATAGAGTACGCAGGGGGTCATCCAAAATCTTTATGGTGCGTGGAAAAAATGTTTCCAGAGCCGGTGCATAGACCATGTGCATCGACCTGAGCTCGAAAGATAGGATCATTCTCGCTTTCCCACTTTCACATTCGGAGAGTACAATATAATTATAATACATTATTATTTTCACAAGTCTGATTTATTAATCCAACTATTGTGCGAGTTATCAAATCCGAGCCATTTCACATAAAGTTTGTCGAGTCGTTTTTTCAACACTTTTTCAACTAAATAAATATCGGGGTGTTTGACGGCGAGTAGCTCTTGCTCATAGAAACCGCCGGCAATCGGTTTATTCTCATAGTCTCTTAGCCTGTACGTCACAGGCAAAGTATTCATTATTCGAGATATCGTAAATATTTCCGTTGTCCAGTTGGGTGTATAGCCTTTCGCAAAAATATTTTTATATTTACTAATTCGAACTTTTTCACCAACTTGAAACTTTGGCTTTCTGGTATATTTAATTTGTGGTTGATCGTACACAGTATGCAGAAGATTTTTCTCATGTTTAGCGCATACGTCTTTTGGCCTCATTCTAATAGTACGATGTACTGTGGCGTTGTATTCGAAAAGCAACTTGTCTATAATATCAATCCACTTATAACTTCCACGAAGACTAAACTGTTTCCACATTTTGTTTTTTATTGTTCGATTGAAACGTTCGCAAATCGATGCTTTCAAGTTGCTAAATGTCGAATACAAATGAATTTTATATTGTTCCATGAGAGATTGAAAATTTGAATTGTAAAACTCTCCACCATTATCCACATGTAATTTTGATGGTTTTCGCCCCTGAATAAGTACAGACTTCATTGCAGTTGTTGTATCTTTTCCTGTCTTGCTCTTCATTGGTACAGCCCAAGCGAATTTCGAGAATATATCGATGACGGTAAGTAGATACTTGTATTGATTGTTTTTACTGGCGTAAGCTGACATATCGACGAGATCGGCTTGCCAAGTCTCATCGAGGCCTCGAATATCCACATGACGACGAGGATAGTTCCGTCTAGCTGATTTATGTAGCTCTGCCACTAGCGCTTCTTTGTGCGCGCTCATTTTCAATAACGTTTAGTCTAACGTCCACGTTGGCAATGGCCTTTGAGTTTCGAGTAGCTAAGTCTTGTACTGTTTCGAGGTTGATATTTACAGTTCTTATGATATCTTGCATTGTTGTCTCAAGCCCCTGAACCAATAGTAGATTACTGTCATTCATTTCTTTTCGTAAAATCTTCACGGTAGTATGTACTTTGCGATGCAAGATGTTTAAGGTCGCAGCATCGTCTTGCTGTTCCGGAGTGGCAACGTTGCTGAGTCTTTTGTTTTCCATATCATAATGACCGTCTTCGGTTAATTTAAATCCAATACCGGGATCGCCGGGAACGCCGGGATTACCGGGAACGCCGGGGCGGCCGGGAAGGCCGCGATTTTTTACACCCGCGCTCTTATCGAGCTGTCGTCCAAACACATCGACACTCATCTTGCAAATGTTTAAAATCTCGATAGGTGACGAGTTAATATATTATCTGAGCCTCCCGTAGTTCCTCTATAATTGACATAATTTCGTTTCTATGAGAGGAGTTGCCAGCTGTTTGTGATGCCAAGAGTAGACGAAGCCGATTCACTAGCTCGTTTGGATCATCCCAATAAACATAATCCACGTTAACATCTTTTTGCGTAACTTTATATTGGGATATACCTTTTCCGGTGTATTCAACATCGTTTAAAATTTTTGCAATATAATTGGTGAATTTGAAAGTTTTATTCACACGAATCGCTTCCCTATTCTTGTAAAACTTCTTATGCGCATTTGTTCTGATAATTATATCCTTATAATTTTTCATATCATCTACGCTAATATGAGCAACATTGGGCTTTTTTTTAAACAACAGTTCGATAAGTCCGATAGTTTTTCCATAGCTTACATCTCCTATTTGAATAGAAGTAGCGTTAAAATTTATTGGTGAGTCTCCAATCATTAGCCTATCATTAGCAAGATTTCTCACCCCATAGGAAATATCTAAATCGGTCGTTCTATTTGATCGTAACAATGCGAGATATTCATTTATTAATTCATCTACTTCAGCGTTTGTCTGTACGATTCCATTATCATTATCATCATTATCATCATCATCGCCGCTATTAATGTATTCAGTATCGCCGCCATATGCCGACTTGAAAGAAATATCTTGCTCACTGTCATCGTCGTCGTCGTTGCTATATTCACGTTTCACTATTCCACTCGTTCCGGCTCTTTCGACAATATTGTCTCCAGCTTCATAATTCCTTTCATCCTTAATTTTATCTTTACTTTCATTCTTAATTTCCTCCTTAATTTCTTTCTTCACTAGAGCCGTATCGTGATTTTTACTTGTGTGAGACGCATTCACTAATTTTTCCAATGGATTCACGAGTGGTTTGAAGACTTCTTGCATCGTCTGTTCATTGGCCTCGCGGCCAGTTTTCAACATCTTATGCTTTCGTCGAATTGCATCGCTGGCTTTGACGATTTTACGCAAAACGTCTTGTTCTCTAGAAATATTTTCACTCTTCATGTTGCCGCAGCTGAGTCGCTGATACTACTGCTTCAACATTGCTTAGTAATAGAATATTTATTACTTATCGATGCAGGCGAAACAATCAAACCCTTTCCTATATCTACCTCGATCAACATCACTATCCTTGTCAATCATAATAAATCCGTACTTATCGACCCAGCATGCCAAGCATAAATTTTTGAACTCAGCGTAAGGCATATCAGTGTTTACGTGATCATTGTATATATGCTTGAGATTCATTTCATCTTGCTTAAATAGTACTAGGAGGTTAGCGTTATCGCGCACGAGATGCTTTGGAATGCGTGCATATGTCTGACAGAGATAGAATGAATCAACGTGCTCGTGTCTACCCATTGAAAAATAAGCTCGAATATTATCCTGTTTCTCGCATGCTACATCATCGAAAATAAATATTGAGTTCGGTCGAGCCTCGCTTGGTGGCACCACTTGTTCATTCTCGTTGAAGGGAAAATATTCAACACCGTCTACAGACTCAAGCATTTTTTCTAATAACTTATACTTTGGCTGCTTAAGAGATTTCGAGTATATATAAATATTTTCGAATCGCAATCCATTGGGATGAGTGATGAGTGTAAGCAACGCATTAGTTTTGCCGCAGTTTGATGGTCCGCAGAACACTGCACGAACGGTATTTGGTAATAAATTACCATGACGTTTCGCGATCTTTTCATTCCGTGCAAACTGATCGAAATTGATCACAGGTAAATTGGTGGATTGTGTCTTGAACTTCATCCCGATGCAGACTAACGAGAAACCTTATAAATAATCGTTTATATATACAAATTGCCTCAGTGACTCATGAGTCTTCCGATGGATAAGATCGTGAAGAAACATGCTAAAAAGCGTGGTAAAGGCTTGGTTAACAGTCTCATCAATAAGCTCCCTGTTGAATTACATCTGCCCGGTTATCAGTACCGCGGGCCAGGAACAAAGCTAGCGAAACGTCTTGCACGGGGCGATCCGGGAATTAATCCGCTCGACGCAGCCTGTAAGGAGCACGATATCGCTTATTCGAAAAATCGTGAAAATCTCGCTGCTCGAAGCGCTGCGGACACGGTATTGGCTGAGCGCGCGTGGAAACGCGTGCGCGCCGCTGACGCTAGTGTAGGCGAGAAAGCAGCCGCGTGGGCCGTAACAAACATAATGAAAGCTAAAAGAAAATTTGGGATGGGCTCGAGGAAAATTAACAACGTTGGACTTGGAAAGATAATTGGAGCTGCTAAGAAAGCGATGATTCATAGTAATGATTCACGCGTTGTCATCAAAACAGCTCTTAAGGGTGCTCGCGAAGCTCTGAAGAAAGCAGGCGGCAAACGTAAAGTACTACCTGTGCCAAATAAAATAGGTGGTTTTCTGCCATTTCTCGTGCCCATTTTCGCGGGACTTAGTGCCGCTGGGGCATTGTCAGGTGGTGCGGCCAGTATAGCTAAAGCTGTTACCGCCGCTCAAGCGGCAAAACGAGAATTGGAGGAGAATAAGCGACATAATCAAACCATGGAGGCTATTGCGTTGGGTAAAGGCTTGCATTTAAAGCCCTACAAAAAAGGTTTCGGACTTCATATTGCATCAAAAAACGGAAAGTGACGCTACCACACCGAGCACTAACTGACACCGATCTATTAAAGTATGCAAAAATTATGGAAATTCCACACTTTCGCGGAGTTTTTATGCGAAACGATTTACCGACGAGTGGTCCATTCAAACGGGAGTCTGCAATTATCAATCTGGACGATAAGAATGGAGCTGGTACACACTGGGTCGCATACAAAAAGATTGATAAAAACGTTATATACTTTGATAGTTTCGGTGATCTTCAACCACCGGTAGAATTTGTCAGTTATGTACGTGTCGGTAGCGTGAAATATAACTATAACCAATATCAGACATATGATACTATAGAATGCGGTCATTTATGCCTTAAATTTCTTTGTAATCAACTAAATCGTAAGGAAAAATATTGTCTATATAAACACTAACCATGATGCTTCACCCTCAGTTCTATATCAGTCAGCATCATGAATGATACTCTTACATTGACCATATCTGGAACTTCTTCTATTCTCGAAGCTCAATATTTCCCACCTATTGAACTTTCCGCGGATAAAAACTATGCTCTCGGACTGGTCGAATTGCTAACCTTCAACTCAATTCCCAATATAGACGTCGATAATAATAAACTTCATATTGGCGGAGAAGTAATAAGTATTCCAACTGGTAGCTATGAAATTGAGGATATTGAGAATTATGTGAAACCTATCCTGATCGGTAAGAATATTACTATCGATATTAAACCGAATAATAATACTCTACGCAGTGAAATTAGGTGTGATCATGATATAGATTTCACACCGAAAGATTCTATTGGTCGGTTACTAGGATTCACACAACGCATCTTGACAGCTAATAAAAACCACGAGTCTGATCTTCCTGTAGCCATTCTCAAAGTGAACGCTTTAAGAGTTGAATGCAGTCTTACAACCGGCGCTTATATCAACGAGCGAAAAGTACATACTATTCACGAATTCTTCCCATTTGTGCCGCCTGGATATAAAATTATCGAAGTACCATCACACGTTATATATCTCCCTGTTCTCCACAAGATAATTGATCATATTCAACTGCGAATAGTAGATCAGGATGGGAATTTAGTTAATTTCCGCGGGGAAGTGATAACAATTCGGTTGCATATTAAATCTCAATAATAATGGCTATAGTTTTTAACCGAAAGCCTAGCAATTATAATAAGCCGTCATGTGCGCGGCAGATCAGTCATCGACTAGCTCCCAAGGTGCTAACACATCAGAACGTGCAACTTCTGAAAAATCTGGGCCTCAAGGTCAAGCAACGCGGAAAAAAATTGTAAAGCGATATTTACTCCGCGTATTTTGTATCTGCTGCTGGCGAATACGATGGACGAGGAAATAGTCAATATTCAAGCACCCATCGTCTTTGACGAATCCATAACACACTGCGAGATTCATGCTCATCAGCCTTACGCGTCATCATCTTTCAACAACAGTGATGAGATACGTATTGCAGTTCAACATCAAGATCTCAGCTTGCTCCCCAGCAAGAGTTCGCTTCACATAAGTGGAAAGCTCATCAAAGCTGATGGATCCGCAGCTGCCGCTTCTACAAATCTCGTGAACAATGCAATTTGTCATTTGTTTGAGGAAGCTCGATATGAGCTGAATGGTATCGAAATCGATCGAAACAAAAATGTTGGTCTTACGAGTCTCATGAAAGGATTTGCATCTCTACGTCACAGTCAAACTTCAGTAATGGAAAATACTGGTTGGCTTGATGTCGAGGAAAGGAAATCACTAACTAATTCGGGTTATTTCGATGTCTGCATACCGCTCAGCTTGATATTTGGCTTCGCCGAAGATTATCATAAGATTGTCGTCAATGCCAAACATGAGTTGATTCTCGCACGATCGAAAAATGATCTCAATGCAGTTATTCAAACAGCAGCGGAAGAATTTAAAATTGCTCTACATAAAGTAGAATGGCTTATACCATACGTATCAATTTCCGATCAGCGGAAAATACGGCTACTCAATTTTATAGCCAAAGATGCTCCAATCCCCATGAGTTTTCGTACATGGGAATTGTACGAGTACCCTCTACTCCCCGCCACTACGAAGCATGTATGGACCGTTAAGACATCTTCTCAATTGGAAAAGCCGCGATATGTAATTCTAGGCTTTCAAACGAAGAGAAAAAATAGTACTAACAAAAATGTTAGTAATTTCGATCATTGTAACATCAGCGACGTGAAATTGTACTTGAATTCACAATGTTATCCCTATTGCAACCTGAATCTCGATATTAATCAAAATCAGTACGCTTTGCTATATGAAATGTACGCAAATTTCCAAACTAGTTATTACTGTAAAGAAGCTGAACCATTGCTAAACAAGGAAAAGTTTTTGAATTATGCTCCACTCATTGTAATTGATTGTTCAAAGCAGAACGATACTCTCAAGTCTGGACCTGTTGATATTCGTCTCGAATTTGAAGCTAAGACCAATTTTCCCGCCGGAACATCGGCATACTGTCTAATATTGCACGATCGAATAGTCGAGTACAATCCAATCAGCGGCGGGGTAAAAAAGCTGGTATAAAAGCCACTTCCATATGGGAAATCAAGTTAGTATTAATCAAGATGGACTTCGTCGTCGACGTTCAGGGGTTCAAGAAACCGATTGACGAGTTTGTGCTGAAAGAAATATCAATCCTTGAACTTGCTCAAGACATAGCTGATCCTATAACGTTGCTCGTTAAACCGCCATGCTCATGGGCCGAGCTACCAGCGAAATACAAATGTATGAATTCGTGGCTACAACGCAATTTCCATGGGATGTCCTGGGAGTCTGGAGAAATGTCTTACGAGGGGGCCATAAGTTTCGTTCGCGCTATCTTGACACTTGGAACAACTGTTTTCGTAAAGGGCTTGGAGAAAAAAAGATGGCTGGATCGCATCATGATCGGTACATCGGTGTCCGTTGTCGATTTGGAATCGCTGGAGTGCCCATCGTTGCGTAAACTGTCAACTGCAATACCCGCCATAAGATGCCCACATCATCCTAATCTCTTGCTCAAATATAACTGTTCCAATGGAAATGTGAAATCTTTGAAGACTTGGCTAATGCATATAAGGCGTAATGTAGACGAATGAAGGTTTTGTAAAGAAATAAAACTGATTTACATATATGCGTTTTTATTATTTGCGTAGAAAACTTTTTACAATCCAAATCAAAACTTATGTTATTAATACTGTATTATACGATGATGATATATGAAAACTCTTATACTACATAATGTTCGATTTTGGCTGTCACACACACAAACATGACTGGGAATATCACACGACTTGGAATGTCACACTGTTGTATTTTCCACCGTGATATGTCATGCGGAGATGATTCTTCTGCGACGATTCAACCATCTGCATGAAGAGCGCGTGATCGTCCTCGAAAACTTTTGCCAGTCGCGCCGGTAGGAAGACAGCGAATTCTCCATTGAGCTCAGCGACGACTCTTTTCCCGAATTTCGTTGCCACGAATTTTAGATTGCTGATCGGATGTTCTTGCTGAATTTCCAGCTCCATCAGCTTCTTCGTTGGAAGGAATTCCGGCATCTTGCCCACCTTGTTGATGGCTGATAGATCCATTTTCGAGGATTTGAATGTTGTCGAATGTCTTCAATACGAAGCGCAAGTCTGATCTCGTACGAATCAGATTTTGTACTTCTTTGATATTATTCAAGAGTAGTTCGGTGCGTAGTTTTAGCTCACGACGATTGCTTTGCATACAGTCTTTGCTCTGCATCACGTCTTTGAATGGTACAATTTAAGCTTCAGCATCAGATTTTGTATCGTCGCACTGCATCACCCCCACCAGGAAATATCATCCATCAACTCCGCCTTCTTCTTCTCTAACCCTATCAGCAACGAAAATTTGATACTAACGAATCACAAGTTTTGCTATTGTTTCTTTATGACTCACTCGTTGCATGGATCACCGCTTTAGAACGACACTTTTCACATTGCAATCGACGTGGAGCTGGCCCATCAACGTGGGTTCTCATATCTGGTGTATTCCAATGCTCCATGCACGGTAGGTACAATGCTACTTCGGGATCAGCACGGAGATGTGCGGGTAATCGATCCCACAGGAGATGAATTTGTGTCCCCCAATATTTGAGAAGTTTAGACTTCGAAATAGTCTTCAGCTCAGCCTTAGATAACTCCCATGGATTTTTAACATAAAGAATGATGGGTGTTGCATTAACTGCATTCATCTTGCCGTTAAATTATAGACTGAACTATAAACGTTGCCCATCGAGAATATTTTTCTTTGAATATTCGGTGAAATGCACGCACGATGTTTTGTTTATTTAAGATTTCCCCCTACAATAAATTCTGAGAACAAGGATCCGATTCATTGCTCATGCTTTAGATGTGAATGTTTTGTTTATAAATTCTTATCGCAGTCATAAATATTAAAGGGTGACAAGGGGGTATAGGGTGTACAAAGAACAAGGGTCTGACTCATGGTGCATTCATTGGCTATGACTGTTCTATTCAACATTTGTTTATAAATGTTTATCGCAGTCATAAATTTTCAAGAGTGACAAGTGGTGTAGGGGACTTGAAGTGTTTGACAGGTCTTGGAGTGCCAACGATAAATTCCAAGAAAAAAAATTTCTACCACCCACCCACCTCCCACCTCCTCACCACCCACTGCATGCCACTCGCCGATTCACGCGAAAAAATAAAATGTCAACCACCCACCCACCCACCACCCACCTCCCACCTCCTCACCACCCACTGCGTGCCACTCACCGATTCGCGCGAAAAAAAAAAAAAAAAAAAAAAAAAAATTTCAACCACCCACCCACCCACCACCCACCTCCCACCTCCTCACCACCCACTGCATGACCCTCGCCGATTCGCGCAAAAAAAAAAAAAAAAAAAATTTCAACCACCCACCCACCCACCCACCCACCCACCACCCACCTCCCACCTCCTCACCACCCACTGCATGTCACTCGCCGATTCTCAAGAAAATCTCATTCAACCTGACAGGTGGTTTGAGTCTCAGCTAGGATATCGGTAAATACCGATTCTGCAATACCCACCACCCACCACCCACCCATCACGCACCTGAGACTTACCTGCCACCCACCAACCCAACACCCCCTCCCAACCACCCACCACCCACCCACCCACCTCCCAACCACCCACCAACGGTTCGATTCTCAGCTAAGAAGCGTCGGTAAATGTCGGTGCAGATCCCTTGAGTTAGAACCCGCCTTATATATCTACTCATAACTGCGTTAAAGTAAGTATACACCGCGTTTCAGAGGGAAAAACAAAATAATGTGGAGGTCGAGTCGAGACCCGGTGCTCGACGAACGGGGGGGTGGTTTGCCCGAGGGAAGCCCCTCTTTCGCTATGGAACGTTGCATGTAAAGGCGTATACTCATCCAACGATGGCGTCGAGCCTCACCAATCTAAATAACCAGAAATATTCTAATTTCATTGAATTTACTCGCTCGAGCTTATCCCCCAGTGCTAAGGGATGAAAACGATGGGAATGCTGCCGCTCGCGAGAGCCCGCGATGGGCCGAGGTCGCAGTCTCTATAGCGGTCCCGGTACTCGAAATATCTCACTCTCTGAATTTCAACCCCTGTGCCGGTTTCGCGTCACGATGATACATCTGCATCGCATGAAGCTTACCCCTCCTCGGTCGCTCTCTCTTCACTCTACTACAACCACCCCGAGAGCGCTGGGACAGCGAGCCCAGGCGCTCCCTCCCTGTTTACCATCGGCCGAAATTCAAATCTCGTTGTGTATTCTTTATTTCGCTGGCGGGTTCATCCGGGACGGGCGTTCCTGGCGAACTTTCGTACCCTTTCGATTTACGCTATATCTACGCTATCGCTATATATCCGAAAAAGACGAGTGACTGATTAAAAGACGAGTAATCACGAGCGTGAGAGGCTTCGAGTGTTAGGAATCTGTAGAAAAAATGGGTACATATCGCGCATTTTTTCGAGAAAAAAAAAGGAAAATAAGAACACCGAGTCTTTTAGAAATACACGTGGAAAAAAAAATTAGAGAAAATTATTTCGGAACTGAAATATCATTAAAAAGTCTTTCAATGAAAATGAATCTTAAGGGCACGTAAATTCTGTTCCCTCCATAGCATTTTCTATGGAATAAGATACTCGCTATTTCTGTTTCGATGCACGTGAACGGAAGTCGTGCATCTTGGCGCGCTAATTGTCCGGTGAGACGTTGATTCAAATTCTAATTAACATTCAGCCGCAACGAGAAAAAAAAGGTGCATCGATTCTGCACGTAATGACGCGAATCCTGTGAACTTCTGAACTCGATGAAAAATATTTCTATTGGTAAAAACGAAGGTGAACTCGATACAGAATCAATTCAGAGTCCATCGACATATCGCCGGATGCTTATTTCACCTCGACGCGTCGAGAGGCGCGATAGATAAGTACTTAAGAAATCGAATTTTAATGGGTGTAGTCGCTGGTCGCATATCGAATGCGCTCACGCTTCTAGCAATAATAAATAACTGACGCGATAAGACAGTGGCGATAAGGGTGTGAACGATTCAACCCCCCATACAACTCATCAGGTTAGAGGATGAAGTGCCCTAGCGGGGGGTCTGTCCTCTGTAACGCTCCGGGGACTCTACCGAATGACAGAATAAGATAACTCGTATAAATATAAGAAAGAAAGAGATATAAGAGCTCGTTGTGGAAGCCGAGCCGAAGAGTTTTCTCCTCTAAGTGAAAATCAATAGCGTTATTTTTTTTTTCTTTTTTTTTTTTCATGCTTTATCGTGTGCCGAAGCGACAGTGCTACGCACCCTACCATAGTAGGATAGGTGTACGAGTGGCATTTCTCTCCATTGCGAATATAACTGTTGCCCACCCGCGAAGAGCTCGATGATCGTCCAATTTTTCTTTTTTTTTTTTTTTTTTTTTTTTTTCCTTGAGTTCGTTACTCACTTATTTATTGTCGACGACTGTAATGCAGGCGAATTCGACATGGAACTTTGACATTAGTGGCAATCAGGACTCACCTGCGATTAAGGTTCTCCCTAACGAGCCTATTGAGAATGAATTTCCTCGAATAAATAAATAAATACATAAATAATGGAAGGGGGGGATGCAATTCAACGGGTATGTCCTTCACAGAATCCTCGACATGATGACTTCAACTCGGGGCTCAGAGGCGCAGGAACATTCGTAACGCAACGACAGAGAGAGAGAAATTTCACTCGGTCACGTTCTTCGTACTGCGAAAACCCCTCAACGGTATGCAATTTAGACCGATGTTGAAAAGCTGTTCATAATTGACGAGTGGCTACAAACTGCCACCTGGAATTCTCACTCCATGTTCCTCGTTAAGCACGCAGCAACAACATTGTTTATTTCGACGAGACGGGAATGAGGGGGTTGACAAAATGTTCGTTAAATCGCCAAAAAGTCACGTTTCGTTGCATCCCGCGAGGAGCTTTGAAAAAAGATTTTTCACCTACGTGTCGGGATTCTTGAAGGGTGTAAAAAAAAAATTTTTAAATATAAAAAATTACTGTAGGAAATAACGAATATACGGTTGGGACAATGACAAAGAATAAAATCGACCACTTGAGGGAGTTAAAGAAACCAATTTTACGAGAACCATGGATTCTCGTCAAGAGGCCATCAGGACACGAGGGCTTCTCCTCAACGGCAAACAATTGTTCTCGCATTAGAGACCAGTTATATCGCGCAGTTCTCGTACACAATCTGATTATGGGAGACCGGGGGTGCGCAATAATTCAGTGATATTCCAGTAGCGGCCGATTGGAAGCGTTACAACACGGTACATAGATAGAAGAAACATTTTTTTTTTTTTTTTTTTTTTTTTTTTTTTAGTACCGCGGAACCGTGAACGGTACATGAACTGAATGCACTTGAATTTTTTAAACAACCCTCTGTACCTGCCAGATGCCTCGAGACCGCGCGCCGTCACGCGGTGTAACGCAGCTATTTCGAGTAATCAAAAAAAGTGCACGTTAATACGAATGCGAAAAATGAAATTCCGCTGTTTCGCTTTTGACTCGATGCTTCCGAAAGGAAGTTATTAGTTTTATGAAACAATTTTTTTTTTTTTCTTTTGAGACGAATCATCAAAATTTGACGCCTAATTCGCGATTATAGAGCCCCTATTTTATCTCTGATATTTCGGGGCGCGGAGATAAGAGAATTGAACCGGAGGAGAGACAGAAGAGGGTGAAGATTTTCCGACGGACTGTACGATAGAATGAAGCAGCAAGCGACGTGTGCGGGGCTAAGGGAAGCGTACAAATGGGAACAGACAATCAGGATCGAGCTCTTTTGCTCTCGCATTCTCTATCTCGCTTGCAAGTGTTATCCTTTTTTTTTTTGTTTTTTTTTTGTCTACAAGAGCGCTCAGCGCCGTTGTCGAGCTCGTTCGAGAATCCAGCGGCAATTTGTTCGAACGTTCACCGCCCGCGTAACGTAACCGAGTTCTGCAAATCCTCAATGAGAACGCCCCGTGTTGAACGTTGACGTTGCGTTCAACTCTACCCTCCGTAAGAGTTTCGAAAGAAAGAAAAAAAAAAAAAAGCCAAAATTCACAAACCGGAAACGAGCCGAATCCGTGAATTTTTCCAGGAAAAAATAAAGTTAAGTAGATGTCGGAGTGAACGAAGAGGGGCGCCGTTCGGTATTTGCATCAAATCGCAACATTTCTTTGTTCGCGACTGTACATGCGTCATTTGCCCAGAATCCTTGGCGAGAAGAAGAGAGGAAGAGACGACAAGAGCGGTAGAATATCTGGCGCCACAGTTTCGCGTTGGCGTCTCACTGTCTGCATCTCCGACGTAACTGGCGCCAGTCAGACTCTCACTTCGGTCGCCCCTCTCGGAACGGGGGAGGGGGCGGGGGCGGGAAGTCTACGAGCCCCAACAGCGGGGAATACGAGCTGTAAGCAGGAGCCGTTGATGCAGCCCATCCCGGGTTGACTCTCGGAGCGCATTTACTCACTCGTTCTCCCTTTCCTTTCCTATCTCCGCAATTCTCCGACTCTCTTGTACAAACATATCTCAACCACCCCCCCCCCCCCCCCCCCCCCCGGTTACACTGCGCCGAGGAAGAAGAAACGTTTCCAACAAAACAGAATTACAAGCATTCCGGGGTCATGATCTTTTATCTGAACTCGAAATTATTACAACGTTACATGGCAATAAATTTTCTCGACCAATATACCCTTTAAATACGAAAAAAAAAAAAAAAAAAAAAAAAAAACAGCGTATTCCCTTGAAAGGATGAATGAAAATTAACAAAAAATTAAACAAACGCATAATTCCCCTCGGGCGTTATTACAATGTTTCAAATGTTTTATTAACCCATTTAAAAAATACCATACTTCAACAAGCTTGCAGAGTTATTCCTCCGGCTTCAAAGGAATAATATGCTTGCAGTTTGTTTTTTCTACGAAAATTGTAAATACCGTAAAATTGCAAATTTGCTAATGTATTATTAAACCGTTTTGAAATATACGTTAATTTAATCAGCTTTAACCAAAGTTATTCCGTTATGCCCTCAAAGGGTTAACGTGTAACGAATGTAATTTTTATTTTTCATCGACATTACGTCATAGTAACGCGCTGAAAAAAAATTGTTGGGAAACTAATTTTTAAGAAAAAATTGATTGTACTGATTGGTTATTATAATGTATCATTAAAACGTTTAATGTATACGTTAATTTAATCCGATTAAACTAATGTTATTTCGCGATGCCTCGAAGGGCACCCGTTGGCAACCGTGTAGCCAAACTATTTTTTTTTAGCCAAAAACCCCTTCAAGAAACCTTTCAAGAAAAATTGATTATACGAATTAATTGATTAGCTCTGTTAACTATTTGTTGGGTTAAGTTGGGTTAAGTACTTTTTCCGGAATAATTGATTGTGCCAATTAACTATTCATTCTCTCAACTAATGTTTGGTTCTTTCAACCTTTTTTTTTATTACCGTACCTTTGGAAATATCGATAGATCAAAAGAGGCAAAAAGTAGAATTCTGACAATAGGTTTCCAGAATATATCGGGGGGATAATAACTATCCCCTTCTCGCGATTCCCAACACGGAACCGAGCGATAGATTATTATCGCGTTTCTCTGTGGTGTGTTCGATAGCCAAGAGCTTTAGAGAAGAAGGGCTTTGCTGCTCCTCTCTCTAACTTTATAATATATGTAGAGGTGGTGGGTCTCTTTACCTCCCCTCAGGATTCACCCGGAATTAATTAAGACCGGGTACGGCGAAGCGTCGATGACTATCGTTCGACCGTTCCACCGTTGGCCAAGAGAGCCGCAGCCACCGTCTCGGAATCACCGATAAGCACGAGAGAAGCGTTACTTATACCAGAGGGGTGGAGGAGAGGGGAAGTGGTTTCTCACCGCGGAGTTCGTATCGATAAAGATACCGAACGGAACCGCCAAGCGGGTCCGAGGGTTGAGGCATACAAACCTGGCAATGAATTTTGCACCGAACGAATACCATTCGACTTTTCGAAATTGTTCCACCAGTGTGCTGTAAGTTTCTTTTTTTTTTTTTTTCTTATTTCTCTCAATGTCTCCGTGTTAACTCGAGAAATTCTATCTCCTTCTCATCTTCTCTTTAATTAGTTTCCTTTCCGAACGAGGGACTCGTTCCACTTGTTTTTCACCTCTCCCTTTCGTACTTCTCATCTCCTTCTTCTCCGTCTACTTCGTTTATTCTTTTTTTTCTATTTCTCCCCTCGGAATCTCCATCTTTCTCTTTCTCAAGAGAGACATCCTATCGCCGATGGCGCCTTCGTAATGCTAACTTAATTAATCCACCGAGATGTTCCTCCCTTTTTGCCCAACTAGCGCTCACGTTCTCCGCCGAGCCGTTGTCGTACCTCCGACAAAACCAAGTTGGAATTAATGAGCTGTGATTTTCTCACTCCACGACATTGTGTGCACGCGTGTACGTATATCTTTCCCTGTGTCTGCGGTAACCCCCCTCGTCTTACCTACGTCTCGTTCGTAGAAACTATCCAAACATAACTAAATTAATTCTGTTCCACAATAGCTTCGATTGTCTATTGTCGAGTTATCGTCGCATTGGGTGGGAAACGACGATTGGTGTAACGCGTGTTGATTATACACGATTATGTCTGTCAGGGAGCGTTCTCGCGTTATCAGTTGAATGACTGCCCGTCGATGAGCCGAAAATCGATGTCGACTGCGAGAAGAAGACATTGACGAGGGGATACAGGGAAAATCGGAAGGGTATCGGGTGTTAATGCAATGAGAACCTCAAGACGCAGAGATAAACCAGGTAACTGGAAAGCTCTGTACATTCGCGTGCTTATCAATGCCATATCCTGCGAAGAGGAAGGCATAAGCCTATAGGGAGAGTACAGGAGGACAACGACAAGAGCTATCGGAGTCTGGTGTGACCGGAAATCCTCGATGACTAGCTGTCCGGGCGGTCTGACATCGGTGAATTATACATTACGACATTTCAGAGCCGACGAGGCTCTTTATCTGTTGGTTGTCGAGACTTGTGATGAATTATCCGAGTCTCCGACCCATCGAAACCTCAAGACGCTTCGTGAACAATAATCTATATAGAAATCTCTGATATATCGCGTTAGATCGGTCATTACCCGAGACGCTTCGTGAACAATAATCGATATAGAAATCTCTGATATACAGCATTAGATCGGTCATTACTCGAGACGCTTAGTAGGTCATCGATGATTGAGCGCCGACGGGAACGCAAGCCTATTCGCAGTTTACGAAATGACCAACGATCCCAGTTGCACTTTCGTCGATTGGTTGATTTAACGTAACGCAACGGGAAAGAGATACGGCGATTGGAATTTCCTCGATCGTTTGTCGTAACCATCGAAACGAATGGAAAATACATCTCGTTTTGTTTACTCTGGATGTTGGAGCGATACACTCGTTATAACACCGAAGTGAACCAAACGAGAACACGGGTGAGGTTCACGTTTCGCTCTCGTTTTCCATACGACCGTTAAAAAAAATATATAATTCTTTACCACACGAAGAATAAAAATCGGTTGAACTCGACGCATAAAAGCGTCAAATCAAATATTTCGTTAATAAAAGAGTTCATTGTACTAAGTGTTAGTTCTGTTACGTCCGACGTAACGTCCATTTTTATTTCAATCGTTTAATTGACGCCAAGTGTGGTATAGATCGGTTCAGCATCGTTCTGACCAAAGCGAATCAATTAAAAAGGCACAACGGTTACCAACAAACTTTCGAGAAGTAAACATTCGATAGTTCGGACGCAACAGTGCAATAGACCATTTATTTTTTTGCCGATCGAATCGATTTTTATTACCAGCGTATGTACTCAATATCGATCTTTTCATACATGCAGCTAATGATAAAAATCCTAAAAAGGAAACAATGATCGCTATCTAGAAGGTTACGCGATCCTGAAAAAGATCGATATCGATACTGCCTGCGTGTCGATTTTTCGGAAAGAGGTTGACGCGCATACCGCGATGTCG
The DNA here is from genome assembly GCA_963971235.1 of Cryptus armator. Classification (NCBI taxonomy): domain Eukaryota; kingdom Metazoa; phylum Arthropoda; class Insecta; order Hymenoptera; family Ichneumonidae; genus Cryptus; species Cryptus armator. The sequence continues at coordinate 9,802,417 of OZ020241.1, read as the reverse complement.
TAGAGAAGGAACTATACCGGGGCATTATATATCGGGATACATTGAAATGGCAAGCAGTGAATCGGCACGAGCGAATCTCTACTTCGATTTCGGTCTGCTGCTTTCGCCGTGCTTATTCGGTCCGCAGTCTCTATCCCTCTATCTGTGTACTGTCCGAGTGCTTCCGAAGTCCTATGCTTCCGGTCGTACGTGGCTCGATGCGTTCGAGAGGTGGCTGGTCTGCCACCACGACACTGCTAATCGATTTCCATTTCCTGTTGCCGCCTCTACTACTGCTGCTGTTTCTACTACTTCGATCTGTACCTTCTCACTTCCACGATCTCTCCCCATTTACCACGCGCCTCTTCACCTCTCTTTTGCTGCTTTGCGCTGTAGCTGTTACCACCAATCGGATAGTTTGTTGTAGTTTCGATATCCGATTGAGCCCTCTGCAGCTATCTACGTGACCCAGCTACGGGAGTACGTTGGTTCTGGTGTTACATTTGTATATTGAATAAATTTGTAGTACCATTTTTCGTTCCCTTTTTCCGTCTGCGTCCACCTTTGACCATTTTTTTTTAACTCTTCACTATCAGAACGGGTAAAAGACGGAAGTTGCGCACTTCTCTCGTAACTCGTCCCGTTTACGTTATCATCCATATTTGTCGATAGGACTTAATATGTATTATTAAAATTCTGTACATTAGTTGCGCGAGTCATGAGGTCTGTTTTCGGGGATATTTTCATGAAAAATAATAATAAATTATAACAACAAACTAAAATACTAAATACTAAAAACTAAAAAACTAAACTGTTACTGCTGTAACAGTGCTGTAACTGTGCTGTTTATCACTAAAATAAATAATTATCTGTTATTTCACTTTTTTTGTTGTTACAATTTTTTTCATACACTTCCGTTTCCGGTATATTAAACATTGCGTATGCGACACACTTTGCAACCACTACCGCTTGGTTGCGATTTTCGTCTCTTGTTAACAATATTTGAAGATAGAAAAAATAGATACGCTTCTCTGAACACTAATACATTTTTATCGTCGGAGTGATACGAGGGGTTATTGAACGGACACGCGAGAAAGGATTTTCTCTTATCTTATCCGCAATCTTAACAATCTTAGTCATCTAATGGGCCAGTAATTCAAGGGTTCTCTTTTCTTATCCCTCGCGTAAAGACGCGTACGAGTCCCTGAGGAATATCGCTTTTGCCAAGCGACTTGAGAGACGTGAATTCGATTCGGTTCACCTTAGCGAATAAGACAGAAGAAAGAGGCTTGGAGGAGCGGTGTAGGGGGACGCAGAAAGATAGAGAGGTATACACTGGGATAGGGTAGTTTCGTCCCTTTTACCATCATCCACTCTCACTTGGTAAGCGCGCTCTTCTCTTTATCTGTTCTTCTTTTTTTTTTTCGTCTTTATTTCTTTATCTCGCATCCCTTCCCACGTTGTTCTTCGATAGCTCTTCCTCGTTCCCCATTTCCATCCGTGGACCTTCGTCCAGTTCATCGGCATCAAGACGACCCCCCTAAGACTTTTACCTCCCTTTCTGCGTCTCCTCTCCACGTCACCGTTCTCACATCCACAGAAAAAAAAAAACCTCTTCCACTTGGCAAGATTCAAATCTCGTCGATTGACTCCGGGACCACTTTGGCTCTCGCGCAAGAATATCGAGGATTTCCACGAAGCTGTTCGATATACGAGTATGACGGTAGATCTAACCGAGCGGTCGCAAGCGGTATTATATTCACCGATAGCGATTGGACCGAAGGCCACGGCTTCCTTTAATGTAAAACACTTTGAGTTACCGCTTGAGACTCTACCAAATTCTCCAATTCGCAAACTACCCTCGTAAATTTCTCGTCATCGCCGTTGCATCCGAACCGGTTTGTAAATCGCGGGAACTCGATTTTCTTTTTCATTGATACACATTCCAACGAGTCAAGAGAGGATGTCTACCCGCGCTCGTCGGCCGATGAGCCTTCGAAGAGACAATGAGGCAAAACGAAAATAAGCAAAGCCGGTTCGCCGGAGCAGCTGGATGATCCTCCTGCGCTAAGAGAGAGCTTCTCTTTACTCGGCGAGTCCGAGGAAGCGGCAGAAGCACGAGTAACCGAGATACGTTCGCCTAACGAGCCCATCAACCGAAGGAAGCCCGAGCTTCTTTCCACCGCGAGATAAGAAGCAGCACCCCCTTGGTCATTGGGCATCTGGAGGCGAATGAGACGAAGAAGCAAAAAAAACATCGCCAACCCGTACACCCGCGAGCACCGCAGATAGAAAGGGAAGACTGAGAGTCTGCCCTCGGAGAGATAAAAGACTCTGGGGGATTATGAGAACCTTCGGTAGTGATCCCTGCTTCATTGCCCTCCTGCTTGTTCTTTTTTTTTTTTACTCCACTTCCGTTTTTCAAGATCTCTCGCGGTTCAATTGGATTCGAAAGCCAAGCAGCGATAAAGTTTTCAGGCTTCTATTTACATTTAATTGAAAGTTAAGAAAAAAAAAAAAAGAAGAAATCACGTATGATTGACAAGATCGCGGATACGACGAGACGGAAATGAATTTCGGAAAAGCGCTTTTTCATCATGATAAACTCCCCCCCTCGACCAGTTTCGTAGGATAATATTTGCCATCGGCGAAAGACGCTTTTGCAGAAAGTCTGCGAAGCTACGAGAGTTACGAGACCCCGCCTCCCCCGCCCTCCACCCCCCCTACAGCTCCCTGCAACTACTCCGCTAATACTGTCTATCTAACCTTCGACGTGCTCCAGTTAGTCGACTGTTTTCACAGGTGTTTACACGTGAGCTTTGGAATTGTTATGAAAACGATGATGTGCCAGACTATGGGGGTGGTAACATCACTCCCGCATCTTTACAGCGCTACCTATTAACCGCGGGAACGTACACAGCGAAGCTTTCAAAGTTATTCATAAAGTAACGATACGAACTTGTTCGACGATTCATTAATGGAAGAAAATTTCCATTTCCCTCGGTACGACGATTGTTAGAGCTTAGAATTTGCGAACGAAACGGAATAAAGTCTCACCGATGAAAGGGATGGGGGGATTTGTCACTACTGCTGATTGGATATAAAATTTCAACGTTTCACAGCACTCTTATCCCTCTTCCACGGTGATAGTAACCCGAACGAAAAAGCCCCGAGATAGCGCAGCGAAGCTCCATGACTGCGACAGAAGAAACGTTCTCATTTCTTCAAGTTCTTCACGCTTTTTCATTTATTTCCACTCCGTTGTGAGAGAGACGAGAGATGTGACGATGTAAAGGTTTCGAAGAAAACGACGGCGCAAGGACCAAGACGAAGGCTCTCTTTCCTGTCCTTAAAAATCGTGGCAGGGCCCACGGCTTGTCTCTATTTATTTACTGTGACCCACAGCAGCCGGAAAATCTTTCGCCACCTTCGTTCCCTTGTCGTCGTCCCCTCGTTGAGGACTTTGCCGCGGGGGCAACTTTCATCCTTCGCCAAACGTTTCTCTCACGTTCTCTTTCTCTCTCTCTCTCCGCACGCTCTCTCTTTCTCTCTTTTCCCTCGCATCTCGTCGTCGGAGTCCTCGAGATTCCGTGAAAAACCCCACGGCGACGTTTGAGAAAATCGCCAACGATTCGATCGACTCCTCTCCTCTCCCTTTGTACTACTTCGCTCTCACAGGGCGCGCGCTCACAGCATACACACAAACCACTCTCATTCGTTTAAAAAAAAAAAAAAAAAAAAATCGTAGAAAATCCGCAACGAAGAACTGTCGAGTTTCAATGGGATAGTCTTTTAAAAAAATTACATCACCGTAAGAGCCATCAATGCCACATAAAAAAAAATATATATATATCGAAAATATATTATAGTATATGCGATTTGTTTTTATCGAAAAATAATATATTACGGATATATTTTAGAATATATTTCCGCGTATACTTCATATCTCATATACTTCATTTTTATGCGAAAAGTGAGTCGATAACATTCATCGCAAGATGGACGTTAATGAATTTTTCTTATTACTAAAAAGTAATAAGAATATTTTGTACATTGTATAGTTTTTGGATCAAGAGTCTCGATATCTTCTTCGTTTTTTTTTTTTTTTTTTTTTTTTTCTTAACCGTTTCGTTCGTTCTCATTCCTTAACTATGATTATTCTTCGTTCGCGGTTGCCGGAGCCTTCATCACTGCGAAGTCCCGAGCGAACTCGCGAAGAGAGATCTGCAATGGAAATGGAAGCTCGAAAAGTGTGCGGGACGCGAGAGAGAGAGAGAGAGAGAGAGAGCGAGAGTGAACGAGAAGAAACGGGAGAGACTCGAGACTCCGCGGGAATGGGTGATGACGTCGAGGGGCGGCTTCACTGAGAAGATTTCTCCATTTTTTTTGTTTTTTTCTTTCCCCTTTTTTCTTCGCGACTCTTCCCTTTTTCTTGCCTCTCCCGAGAGGAGCGAGTTTCTAATTGCGAGAGGCTGCGAAGACGCTATTGGTTATTCCGAGTATTTCCACTACGAGGAATATATATATATTCCGGTCTCGAGAATTGATGACGCGCATTCGAAGGAGCTTTGGTCACGATCGAGTTGCAGAAAACTTGACGAATATTGTCATGTTATAATCCAGACGAGAGGGATTGTTTTTTTTTTTTATTATTATTTTATTTCTATACTTCGCTCGCTGTTCTGCGAAAAAAAAATCTGTAAGACGATTTTATATGGACGAGCTTTCGCCTTCGAATGGAAAAAATCGGTGACCGTCCCACACACACGCGCGCATATACATAGAAGAAACACGAGAAGAGCTTTCTCTAAACGAGAGGGTCCACTGGAAAACTGATTCGATCTATCGGAGATGTTGGAAAAGTTTTTATATACGAGTTTCCAGGAGAGAGCTCCGGTTGCCGATAGTAGCGAACCGACGCAGGTGGAATGGAGAAAAGGATGTCTCGTCTTCCTTTTCCATCCCCACGGGCCAAAGAGGATCGGGCAATGTTCTCCCTCAGGAGTCGAGAGACCAACACACCGAGAGAAAGAAGGTGAAGCGAGATAGAGACCCGTGGTCTCTCCTCTACGACGCTACGATGTTGCATGCGTTCTTGTAATAGGATACGCTGTCATGAATAATAATCTTTACTCGCGAAGCCCTTTGTGCGAAGCTTCGAACGAGTTGAGGGATGGAGAACTCGCGCGGGGCGGAGGGGAAGAGGGGTGAGTAAAGGGGGCAAATAAGAAAAGTGGAGGAAGTGGTCGCGATCTCGCAGAATAAAGTGCATCGTTATCGAACCGGCAAACCGCCTTATGGATATACACTCTCGATACGGCAATATGTATATAGTTTAGATACTGTACCTTCGGGATTTACCGGAATATTCAAATTATCGATATAACGAGAGCCGCTTTCCTATCCCCATAACGCTCTTCAGTCTCCATACTGCGACGATCTACAACAGTTTACTGCACACGGATCCCTTATTTGTAAATGCGCCACCAGCATGAACGGATACGGACAATATATTTCTGTGGTTTTCATGCGTATTTGCGTTGCCGAACGTTCTTCAATTTTTTATCGAGACAAAAAAAATGTATTACCGTTCCTTCTGCTCGTTTTCATTAACAAAATAAATGTTGCGTTATCAATAAGAAAAAATATAGCGGATATAGTTGATTAAAAAAAAATTATACCATTTTTCTACCGGTTTTTGGAAAAGTTACGATTTTTCTGTTATTTCTTTTATTTATTTTCCGATAACTCCGATATTTCGGATACCCCACGGAACATCGCGAAAAACGAGGTGTTTATTGTGTTCGTCGAAAAAAAAAAAAAAAAAAAAAAAAAAAAAAAAAAAAAAACTCGCCGCCGTGCGTTACATGTCGAATTTACGAAATGGTTTTTCTTTTTTTTTATCGATACCGAAACTGTTACAGGGCGATGAAAAGCACAATAAAGGGAACTTGCAATTTTTCGGTGAAAAAAAAAATAGAAGCTTTAAAAAAATGCCATCGACCCCAACGTTTAATTTTTTAAATGTATATATCATTTATTTTTCGGCGGTAAATACGAATCTAAAATTCCTTTCGTTACGGCATTAACGTAGCAGATTTTCTCGATGATTTTCTGTAATATCGACTGTGTAATGTCGAATAAATAATAATAATTGTTCAACGCAAAGGGCGGTAAAAAAATGTACAAAATCTAGTTAAGAGAGCTCGTGGCGTAACCGGGGAGCATTTTACGAAAAGTTGATCTCGTAAACAAGATGGGTCCACGTCGAGAGATATAAAAGAGTGTCTGACTAGGCGGGTTTTCGTATCTGGGTGGCACGCTCTCTCGTAACCCCTAAATATTCGTGGCAAGCAAGCGGCGCCGTGCGACCACTCTCGGGTGTCGGGGAATAAATTCATTTGTAACTACACTACTATGCAACGCTTGCCTCTCTCGTGGTCTCTCCGCAAGGGTTGTCTGGTTGCCTGGCCGAGCGTTATCAGACGGAACGGCTCGGGAATTGCTTAACGAAACGGAAGCAAACATTTCTACCCCACAGCGAATATAGAATTTATACTGTAAACTACTACGTATTATTGTGATTCGACAACAAATTTTAATTATCATACCGCGAACGGCTCTCTCTCAGCTCGAGCGAAATTAATCGGCCGCTCGGTCGCGGTTTTCATCCCTCGGTCGAGCGAACGCTCGCGGGTATGGGAGCTTTACCGCATCCCCTTTCACTATTTTCATGTATATATATATATGTATTTATTATATATATATATCTCGCACACGGATACTATTTTCACGTTACGTGTGGCTGCATCGAAGCGCTCTCTTCACTCAGGCACGTGTGAACGAGCGATAAATGTTTTTCCACTTTGTATAAACGCCTCGGTATCCACCCCCTCCACCCCTGTATCGAACTGTCCACCAACGACTCGAAATTCTCATTTTTTTCCGTCAAAGTTTAATCTTTGTCAAGCCAGTTGATGAGGGTAATTAGCGATTTTATTCATTTAACGATTGCAACCGACTCTACTCAGCAAGCTCTTCGGTGCTATTAATGCTTAAAAGTCGAGAGGAAATTGGGTCATTTAAAATTGTCATATGCCGTGTGTGCATTAACGGCAGAGAGAGAAAAAAAGCTCGTTTTCTCCTCTCAATCCCGTTCGTCAATGTGCACGAATTGTAAAGGATGATCGATTGCAAATTCGTCAAAGCCCATCGGCAAAAAACCTCACACAGCCCGTTGCATTCAGAGAAATTCGAGTCGTTTCGCCCAACTCTCTGTATCTACCGGCTGCTGGCGCAACTACTAACCGATACAACAACAACAAAAACCACACACTCCCTCGCAGGGTTGCGACTCACAAATGCATTCATTCTGTTCCAGTTTCGCTTCTTATCGTACAGTTTTTTTTTTCTTTTTCTACTCCGATCAAACGGACGTGACACATGTCACGCGACTACCAATATATCCATTGCTAGTCATCGCTGTGCAGCACAATGCAATCGTAACTATAGGAAATTTACACGGTACTTTGTACCCTGGAATCGTGTTATACAGCGCAGTATCTCGCATTTTACTTAATGCGCGTGCAATCAAATTATGCGAAGAAGTATCATTACTCTCACAGTCATCTTTGCCCCTCGGCGAGCCACGAGAAATGTAGAGTTCGATGTAACCAAATAAATATTTAAGTAAATCTACTTTGCGCCAACCAACGATTTATTAATTATTAACAAATCTTGTCGAGTTTCACTTTGCCTAATTGAATTATACAAGACGCAAATTATATTTGTTAACAATAATTAAATATTTAGTTCGTCATATCCAACGATACATTTGTTAATTATAGATCGCGAAAAAAATTAGCGGGAAATTTAATGTACCTGTAGTGGTATTTTTTATGCATCAACTGGTAAATTAAATTTAATGGACAATTATGGTGAAAAATTAACGTGCGTTACATTAAAATCCGTAGAGATACTTTACTTTTATTACTTTTTTGAAATTTTATTTTTTATTTTTTAGTGTAATTAGGACAATTATTCATTAAAGAAAAAATGTGTTTTAAGTACTACTATTCGCTCAATTAATCGTTAATTCCCCCAAATCATAATCCTTTGCAGAATTTTTTCATAAACTAAGCGCCATTAACCCGTGAGAGAGTCTACTGTACTTGCGAGATGACTTATTTTTTCATCGTATATCTCGTCACTGAACATCGAAAATTCGACACTGAAGCCAAGAAGCTTCGAGTCGTTGTTGTCAAACCATCAAAGTGACGAGGCAACGAGAGTGAAAAAGGCGTTTTTGTAACGAGGCGAAAGGTAAATCTGTGCTTCCGCGCATTTTGGCGCGTCTCGAAAAACCGTAGATGACGATGGAAAGCGTTAGCGTGAGGAGAAAAGAAGTAAGATAGTCAGTAAGTGAGAGCGAGAGGAATAGTAAAGGGACAGCTACTCTTGGAGCCATCAGCATCAGCATACTGGAATCCCCCCCCCCCTCCCCCTTCTTCTGCTCCCCCGAAAACCAAGAACGACAGAAGCAAGCCGAGAGCGCCAAGCCGGGGAGAGGCCACAGAGAAACGTAGTTTGGTTGCTTGCTCTCATCTCTTGTAGGTACGTAGAGGAAGAGTAGAGTCGAGCAAGGAACCCTCGTCGCGCATTAACCTTAACGACCTTTTAGCGAGCTCTTTTTTCACTCGTTCCTCAAACCACAACTTCCACCCCTAACCCACCCCCAAGCGCCTCCCCCCACTCCGGACGACTACCTTGCTTGGCTGAACGTCGCCAGATTTTTTTTTCTCTTCCCTCCCACCACCGGTTTTCTGAGATTGCCGTGTCGCCAGCTCAGCGCCTCTTAATGTTGGCTTTTTCTGCGAAACCCGACTCACCTACCCCATACCGTCCGACATAGTTGTCCTCCGCCTCCTTCCACTCTCCATAATCCTCACACACTCGTCTCTGACGCACTCATACTTTGAGACTTTTGACGCGATCTCTCACTGGCCTCGCTACAGTTTTTCTTTTTATTCATTCTTTTTTTTCTCCTCTATGGTCGGGCTATTAGTACTTTTTTGTGTAGCCAACGGTACAGCATCTCTACACCGGGGCTCCGGTGGCTTTCTCTGTGATGCAGTTACCGCGTACTAGAAAGCTTCTCGCTTGCTCTTTCCACGAGAGAGTGAGAGTACTGTGAGAAATTAGAGGTTGGGTGAGAAAGCGAGTTTCATGAGTATTCTCCGGTTCTTCTTTCATGATTTTCCTTGTCGGGCGGACTGTGAGAGCGTCAAGGATGGGAAAGGTATGCAGCGACTTCACGTATACAGCGTTGGATATAATGTACAGTACAGTAGGGCGGAGTACTAAGTAGTATAGAATGTTCGTTTAGGGAAGGACGAGCTTTTCTCTCTCTCTTGATCTCTCTCTCTCTCTCTCTATCTCTCTGCTAACGCTCATAACCCGGAACAGGAAGATCGAGTTGGCAACAATGGGCCAACTATGAAACGCGCCAGAGGGACGATGGTGGAGAGAGACGGAACGAGAGAAGTTGCGGATAGGATAGACGCGCTTGGGGATTTCACCAGCGTTTAGAGGTTGGGCAACATACACGACCGCGCGTGCGCACACACAGCGTAGGGCACGAATGCACAGAGAGAGAGTCACGATAAGCCTGGCGAGTAATGAGTAATGGGCTGCTTATTTTCCAAGTTCAAAAACCCACCCTCGTCTCCCCCCCATCCCCTTAGGCCGGCTATACCCTCTCATTCTATTTAAACCGGCAGAGGAGGGAGTGAGGCGAGGAGGGCGTGAGAGCGCACCCGTAGTCCGTCGGGACGCGGCGAGAACGAGAAATGGGCAAGAAGGACGGGAGGGGAACGGCCAAGAGAAGAACGGAAGCACCGGTAGATAATACTATTAATTTACTTCCAAGAATCGTAAAATTACGATGAAACTTTAAATTGGATATTTTATCTAAGAATCTTACTCTCTGTCTCTATCTCCCTCTGTCTCTCCGTTCGCTTAACTTCGACTACCTTTGCTCAACCCCCCCCCCCCCCCCCCTCGTGAGCTGCTCACATTCACCGCCATAGCGCTCGACTTCTTTCGCGCACAAACACACCCTCCCCCTTTACTATATTTCCCATCTCGATCGGATATGCACGCCATTCGACTCGCGACTACGGAGCTTTTGCCATTCCTCGTTCTTATCTTGTTTCGCTAACTCGCTGAAGCAAAAAACGAAAGAACCAAAAAAAAAAATAGCCGGGCGATGTTCTTTTAGCGGGAATCTCAGAATCCATTGAAAAAAAAAAAAAATGACGATAAAGAATGTACACCAATTTGCACCCTGCGCATCAGGGTGGTTTTGTTTTGTTCTTTTTTTCTTTTTTTTTTGCTCGTTTAGACAATTTTATATCGTTATTACGTGGATTATGTGTTGGCTTAGCGCCCTCGGGTGGTTGAACCGCGATCGTTGCGTTGCGAGCGAAAAGAAGTAGTTATGGTCGGTGACTTATGTGCATGGGGTTCCCACTTGTGTCGAGTGGGGTTTACCAAACGCCAAGTCAAGGAAGCCTCTCAACTCGCGAACGGTTTGGGATTGTCGAGAGTCCAGAGGATCCGCGAACGATGCAAGACCCAAAGTCCCGGGCAGACCAACTCCAAGCGAAATATATGACCGAGATTTGTAATTTTTATCCGTATTACCCTCTTGGCTTTCCTCGGACTTGGCTCTGCCCAACGGTATACCGAACTTCCTTCACCGATCGATCTCTCTCGCTCTCTCTTTCTCTGCTCCTCAACGATTTCTCCGCTTACTCGCTGCGCTCTCGTATCTCGAAACTCGTTCACTTTACACCGCGATAAAAATACAGCGGAACGAAAAAAAAAAAAAAAAAAAAAAAAAGGAACCGAATAGATCGGTCGTGTCGGGTGTGCCAGAGGCATAAATCATCGCGATTACTTTGGCCTCCGAGTTCATCGTCAGTTATTAATATATTCGTAGAACCAACGGTGTGCCGGTGGACAAGGCAAGATTTTGGTTGACTTCCGGCCAAACCGGAAACTCATCCTCGAGGGACGCGGGATTGGAGGTTCGACGGGAGCATCCTCGAGTGATTAGACTCTCATTACGCTAACTCGACTCGGTATATGTACGCTGTCCGAACACGAGATACAAAAGGCTCTAAGAGCCTCCGGTAACGCGCTGGGGGGACGGGAATGAGGGGGGCTTGGCGTCGGGGGGGTAGCGTGGCAACTTTTCTTCGAATGAACGTGTACCAGGCAACTCTCTACCCTCGGTTAAGGGAGGAACGGCACGGAGCTAGGATAATAACGGCGAATATGTCGCGTGACCGAAACAATCTGAGATCGGACATCACGATAACTCCCTGCGCCCCCGCGCCCGCCCGACGTACTGACTGACCAACGTCTCGAGTCACGAGCTCTTAAGCACACAAGGAAGAGAGGTTACCGGTTGCCAAAGTTGATCTATAGCCCCTTCAGCGGAATGTGTGCTACAGAAATGGCTATAATACTCATTTACAAGCGCGGCTAGTCTCTCAGTCTGGTAGTCTCTTCGTGAAGCCTCTTTTCAAGTATATAAGAAAGAAAAAAATACGAAAAAAAGGTACGAAAAAGAAGGTGGAAAGGAAGAAGAGTGGAGTAGTGAAATGCAAGGTTGACCTGATTCATTCGATCGCAGCACACGGGGTGTTCAAAACTTTTCCCCGTAGTATAACACGAGAAAAGCGTAATATTCGACAAAACTATTTATCCGTACCACCGGGTAGGCCCGAGAGTCGCGCCGGTCCAGAAGAGTTTGTTTTTCTTTTCGTTTCTCGAACCGGTGGATGGAAAAGGCCGTAGCAACTTTTCTATCAGTGTGTCACCTTGTCTACGTGGAGAGGCAAGAGAATCACAGTCAAGTGGGTGCGGGGAAAAGTGGGAAGGAGGAGGGTAAAAGCGATTACGAACCACTTTACAACTTAGAGTCAACCCGGGGGTTGCCGCCGTGAGAGAGTGACGGAACGAGAAGGGGGTCAAGGAGAGGGAGAGATTAACCGATGCGAAACGAACGACTAAAGTAGATACTTTCTATCTTGAATTGTAAATTTTACAATTTTTTTTTCTTTCCTCGTCGCATATCAATCGCCGATATTTTTTATTATTTGCCGATACTTCTTCACAGAACCATTTTTTTTCAAACTCTGATGGTCTATTTGTCATGCAATTTCGTGATGAAGGCTCGAGTTACCAAACGAAAGATCACGAATCGATCTTTCTGAATTGTAAATTTAAGATTTTTTTTTTCTCATTGCATACCGATTGCCGATTTTTTTTTATCATTTGTTTATTTATTTTTTGTAACGCGTTTTTTGTAAATTCTGATGGGTTACATTGTCATGCAATTTGGTGATGAAGGTCCAACGTTTCGAATTAGCGAACGAACGATACAGCTGTATCTTGGCCGGAGGATCTTAATATCCGCTCGTGTTTCTGGTGGCGCAACGTCCTAATTGGTTTGTTTTACAGCTGCCATGGGCTCCTATGAATTATGAGATTTTAATGCGTCGCAGTGCTGTTGCTCAGTTTGCGATCCCTCTGCTCCTGTGCATATAGCGGGGGTATATAACCGCAGATACGAGGCTTTCCCCTCCGGTCTGATCGTACACGGTATGTATCTACTAACTGTGGGCTATAGGCGTTCACGGTAACTTAATCGCCGTGGATAATCGGCGAGACAAGTGTCACCCTTGGAAATCTCGAAGCTATCAATATTACAACACGAAGCGAACATACCTCATCGTTGAGTAATATTTTCCCGATATAGTTTTCCTCTTTTCACCGAAAGCATCATCGATACGACTCGAGGAAAAATTGGCACTGCCATGAAATATATATATAAATATATTGCATAATGGTTATCCGATATATCTTTAATATCCGAGACGTAGTGTACCGAGTGATAACGGTGAAAATATGAAATACGTATGGCAATGGGACGCGAAGGCATGTAACTACCGGTGGGATAGAAATTTTTCATTGAAAAAAGTAAGCCGACAGAGCGCCATGTCGCGTGGCATTGCCAAAAAGTCGAAGAAGAAGCTCCGGGTAAAAAGCAGATTTAAATCTTGTATACGAGAATACGCGACCGACTTGTATGATATTTCGGCAACGGTATGAGTAAAAGCCTTGGCGCCTCTTCATATGAAGATATTACCCGGCGTTAGCGTTGCGAAATTCACGCGCCTCACACAGCAATGGCGCGTGGAAGGGAAGCAGTGAGAGAAGAGTGTACAGAGCGGGCGGAATAGGCGGAGGGGATGATCCTCATACGCGTGTGGCCTCTCTGGCTGCATGAAACGAGAGGAAGAGAGGAAGAGAGACGAGCATTCATATGATATATCATAAGTTCCATTACCAACCTCTCGTGTTACATTATCGCGGCACGTTTCAGCTATAAAGCCCCGGAGGACCCTAAGTAAAATAACCGAGTCTCTCATCTCCCACCCCCTCCCGCCCGCCACCTCCCCCACACCTCCTCCTGCCTCAGCTCTTTCTCCCCTCTGACACTTATACCTCCACGTTCCACATACCTGCCTCTTCGTACAAAAGTTATAAATTTAATTCCGCACCCCCTGTGTCTCCGTGTCACTTCGCTTCGCTCATCCACCTTTGCGATGCAATGAGCGTTCCGGAAGCTTCGCAAAGGAATTTTGTTAAATACAGTAACGGGTTCATGTATATATAACGTGAGGATTTCAAAGGGATGATCCCATACTTTGCTCGTTATTAAAGCACTCTCGTGTCGCAGCGTCGTTAAAATTTACGAGTGGAAATCATTTTTTTTTTTTTTTTTTTTTTTTTTTTTATTATAGAGATAATTATACTTCCCGCGTGCATGGCTGTCGTATCGCGACGATAAGAAACAATAAGGAAAATAGGTAGGTATCATTTTGCAAGGAAAATTTTTCCACCAAGACTGTCGCAGAATTGTGCAATAACATCCGCTATGTTGGATATTAAAAGTATTTGGCGTGTTTGTCGGAGATTCGAGGGTAGGAAGAGAAACGGAAAAACGCGTGGAGATCCGAGGAGATGAGGAAGTTGTTCCTTCCGGCTTGCGCACTCGTGTATTAGACTACAGGAAACTAAAAAAAAAATCTTTTTTTTTTTTTAAATGTCTTTCTCGAGGATTTTGCTGCAGACCCGTTCCAATATGGAGACTGTCTGGAAAGCTCGCGAAGGCGTGTTATTCCAACGCCGAAGGAGATTCTCATGAGTTTCGAAATATCGTAATATTCCGAAAGTGTGAGAAAAGAGATGAGGGGGTACCATGACTACCTTCGTCGTATATTGAATTTTAAACGCGACATTTTATCTTCTGTAACTGTCGGAGAAAATTTTACCCAATTTCTAGGCGTTTCGTCGCTGCAATCCGCGTATTCGTCGGTGTGAGACCTTTTGTTGGAAAATTTCGTCTCTCATTCCGGTTATACGAAACGCCGAGTCTGTGTGTTTGGATGTGTGTGTGTGTGTGTGTGTGTCGCTTTATCCGGAGTCTACCATCGCCCGTTTGAGATAGCCGGTGATAGTGTGCTCGCGGTCGTTGAGTTCGCCAGAAGTAGAAAAAAGTTTTACCGTTGCTATATGATGGGGCGAGAGGAGGGGAGGGGGAGGGGCTAAAGGGAACGGAAGTTGGAAAGCTGAAGCGAAACGGCAACGAAAGCGCCACAGATAACTTTATAATAAGTTGTTCAGCCATCCTCCTTCCCCCTCATTGGTGTCGCTCGGGGTTTCTGGCAACTTGTAAATCAAAGAAGCCAATTAATCGCAATTGATTGCAATACTTTTGGGGACTTTCAATACGTAATTTTGATTCGGCTATATATCTATTCTCGCTATCGTTATAACTGCGAAACGGAGTATTAACTCACTTTTTTACTCGTTTTAACTTCGAATTTGATAAAACTGAAATTTTTTTTAACTCTCTCCGCTGAAAAGAGGGATATTCAGTATTCGACTTTTTTGAAGCCCTCTATGGAAAAGTGCGGCATCTTTCGGTCGAACGATCTTAGCTAAGTTTCTCGATGATTTTTACAGATTTTTACGGTCGTTGACGACGCGGAGAAAAAAAATAAAGCATTACACACTGCAATAGCTAAATGGGGAAACGTCGACCCGAAAAAAAGGAATATAATGAAAAAATGTCATTAACAAAAAAAAATGTAACAAAGAAAGAGTAACAATTCGGGGGAAATGTCCATTGGTGATCAATAACTCTTCACATCACCTATTCGCATTTTCCCAATTGTAACACATTTTTACAATTATTTCGTTGCAGTTTCAAAAAAAGAAAAAAAAAATTTCGGTATATTTTTTTACCTTTTTGTGAAATTTTTCACAAAACTTCATTCCCGGAACTTTACATGTGCTCCACGGTAAACCAAATTATTTCGATAGCGTGCAAGTAAAGTCGGCATCTTTGAATTAATAAAGTGCTCGGAACAGTTAGGTTCCGGGAATCGGAGGCCGGTAATGGTTATTACGGTAATCGATGGCAGTACACTGGTACAGAATTTGAATTTTTTTCATGGATCCTAATGTCCCCGAAAACCATATTCTTTTAAAAAGAATCTAAAGCCCTCAACTGACGCTTTTTTTGGCACATGTACTCAATGTACAAAAAAAATCGCTGGTCGAAATATATATAATCATTGCAAAGACAATTACACGAAATCGCAAATGTGTAACTTCACGGTAAATGAAATATAGAACATTAAATTCAAGAGTCCAGAGTTACGAAGCAAATCCACCCTTTGACACGCTCTCTATCTTCCCGTGTAGATCTCTCGCGTTGGTCGACAAGTTACATCTCAGCATTCAGTAATTTCGCAACGGGCGCTCAGACGAAGGATTTTCAACGTGGAAGTGCAACGGGCAAATATTACAGCACGTGCTTTGTATGTAAGAGAGTTCGAGAGATCTCCGAGACCGTGAGGACGAGGGCACGGTTTGTGTTGCCCCAAGATACCCCATTGGACAGTGTGCCGGTTCTTGGTCCTTGCGGCTTCAACAGACGTTGCCGTCTCTCTTTGCTACGGTACGAATCTACTTCTGCCTTTGAGAGGACCTCTCGGGTACTCCGACTGCATAATGAGTCTCCTTCCACTTGCACGAGCGGCACCTCTGCCCTCATCCGATGAGCCTTGGGATAGAAGAGATTTCCCGTCTCACGAGCGCCCTTTTCGTCATTTATTCGACACAGTCTCAGCGCCCGCAGCAGTAACGTATTATATTATATTTTCCGTATAAAACGTGAGATTCCGTGGGGTGCAAAGCTTTTTATGTTACGGACAAGAGAAAGGTACGAGGAATGATAAAAAAAAAAGGAAGAGGGAAGGAAATGAGAGAAATTGAGTAGAGAAAAAATCGGATTGTCCGGTTTGTTGGACCGGCAACGCTGACTCGGCAAACTCAGCCAGTAATACATCAGGAGCTTACCAGGTCCTCAAACGTAAAATACCCATATAACCCCTTCTCACTTCATCCCCTTTCATCGCTCTCACTGTCCCTCGTCCCTTTCGTTCTCCTTTCTCTAATGTATCCTATACGTATATACATATATATTGCAACCACCGGCTGACTATGTATGCCAGCAATCTTCCAACCTCTCTGCACTCTCTCGCCTCTTTCGCTTCTCCTTGTCTCCGTTTCGCATACCGGAAGTTTCCGAATTTCTGTATACCAAGCTTTTCAACGCGACGACACGATTAACGACGCATTTGAGAATCTACGAGAGAATTTTTTTTATTTTTTTCTCTCGACGGAAATAGCATTTACTCGAATCAGAGAGAAACCTCTATTTAACATTGTATAAGATACTCTCTTTTTTTTTTTTTTCTTCTTTGTCATATTGTTGTTTTTTGGATACGTAACCGAAGCCTTGTCAAGTTACAATCGCGTGTGGTAGTACGTTGTGAAAGATTGCGAAGCGAAAAAGGCGATACGAGGGGAAACTCGAAAAAGGAATATTAAAGGAAAACGTCAGGATACAAGTTCGCAAGCCACCGTTTTCATATTTCGAACGACGTCGTTCCACGTTTTCGCTCACTCGCTCCACGGCAACGCATACCGGGCCACGTTCTATCCTCGAGAACGAATAGCAGCGAAACTCACTCTTCGTACAGCATGGGATACAAGGTGACGACGAAACGCTCGAGTTCAGAGACCCCACATGTGGCCGACGTACAATTTCTCCTTTCCCAACACTAGTTTTATTATTTTTCTTTTTTTCTTTTTTTTTTTTTTTTTTTTTTTTTTTATCAACTATTTTTCATCCCACGTTTATATCCGTCGAATTGAGTGAATCTGTTGGCGAGCGCACGTTTCAATACGAGAACCACTTACTTTCAATCGTAATTTCATATAGAAACAAAAATATGAAAATTCTAACGGCACTTTTTCGTAATGTTCTCAAAATAATAATCGAAAAATGTTTTTTGCGATTTTTTTCATTGTCGCGTTTCTCGTAAGTCGTTCTTATTTCACGTGCAGTTTAATAGTGTTATACACGAAAAATCCGCGCCAGAAGCAAATGAGAAAGAATATACAATTTTCTTTGCTACTTCGCTTCCGGCGCAATTAGGAGACATCATCATATGCAGGAGTAACCAATCAGGTGCACGAAATGACGGTGGCGAGCCAATCGCTTAGCCAGCAGTTCTCGTCAAACACGAGAGCGTCAAATACGGAAGATTCCACTGTATGTCACCAACAGCTTTCGGCTCTGCAGTTTTATACTTAACAGGAAACGTTCGAACATATAAAGAAAATGATACCCTTCAGCATCTCGATAACTGATTGTTTTTTTTATTCGAAGGGAGAAACAGTTTATTGAATTCTATTATAATAACAAACGATAGCAATTGCCTCAGCAGTCGAGAGAAGATGGGTGTTGGGAAATCTCATTCGCGTCACCTTTTCGACGTTTATCGTAGGTCGCGATCGTTACGACGAGAGTGCCGGAAGCTGTGTCACTTCGGTTCGAAAAATCTGTTATCCCGTTAGCGGCCTGTCGCTCGTCACAATTCACGTCGGGATATAGGATGAGAGAGGGTAAATAAAAGCATGAAAAGCTCGTAGAAAGCCGCCTGACACGAGTCTGACGTATGTATCACGATGGGACTCACGACAAGAGAAGATGTTGTTGCACTCAATTTTCATCGACTTATCGGCTCTTATCGGCTTACTCTTCATCCTTTTGTTTTCCTTCGTTTTTTTCATAATCGATCGATTTTACAAAGCGTTAAACGCAACGCTTTGAAAAAAAGATCCGTCAGAACATAAAATCCATTCATTTTCAAGGATTTAAGTAGACACTTTCGCAGTTGTAAAACTCAAAAGTGGTTTCGCGTAATAGTAAAAAAAAAAAAAAAAAAAAAAAAAGTATTATATAGGAATACTCGGGGAATAATACGCGCGGCTCGACGTACATTCGAATCGGAGTATAGCCCGAGACGACTCTCTCTCTCGTATATACTCGAGTGGAAACGAGATGGAGAGTTAAACTCACAGCCGGAGGGTATTCGTCGCAGCACCTTTCCACCCCCAGCCGCAAGACTCGCACCCCTTTCCACCGCTCGTATTCATCGCGAGGCGTCAACAATCCTTTTCGCGCCCCATTCAACCAGACAATTTCCAACGCTGAGGGGTTAGTTTCTCTTTCCCTTTCTCATTCTTCCATCCTCGCACGACTCCCATCTCACCGCTGCTGCCACTTGAAACTCTACGGCACCCTTATTTCAAGCCTTAAACGACTCTTGAACTCCCTTAAACACTTCTGAAGACTAGAAGTGTCTGCGGATTCACTCACGAACGTTACGAAACTCAGTTCATTCTTTCTTTATCTTATTACTCGTCTATCTTTGATACTACTTCATTAAAGCATTCAATATCGATAGTTTATTAATTAGTATTTCACCATTTATGTGCCCATAAATGCACATGTATGCTTTTCATTGCCTGACGAAGTTCTCCTATTCGTTTGCAACCCCTTCAATTTTTAATTTGGTTCGTTCATTGTTTCCGCTTTATTTGCCACTCTGCTATTGTTTCATTTTGTTTTTCTTTTTTTTTTTTTTTTTTTTTTTTTTTCAATAAATAATTTTATAGACATTTTTAAATTATCGACTAGAAATGAAGTGTAATAAAGAAATTTTATTATCGAAAAAGAGTAAAACAATAGATAATTATTCGCACATTATAGTTGGGAAATTTCTACTCGAAATAATTAATAAATCGCCCAATTATAATATTCGGATAATTTATGATTTCTTTTTTTTTTTTTTAATTATTATACGATTTCTTCATTTCACTTTTTTTTCAGTTGGAAAGTTTTTCATTAAACATAGTCACGCAGTCACATAGCGCTGCACTTCCATATCTGCTGCAACTTGTAACCTATCATATCAACGCCGTCCATTTTATACCGCGGAAAAAAAACCGAGAAATACTCTCAATTGATTGATAGCAAGTTACGGATAGATTTATCAATTTGTCGGACACATTTGCCCCTTCACTAGAATTTGTGTAGAAAAACAAAAAAAAAAACGATAATCGTTCGAGCGGCGCACGTACGGGTATCGTCGGTCATTTAAAATCGTTAAATGAAATTCTTGCAGACGAGTTGATAAAAAAGAAAAAGAGAATAAATGAAAACCTTCAGAGAAAGTGAATTCAGACGATTTTCATAGAACTCCTTTAAACAAACCCTTAATGATCATCGAGCTTTCAAAGTCCTTTATCCGCCGACGACATTACGGATTATTTCAAGCCGTAGAATCTCGAAGCTTCTCCTCCAAAGATTCTACCCTCTAACAAACCTAATTCCGTTTCTCTTCGGCACGAAGGAGAAAACAAATAAGAAGAAAAAAAAAAAAACAAAAACGAAACGATTCACCGAGAAGCTTAACGCGAGAAGATTTATGCGATATTGCGAAGCATTGAACATTCCTGCGACACTCAATCGGGCAAAGAAACTCCAAAGAGGAATATTAGAACTTTATCGTATTCCAGAAAGAAGATCCCCTAACGATCTGATGCGACGAAAACGTTGAGAACTGTATTAATAAAAAGTCGAATGTTCGAGTACCGTCTGTAACGAGTAGATATTAATTATTCGTGTCTACGTTGACTAACGAAGCTTCCACGAAATATAATTCCGGCTGCATAAATTTTTTTTTTTTTTTTTTTTTTTTTTTTCGTTCTTCTCTTGTGTCGATTTTTCCCCATAAATTCGAATTATTTCCCATCGATTTCTCTCTCGCGTCTCGGTGAGCATTGGGACACAGCCGAGAGAAGGGGAGGGAACGGTCGGAAACGAAGAGGAGGCATAGCTACGAACGCCCAAGGCATATCCAACCTCGGCTTAACAAACCTAATTTCACTTTCTCGAAGCACGCGAAGACGTCTGCGAGGCTGAGGAACACAGCAGGAGCAACACACCAGCAGCAGAATCGCAGAAGCAGACTGAATGCTTACTTGCTTTCTCCGCAGCATCCTCTTCGACTTTGGTGAGGGAGAAAGACGGAAGGGAAGGGAAGGCTATCTCCCTCGGCCTCTCTTTGCCGGGCCATTCGTTCTATTCGTCTCGCTACCGATATTTCAAAGCGCATTGATAAAGAAGATGGTATTGAGTTGAAGTCTGGAATGGATGCAACCTCTTCGTCGCGCTTACTCGGTGACGAGACACAAAGACGCGGGGGAGGCGCAGCGGAATCCCTCCGCCCGAAGCCCCCGAAGAAGGTACGACGAGCCAACGGCGAAAGAGCGAGATGGATACGGGACTCGGGAGACTTCCTACGAAGATTCTAATGATGGCGGTGGGCCCCGCGGCAAATATCTTACCGATAGCTCCTCTCTCGAAAACCCCGGATGCCTGGATACCCCACCTCCCTCCGCCCCCTTTCTCCTCCCGTACCGCTCGTCTCTGCGTTGTCGTCTTCCAAGGATAACCACCTCTGCCCTTCGTTTTCCTCCTCTCGGTACATACGAACTCGACTGAAGCGAATCGCGGGCAAACTACTTCACCAACAAACCCCTTAGTCCTCTCGGTAGCGAGTAAATAGTTGAAAAAAAAAAAAAGAAGCGAATTCTCGAGAAAAAATCATTACTGTTCCATTCTGGTTTTGCCGCTTTTCAGACGGAAAAAAATACTTAATTATATAGGGAATATACAGTTTCGTTCGTTATCACAACCGCGAGGAAAAATAGAATGAGTTCCTCGTTAGAAAATCATCGTTACAACAACCAGTTTCGATTTTACGTACTTCCCGAGTGATACGAAAGAACAAAACTTTGTTACGCTAATTTGTTTCGAAATTCAATTGAGCTGTGAAAATCGCAAAAAATACATCGTGCGCCCCAGTGGTTCTCTGATTTCAACTTTTGAGTTAAGTATTCTTCTTTTTTTTTTCTCTCGTATTCCCTTCGTTAAAACGGACAGATTTCGAAATACAGCATTGCGATACGGTGTATTTGGTTATTTAATCCGCGGTACATGGAACCGTTCGAGAATATATACGCGCGTTGGAAAATAAAATGGTTAATTTTTTTTTTTTTTTTTTTTTCTATCTTTCGTTTCCGTCACGTACAATGCCGCAAGATCGACAGTTTGAGCGACGGGTACTCGAGGCCTCAACCTCGACCAGACAGTGCAAAATTGCCCAATACTTTTTTCTCTCCATCGAGTTTGCCAAAACCTCCACATTTTTAACCGAACGTTTCCGTTTTTCTTTGCTTTATTTTTTTTTTATTTATTTTTTTTATTTTTTTTTTTTTTTTTTACGAACGAAAATTCGATTGCAAAGAAAATCGGAAGTATCGCAAGAATATTAGATAAAGTTGGAATAACCGTGTCAGCAGTGTATAGATATTGCTCGGCGAATCGTACTAACACGTATTACGCGCACGTTCGAATGCCTCAAGGGTTCGAAGGGATAGAAAGGGACACGTCTGTACGTTGTTCATATCCCTTCCCGGTAGGGGTGGGAAGGCAGGAAAGGGTTGAAAGCATCGAAGCTTGTTTGGTATTCGAAGCTCGCGTTGACTTTCCGCTAAAGGGAAACAATGCTTTTCGAGTGCGTGTGTGCGCGAGGGAAACTGGAGGAAAGCAACGACACTGTTTTCGGTTGGCCACTTAGTCCCGCCACGAGTCTCGACGGAGAATTCACATTGGCGTGGAATATTATCGTAGGGTGCAATATCCCCTAGTTTCGTCCCTTGCGTGGAACAAGCGGCAAATCCTCTCTGTGTTTTCCTCGCCATCAGCATCGACTTGTCTTCCACCGCGCACCCGCAACCCCCCTGGCCTCTTCCATCCGGGTGAATTTTGGTGGAGAGAAACGAAGAAGGGATGAGAATGAGGTTTTGGGGGGCTCGCGCCATTACCGACATACATTATACTAATTCCGGGTCATGTAACTCCCACTTTGCTGAGACATTAGTATAAACCAGAGCCATCCCCCCCTCTCTCTCTATCTCTGCAACCCCCAAAAACTCCCATCCCCTTCTTCCTTCCATTTTCTCTCCCTCTCTCACTATGTCAGATAGTAAATCTTCCCTCGTGCTTTTGCGTCTCGCTATCTTGCTTCTCTTTGCTCTTCCATTGCCAACGTTTGCTCCGTCTCTCCTATTTCTCACTATCTCTCAGTCTATTATATGCACCCCTGCAGAAACAAGCCCTGCATAGTCGTAACCCAAACGGTACCATCTTGCTGCTCCTTCCTTCCTGCGTTCCTCTTCTCCGCGAAACCGCAAAACCGATTCTCCCGTTATAACTGGCGAAACCGCATACAGCAGAAGCGCAATGCAACTGCAGCCATTGCGGCATAACGCCGAGAGAGTCACTGTTACGCAAGAGTAACGCGTATACCGCCCGGGTACAGTCGAGTAATCCTATCGTCGGTGAACTCATTCGCTTCCTTGATTTCTCTGACGTTGACTTTTGCTCGTTGAATTTAAGACAACGAGTCGTTCGCGCACACGTTACGGAGATGAGAAAATTCATGGTCTGTCACCGCTAGCTACGCTTGATCGGTAAGGAATTCCATTTTTTTTTAAAGTGCTGATTTTTTTTTCACGAAAAGCGAATTATCAGCGTCAACGCCGTCAACGTCAGCGCCAGCGTCGTTGCAAAACACGCGAATAATTTTTGTTTGGTAGAAAAACGGTCGGAAAAAAACGGATACAAAAAAAAGTAAATTAAGTATGCAAATCGCGTCGTCATTTTTTAATTATCGTTTGCAAAGCTCCTCAATGATAAAAAAAAAATTAGTCAACTAATTTTTGCCGTTCGCACAGAGTAAAATTTGTAAACGCCGAGTAAAAAGAAATTGGGAACCGACGTTTAAATTTAATTTGCAACCCCTTTTTATCACTCGACGCAATCGTCAATGTGATCCAATGGATGGTGAAAAAAAAAAATGTTTTTATCAAAATCTGATTTTTTTTTTTTTTTTTTTTTTTTTTCATAAGAAGAAAGTTTCCTCTACGAGGAAGAAGAATGGTTTACAGTTTTCACAATGGACCGAGATACTTCGCTTTGTCTCGAAGGGACGCGATATCTACACGAATCAAATGTGCGACACTGTTGATTCATGATATACGAGTCCGTGTGATAAAATATAGGTATATTAAATAAAAATGGATATATCGTGAAACTTTGGATTGTTGAGTGGAACACGCCGCGAAGGTATCAACTGATTTGCCACAGAGGATCGAGTGGATACGAAGGAAGGAGAAAAGAAAACGTTAGACGATCGTAGGGAAGAGAGCTTCTATCTATCCACCTTAGCATTTCCCTAAATGATTGAGTAGTCGAGTTCTCTCTCCCTTCTCCTCGCCGCCGACTGAGTTTTTGTCCTCTCGGAGTGTGAGATAAAAAAAAAAAACGAAAAAGAAAAAGAAGGAGAAAAGAATGGAACGCGAGGGTGGCTGAGAGGTAAGAAAAGCTTCGGGAGCGGCAAGAAGAACGCACGAGGCATAGCAGAAAGAATTCTCGAGGGCAAGTGAGAAGGGAAGCAACGAGAAGAGAGCTCGATGCTCTCTCTCACACTTCGCGCCTTTTCCACTCGAACCCTTCGCCGGTTCTTTCCTTATCCATTCCTCTCGCGCCATTCCTCGTCCTTCCATAGTTCGCGAGGCTAACTTAATTTAAAAATACAAAGAATTTTCTACCTTCGATGCGAGACCAGCGTCGTCTACGTGTTTCCTCGCTTCGTTTCTTACTCCCTTCTACCGAGTCACCGTGACGATCGGAATACCTACGACTCTACTTGAGTGTACAACTAGCTATAAATTTTTCCCTGGAGATATCTACATCTTTTTTTACTCAGACTTAAAAAAAAAAAAAAAAAACGAGAAATTAGTCTGAATCAATGAAATGTACGATTACGGGAGGTTTACAAAATATATGATTAATTGAAAGGAATACAATAAAATACAAAAGCAAATTCAATTGATTCAAAGAATTTTGTTTTTAGACGACTTTATATGTTTTTTCCCTAAAATTTTTCTAAATATTCGCCAATGCCGTGTATAAAAGGGCGCTGTGAACATGCGCGAGCGTAGAAATACAGGCGAAAGGTTTCCGACAGAACGAAAGTGAAAAACACAGACTCAGCGTGTGTACGTGCGTATCACGGAATGATCGAGTAGCTGTTACTGTTTTCTCACTCTCTCGATCCCTTTAGCCCCTCTGCAAATGTGGGAGTGTTGCTGCTGCGTTCGCGTTGAAAGGAGGGTACAGGGGTTGGGCGTCGAAACGCCCGAAGAACCGTGAAGCGCGAAGAAGAAGCGTACAAGTGAGAAAAGCCGCGTTGAATAGAGGAAGCGGGAGTAGTGGCTGCTGAGAAAGTTCGGGGCACACAGGGGGGAGCCCAGTGGCACGCCTTTCCACCGCTAACTTAATTTAAAAATACAAAGAATTTTCCTACCCTCGGAAATAGGCGAGAAGGTATTTTCTTCTCGCGTAAACCGAGAGCACCTTCCGCCTTCTCAGTCTTTCCCCCGACTGCCTATCCTCGTTTCTTGCGTCTCGACGCTTTGACTTGCCGATACCTTAAAAGCGCACGCCTTTTTCCGTCCCGGCATTCATTCGTTCCAATATTCACGATTCTCTAACATTCGAACGCTACACATTCATGTGCGTAACAATAGGTGTATACCTATCGTATAGGTGCATTTCAATTGAATTTGACGAGCCATTTTTTTTCTATAACAAGTTTTTCTTGATTTTAAATTTTTTTGAAAAATCATTTGCAATTAAATAATAAATATTATTGCAATTATTATTTATATATTGTTATTAACAATATATAAATAATTAATATTCATATTATTAATAATAGTGATAATGATAATAATAATAATAATAATAATAATAATAAACGATTATTATTAAAATTAATTTTTTTTCTAATTTTTTTCCGACCAAAATTTTTCTCGATTTTTCAATTCTTTTTTTCCACTTTCGCAATTCGAAGATTCTCGATATGCGTGTATATCTATGGACGTATGGGTGTTTGTCGGATACGAAAACGCGTGCCGTCGACGAGTTACGAGGCCGGACGGGATGTATCCGCGACCCGGCACGTTTTCGACATTTCCGAAATGACCCCTTCGTCCTCTTGGAAAAAGAAAGTTTATATCAATTTCGATTGCACTTCGGCGAAGAACGATATCCTTCGGCGTTTCGTTTCTCGAACGTTATTTTTATTATATATATATATATATATATATTTTTTATTGCATTTTCGATATAAATTACTTGACGATTCTGGATTCGCGAAAATGCGCGACGAATTTTGATAAACAGCGACCGGTATCGATAGTTTGATTCGGACAAACAAACGTTGGAATCTTTCGCGATGTCACGTCAGGATCCAGTGACCTGGCAATCGATCTTTCCTCTCCCCCCCCTTTCTCCTCTCATACTCCCACCCCCTCCCCCCTCCTTCCCCTCTCCCTAGTCGCGTCTTTCCTCTCGCGTTGCGGTTGATCTTGCGGGAAGCTTCCAGGGTTTTCAAGAACTCTCGCCAAGTGAGTGATCGAGAAGAAATAGCGAGGTGAGGAAGTAGCAGTAGTCGAGGAATTGATCCTGGTACGGCTTCCTCGAAGCCCCCCGGGCCACAGACAGAACGAAGCTCTATCTACTCTCGTCCTCTCGACATCTTCCTCGTCGTCGTCGTAGTCGTCGTCGTCGTCGTCGTCGTCGACATTGCAAGAAGAGAACGTGGTAGAGAAGTCTAGTATAGTCGTAGCCGGAATGGTTCTTCAGTCCCGAAAAACCTTCGGGTGTCCCGGTAGCCTTTCACCCCTCGTGCCCAACCTCTCTCTTCTTCCATTTCGCTGAGTAAATTTGAACGGCGTTGCCGAGACGCTACGGATAAACGAGTAGGTCGGCAGTAACGCGAGTAGTAGTAGTCGTAGTAGTAGTAGTAGTAGTAGAAGTGGTCGTAGCCGTAGTCATCGTCGTTTGCCTCTACTTTCTCGCGAGAATATACGATCGATAGTCCAACGACGAAGGAGAGGATTTCCATCCACAATTTTTTCGGTACTATTTTTTTTTTTTTTTTTTTTTTTTTTTTTCTATCGCACCCTCATAGTTTCAAAACGTTTCTGCCCTATGGCCTCGACATGACAACGTATGGACAAAGCCGTACTGTATGTATATGGCCAGTGATAAAATGGTAAATGGGATGAAATCGTTAGAGAGAACACAGTGTGTATAGATAGGCGCCTTTGTCTCTTTACACTGCGCCTAACTACGATATTGCATTTTTTCTCTCACCCCCCACCCCCTCCCCCTAAAGCACTTTGCTCTTTTCTCTGTTATCTATATGCATAAAAAATCAAAAAAGAAAAACATTGCTCGGAGTTCGCTGTATCGTCCACCGTTTAGCGCACTCCATTATTATTCTCCTACGCGTTAATTGGTTTAACGCAAAGGAGCATTTGAGCTCTGTACGTGAGTTTCAGGAAACGGGAAGTCAAGCAGATGAAGCGGATCCGCGACGAAGAATCGTCGAAAGGAGGGGAGGGGGGGGGGATACCCACTGATGAAATCTAACACACAGAGAGAGGGAACGTACATTGAGAGGTAGAAAGCTCGGAGACACACAAAACTGTCTCGTTCGTCGGAGGGTTGGCATTGTCTCGAGGGTTGACAGAATTTCTCCTATTCATTCCTTCCCTCGTCCCTCGTCGTTGTTTCCTCCGTTAGTCACTCGTTGCGTCAGCCTTTGTCGGTTTGCCTTTCCAACGCTGTCACTCCATTCTCATCTGTCTTATCTTTCTCTTCCCTTTCGCCCGGAAACGCACACACGTACACACGTACACATTCTCCCCGTTAATCGTAAGATAATTCAAAAAGCTCCTCTGTCTCATTTATTCGACTGCAACAATTTTGCAGAGTTTACGATTCGATTAATTATACAATTGAATTCTACGAAAGCGCATCAACGAGGGGACTCTTCCGGAAGAACAGCGACCTTGGAAATTTGTTCGCTCAATGTTTCGACCCCTTTGGCGCAATTTTCATCGTCAAAGAGAGAATTCAACGTCTCGATAACACACACCCGAGGGACTGTGACGAGGAGTTTAACACCCCGAGAATAAGCGTTGTACCATGACTCTCCCTACCGCGATCGACGAACCGTATCCCCCTTGTCGCTTTTCTCTCGTTCACTCTCTTTCCCTACTTCGCTTTTCCTTCATTCAACGCCAACATGCGCGAGGATTGTCCCCCTCGATAATTAGGTATTTATATCCTCGACGCTTCAACCGTCGAACGCAACTGGGTCAACCCACTTTTTTTTTTTTTCTTTCGTCGTTGTCCAGTCTCCAAACTTGCTGTGGCGATTTAGCGCGAAAATAGAATAGCGTTAAAGAATAAAATTAAAATGTTCGATATAATTCAAATTAATTTAATGCATCAATCCGTCTTCCGCTCCGCTGAATTGCGTCTGGACGACCGTGAAATGAGCTAATTTTCGTTTCGATAATAATAAATTTAATTAAATCGAACAAATCGTTATTATCATAACACGCGAGTGAAGACACGATCGACGATCGGATAAATATACTCGTACGGAAAAAAAAAAAATACCGATAACCCTGCATTGCAATTTGCGAAATCGATTTATTTCATGTGCCGAAGATAAAATTTATAATACGAAGAAACGAGGTCTGCGGGGTGAGCAAAGTTAAAATTGCAAAGGTGTAACACACCCGTTTTAATAATCGATATCTTCGAAGTCCGCAAGTAAAAAAAAAAAAAAAAAAAAAACTATTGAACTAAAAGTCTCGTTTTAAGGAATGAGTATCGATAGGAAAATATCGGAGGCAACGCGGCAGTAGGTAATAAAATCAGAAGGGGCGTTTTGTGTGTCGGTGTGGAGAAAAGGGGAGGGGGATGGTTTGGAGAGTATAGTTTTTACGATCGAAAGCTCAGGTGAGACTGGACGAGAAGGACTTTGAAGAGTCTGTGGTAAACGGAAATAGAAGCGCGGTGTGCCGGAGCGCGGGATATATATGAAAGTAGTAGTAAGTGAACGGTAAAAGTGCGAGAGAGAGAGAGAGAGGGAGAGAAAGAGGGAGAGAGAAACGGGGCGGATTGGTTTTAAGGGTCGAATTTAAGGGTTCATAAAGCGTAGAGACGGTGTGTAACGGTTCAATCGTCGAGCCCACGTGAAATCGTTCACTCAGAGTTGTTCGAGAGAAAATCGCCCATTGGGTTCTCCTCATTCTGGTAGTATTCACCATTGCCGAGCCGCTGTACGAGGAAAGATTTAATTAACCTTTCACGAGTTCCATAGTACCCTATATGACGCATCTTTTTTTTGTTTTTGTTTCTCATTCACGACGTTTTCGACTTTATGGAGATCGATGGACCGTCGACAACGGATACGAAGACTTTTCACGCGTTGTCCGATCGAATTCTCCTTCCACTTCGAATTTGCTTTGACGCCCCCCGTCTCGATAACTCGAAGAAGCTTCGAGACACTATCGAATTCACGGACAATCAAAGTTTCCGATGAATATAAATGGGCGAACTGTCGTACGGTAGTGGCGGCCGCACTGTTCTAGCTGCCGGCGGTATTCAGCCTCCCAACACCCCCACTTGCCGAACGATTAGGTTCTCGGAAGCACGGAAAGCTCGGAGAGGGATGGAGAGAGAGAGAGGGTAACTTTCTGGCACCTTGGAAACTTGGATTGAAGCCTACCCGTTCGTCTGTTTGCTTCCTGATAGCCTCGATATGCAACCGATGCCACTTGTCGAGGCTTTCACCCCTTTCCTCTGGCGGCTGCAATCTACGAGGACCAGCGAAGTGCACCCATCGAGAGTGTCCCAGTCGCGAATAATACACGAAATCAATCTAAAGTCGTCGGACTACTCGAGAAACTCTCTCTCTCTCTCCCAACCTCATTATTAACGAATAAATTTATTAAAAAAAAAAAAAATGCACACTTTCTCGATCGCGTAATTATGTATCCCGAAACTCATTTTTCGATCGAGAACACCTGAATATATTGAATATGTAATAAGTAATACGTATAACACTATCGTGAAACCGAATTCAAGTGTCCTCGATCGAAAAAAAAATGAGACAAAGTGGATGAATGGTCATTATGATTTTCCGGCTGATCAGCGAAAAAGATTTCTTTGTCGCTTCAGTTAAAAATCATTGGTAAAAAAGTAGAAAAATTCAATGTTATTATTAATGAATAGATTTATGCAACAACAAATAAATCATTTATAGTTTCTACTAATCGTATGAAACGTATTCCGAATGCACATTCAAGTGTCTTCGATTAAAGAAAATGAGACGAACGAGAATGAGCAAAAATCCTGATTTCCCGACTGGTCAGTGAAACAGATAATTTTTTTTTGTCGCTTTGGTCAAAGATCGACGGTAGAATAGAAAAGAGAAAACTC